>CM070663.1:4177755-4777755 GCA_036346575.1 Dendrocalamus sinicus
ATCAATTGACCGGACAAGTTAGCATGCAGCTTCTTGTCCTTTAATTTCGCCGTTTCTTGGATGGATGGTGAGGCTGAGACCTACTACTTAATCGAGTGATTAAGAGAATGCAACAGAGGATTAATGACGATGGCTAGTTGCAATCTGTAATAAGTACTAGTACTAATGTACTATTAATCTGCCGCGACCCAAGACAAGGAACAAGCTAGCACTTGGGGATTAAGAACTCTGTGTAATAGTACAAGGGAATACTACAATACATACCTGCAGCTGCAGCTGCCGCTTGGCTCTGACCGACAATTTTTGAGGCCACTGCTGATTCAGCACACTGCTGTGTTCATTAATTCGTACAGTAATCTTTTTTCCAGTACTGGAGTATGCTCATTCAGTAACCATCCAATGAGGTTCCCAGAGATCACAGGTAGGCACAGCCAGTGATTGACTAAAACTGTCTTTCCTATTCGTACAGTAATTTTTCAGTACTGAAAGAAAAGATCACTGTGAAGTGAACTGAAACCTGATTATTTACATGTAACAGGAACACTAGTGCAGTCAGCACATGGTAGCAAGTTGTACTGGAGCATTGCGGCTGCTCTTTGTGAACTCCAAAGGGTTCGTTGTGAGCCTGTTCTTTTGGACTTAAAGAGACATAACTATTCATCAGACCTATGGATAAAAACCATCAATCACAGTTTAAGTACTCGGGCCTGTTTAGCTACGATTTATAGTTTTTGACTGAAATTTTAAATTTTAGTGTTTAATGCAGAGATTACAGAGGGAAATACTGCGCTTGCGATTTTAGTTGATACATATATTAGGCTTTTAATGTGTGCTACAATTAACTTGTAGACCTCGTCTAGAAAAATACTCCGTTTAAAAGTTAAGTATTATAGCAAAGCCAAAAGCCACTTTTAGAAGCCGTTAAAGAATAAGCCGAATTTGGTTTTGGTTTCTAGCTTCTAAAAGCTAGAATAATTACATTAGTTTTTCTTCCTTCTTTTTCTTTGTATTATTCGTAGAGATGTGGCGGATTTTTATTTTTTCCTTCTTGTTTTTATTTTTCTTTAATTGAATGACTCGAAAAGAAAATAGCTCATATGCATACGCCGCTAAAAAAGCTGGATTGAACGGTCCTAAAAAGAACGGGCCGATACCTTCTTCTCAGGATGGCTACAAAATTGATTTGGAAAAATTGCTCCTCTGCCTCAAAGTTTAATGGCGTTTGCTTATTTGCCCTATGATATCTCACTAACATGCGGATCTAAAGCTCATATGTCAGTAAGACATCATGAAATAAATAAGCAAACGCCATTAAACTTTAGAGCACATGAGCAAATCCCCCATTTCCGGCGGAGGATTCTTTCGCTTCCGCTTACGAGCCATCGAGATCACGCAATCCATCCAAGCCAGTAAAAGATCTTGTCTTCCTCAGGTCCTCACCTTCACTGCCTGCAAACAATCGGTTGGAAAACTAGGACAGTGTACAGGGGCGCCATGTGAGGTGAAGCTCTTGCTTCAGCTAGAGGCAGGGAAATCAATTGGGGGTAGGCGAGAGCGTATTCTTGCAGCATCAGGAGGAGGAAGGAGTCTACCGGCCCAACCGAGCCCACCATGCCTCTCCCGCCGCCGGGGCCCTGGGTTTGGCCGCCGCACGCCAGCCGGAACGCCGCCTCACTAGCTAAACCCGCCGCCTCTTCGCGTTTGGTTTCGATTCCGTGGCGAGATGATCAACCACGCCCACCCGGCGAGCGCCCGCCATGGCGATGGCGGCGGCCTCCTCTTCCTCCGCGTCCGCGACGTTCTTGCCTAGCCGGTCCTGCTCGTCGCGCCAGGCGGCGACCACCTCCGTCCGTCCGCCCGCCTAGTCCGCGGCCAGAGAGGGCGTGCGCGTGTTCGCCGATGTCAGATCCCGGAAGGAATCCGACCGATTGAGTTGGATTTCAAGGATTTGGAACCAAGAAAAGGGAAAGTAAGAGAGCCAGCAACTTCTTTTCTACGCTACAGCTACGAACTAACAGATATGTGGGCAAATAGCATACCCATCCATTGCACTTGGGGTATATGAGTACAGAGTTCAGCTGGCTTAATTGCCCATTACATTGATTACAACCAAATAAACAGCACCATTAACATTAAGTTAAGTAAACTTGTTGATTAACTTAATCAAGTAGACTCTGGATAGATGTGAGCCCTTGATGCCACCCAATCGGTAGAGAGATATATCCGGCCGTTGAAGTGACTAAAACTATCACGGCGGTATCCACAAAATAAGAAGCATAGCACTTCTATCGACCAATGCAGTTTCGACATTCCTTCCCCTTTAGCACATACTTGTCCTCAAGTATTGGAGTCGAGGAACCAAGATTTGAGAGTTTGCGAGTAAAATTCAGGAAATATACTCTTGATGAAGTCCGCATCCTCCCAGGAGGCTTCCTCAGTGGCGTGTTCTCCCATTGTATAAGCCATTGCGTAATCAGACGGTCACGGCGAGGCAATGCTACGGTTTCGATAAAGAATGAGTTCGTTCTCAATTTGCCATCCTCACTTACCAATGGAAGATCCGGGTGGGAATGGCGTGAGGACCACAATGCCTCTTGAGTGGTCGGCGTGGAACACGGGATGAATGCCCACTCTTCCGGCGAAGAGTTTGTATGCAACATTTCCCACTTTCTGCAGTATTCTAAACGGTCCATAGAAGCGACTGGTTAATTTAACAGTCTGCCTGAGTCCAAAAGCAGCAGTGCGATAAGGTTGTAATTTCAGATATACCATATCTCCTACAGAAAACTGCCGTTCACTGCGACTCATGTCTGCATATTTCTTCATCCTTGATTGTGCTTGAGACAAATTTTCCTTCAACCTTCCGAGCATGACTTGCTTTTCATGTAAGAAATCTTTAACTTCTTTGTCCACTGGTCCAGGGATACTGACTTCGTGGATTAGGGGAGGTGAGAACCCATATAGGGCTTGGAAGGGAGTCACCTTGAGCGAAGTATGGTAGGTGGTGTTATACCACCATTCAGCAAATGGTAACCATGATGCCCACCTCCTCGGCTCCTGAAATGCCATGCACCTCAAATATGTCTCCACGCACTGGTTCACCCGTTCAGTCTGGCCATCCGTTTGAGGATGATAGGCCGAACTGAACCTTAACTCAACCTTTAAAGATTTAAAAGCTCCGCCACGACTTGCTCGTAAAAATACGATCTCTGTCGGAGATGATAGCAGTGGGAAAGCCATGCAACTTGAAAATATGGTCTATAAAGGCTTGGGCAACAGTTTGCACAGAATATGGGTGAGTTAGAGGAATAAAGTGTGCATACTTTGTGAATCGGTCTACCACCACGAAAATTACCTCGAATCCCTTGGATTTCGGCATTCCCTCTATGAAGTCCATAGAAATGTGAGTCCACGCCATATCGGGAACAGGAAGAGGTTCCAGAAGACCGGGGTAGTGGCAATGTTCGGCTTTGGACCGTTGACAAACAGGACAGTTTTGTACAAAGGTATGCACCTCCTTCTTCATACCCGGCCAATAGAAAAGACTTTTAACTCTTTGATACGTTGCCACCATTCCTGAATGACCTCCTACAACTGAAGAATGAAGAGAACTCACAATTTGTTGCCTTAACTCCAAATCGCAACCCACATAGATTCGGCCTTTGTATCTCGTAACACCGAATGGTAAGTGAACCCAGATTAAGGTGCAGGGCAATTGCAAGTTGCTCCATCAATTCTTTACAATGTATATCTGAAATGTAACTATTCTCAATGGCTTCTACCTGGATGGGAATTGCTGGCGATATGGCTGCACTTCAGACCTCTCCTTGACAAGGCGTCGGCTACCTTGTTCTCCTTCCTCGCTTATACTCAATCACATAATCAAACTCGAGCGACTTCAACATGAGTTTGTGTTGGATTCCTCCCCAATTCTTTGCTCGCCATAAATTTGAGACTTTCTTTGATCCGTCTTGATCACAAGTCAAGTACCCAAGAAATAGTGTCTCCATCTTCTCAATGACTCAATGATAGCCAAAGCTTCTTTGTCATAAGTGGATAGTGCAGGTGACTTTACTCCTAACGCCTTGCTGAAATAAGCAATTGGTCTCCCATACGCATGAGGACAGCTCCAATCCCTTTTGCACTAGTATGTCTGTCTCTATGGTGAATGGTTCGATGAAGTCCGAGCGAGCCAACAGTGGTGCGATAATCAACTTAAGCTTCAATGCTTCAAAAGCTTCATCTTGAAGTCTTCCCCAAGCTGAAACCATCCTTCTTCAACATATCATGCAATGGCGGCAAATGAATCCATAATCTTTGATGAACCTTGGTAATAACTGTCATTCCTAAGAAACTTACGCAATTGAGACATCTTGCGGTTTAGGCCACTCCTTAATAGCTTACTCGATCTTGTTAGGGTCGATTCGACCCCTGTCCAGATTATAACATGGCCCAAGTACTCAACATGATCTGCGGCAATAACACACTTACTTGAGTTAGCAAATAGCTTGTGCGCCTCGAATATCAGCACAATGACAAGGTGTTGTTTGTGATCTTCCTCACTCTTCTTGTACACCGGGATGTCGTCAAAGAATACCGTAGCGAATCTCCTCAAGTACTTCGCAAATATATTGTTCATGAGGATTGGAAAGTAGCGGGGCGTTTGTTAAGCGAAAGGCATAACTAGGTATTCAAAGTGCCCCAAAAGGTCAGGAAGCGATTGTATATGTCCTCTGGCTTCATTCGATCCGGTGGTACCGGACTTCAAATCCAACTTGGTAAATATAGTGGCCCCATGCAATTCATCCATGAGATCCTCAATGATTGGAATCGGATATTTGTTTTTAGCAGTCAATGCATTGAGTTTCCTATAATCCATACATAATCTCCAAGAACCGTCTTTCTTCTTGACCCGATGTCGCGGTGAGGCAAAAGAACTTGAGCTAGGTCGATAACAAGAAGATTCTATGAGCTTCACACTTGTTGCTCCATTTCACCCTTCAATGGTGAGGAACTCCGGTAGGACGTACATTGGGAGGATTTGCCTCGTCCTTGAGTGGAATTGAATGGTCGCATTCTCGTGGGGTGGTAATCCTTGAGGGTCTTGGAATACATCTTGGTATGAGTCAAGTAGGGGCCGAACCGAGCATTCGTAGTGGTATTTATCCCGATTAGTTCAGGATCTTTTTGTCTATTACATATCCACATATACTTTTCACCATCACCTTATCCCATTTCTTGGATTAATCTCTTTCACCATAGAAGTGGGCTGCTGCTCCTCAAGAATTGTTTGGTCTCCCCATTCTTCATAATGGTCATTCTTCGACCTTCAAATCCAAACACACTGGCTGTGTTGATACATCCAATCGCATCCTAGCACAATGTCATAGCCCTTTAAGGGCAATACCTTAAAGGAATTACTAAATTTTTCCTTCCCAATGTAATACTCACTGTGCTATATATGATCCGATCAGTGATGTGCCTCCCAGCTACAATGACTTTTTGCAATGGTGTAAGTTGGATTTTACAAGTGGTCCGAGATGCAAACCTTATGTCAACGAAGGTATGTGAGCTTCAGCGTCACGAGCTACTCCTTGCTTACCACCAATCTTGACCGCAGGCGTATATGTCGATACTCCTTCCAATCCACTTAGGGTGTGTTTGGTTGCTCGTATCTCCCGTCTCGGATGGGTGGATCAGTATAATCGAGAAAGAGCTCATTAGGTTATGCTGTATGAGCGGATACGGCTTTGTATGAGCGGATGCAAATTACGCCCTCATCACGGATGGGTGGATACGCTCAAAATGAGCTTCACTAGCCATCTGGATGAGTGGATGTAGTGTATCTTATGCGGTCCCACGTGTCGACCTCTCGGGTTTGGTAGATGCATCCGCTCATCGAGCAACCAAACAGCATCTCGATTTTTGTATCCGCTCATCTGACCTCACCAAACATCTTCTTTTTCTGAAATACGATTCCACTCACTGCATCCACTCGGCCGGGATATACGATGCAACCTCCATCCACAGACCAAACACACCTTTCGCTTGGAGAGATATGTGCATGAGCTGCCCTTCGGGATCATAGGGTGAAGGAGGCTTTTCTGTGGTTTCCTCTTGCCCTCCTCCTTGATCCTCTTCTTACGTTGAGCTGCCTCATTCTCTTCACTTACCATCAAGTTAACTTGTTGATATTGCTTGCATTTATGCCCCAAATACCACTTGTCGCCACAGTACTTGCATATTTCCGGAATGAATGGTTTATTGACCCCTTCCTTCTTGGGAATATTAGCCTCGGTAAGAGATTTGTGCCTTGGAAGTGTAGGGAACCCTTTGTTCTGCCCCAAATTAGAGTGCTGAACACTTTTCTTAGCAGCTGCAATAACACCTCTCTCCATATCTTTTGCCATCCAATAAGCTTCACACAAACTTTGCGGCTTCAGGGGTTTCAAATAGTGTTTGATATCGTTTCTCAATCCATTAATGAAACACTTGACAAAGAAGAGAGAGTTCTGTAAGGGGTTCTCGCTTTTGTATAGCGCCATGAGCTCTTCAAACTTGTCAATGTAGTCACGGACACTCAAATTATCTTGTTTGTTGCATGGAAATTTTCAAGCACTTCATAGCCAACTGTGTTGGGCAAATCGGTTGCATAACATGGCACAAAATTCAGACCACCGAGGTGGGTTCCAAAGTATCCCCGTGCTCCTCAGCCATCTATCAGCCTTCCCAACCATATACATTTGTGCGAGGGCAAATTTTGCTTCCTCGGTACACTAGCCATTGCAAAGTAAGTTTCACTTTGCCTAATCCACTCCATAGGCTCTCCCCATCAAATTTTGGAAAATCTAATTTTGGCCCCTTAGCAATGGATTGGTAAAAATTGAGCACTCTGTCATCGCTAGGGTTAGGGTTCCTTTGCTGGCAATCTGCGATAGTTAGGTGGATGCTGGTGTTCCCTAGGGTTAGGAAGCCACTTGTCTATCTGAACCGATTCTTGAGGAGGGTCCAAGTGATTGAGTAGGGGATGAAAAGAATGCGGCTCTTGATCTAAACCCCAACCGGTAGCAATGGCTGAAAACCCGGTGGAAGGATGAGTATAATTACCATCGGTGTACCTCTCAATTGCATTCCTTGAGTCTTTGTGGACATTGATGCGCCCCAATTCCTCCATTCTTCTTGTCACCTCCCGGACGGCGCAACCACGGGTAGCCCTCCGCTCGGTGCTCTTGTGCAGGAAGTAGCCATCGCTTGCGGCGTCTCCATGCGATTCATCGAGCTTGGATATCATCCATCCTTCTTTCGAGAACATCCACTCTGTGAGTCGTTTCCATTCCTTCTTGCCGGACCGCGGAAAGATCTGATGTCTCCGCTTCATTCCTTGCCATAGACTTGGTCATCGTCCTTCACGAATCGAAGCTCAGCTCGGGATTTTACCACGGATGGGAATGGAACCCTCACCAAGCCGATTCGAGCCGCCGCCACCGTCGGAATCGATTTGGGATTTTCTTTGGAACCCTAGTTTCTAACCCAAATCAGCTCCGACCACTTCACGCCGAGGATTGATGTGCTCGATACCACAATGTCGGATCCGGAAGGAATCCGACCGATTGAGTTGGATTTCAGGATTTGGAACCAAGAGAAAGAGGAAAGTAAGAGAGCAGAACTTCTTTTCTACGCTCTGACTACGAACTATGAGATATGTGGGCAAATAGCATACCCATCCATTGCACTTGGGGTATATGAGTACGAGTTCAGGTGGCTTAATTGCCCATTACATTGATTACAACCAAATAAACAGCACCATTAACATTAACTTAAGTAAACTTGTTGATTAACTTAATCAAGTAGAGTGGATAGATGTGAGCCCTTGATGCCACCCAATCGGTAGAGATATATACGGGCCGTTGAAGGCGACTAAAACTATCACGGCGGTATCCACAAAATAAGAAGCATAGCACTTCTATCAGCCAATGCCAGGTTCTGACAGCCGACCACGCACCCGGGCTCCTTCCGCGCGTACGCATGCGAGAGCCCGCACACCAATCCGCCGCGGCGTCGGTGTCGATCGGGGGCTGCACGAGGCGTGATCGGCGATAGCCAACTCCACAGAGCGCGCATGCGTGGTGGAGGCGGCGACCACGTCCCGTGGCCGGCGCCCTCATCCGCCCGTCCTCGCACCACCAGCGCCGCCGTGCCGCGCCTTCGCCGCGGCCCGGCCGCCTCTCCACCATGTCCACGTCGCGCCGCTCCGACGACCCGGCACCATGACCGGCGTCGTCGCTCGATTAATTAGTTCCTTGCGGTGGCGCGACAAATTTGCTATCCTCTCCTCTCTCGTAATCCATTCAATTTTGGATCTTCCGCGCATGTTACCCTATTTTTGCGGGAGATTTTCCGTTTCCACCGGACATAGTAGAGCTCTGTTTCTCGATCGCCGAGTACTACTGACATATGCGTTTCGTCCTTATTATGGAAGCCATTGATGGACTCTTGAAGCGATGCATTCAGCGGTCGGTGCGATTCTTCGAGGATGCACGCAGCCATTGATTCCTTCGAAGAACTCACCCGGGGAAGTTGTGGAATGCAATTAGGCCTTGTCCAATGCGATGCTTATACCAGCGTTTAGGCAAAAAAGCGCTTTGATTGCGGGTGGTGCATTACATGTAGTAAACGCGTCCAAGACGCCGCCAAACTTAGAGGCGGCGCTCGTGCGTTCGCTTCGCATGGAATGGAATCGGTGCTTAGGCAGTCTTTGTCTGGTGAGCGCTTGAGGTAGTTGAATCGGTAGTTGAGTCGATAGTGATTAGTTGAGGCATGCGGACGAGTATTCTATGCTACCTTCTTGCTTTCTATATAAGCGTCATAGTTGTGTATGCGAGATAGCACTCCAAACCACAACCTTTTGCAATAGCACTCCAAATGGATCCTCCCCAAATGGCTTTGTAAATTGGTTAACTTCCTCCAATTTCCCATACGAAAATCCGAGAAAAGTACTCACATTTGACATATCCATTGAACTTATCCCAACCCCAAACGTCCCAAGACCACCAATCATCACATAATTTATTTTACGTGATTACACTCCATACTATGAGAGTCCTTCAAATCCCAAGACCAACCAAAGAAACAACAAACTTATATGTGGTCCGGTACTACATCCGAGACTCCACGCACCGTTGGCAATGGGCAAGGACACGGTGGCGGCGGCGGCGACGCGGCGAAGAAAACCGAGGCCGCGCCTATCCACGGATACAAGAGGACAATATCGATCGGTTTGTACTTATTTTATGTAATAAAATTTTCTATTGCTTGGGTGAAGAATCATGTACCAATATAGTTGTTCTTTGGATGCAGATTAGCGCTTGGTTAAATAACTCAATTGATCCTATTGATGGGAACAACAAGAAGGGAGAAGTCTACGGAAGAACGTTCTTTGCAGACTACAACAAGAATAGCCCGCTCAATCGAAGAAGACTAGCCAAACATTGCAAGGACCATTGGGGAAAGGCCAACAAAAGGTTGTATGTTTTAATGGTATTTGGTGCAGGTGAAAGAGGTCTATGTCGGTGGGCAATCCGATGACCAACTCATGGACAAAGCCCACGAAATGTACAAGAAGGAAACAAGCGATGCTTCACACTTGTGTACTGGTGGAGATAGGTCCGAAACCAGCCTAGATGGACTAGGAACTACGAAGAGGCCAAGACCAAAGAGAATGAGTCAGTCGAAAGGCAGATCGCAAAGGAAACTCGTCCACTAGGTACAAAAGCTGCGAAAGCAAACAAGAAAGGGAAAGATGTAGAGGACTATCCTTTTGGTAGTATATCACATGATGATATCCAACTATACTATGATACACAAGCTTTACGAGCTTCAACAGCAAACAAGATGGCAGATGTGCAGCTTAGGCTCTCAAAAGAGAAGCTTGAAGCAGCTGCATAAAGGAGAAACGGCAATGGCGAAGAACTACAAGGAACTCTTGATGGTGACACTACTTGCTTCACTGAACTTCAAAGAATGGAGCATGAGAGAGCAGTCAAATATTTTAGTGATAAATTATTTGGAACAAGTAACACCATTATTCACCAATGTCTTGAAAGGGCAAGCCCCTCCGGTTCAATTTACTGTCAATGGAAGACAATATGATATGGGCTACTACCTTGTGGATGGAATATATCTTGAATGGGCTGCATTTGTGAAAACAATCCCTCTCCCTAAAAGTGTCAAGCATAGATTATTTGCACGTCATCAGGAAGGGGCAAGAAAAGATGTAGAGCTAGCATTTGGAGTTCTACAATCTTGTTTTGCCATTCTACGTGGTCCAGCCCGATTTTGGCAACGATCAACCCTTAGTAAAATCATGTATGCTTGCATTATAATGCATAACATGATAGTTGAGGATGAGAGAGATTCATCTGATGTCCAATATGACTTCAACTACGATCGGGGAGAGATCCAATACCACCAGAGAACTCACCCATGGACCAATTGATGGGTTTGCGGTCTTCTAGAGCGAAATGCTTCTATTCGTGATAGATCGAAGCATATCCGTTTGAAAAAAGATTTAGTCGAGCACATTTGGCATCGATTTGGAGATGGTCGATGAACGATTAGCTATATGTTTATTTTTCTCAATAAGATATGGTTTAGTTTTCTTAATAATGTAATGGTAATCCATGCACTTGCATTGCTATATACGCATTTTTATCCAAGACATTTTCGATGTGCAGATCTTGATTACGCCATACCCTTTGCGGATCTTGATACCAAGTTATATACACTAATTTGGCTTTATGTCAATAAAATAATAAATAGACAATGTACTGGGATGTACAGATAGCACTCTGAGTGCGGTATGAGGTAAAGACACAAGGATAGGATATCACTTTCCAAAAATACCATCATGGTAGCATGGAGACATTTAAATCAATGGTAAGAAGCATGACTTTGCTATTATTTAGTAGTGGCATAATTAAAACATAAATTATTCGGTTGCACGGCTTCAACAAAGTAGCTAATAAGAAAGAGACGGCCAAGTTACAAATATGATAGTTTATTGGATGTCTTGTATGTTAACATCTCGAGACTCTCCTTAGGTGTCAAAGCCATGTTGAGGCCTTTCCCATGACTAATATGTTTCACGAGACTGTATCCCATGACCAATATGTTTCAGACTGTACATTGCCAAGCATAATTGTGAGCAACCTAGGGCATTACTGAGCAAAAGAAGGATTTTCAAAGTGTCTTTACTTCAGCTGTCGAGTTGGCTTGAATTTAAATCGAAATGTCAGGACAGGGAAGAAAAACCTTTTAACATATCTAAACAATTGAGTCTTTTTCTTCTAAATTTGTATTTTATGTCACCTATATATTTTCCATTTTGGAAATTTTCGAATCGATGCATCAATTGTGCATCTTGCAATTAATACAAAATATTTATACACTGTTGTTAGAATTATGCCAATACCTAAAACTAGTTTATTCATAGAATTTGACATGTAAAAGGAGTTTTGTCATATCCTCCGGTAGCCCGAAGCGTAGTGTGGACACATCTGACAAGTATACCACTCAGCCACCAGAAAATAGTTTAAGCCTTAATATAAGTCTGATCCAGTTTCTGGATTGTTGAAATATTTGCGGTATAAACATATTTCTTAATTTAATTCCAGCAATAATTATAATAATAGTCCAAACAAGATAATCATGGCATAGAAATGACTTAACCAGCATATTAATATATGAATCATTTAAGTCATTGGAAATAAAACATATGCCCAAATTAAATGTCATATAACAGTTCATGGTTAGCATAATCTCAAGAGAATATGTGCAATAAAATGCTAACCTCAATAGCTCAACATATATGACTTTATGTAGCATATGTTCAACAAATTTAATTTTATTTAGTGCTCTCAGAAGGCTAGTTGCACAAGTGTTATACTTGGCCTTCTCCGCCATGACAAATTCACTCTTGATTATATATGATAGTTGCAGATTTAAATCTTGAGCTAATACTAAACTTTGCTATTGCCAAAACAATTAACAGATCAAGAAATCAGTAGGTTTATTCAACTGCGAAGCATTTGTAAATCACTCTATCAATCCTACACAGATCATCAATGATTTAACGAAATGATAGCCGTACGAGACGAGCAGGGCACAAACTGCCTTGTCTAGAACTGAATATAGACCACTAAAGCATGCAAAGAAGGAACAAGGACAGCGATATTAGCTCAAGAGTAATCTACCGTCTCAATCATATATAATTTCAGATTTGTCTTAATTCATCACGAGCAATTATATCACAGCATCTATGTTTGCAAATTCCCACTAAAGCTGTCTTCACAGATATATAGAATATATCACCGAATTGCAAAGAACAAAAATCGAATACTCATCGTAGTGGTGATACTCAAAATCACCGTGAAGATAACAAAATGGGCAAGGCACGCTAAATATGAACTCGTTGTTCATCGGCAAAGGGTATAGGTCACCAAATATTGTAACACGCGCATTCGACAATCCACTCCATCCGGTACACGTGAAGGAGCTCATGCTATTGTTAATAAGGAACCTTCATGCTCGATAAAACATATTAAACATGTTGAGGAACTTACATACCGGACAACAAGTGTGCATCTTGGGTCGAGAGCAAGTTTCTAGTGTGGATTGCTAAGGGTGACAATGAAAATATTGGAGTCCGCACAACATATCAAAACCAAGCAATCAACTATAGGATCTAACGATTGTATAATTTTCATCAAAAAGTAACCAAGTAGCTAACTTACGGTTCATTGAATCATTAGCAAAGTCGACAAGTGAACCAAGCGGATATCGATGCGTCGATGATGCATGCGGACATGGCGATTACGGACGATCGAGCTCCATAGGTTTGTTGGAAACAATTAGGAGAGTGCACAATGCAAGAGTTAGATGACAAGGAAAAAACACATTTAAATTGATAATGTACACAAGCGGTGTTGCTTTTAAATTAGAATCGAAGGAAATAGCGGTGTTCTTTGGCCGTTGCTTTTACCTCACGGTTGAGGAGGCAAAGTTGATGCACAAATTTGAGGCAAAACGAGGCGGCCGAGCGGAGGCGAAGCGAGGTTTGCGTCGCATCTCTTTCCATCACAGCGTACCGCTTTGATCTCGCTCCCTCTTCTCCTCCCACCGCGGTACATTGCGCTGGGTGGAGCACCACCGATGAGACTCGCTCACTGTTGTCGCCGGTGAGGAGGCGGCTGCGAAGGAAGGAGGCGCCAGATCGGGAGGGCCCCACCCCAAGGCAGAACCGGGCGGTCGGCTCGCGCGGCGTCCGGGTCCTGGCGACATGGCGGATGTCGTGCGCCACAGCGGTGGTGGGGTGGGCTGGCGGCCGCGGCCTCGGGCGAGACACGCACGACGGGGTCCCCGCCGAGCGCAGCCACGACGGCGGCTGCACGCCGCCATCGCCCGACCGAGCGGCCGACGGGCCGTAGATCGGGTTGGCGATCGGCCGCGAGCCTCGTGAGAGCAGCGAGCGGAAGACGGCCGGGCGGAGGTGGTCGGGCCCCGGCGAGGAGGTTGAGGAGCCGCGGCCGTAGAACTGGCGAGGAAGGCGGTGGCGTTGGCCTGCGCCTCGGGGTCTTCATCCACCGAAGGCACGGCCGGATGGTGCCTGAGCGGCGGCGAGACGAGGATGCATCGGACGAAAGTGGCGAGCGAGTCGAGGCGAGGGGATGCTTCGGAGGTAGCAGTAGGTGGAGAAAAGGTAGGTGGGAGTGTGGACAAAGTGTGAAGCGGTAGTTAAGTGTGTTTTGTTGCTATTGTTTTGTTGCATGTATAGTTTGCATTGGAACAAGTAGGCGCTTAAATAGACTCTTAAGCTTCCTAAATTATCTAAGCATCTATATAATATTTATCTGCATTGGAGACTATGGCTCTTACATTAGTGCTTATAGTCTCTCTCTCTTTAAGCATCTATCTAAGCGTCTTTGCATTCGGGCGGATCCAGGTGGGGGGGGGGGCTCGAACCCCTACCGCTACGGACCCATAGAGCCCCTGGAGCCCCCTCATAAATTTTTAGCATGGATGTATAATGCAGCGGGTGAGAGTCGAGTGAAGGTACTTGACCCCTCAAAAATTTTCTGGATCCGCCATCGTTTGCATTGGACATGGCCTGACACTGCAATTGTAGTTAAAGTGCCAAAACGATTCAGCCGCCACTTCAAAAGAGTTACTAATTGGGTTATTCAATTAAGATTTAGATGAAGTTCACCACAATTTTTTTTTGTAAACAAAAGTAAAATCAGATGGGCAGATAACCCATTCCCATATGCCCAGAGGTGAGTGGCTACAGTGCTAAGCCCTCTTTGGAACGCAGCAAACTCAAAACACGGGAATACGAAAACGCAGGAATTAAATGTCAGTCCCCATAAATCGTACAGGAACCCAAAAACTTCAAAAGAAATGTTTGAATGCAACACAGGAAAAACAAAGGAATGTAAGAGATAAATGAAAGAAAACATTGAGGTATGACCTTATGGAAATTCTCCAAAATCCCTATGAAATAGTCTATTACATCAGGATTTCAAAAGATCGATCATCTAAAATGCCTATATTTTTCTTATTCCAAAGAGGTCCTAAATGTGACCTCCCGTTTCATGTGTCGAATTCACAACGCGACTATGGCCGCTCTAGAAAAATCTAGGTCTCCTTTGGATTTGTTTCTCGTGAAATTCTTGCATTCCAAGTATAACCTTAATGTGAGATCAATTACCAATGAATGTTCCATGTTAGAGCAGGGTCATTCTAGCAAATACGAATGGATTTGAAGGTAAATTTGAAGAACATCGTTAAGCTGTGCCGATTTCTTGTAAGAGGGGGTTTGACGTGGAGATTAATTGCTTGCGGGCTCCCCCAGTAATTCAACGTCAGCGTGTCAACGAGCTGCTGGTGCAGTGCAGCCTTCCGCCCTTGCAACGTGAAACCGCATGGACGCGAGTGCGACTCTTGGGAATACGGCTTCCTTTCTTTTTATCTGTCCCTCTTATGTTTTCGTCGATATGGCATTCATCGAGAGCTACTTATCTTTTGCTAGTGAATTCAGAATGATCTGAATTTTCGTCATGTAGACGAGAACACGAGTTGATCAGAAAAACAGCGTTCACTATTGGCTCTTTCCCATGGTTGCGTTGAAGGAACGCAGTGAGTGACCGTCGGCCGTGGACGTCTCCCTTCCGTTCGTTCCCCATTCTTGGACGCGTTGCGCAGTGAAAGGAGTGGCACGCCGATTCCTAACTCTGCAAGTCTGCGATTCGTACTGGCATTCGTTGAGAAAGGGCGCGTACAATGCAGTGCTTGGAGTGTGTGTGCCTCCACTACAATAGTTTTGACCTTGTGAGAGAACTCTAACTCTAACTAACTCTAAACAGTATGATTAGCAGTAATTCAGGAAATAGTTAAATTTATTACAACCCATTAATTACAAGAGTGAATTACAACCTTAGCTTCAGGCCTCAAAAAATGAATTAAAGACGTTATTACAAGCCTTTTCAATTACAAGAATTATGCATATATGAAAAACTAATTTCTAAATAAAATTACATTAGAATAAAAACTAGAATAAGCATTGCATTCCTTGCCTTGTTCCGCGTGTTGCCGGCTGCAACCAAGCGGTCTCACCTAGCTGACCCCACCTTTGTCTTTTGCAAGCGAGTAAACAAAATAACAATGTACCCTTTGACTTCTAGAGCCATATATAGTGGCGTTCATCGAGGTTCTCAGACCATTCCGAACCGGTCGGCGTCTCTCACCATAAGTGGGCCTCATCATTCGGATTTTAGAAATCCAACACCCATATTTTACCAACTTATCTTAGCCATAAAAAATCCTCAAAACAAAACAGTGCACAACCTATATTTTGGACCTTCGGTCAATCAAAGCCACAGCAGGCGAAGACACAAATAAAATAATATACCTAAACTTAAACATCAAATAATATTCCTCACAATGTATTTTGGCTACAAGCAATTAATATAATGTCGACTCTCAATCAAGTGGCACACAAACATCTCAAGCCAAATCTAATGGACAGTAAAGCCTTATCATTTGAGAAAATTCACATGGGAACATATTCTACATTACCTAGTAAGTCCCTTTCATAATTAATAGAAGTA
Organism: Dendrocalamus sinicus; assembly: GCA_036346575.1. NCBI lineage: Eukaryota > Viridiplantae > Streptophyta > Magnoliopsida > Poales > Poaceae > Dendrocalamus > Dendrocalamus sinicus. Next base: position 4,193,919 of record CM070663.1, read on the forward strand.
AAAAAAATCTAGCAGCGCATAGAGAAATATATATATATATATATATAAGCTGTTTTAAAGGATATAAAAATACAAATAATAATGCTCAAGAGTATGCAATGGTGTCTGAAACGACAAGGGTCAATAGCCCACTAGGAAAAAAAATTGAGATGGGCCAGCCTGTTTAGCTAAGTTGGCGGACTGGCCCGAGAAGCCCAGTTACGCAGTAACTCGTTAAACCAACTCTTCCTCTCTCTCAAAAAAGAAAAGAAAAGAAAAGAAAACAGAGAGACTAGGTTTTCTTTATGCAGAGATGGGGATGGTGATACAGGAGGTGGCGGGGAGGAAGAGATACAGCCAAGGGGAAGGGGAAGCGGCGAGGAGGAGTAAGAAGAGAGATCCCGAAGCAGACGGGAGGAAGCGGGCGGCGGAAGAATATGCGGCATGGCAGAGGAGGATGGCGGAGGCAATGGATCCCAAGAACTACTGCGTGGAGGACGAGGACATAATGGCCCGCGACGCTAGGGCGTTCCGCAATGGCTGGAACTTCGTATGGGCCGGCCTCTTCGGCTCCTTCGAACAGATCAGTAAGTATTTATTTGTACACTAACGCTAATTAGGGTTTGCTGATGATTTAATTTTTCTCTCTTTATTTCGATTGTTCATATAGTAGCTAGTATTACTAACTTCATTTTCCCCATTAAATAAGTGAGCACGCTGTATTTATGGTTGATTGTTCTACTCTGATGTTTGTTAGATCATGTAGGATCAGAATTCTATTGATAAGAATGGATGGGCCTTTGCCAGAGCACGCTTGCATGCATTTCATCTTTTTTATTAAAAAGAAAACTGAGTTGTAAATTATAATCCCCTTGCCTACATTACAGCGCCTATTGGTCCCATGCGTTTTACGGATGGGCCTTTGCCAGACCACGCGTGCACCAACTCTGCTCTGCAGATCTTCTCCATCAAAGTTGCAGGAATAAGAGGGGGTTTACAGTGGCCGCTGGATGTTTTTGGTATGGTTGCTGTACGCGACACAGTTGATCACAATCGCAATATTCTATTCAGCCGCACAAGGATGACTGCCAAACACTCACTGAAAAGGTTGGTGCATATTTCTTATCATTCGTTATCTTGTTTGTTTCTTTCTTGTTGTGCTGCCTAATGCAAATTTTCTACTAATTGTTCTGTTTACCGACGTGGCCTTGTTATTATTACCAAATTCCCACCAGTACTTTAAAATTTACCACATGTAATTTCAACTGGTTGCATATGAGCTCAAATTTACCACCCACTATCGAAATCTCAGGTGGTAAAATATACCTGATGTGCCAAATTTTCAAAGTACAGATTGCAAAACAAACAACTATAATGTCCAAGTGGGAATCTATAAAAATAAAAGGTATAGGCACTACTGATGCAATTTTTCTCTAAAGTGGTCAGTGACTGCGAGTTCAGACTTATACCAAAAAAATAGCCTGTTCCTAACTCCAAACCAAAATATATGATTGAATTAGAACAATTTAAAATAGAAAAGGATGGGGATTCATTCTCCCTCTCTCTCTCTCTCTCTCTCTCAGGTGGGGGTGGATGTGCGGGTGGCGTGGGGGGTCATAACGATGAAATATACATATTCTTGCAACCAAGGCACTGTTAATGTTGTTGGCATCAAGTCGCTCCAACTATAGTACTAATTCATATTGGTGCTAGCATATAGGCATGCAAAACTCTGTCATACAAATGGCATGCATATGATTGGTGCTTTTAAACAAAAATGTGACGATCCTGCTCGCAACTAGGATTGAGCATGATAAAAAAAAAACTAGCAGTACCTATTGCCTGTTAGTCATGGAAAATATGTCAAATAATGAATCAAACGCATATAAAAATTAGAGAAGTTCAATAGTGAAAGAACATGCTGTGTATTTTTGGTTTATGAAAATTAATTGACACTTACTATGTTTGAAAAGGCTACGTCAGGACATAATGCCTGGTTTAGTGGCCATGCACGTATCTGCATGGAAATCACGTCCCATATAAGCATGTAATGCAGTCAATCTTATTTTCTATGTAGAGTGCCTCCATTATCTGTGTTTAAGCCAACTTAGTTTGAATGTGAGTATAACCTCAATGATTTTCAGATGTCAATTAGTAGTGTCTATCTTTTCGGTAGCGTACCACAAAAGGAGTGATGAACAGCTGAGGTAGTGGCTCATATACACCAAGCACATGGCATAGGTTGACATCTTGAGTCCATTGCGACCCTCAAATCTGTTTGAGACTGTTATGAACCTTAGTTCATAACGGGTAAACACCACCAAGAAGATGGCTGGATGGCGTCGGCGTAGGGAGAGAGGAGAGACTATAGACTAGGAAGACTTTGATATTACTCTGCTTGATTCCAATAACATGCGGTAGCCCTCTTATATAGATGGCTCCCCCCTAACAGATGTAATCTAACTCTAATCATATCTCTAACTATATCTCTAATACAAGGAAGCCAATCTCTAATTCAAATAGAAACCACTATCTAATTCCTAATAATAACCCGGCTGGGCCCAAGGCTCACGCCTATAACACTACACCCCTCCCAGACATGCAGCTCGTCCTCGAGTGCTAGACAACGACCAATGGAAGACCTTCGTCGATGTAGAGGACGAACGGTAGTAGGTCTTTGCAGCGGATGGAGACGGGCGGCCAGATCCACGCGGAACAAGGCTAGACGGAGTGTAACGCCTTCGGGAATATAATGCCTGCAAAATAAGCTTTTCTTCTTTTTTTTTGATTTTTTTATTATTTTTGGATTTTTTTGGAATTTTTTCTGAATTTTTTTTACTAACCGGTTGGTCAACCGGTTACAAAAACCATCGACCGAACAGGCCATCGTGAGTTCGGTCGGTCTAACCGACGTTGGCGACCGAGCTACAAGTGGAGGTGGCGTGAACCGAAGCAGGCGTCGCGGCGGTGGCGGTTGGCGATGCGACTCCGGTGGCCTCGGGAGCTTAGCGGCCAAGGCGGCAACGTCAGCGGCGACTGCGTCGATCCGGCAGGCGGCGGTTCTCGGCGGATGCGGCACAGGTGGCGGCGTCGGCGCCGGCGAGACGCCGGCGGCGGTTACGCAGCGGCCGGTGGCCGGCGGTAGCGGCGAGGCTGCGAGATGGAGGCGGCCCGGCCGGCAGCCGCCGCTGCAAGCGGAGACGGCAGCGGAGTGAGGCGGGCCGACCGGCGGCCGAGCGGCGGCGCGCCGACGGCGGCTCGGCGGAGACGTCGGGCGGCTCAGGCGGAGATGTCCGGCCGGCGGATGGCATCTCGCGGCCGAGGACGCGACCCGGACGGCGGCGGCCGTGGATCCAGCAGCGGTCAAGGCGCGCGACGCGGCGGCGCGCCGGTGAGGCGGCTGCGCGGAGGCTGGGGCGGCGCGACGACGGAGGTTGCCGGCGGCGGCGCTGGCCAATCACTTAGGCGCCGTCGGCCGGATCGCGCGCTCGGCGATGGCGACCCGGCGCGTGAAAAACCCAAAATTTCAAACCAAAATTTTCTTTGCTTTTTGGATTTTTGAGTGAAATCTGAAACTTTCCTTTTGGAAAGTCACCAAATCCCGCTTTCCCTTTTGGCCGGGCACCTCCTCCTTCGCCGCGCCCTCCCTTCTCGCTTTACTCGCCCCTGCGCCGCTCCTCTCCCTCGCTTCTCCCGCGCGACGCTGCGTGCTGCGCGTAGCGCCGCGCCACGCCTGCCCGCCGCCACGCTTCGCCTCGCGCCAGACCGCCCCACCGCCTCGGTCCAAAGGAGTGGACGCTCTCGCGCCGCGTCGCCGCCTCTGCTCCGGCCCCACCTGGCAGTCCCCGCCTCCTCCCTCTCCCGCGCGCGGACGCTCCCTCGCCCGTGCCCGACCTCACCTGCTCTCGTCGTGTCACCATCACTCTGTGCAGAGCCGAGCGTCATCTCTGCGCGGAGGAGCGCGCCACCGCCTCCCTGTCTTCTGTTGACCGGGCCCCCATTCCTTCTCCCCGAAGGATTCTCCTCCCCCGCTCGGGTATAAATGCCGCCTCACCGCTCCCTCCCTCTCTTTTGCTCTTCACGCCTCCCCAACACCCCCCATTCACTTCCCACTCCTCGCAGCTACCTCCCCGAGTTACCAATCAAGCCTCGCTGCCCCAGGCCCCGCCGCTGTCGTCCCTTTCGCCGGCGACCCCGTAAACCGAATCCTCTTCTTCTTTTCCCCATTTTCCGATTGCATTCTGCCAAAGCATCCTCACCCACCCCTAATCGCTTTGCCATTCTTCTCTGGCCAGGTGGATCACCGAGGGATCTCAGCATCGAAGCTCCCTCTCCGGCCGTCGCACCTCACCGTGGCCAGCCCTCCCAAGAACTTCCCCGCCGATTCTGCCACTACCTTGGTGAGCCCCAAGGTCCCTTGTCCATGTAACTGCACTCCAATTGAATGGATCGCCACTGGAGAGCTCCCACGCCGCCGCAAACCCGAAGCCACCCCCTTCTGTCCCTTACCTCCGCCATTGATCCCCTCACATCCCAAGCCCCAAAAATGGGATCCCCTTGTCAAGCCGCACCCGCCGGTGCCCTCGGTCGTCGCCGACGACCCTCCGTGCGCCCGGACCGCCGTCGCCACCGAGACCCTACCGCGGGAGTACTGTAGCGGCCGGAGGAGGAAGAAGACCCCCTCCCCCGCTACGTGGCCGCATCTCGGCCATCTGCCCCGATCGGTGTCGTCTGTCCCGAGTGTCGGATGGTCGTTTCCCCACCGCCGTCCGATCCTCTTAAACACACCCCCTCGCGTCCGTTGGATCCGCCTACCCTCGCCGCCTCGGCCAGCTGCCGTCGCCCGCACACGGCGCCATCCAGCGCGCATGGCGCGCATATCGCTGGTCGTCTCCTCGGCGCTCTGTTCCGTCTTAGCGCACGCTGCGCGCAGCACATGGCCGGCCATTGTTGGCCGCGTGAACGCGTTTCACCGGCCGGGCTGCACTGTTGCACCGGGCCAGCCTTCTACTGTTCATCGATTTTCAAAGACTTTATCAATTTCTAAAATCCCAGAAAATCCAAATAAATCCTAGAAAATCACAGAAAATTCAGTCGCAGGATCCAGGAGTTTCTACGTTCGAGCTAGCCGAGATATCCGGATTGACGGCAAGTCCCAAAATCCTTTGATCATATTGCAACCCATGTTATTTAATTATGTTACTATGCTATTTGCATTAAGCTAGTTCTGAAATGTTAGTTTAAAGTAAAATAAAATATTGACAATGACATGTTATGTAGATAAACCTACCACCGACAAATGCCCTGTTAAACTTGTAGCCATGCCTTTGTAACCCTAGAAATAATTATCAGTTAATCTAGATAATCAGAGGATATTATTATCATGCAAAGTCTTTACACCGATAAGGTTGTGGTCAGGGCCAATAGAATTTGGAAAACCCGACTCTAAGGTAGGGTGGTATGGGACAATCGTATCTTAGAGCGAGAGTGCTTGGCGTGCACAAGGTAGGGTAAGGGTTGGGAAGAGCCGCGAGACGGTCTTCGCCCACCTCTTACCCTAGGATTGGAGTTGGGGTAAGAGTGTTGTGGGGCGCGAGACGGCTTTGCCGCTACACCTAGGTTGGAGGTTGCACCTCATGGATAATGTAAGGTCTAGACCCTTACGCCGAGCAAATGACATAGTGACCGCTCAACCACGGTGTTGACTTGTCAACCACGGTTTAGTACTGCTCAACTTAAGTGAAACCCGCTTTGGGAGTCGGTGCAAGACAACGATAGGTCCCACAACTCGGTCCGGCGTTCGCGATGGCGATGGGCCCGAGGATGTGCGAGTTTCTTATCTATCGGGTGGAGTGCATACCAAGGGTTGAGCGTGAAAGACCGGTTCCTTAACTCGGTCATGAGGGTTAAGGATGCGTGTGGGTAAAGTTGGGCAACTCTGCGAGTCAAATAAATGGTATTCGAATACGCGTGCTCCGGTTAATGGAGTGTGTCACTTGGGTGATTCCAGAAGAAAGCTTAAGTAGTTTTGTACATGTTTTAACTTGATTAGTTGGCTAATTAACTCTTCATGAAAAACCCCGAGATCTTAAGTAGTTTTGGGTCCGTTTTATTAAAATGTTTGCAAATAAACCGCATCCACCAAAGCTAATAAACCAAGTATACTCCCTTCCATTGTAACTCTGTGCATGTAGTAAGATAGAGTCCCTTTTGGGGCTTCTTTGAGCGGTTGTTTGGCTCACGGCTTGCTTAATCCACTCTTTAGAGGATCAAGGCGAAGGTGAAGGTCTCCCGTTGAGGAAGTCCGGAGGATCTCTTCTTGACGAGGACCCGTGGCTTTAGGTCTTCGCCGCGCTCAGCGGATTCTCGAAGTCTTTGTAATGTAATTATACTTTGGGCTTGCACGCCCGCCGTTGAAAATGGATGTTAATCCTTATGTAAAATATATCTTTGGACTTTTGTTGTAAGCATGCAATGGTATACTCTTGCGCGACACTCCATAATCGTTCATGCGTGAATAGTTGCGAATGTCGTGTCCGTGACGCGCCTTGAAACGGGGCGTTACGCGGATCTGGCGGCGGCTTGCAACCACGGCGGTGGTGAGTCGAGTGACCGAGCGGTGGCGGCGGAGGCGCAATCCGGCGGCGATGACGGCCGGCGGCCGGAACGGCGGCGGCAGCACGGCGGCGACGCGGCGGCGATCGAGGCAAGCGGCCATGGTGCGAGACCTTGCCGACGCGAGCGGAGACGCCGGAGGAGGCACCGCCTTGGCGGCGATGGGGTGGATCTCGCGCAACGACGGAGACGCAGTGGAGACGGTGCGGGCGGTGGAGAAAACGCTGCGAGCGTCTTGACCGAGGAGGAGCGACGTGGTGGGATGGCGGTAGTTCTTGTAGTTGTTGTTGAAGATCTGATGTTGGATGATGACGTGCCTTCATTATCTCTTGTAGCTTCTTCATTGCATTCTCATTCGATTCCTTGATTTCCTTCAACTGCTTGCTGATCTCCTTGCAGAGCGCGATCATGTCGCTCCAGTCGTTAGCCATGGTAGCAGAAGTCGTGGGAGGGGATCGACTGCTCTGATACCAAGTTGTTATGAACCTTAGTTCATAACGGTGCTTCACCAAGAAGATGGCCAGATGGCGTCGGCGTAGGGAGAGAGGAGAGACTATAGACTAGGAAGACTTTGATATTACTCTGCTTGATTCCAATAACATGCGGTAGCCCTCTTATATAGATGGCTCCCCCCTAACAGATGTAATCTAATTCCAATCATATCTCTAACTATATCTCTAATACAAGGAAATCAATCTCTAATTCAAATAGAAACCAATCTCTAATTCCTAATAATAACTTTACGGCCCAAGGCCCACGCCTATAACACTACACCCCTCCCTATAGTAGTATAGTGTTCTACTTTTGTGTACATGGTAGATTCTATCATTTTCTTCGGAAATTTGGCTTCAAAATGTTTTATGATTGTTTGCATGGCATTGGCAAGCAAATGTTTTGAATAAGACACGCTTTATCTGTTTTCGAGTATATGCACACCTCAACAAATATCCTATTTTTTACTGTCACTAATGCATTAAGTTAATATCTTCTCCCATCATTTGTGTTATGCACCTAGGGGTGGAAAACGGTAACGGATAATTCGTTTTATCCGGTATTCGTATCCGAGAAAACATAAATGTGGTAAGCAAAAATCCGTATTCGAAAATATTCGTATTCGTATTCGAGAATATTCGTATCCGTATTTGAGAGTATTCGTATTCGCATTCGTATTCGAGAATATTCGTATCCGTATTCGTATTCGAGACTATTCGATTCGTATTCGATCCGTTTCTAGAATATATGAAAAATTCGTACAAATTTTGTGATTCAAAATTTGAATTTAGGTGATTTAAAACTGGTAACCGGTGAAAAATCGGTAAAACCGCTAGGAATCCGTTTTATCCGATATTCGTATCCGAGAAAATCCGTATTCGAAAATATCTGTATTCGTATTCGAGAATATCCGTATCCGTATTTGAGAATATTCGAATTCGTATCCGTATTCGTTTGAAAAATATAGATTCGTATTCGTATTTGAGACTATTCGACCGTATCCGATCCGTTTCCACCCCTATATGCACCTCACATCATTTATGCTATGTACTTTGTATCCAATTTATGGTTTTATAATGTATTGTTTTGATTGTGCTGCTTAATCTCAATGTTTACTTCTCTTTCTTAATTTTAATTTATTCTTTATTTATTTAAATTAAGTCGGTTCCTTCAATTTGAAGTGCTTTAAAAGATTTATAATTTTAATCCATCCATTTTAATATGCACCGAGAATCCACCCATTTCAATGTTGTCCGTGTGTAATTTTCAATTCAGACTCTTCCAAAATTGTTTGATCCCAAGCTTGCATCCTATGTGCCTTGCCGATGGCATACATTGGCTAGACACGTGCATTTATTTCTCATCTGCGGATGACAGGACATGCTTGCTGGCCCACAATGATCGGCTGGCGGCCGCCTGGCGATTGTTCCCACCTAGGCGGCGCTTAGCCCGCCTAGGCGGCGATAGGCGCTCTCGCGCTGGGCGCGATCCGTTCTTTATACTTGTTTTTACTTTTCACGGTGTCCTAGATGCGACTTTGACTATTACTGTTTTATAACTTTACATTTAGATTTACGGATAAAACTACAATATTATGAAACTCTTTTTAACGACAAATGTCACAAATCTTATGATCTAATTTTCATGTAGCCAATATAGATAGTTTTAAATCTATTGGTGATCAAACTTTACAAAGTTTGATGGTACGGATTGTAGGACATCATATAAAAAGAACGGAGTTAGTACCTTTTCTGCGTTTGCCACTGCACAGATTTCCAATTTATGTTATATTATAGTTAAGTTTCACTTGGTGTTCGTGATGCCCAAATTCCCTTTTTTGCATAGATTATATTTTATCCAGTCTTATTAGTAATAAATGAGACAACAATATTTACTTAGTTAATGTTGTTTCATGCAGGATTCAGATTTAGTACTGACAGGTCCTACCCGTGCTGTTGTGGTGATGAGTCCGGTGTACTTCGAGGTTGTGCTGAAAGTGAAGGGTAGTACGGAATCTGAGGATAAAGATTTGAGTTTTCTAGCTGTGAATTATGATTATTATCCTTTTGACAGTTCGCACCTGATTAATAGAGAATACACTAGCAAGCTTAGCACGCTGGAGTTGACATTCGCCCAAGTTGTTTCCTCTGTGGAGGCCACAATCAGTGTGCAAGTTATTGATGGGTCATGTCCAGATGGTTTTCATGGTCGATTTACTGCGCATACCGCCAGTATACATCAACAGAAAGTTTGTTTACTTGACTCTGGAGATGAGAAAGTGCCTGTTAATGCTGATGGCATGGTCAAGCTTTCACGGCATGTTGCTTCTGTTGAACTTGAGGGAGAGCTGGAAGTTTCTGTTGAGGCATGGCGAGTTGATAATAAGATTGAAGTTGCGGAAGCTGATGTTTCCACGCCTAAGAAAGTTGTTAAGAAAGCTAGTAAGGTTTTCATACCTAAGACAGCAGGTCGAAGCTACGGCACATTGAAAGTTAGGTTCTGTAAGATGAACTGTAAGATGAAAGTCACTGTCGCTTGGTCACTTCTGTCGTATATTCCTGGTGATTATGCAGCTCACAACTCTGGCGAGGCTAATGCTACCTAGGCCCTCGTCTTAACAGTTTAACTTAGCGCTCATCTGAACAGTTTACCTTAATTGCTTCTGATGGGCCTATCGTAGTTAACTTTGTTTGAAGTGGTATTTTGTATTAACAAACGTTGAGATTGGGATATGTTTGTGGTATTGCTGTCTGTATCGATAAGGTTAGATTTGCAGACTTAAGTCACCACTCTTGCAGTATTTTTTTTCTAGCGTTTCGAGGAGCCGAATGGTAAATTAGCCATCCGATCCTAAATTTTAGCATGTTTAGAGTTCACCAGATGGGTTACGCATGCTACGTCGCACGCGGCCATATGGAAGGCTTGGGAAATATGGAAATGTATTTCACCTCAACGATAACCGAGAGATTAAGTAGGTAAGGAACAATACGAATCTTCGAGTCTATCACTGTCTGCAGCAATTGGAGATCATGAAACCCAATTATCTTGCAACAAGATGAAGAAACAAAGGCTATGATCACGTTATCCCTTCCAAAGTTTGCACAACATTATAAATACATGGATGCGGGACTGACTCAAAACCATTAGCTAGCTAGCATCGTAACCTCAGTATGCCTCAAAAAACATAGAAACAAAAAAACCACAGTAGCACAATTAATACAAAATATGCCACATTTTTAGTCACTGCAGTCTGGCAATTTCTTTTATCTACATGGTTCATGTGTGTTTCCAGCAACTGAGCATCCTCCTAATATCTGTGATGACAAAAATAAAGTAATGAGAAAATTGTTACAAAGGAAGGAAGAAAAACTTTTTTTTTATCTACATGGTTCATGTGTGCAGCCTGTGGAGTGCGGAATGTCATAATGACATAAGGGAACTTAAAGCTTAAGCGTAGTAAAATCACACAGCTCCCTAGAAAAAATGTAATGTGACAAATAATCGTGAAAAGCCTAGTTCTGGATAAAAAAGAATTAGATCTTTCATATAGAAATTGGTAAGGTTGTCTAGTTGTCCCGAGTAGCAGGACACAGTGACGCACTAATTTGTCTCCTCACTTCGATCACTATAACCAAAATCATTCCACAGGTAAAAAACAATCCAAAATAAAATAGTACACTATTAGACAATATGGCTAAATCTAGAATACTTGCGATGATGAATAATTGATGATGGTGCTAAGTTGTAACATCCTGAAAATTCGAATTTGAAAATGTGAAGTTTTTGATTTATTTTGCAATATGTTTTATTTGAATTTGGAGTTTATGATGTTTTTTTGAGAAATTTGGTGAGGGTTCCAAAAGTTAAAAGAGTCAGGCAGAAACAAACATATTTAATTAATAGAAAATCAAGATTTAAAATGCGAATCCGAAAAGATGATCCAGTATAAAAAGAGAGAAACCTGAGTTAAAAAAATATATATAAATATAAAAGCTAGGTTAGCAAGAAGGGGAAATAAATAAAGCCAGAAAAATATATATAGAGGTATATATATATATATATATATATATATATATATATATATATATATATATATATATATATATATATATGTGCACACAAATACATACCCAAATGTATACTCTTAAAATAAAAACAAAAGAAAAAGAAAATAAAAGAGAAGGGGAAGTTGGAGCCGGCCGGGCATCACCCCTACCAGCTCTGCACAAGACGACACCCACCTCCTCCCGCGCTTCACTCTCTCTGCCGTCGCTGGCCAGCGGGCCCGTTCCCGTCCTCCCGCGCCATCTCCTTCTTCCCTCCCCTCTCTTCCTCCTCCCTGCGCGGACGGAGGAGATGCGGGGTAAGCGGGCGGTTTGGATTGGCCGAATCCAGGAAGATCGGGAAATGCAAGCCCGGAGGAGCTCGGCCGAGGGTGGGGTTGACTTTTCCCGACTCCTAGGAAGGCGTGGGAGCAAGGAATTGGACTGCGGTGGCTTGTCTTGGTGGATTGCTCGGCGGCCGGACTTGGAGAAGAAGAGGGGTGCCGGCGGGGAGGAGGGCACGGGGGTTCAATCGGGCGAGGTGGGAGTGAGAGCGAGAGCTGGCGGTGCAGATGAGACTATTAATCAAACTATCGATCTAGATACTTTAACCATGGATGATCTTTATTCTAGATTAAAAACCTATGAGATGGAAGCTTTGCCATCTAAGATTAATAAATCTTCATCTTTAACACTTGTGACTAACCCCGTGCAGGCTGCTTCGTCGAGTGCTTTGTCTTGTGTTTCTTTGTCTGCCTTGTCTTCTTTTTCAGATGAACAATTCGAGCAGCTGCCTGAAGAGGACTTGGTATTGATCTCCTCACGAGCATACAAGGCACTCAACAATGTGAGGATGAGGAAGCGAGGTAGCGTGTCAGGTCCGATCAGATGCTTTGAGTGTGGCGAGCCAGGCCACATTAAGATGGATTGTCCCAAGCTCAAGGGAAAGGTAGTAAAGGAAGAGAAGAATTATCGTCGTCGACTATCCAAGAACAACAACACCAAGGGTGGCAATTTCCGTCGCAAGCTTGCTGAAAAGATCATATCGGCTATTGAGCGTCTTAATTTGAGCGATGTGGAATATGAGAGCTGCGATGATGATGAACATGATGATGATGATGCTAAAGACAAGAAGAAGAACAACGATGACTTCACGGGCATGTGCTTCATGGCAGGCAACAACAGTGATGATGGCTATAGTGATCCCGTTGAGGTAAGACCATCATATGATGAGCTTGAGGATGGTTTGATTAAACTTGCTATTGAATTAAAAAAGACAAAACAGAAATTGAAAGAAAATAATTGTGTTGTTGAAAACTTAAATTCTGAAATTAATAGACTTAGAGCTTTAATTCCTGATGATGAATCATGTGAGTCTTGCCAAGTTTTACATTCTGAGTTGGAGGCTGTTAGATCTATTAGTGCATCAAACCTAGTTCAACTTAGAGATGTAACTGATAAATTTGATGAATTAAAATTGACACATGACTCTTGTGATGAAAAATTAAAACTTGCAAATGTTGAAATTGAAAAACTCAAATCTAGTTCTTCTACATGTTTAGAGTCAAGTATTTCAAACGCTCAATCTAAAGCTTGCTCTAATTGTGAATTGCTAGAAACTAGACTTAGGGTGTGTTTGGTTGAGTTGTGGCTTCAAAAGTCTGCTGTGAGTGTGAGTCGTGGAAAAGCTATTTGAGGTTGTAGGTGTGGAAAAGTCAGAACTGTTTGGTTCAAACAAGTATAAAACTTACCTCCTATCTCTATTTTCCTTGAAACAAGCTGTGAAACAGCTTTCTATTTTCACCATTTCAAAAGCAGAAAGCCAAAAGCCAAAAGCGAGGTCCAAGGTGCTTTCAAATCAGACTACCAAAAAGTAGTCGCTTCGAAAGCAGCTTGGTTTCCACCCCTTTGGTTGGCTTTTGGCTTTTGGAAGTAAAGCAGCTCCCAAAAGCTCAACCAAAGGCACCTTTAACTCATCTCAGGAATCTATTCAACAAATGCTTATCATGAGAACATGTCCTTCTCAAATTGTCCTAAGTTAAATAGTGAAATTGATGCTTTGACTAGACAATTGAATGATTTCGCTGAAAAAGAAAGATTTGCTCAATCTAGTGCTTCCAAGAATTTTGTGAATGAAACTGTTAAATGCACTACTTGTTCCACTTTGGCTAAGGAAAATGAGTACCTTAAGGACACTTTAGAGAGATTTACTTTTGGCAAGAAAAATATGAATATGATTATAGACAAATCAAAAACAAGTATGAAAAATCATGGTCTAGGATTTAATTTCGTTGAGCATGCCAATGATAATCCTACTAAGGTTGTTAAGTTTCTTGAATCTGGAAAGATTGAAGTAAAATCTGAATCAAAACAAACTGTTTTTTAAATCTGCTGGTTTTGTGCAAAGTTCATCGAATAATAATGTAGGTGCTAGCTCATCAACTCAAAAGAAATCTGGTTATGTTAAATTCCATTGCACCTACTGTGGAAGAGATGGTCACTTGCATGAATTTTGCTTTAGGCGTGCTAAGAAAGAGAAGAAGGATAGATTGAATGCTTTAAGACAAAAACGTGCCATCTCTTTTGTTCTTAGATCAAATGCGAATGCTATGTTTTTAGAGAACTTTTATGATGGCTTTAAATTTTCTTCACATGCTAGATTGGAATTTAATTCAAATAATTCACGTTCTTTTCGGCATTCCGATCATCCACATGCACGTGATTTTGGTTCTAGCTTTGTTGCTCCAGTTCGTGTGTCTCAGTACTGGATTCCTAGATCTTATTTCACTAACCCCAGTACTGCGAGACCGATGTTTCCTGTGATGTAAGAACAGTTGACAAGGATGAAGAACCTGAGCTCGATTGGATTCCAGTCTTGTACTTTATTGCTTGATTGGAACACTTGATAGTTCTTCATTCTCTTTGATGGCTTCCACTTTCTGAGAGACCATGTGGAAAAGGTGATGTTGTCTTACATCTTGTTAGATTCTCAAGTTGCTGATATTCACCTAAAAACGCTTGAAACTTCTTGTTTTGCTCTTTTGCGAAGTGAGTTGGGCGTGTTGCATCCTATAGGATTATTTTGAGGGAGAGCTTCATGTTTAAAAATTTAGGAAGCTTTGTTTATTATACTTGTCAATTAAATTAATAAGTCCAAGCCATCAAATTTAAATGAGTTGTGGAGCTCTCCTTATCATATTTATTCATATGCTGTGTAGCTTTGATCATGACTAGTTATAATTAATTTGTTACACTTGAACTAAAATATGATATGGCAGAATATTTTGACTAAATTGATTATAAATAGTACTTTGTGATGTTCATAAAAAAGGATTAGCTTGATTGTGAGTCTTATTTTAAATCACGGCTATGAGGCTCACATGTTTCATATTGCAATCTTTTTATGATCATTCAATTTAGCATGTTATAAAAAAAATAGAAAAGAGACATTTGAAAAGATGTATGCTTCAAGCATGCCATGGTAAACAAAAAAGGCACAAAAAGTGCACAAAATGAAAAGAAGTATGCTTCAAGCATGCCACTATTTACAAGAAGTAAGCTATTATGAAAAGAAGTATGCTACAAGCATGCCACATGCGTAAGAATTGAATGTGGAGCAATAGGTTGCTATATGAGACTGCTAGCTCGTCTAGATTAAAGATCTGCTTCATTTTTAGGCTTTTACTTTTTGTTGTGATATCTCATTGTGCTCTTTATCATTGGTCTAGTCATTGTTGAGATGCATGACATTGATATAAATCGTCTAATCATGTTGAAAACTTTGTTTTGATATTGCTATATGATATATGACTTTATATGATCTAGATAGTTCCACTGAAAAATTATGGCTTGGTTAAATTATTCAATCAATTCAAAAGTGACTTGGATAAATCTATAAAACTTCTAGATTTTTATTCTAATTGCTTCTTTTTAGAATAGTTCTTTTTTGAAAGTTTTTGATGATTACATTGCCAAAGGGGGAGAGATTTGGTGTGCTTTGTGAGACATTGGAGAAATTTGCTCTCTTTTGTTGAGGGGGAGAGATTTGAGACTTGTAGCTTGAAATGCTTTTTCGGCTTCAGTAATTCGCTTATATCTATTTGAAGCAAATTCATCATGCTATCTTATGGTGTTGTCAATGTATTCATCAAGGGGGAGATTGTAAGACCATGTGACTAGGTCTAGGATTTTTATAATGATGAATAATTGACAACATGGCTTAGTATTGTTATTCGAGGCGTGTGTGTGTGCGTGGACTAATATCGGTCAAGTTGGTGAGAACTTGTGCTGGGAAAAATGTTCTTTGGTCTTTGCATGTGCAGGTTGGGCGTGGAGACGGTCATGGTCGGTGACGAGGAAGAACATGACTAGGAGGGGGAAATCTGAGGTCCAGGTGGTCGAGGATGTCACGAGGTGGCCGGGCTCACGTTGGAGCACATGGAGATCAAAAGTGGTGCGTGGAGAAGCTACGGGAGGTGCGGTCCTGGAGGCTTTGACACGTGATGAGTCGAAAAGTTGGAGGTGTAAAAACCCGTGTTAGGAAGGGTTTCGGGTCCCTTAAATAGTAGTGGGCTAAAAGTCTGGTTGGTTTAAAAAGGCCCAAGCCTAATTGGATAAGTGGTATTAGGGTTTCTAGTAGATTGAAAAGAGCAAATAAGTTCGTATTAGAAGCAACGTCTAGGCATGGAAATGGATTAGAAGTCAGACGTGGATTCTGGAAAAGAAAACGGAGTGTGGCTTTTGGAAAGGAAAACGGAGCGTGGCTGCCGTATAAAAAGGGGATTAGGGACTAACTGTTCTGGGTGGTTAGTTCTGGCCGAGACTTGAAATTAATCATACCCAAAACAAAGCCGGGGGATTCCCGGCCGCAGGCTCGCCCACGTCACCCCGCCCGTGCGCTCCGGCCGGCGCGTGGCGGGGGATTTTTGGTACGGCCGGAGGAGGCATTTTCCCTGTATTTCCCAAAAATTACGTAAAGGTCCTTTTTCCTCGCGAAAAAGTCCATGCGACCAGTTTTTTTTAAAAAAATTTTGGATAGCGCCCCGCGGGTTCCCAAAATTACATACAGGTCCTTATTTACTTACGTACAAGTCCTTGCAAGTTCTCGGTTTTTTTATGAAAAAGACCTTTGGTTTTTTTGAAATTACGCATGTGTCCTCGATTTTTTTTATGAAACTCCCTGCGAATTGTCGTCTCTTTTACTTTGGTCCACACGGTAGATAGCGCGGCGTGCGTCGCGCTTATGCTGCTAGTAAAATAGAGAGGATCTCGGTTTTTGGAATTCCTAGCGTGAGTGTTTGTTGGCTTTTTGTCTTGATCCATGTCTATATGATTGGAGGCTTCTTGATGGATGGAGTGCAGACGTGAAGTCTAGAGAAAAGGTGTTTGCTTTTGGTGATTTCGCGTGACACCTGGCCGAGCGTCTTCACCGTGAAGTGTAGAAAAATTCTTGCATCAGGCCTTCATATGTAAGATCAGTCTCAATGAGGGTTTTAGAGCAAGTTTAATAAGGCTGACTGTGCTAGCTACAAGGGAATCCATATCAGCATAGTCCTATGTGGAGGGGAGAGAGAAGGAGAGAGAGAGCCAAGCCGGCTCCCATGCAAGAGTCAGGCTATAGCACAGGAAAAGAGGCGTTATCCATGCATGTACCAATAAAACTAACTGCTATACACATGTATGTATTAAATTATCAATACCCATGTATGTATTAAATGATTGAGAGCTCTTGTGGAGACAACTTATAGCCAGCTTATTGTATGAGTTAGCTGCATCCTTATCTTTTGATGACATGGAAATGTATTGGAGGTAGCAGCTATCTATACTATTAGAGCATCTCCAATGGTTGAGCCAACTAACTAGCTCATAGTTTGCCACCTCAGATAAGAGATAGCACATTAAAAGCCAGCTTCCCTGTACACTATCTCTTAAGTTGGCTTATGGTGATAAAGGCTGGCTCATCCGTTCTCGATTTTTGAGCGAGACTAGCTCAAGATCCGGCGCTAGTTGGTTTGGTTTTCACGTTTCTCTTTCTTCCACGTAGGACTATTGCTGATGTGTACTGCTATGAGCTAGCTGACTTATCACTGTTGGAGATGCTCTTAAACTTGCTCTTATAGAGTTTTAAAAAGGCAACGCTAGCTGCGGAATCATTGATGCATGACTTTTTGTGAATTGAGAGGAGATGGTGATTAGGTGAGAAAAGGTGACTTCGTAAAACTAATTACGTTTTACTTTTATGTTTAGTTATTTTTTTTTGGCGTTAAGCTTTTAAGCTTTTGATTCCTGCATGCATGGCCGACTAGAAGTTTTTTGCATGCCTGCATGCTTGCCGCAGAAAGCATTTTTGTGCTACCATGTGCTCACTGATCAATAAGTTGGAGAGAGAGTAAGTTAGTTTTTTTCTTTTCTGTTATTTTGGTTTCGTTTGTTCTTGTCATCTTTGCAGGTTAGAATTTTAGAAGACAATAATTTTTTTTAAAAAAACGCTGCAATCATTCACCTCCCTTTGATTGCCGTCGACGATCCTACAAGTGGTATCAAAGCCCGGTTCTAACATCTCTGGCCCAATGGATACAAGTGTGTGAATGCCTGATGGACTGTGACCTTGATGGACCGTCGGTGTACGGTGAAGGGGCGGTGAAGGGCTGAGGGACACCAATGTGTGAAGGGGGAGATTGTTGGAATAGTCCCAAATTGGTTGTGGAAGGGCAAGAGACCTAACTTATAAGTGGGGGAGTCCCTCATCTCATTGACTAGCTTTTGGGATGAGAAGGCCCTTACGATCCAACAAGTTTCTTTCTTATAAGTATGGCTTGTGCCATTAGGCTAAATTCTAACAACAACAAATATCCCAATATCCACTTCCAAGTTGGAAGCTTGACACCATTATAAAGGCACCATTATAATCAAGTTAATCATCTTCATTGATAATGAGCAATTTTGTAATCCAAATCTACTATAGAACAAAATTTGAGCATTTTCAACTTTTGATGTGTTCAAGGTAACCACACAATCTAATACCAGAGTTATATCTGACCTTTTTGCGACCGTGGTATATTTAGTTTACTAAAATGAAGTTGGTCATAGTGAAAATGGAGACAAACAGGGAGCAACTAGGCAATACTTCCAGTACATAACTTCAGGTTTCTACTGCAATGTCTGATTTAAGTAGTTTCTTTCTTAAGTATGGCTTGTGCCATTAGGCTAAATTCTAACAACAACAAATATCCCAATGTCCACTTCCAAGTTGGAAGCTTGACACCCAGTTAGAGAGAACAGTGTGCCTGGCCACCAGAAATCCCTTGCTAAATCATATACATCATTCCATCACATAATTCCATAGACAGGTACTTCTTCCTGTCATCTACTATACCAGCGCACTACACCTAAGGACAATTATAAGTAGTAAGCAGTAAAACATGAGCAACGAGGACACAGTTTGACAAGCACGCCTGCAGGTGCGCACGTAGGCCACAAAACTCCAACCCCATCATCATCAAAGCACACTTCCCCTTCACAAAGTACTTGTCCGGCCAACTATTTTACCATTTTGAGGTAGCTTAATATTAGTAAATCTACTAAATTGTCTAACTAGTCCCTGGACGTATGGAATTGTGATTTACTGAATTATCCTACTGGGTCATCTAGAATCAAGGAACAAACACAAGGGCCGATTTGATACAAAAAGGAAGGAAGGAAGGAAGGAAGAAAGATCCAAAGAAGTCCAACACAAGGATCGTCCATTACCGGAGACCTATGCTATATAAACATCCAGGTTGAATTGAAACCACAAATGCAAGAATGCAATTATTAATGGGAGGGGAGGTGGATAGAGGGGCGCACATGGTGAGAGAGGATGACAACGTTGGGCCCGTCATAATTAATCTACCCTACTCTATAATACATCAAAATTTTCTTTACTAAATCCACCCCCCTCAACCACCCCCACAGTCATGCCTAATCTAAGTCCACCCAGATTTGTGTACCAAAGTAATCCAACTTCATACAAATGAATGGCCTGGATCTCTCCTCAAGTCTTCTTCTCTTACTCATTGAAGATCCTAAGGCTAAAATTATTTGGATCATGCACATAATTGAACCGCTGCCTCCACCCCGCCCCTGACGATTCGGATCTAAGTCCTGAACGACAACTTTGGGGGAGGCCAAGCACTTGTCGGACGAGGCGCTGGGCCGATGGCGCAAGGTCGTCGGCGTCGTCAAGAACCCCAAGCGCCGCTTCCGCTTCACCGCCAACCTCGGCAAGCGCTCCAAGGCCGCCGCCATGAAGCGATCCAACCAGGTACGTACCGCCTCCCTCCCTGTGCCCCTCTGCCCTTCGTGTTTTCCCGTTCCATGCGGCGTTTCTTGTTCCCACAACTGCTCGTTAAATCGGCTGGATAGCACTAGCAGAGAGGCTAGATTGGAACGGCAATAGGCAGACAGATACGTGACGAAATTTTCCCGTTCGTATCTTGAATCAGCGTCGTGCTTGCCAATGTCAGCGTTTTCTTTCACCTTTCTTGGCATACATAGGAAGCGCAGATTGCACATGCGAAATTGTAGAACAGTAGATTGCAACACATCAAATTGTCAAGTATAAAGTCTTTATCGGGCTATCAGGCCTTCCTTGCAATCTGTTTACATAAAAATAACTATTGGACGATGAAAGTAAACATCTGAGATGCTAAAGTACAGGTGTTGATCTCTAATTTACTAATTGTAGATTATGATCACGGCAATTCTACTGTAGACAGGGTCGAAAGGTGTTCGACCACGGCGGAAGCGGAAGACGGTGAGGTCGAGAAGAGATACGACCACTTCTCAGAGAAATCGAAGGTAATCTGAAGGCTTACGACTGCAACAAAGTTTGTACGTGGTCGTAAGGAGACTACGACCACGTTGTAAGAGGGGTTGCGATCACGTTGAAGGCTACGACCACGGCGTAATTGAACGTAAGGAGAAGCGACTTCAGCGGGAAGATCTGAGCGGTCGTAAACGTGGTCGTAAGGACTTACGACCACGGCAAAGCTACAGTAACTTTGTATGATGGTCGTAAGGAGGAAGATCGTGGTCGTAAAGCTAGCAGGCGTGGTCGAAAGGCGGTCGACCACGACAGAATCGAAAGCAGGTGTGATTGGGAGCATCTACAACCACGAACACGCAAAGTCGAAGTTGGTCTGAAGACGTACGACTGCAAAGAAGAAGATTAAACTTGGTCGAAGGAGGCTACGATCACATTGTGAAGGTTTCGACCACGGTGAACAGTGAGGTCGAGAAGAGATACGACCACTTCCCAGAGAAAATCGAAGGTAATCTGAAGGCTTACGACTGCAACAAAGTTTGTACGTGGTCGTAAGGAGACTACGACCACGTTGTAAGAGGGGTTGCGATCACGTTGAAGGCTACGACCACGGCGTAATTGATCGTAAGGAGCAGCGACTTCAGTGGGAAGATCTAAGCGGTCGTAAATGTGGTCGAAAGGACTTACGACCACGGCAAAGCTACAGTAACTTTGCATGATGGTCGTAAGGAGGAGATCGTGGTCGTAAAGCTAGCGGCGTGGTCGAAGGCGGTCGACCACGCCAATCAGCGAGTGTGATTGGGAGCATCTACAACCACGAACACGCAAAGTCGAAGGTGGTCTGAAGACGTACGACTGCAAAGAAGAAGATTAAACGTGGTCCATGATCTGCATCTCGCCGCCCAGCGCGTAGAGGCAAGGGCGGACCCATAGGGTATGCCGGGTGGGCCACTGCATACCCTGGGGCCCAGCAGTAAGTCATACATAATATTGATATTACATGTAAAAACAAAAGAAGAAAAAGCTTACTGTGTTTCATATTTCTTTATGTGACAAAAATATTTGTTTTCTTTGTAGCCTCAAGTTTAAACAATGTGGGGATGGAGAAAGTCGTCGGTGGGTGAGTCCAATGATGTTGTCGCCTCCTCAAAGGATCAGTCGTTATGTGACATTCATTATGTGACAAAAATATTTGGTTATACAATATATGAGACGTGCATCTTAATGAATCTGATTGTTTATTTTATTTTTTACAAATTTTATCTTATTTTGTATTTTATCGTAGCGTTAGCACGGGCACACTACTAGTAGAAGTAAAAAGATCTAACCACGCATATAGAAAAATAAGCTGTTTTAAATGATATAAAAATACAAATAATAATGCTCAAGAGTATGCGGTGAAATAATACACATGATATTATTACACCAAGCGAGCAGTTAAATCCCAAAATATGTTCAAGTTAGGAACAAAAGACAAATGAAAGGAAGGCATATACGAATAAGCAAGTAACACTAGTGTAGAAATCAAAAAAGTGAAGATTTGGCAATAGCAAATTTAAGAACACTGTTCACCTGACATACCGCTTGCATTGCTTGCATTCCTTCATTTTCCCTGTGCGATCCTTGAACTGTTTAGCTTGCCTATTTGAATCTTGAATTTTATCCATCCTTTGAAATCCATTTCTACAGAAAAATACTTAATATGAATAAAACTTCGAATCAGAACAACTTAACAATGCAGGCAGCTAATAATCTGAGTGTTTTGGATAAAATCATTAGAGCTTAAAACATTGCATTTTAGAGTTTACATAAGAGTTTACATTCCAATACCATGGAGAGTCAAATCAACCTTGAATAAGCTTGTATGGTACTAAAGACTTTCCTCGTTCACCCGCAAAAGGAATTAAAAGTGCTTAACGAATATTTTTATGTACCTAAACTTAAACATCAAATAATATTCCTCACTATGTATTTTGGCTACAAGCATTTAATATAATGTCAAATTGCACATTTACCTAGGAAGAGTGATCTTAATGAGCAATTTTAGAATTCCAATTGCACAAGCAGCAGAATTAGAAATAAAACACTATTTTAGTATTTGTATATTTATAGTTGCCTCAATTGAATGTCATATTCCTTTTAGAGAACTTAAGGTTGCACGATCCAGGAAAACTTTCTATACACTGCACACCTCAACCAACCAACATGACAAAAAAATAAATACTAGCAAAATAAAAGATGAATTCTTAGCTCTTACCAGATATCCGACCGATTATCCGACCGGATAATTCTCCGGTATCGGAATACCGATACTATTCGGTTGGATAACAACTCTCCCGAATCCGAATCCGACATGAATTATCCGAATCCGACCAGATACCAAATTCCCTTCCCGAATCCGGTACCGGATCGGTCGGGGTTAACACAACCCATTTGCACCCTTAATAAAAATACAAATAATAATGCCCAAGAGTATGCAATGGTGTCTGCAAGGAGCTGGGCCAGCCTGTTTAGGTGAGTACGCGGTGTGGCCCGAGAAGCCCAGTGACGCAGTAACTTAGGCCCTGTTTGTTTCCACTTAAGATTACTATAATCTAACTTATAATCATAAGTGGAAACAAACAGCCTAGATTATAAGGTAACTTATTATAATCTAATAGCCCAGATTATTGTAATCTAATAAGCTCAAAAAAGGAGCTTATTTCAGCTTAAAGATCCACCTTTTATCTTAAGGACCATAAAACTTTAGAAATATTACCCACCTTTGCCATTCATCCATTCCCCAACTCGCTTGCCTCTCTCTAAGTACATTGTAGTATTTAAACATTCGAATACAACAATCCATAACTCTGATAATCTAGGCTGTTAAATACTTGACATCTTATTTTCCACCAGCTTATTATAATCTAGTTTATATAATCTCTCACTTATAAGCTAGATTATAATAATCTTAAGTGAAACAACAGGGCCTTAATAACCTCTCTCTCTCTCTGTCAAAGAGAGAGACTAGGTTTTCCGTATACAGAGCAGAGCGGCGACGGCTGCGAGGCGAGGGCGATCGGCTGCCCTGCGAGATGGGGATGGAGATGGAGATGGGGATGGGGATGGGGATGGGGATGGAGATACAGGAGGAGGCGATGGAGATGGACGTGGGGATGGAGATACAGGAGGCGGCGGGGAGGAAGAGATACAGCCATGGGGAAGGGGAAGCGGCGAGGAGGAGTAAGAAGAGAGATCCCGAAGCAGACGCGAGGAAGCGGGCGGCGGAAGAATATGCTGCATGGCAGATGAGGATGGCGGAGGCAGTGGATCGCAAGAATTACTGCGTGGAGGACGTGGACATAATGGCCCGCAACGCTAGTGTGTTCCGCTATGGCTGGAACTTCCTATGGGGCGGCCTCTTCGGCTCCTTCGAACAGATCAGTAAGTATTTATTTGTACACTGACGCTATTTAGGTTTGCTGATGATTTAATTTTTCTCTCTTTATTTCGATTGTTCATATAGTAGCTAGTATTACTTACTTCATTTTCCCCATTAAATAAGTGAGCACGCTGTATTTGTGGTTGATTGTTCTACCCTGATGTTTGTTAGATCATGTAGGATCAGAATTCTATTGACAACAATGGATTCTGATCCTGCATGCATTTCATCTTTTTTATTAAAAAGGAACTCAGTTCTAAATTATAATCCCCTTGCCTACATTACAGCGCCTATTGGTCCCATGCGTTTTACGGATGGGCCTTTGCCAGACCACGCGTGCACCAACTCTGCTCTGCAGATCTTCTCCATCAAAGTTGCAGGAATAAGAGGGGGTTTACAGTGGCCGCTGGATGTTTTTGGTATGGTTGCTGTACGCGACACAGTTGATCACAATCGCAATATTCTATTCAGCCGCACAAGGGATGACTGCCAAACACTCACTGAAAAGGTTGGTGCATATTTCTTATCATTCGCTATCTTGTTTGTTTCTTTCTTGTTGTGCAGCCTAATGCAAATTTTCTACTAATTGTTCTGTTTACCGACGTGGCCTTGTTATTATTACCAAATTCCCACCAGTACTTTAAAATTTACCACATGTAATTTCAACTGGTTGCATATGAGCTCAAATTTACCACCCACTATCGAAATCTCAGGTGGGAAAATATACCTGACGTGCCAAATTTTCAAAGTACAGATTGCAAAACAAACAACTATAATGTCCAAGTGGGAATCTATGAAAATGAAAGGTATAGGCACTACTGATGCAATTTTTCTCTAAAGTAGTCAGTGACTGCGAGTTCAGACTTATACCAAAAAATAGCCTGTTCCTAAGTCCTAACCAAAATATATGATTGAATTAGAACATTTAAAATAGAAAAGGATGGGGATTCACTCTCTCTCTCTCTCTCTCTCTCAGGTGGGGGTGGGGTGTGCGGGTGGCGTGGGGGGTCATAAAGGTGAAATATACATATTCTTGCAACCAAGGCACTGTTAATGTTGTTGGCATCAAGTCACTCCAACTATAGTACTAATTCATATTGGTGCTAGCATATAGGCTTGCAAAACTCTGTCATACAAATGGCATACATATAATTGGTGCTTTTAAACAAAACTGTGGTGATCCTGCTCGCAACTAGGATTGTGCATGATAAAAAAAACTAGCAGTAGCTATTGCCTGTTAGTCATGGAAAATACGTCAAATAACGAATCAAAAGCATATAAAAATTAGAGAAGTTCAATAGCGAAAGAACATGCTGCGTATTTTTGGTTTATGAAAATTAATGAACACTTCTATGTTTGAAAAGGTTATGTCAGGACATAATGCCTGGTTTAGCGGCTATGCACGTATCAGCATGGAAATCACGTCCCATATAAGCATGTAGTGCGGTCAATCTTATTTTCTATGTAGAGTGCCTCCATTATCTGTGTTTAAGCCAACTTAGTTGAATGTGAGTATAACCTCAATGATTTTCAGATGTCAATTAGTAGTGTCTATCTTTTCAGTATCGTACCACAAAAGGAGTGATGAACAGCTGAGGTAGTGGCTCATATACACCAAGCACATGGCATAGGTGGACATCTTGAGTCCATTGTGACCCTCAAATCTGTTTGAGAATATAGTAGTATAGTGTTCTACTTTTGTGTACACGGTAGATTCTATCATTTTCTTCGGAAATTTGGCTTCAAAATGTTTTATGATTGTTTGCATGGCATTGGCAAGCAAATGTTTTGAATAAGACACGCTTTATCTGTTTTCGAGTATATGCACACCTCAACAAACATCCTATTTTTTACTGTCACTAACGCATTAAGTTAATATTTTCTCCCGTCATTTGTGTTATGCACCTCACATCATTTGGGCTTTGTACTTTGCATTCAATTTATGGTTTTATAATGTATTGTTTTGATTGTGCTGCTTAATCTCAATGTTTACTTCTCTTTCTTAATTTTAATTTATTCTTTATATATTTAAATTAAGTCGGTTCTTTCAATTTGAAATGGTTTAAAATATTTATAATTTTAATACATCCATTTTAATATGCACCGAGAATCCACCCATTTCAATGTTGTCCAGTGTGTAATTTTCAATTCAGACTCTTCCAAAATTGTTTGATCCCAAGATTGCATCCTATGTGCGCTGCCAATGGCATACATTGGCTAGACCAGTGCATTTATTTCTCATACCGTGGATGACACGACATGCTTGCTGGCCCACAATGATCACCTAGGCGGCCGCCTAGCCAATTGTTCCTGCCTAGGCGGCCGCTTAGCCCGCCTAGGCGGCGATTAGGCGCTAAGCACCTAGACGCCAGTCCGTTCTTTTATCGCGCCTAGGTGCCAGTCCGTTGTTTTATACTTGTTTTTTTACTTTTCACGGTGTCCTATATGCGACTTTGACCATTACTGTTTTATAACTTTACATTTAGATTTACTGATAAAACTACAATATTATGAAACTCTTTTTAACGACAAATGTCACAAATCTTATGATCTAATTTTCAGGTTGCCAATATAGATAGTTTTAAATCTATTGGTGGTCAAACTTTACGAAGTTTGATGGCACAGATTGTAGGACATGATATAAAAAGAACGGAGTTAGTACCTTTTCTGCGTTTGCCACTGCATAGATTTCCAATTTATGTTATATTATAGTTAAGTTTCACTTGGTGTTCGTGATGCCCAAATTCCCTTTTTTTTGCATAGATTATATTTTATCCAGTCTTATTAGTAATAAATGAGACAATAATATTTACTTAGTTAATGTTGCTTCATGCAGGATTCAGATTTAGTACTGACAGGTCCTACCCGTGCTGTTGTGGTGATGAGTCCTGTGTACTTCGAGGTTGTGCTGAAAGTGAAGGGCAGTACGGAATCTGAGGATAAAGATTTGAGTTTTCTAGCTGTGAATTATGATTATTATCCTTTTGACAGTTCACACCTGATTAATAGAGAATACAGTAGCAAGCTTAGCACGCTGGAGTTGACATTCGCCCAAGTTGTTTCCTCTGTGGAGGCCACAATCAGTGTGCAAGTTATTGATGGGTCATGTCCAGATGGTTTTCATGGTCGATTTACTGCGCATACCGCCAGTATACATCAACAGAAAGTTTGTTTACTTGACTCTGGAGATGAGAAAGTGCCTGTCAATGCTGATGGCATGGTCAAGCTTTCAC
Source organism: Dendrocalamus sinicus (assembly GCA_036346575.1). Lineage (NCBI taxonomy): Eukaryota > Viridiplantae > Streptophyta > Magnoliopsida > Poales > Poaceae > Dendrocalamus > Dendrocalamus sinicus. The sequence continues at coordinate 4,220,505 of CM070663.1, forward strand.
GGCATGTTGCTTCTGTTGAACTTGAGGGAGAGCTGGAAGTTTCTGTTGAGGCATGGCGAGTTGATAATAAGATTGAAGTTGCGGAAGCTGATGTTTCCACGCCTAAGAAAGTTGTTAAGAAAGCTAGTAAGGTTTTCATACCTAAGACAGCAGGTCGAAGCTACGGCACATTGAAAGTTAGGTTCTGTAAGATGAACTGTAAGATGAAAGTCACTGTCGCTTGGTCACTTCTGTCATATATTCCTGGTGATTATGCTGCTCACAACTCTGGCGAGGCTAATGCTACCTAGGCCCTCGTCTCAACAGTTTACCTTAGCGCTCATCTGAACAATTTACCTTAATTGCTTCTGATGGGCCTATCGTAGTTAACTTTGTTTGAAATGATTTTTTTTGTATTAACAAACGATGAGATCGGGATATGTTTGAAATGGTTTCGTATGCCACGCCGCGTGCGGCCATATGAAAGGCTGGGGAAATATGCAAATGTATTTCACATCAACGATAGCCGAGAGATTAAATAGATAAGGAACAATACGAATCTTCGAGTCTATCATTGTGTGCAGCATTTGGAGATCACGAAACCCAATTATCTTTGCGAAAGGATGAAGAAACAAAGGCTATGATCGCGTTATCCCTTCCAAAGTTTGCACAACATTATAAATACATGGATGCGGGACTAACTCAGAACCATTAGCTAGCTAGCATCGTAACATCAATATGCCTCAAAAAACATAGAAACAAAAAGCCACGGTAGCAGAATTAATACAAAATATGCCACATTTTTAGCCAGTACAGTGGCAAATTTTTTTTATCTACATGGTTCATGTGTGTTTCTAGCAACTGAGCATCCTCCTAATGAGAAAATGAGAAAATTGTTAGAAAGGAAGCAAGAAATTTTTTTTCAGCGGCCAACTCCTTTCAATGGCTCCTGAAATGTGCATCCTTTTCTTTGAGGGGTAAAATGTGCAGCCTGCGGAGTGCGGAATGCCATAATGACAGAAGGGAACTTAAAGCTTAAGCGTAGTAAAATCACACAGCTCCCTGGAAAATAATGTAATATGACAAATAATCGTGAAAAGCGCAGTTCTGGATAAAAAAAGAATTAGATCTTTCATATAGAAATTGGTAAGGTTGTCTAGTTGTCCCGAGTAGCAGGACACAATGACACACTAATTTGTCCCCTCACTTCGATCGCCATAATCAATATCATTCCACTGGTAAAAGACAATCCAAAATAAAATAGCATAAAGTGTTTGTGATGATGAATAATTGATAATAGCGCTTAGTGATGTTATTTGAGGTGCCCGTGTGTATGGATTAATGTTGGTAAGTTAAACAGAACTTCTGTCAGGAAAAATATTGGTTTAGTCTTTGTATATGCAAAATAATTCAGAGGCAAAGTGGTCTACGGCGAGGACTGGAAGATTGCTTGGTGCGAAGTTATGATCCAGAGGGTCAAGGATACTAGAGGAGATGGTCTTGTTCGAGTTGGGGTGCGTAGAAATCAAAGACAGATGATGTATGTTGGAACTAGGAGGTGTGATCCGGAAACTATGACATATGACGGAAATAAAATACCCATGTTATAGAAGGATTTCGGGTCCTTCAAAAGTAGTGGACCAAAAGTATGATTGAGATAAAAAAAAGGTCTAGTTGGAGGAGTTGCATTAGAGTTCTGAGTAGATTAAAAAAAAGAAAACAGCTCATGTCATAGATGTTGAGGCGGCGCCGTTTCGGAATCGCGGTCGGTTTGGCACGGATTGGATGAATTAGTTTTGCCGTGTGATACGAATTAGTGTTGGTATCGGTTTGTGATATTCGCATGCATTAGGGGCCGGCCGTGGCTTTGAGGTGTGCATGTGATTAGATGAGAGGAGATTAGGCAAAGCTAATTAGACTTTGCCAGCCGAGACTTTTGGGAGTTCGTGAGATTAGGGCTGTTTGGTTCGTGGTCATAGTTTGCCATAATTAAGATTAGGCACATGCCACAGTAGTGGCGTGCCAACTTTACGGTAAGAATAAAGTGTTTGGTTAGTTGCCATGCCTAACTTTAGATTTGGCAAATTTGAATGTGGCAACTGTTTGGTTTGCTGCCACACAAGTTGCCACAAGTTCGTTAAATATATGAGGCAGTTGTTTGGTTCATAGCCAAACTTCAGTATAGTCACCACGTTTTAAGAAGTGGTGAGGTTACCAACTGGAGTCATGATGTCAAAGCATTTGGACAATTTTCACTCCAAAACAAAGGAAACAGTGGCATTTTCTCCATGTCGCAGAAGCATGACAAAGGTAAAGTACTAAACACTAATGAATATACAGGATGATAACTTGATATTACATATCACAAGTCACTGCATAAATTAGAGTGCATGGCTATATTAGTATATACAAAAGATCAACTACTACTGGACCACTTCAGTCTATCCTATACAAAAGCATCAACAACTACCAGTCATCAGTTGCACAGGATCAATTTAGTCTATCCTACCCAAAAGCATATACAAAAGCATGGACAGAAGCCTCAACGATCTATATACTTAGCTGGTGAGCACTTCCATGTGAAATAGCAAAAGAAGCAAAAGAAGGTCACTACTTAGCTGCTGAGCACTTCCATGTGAAATAGCAAAAGAAGCAAAAGAAGGTCACTGAGACACCCTTCAACAGAAGTCTAACTATCTTTAATTACCGTCTTGGCCACACAAGAATCGGTAAATCCAAGTCTCTAGAGTTGTGTCACTAGAACCATCAAGCCAACCACGCATTCCTTCATTTTCAGGCCGTGCCAAGTAAACACCAATAGTGACTTTATCATCTGTACGAATGGGCAAAGCCTCTAACCTCTTCCACAATTCAGCATGCGGATTGTCATGCTTTGGGACTGGGGGCGGAGGAGGTGGATCATTAAGAGACTTTGCAATTACCTTCATAGTTGTGCTGATTTCTTCAGTGGCATCTGAAAAACGACTCTTAGACTTTGGTGCCTGCTGACCTGATGAATGAATTATTGCCGCAGCTCACATGATAGCTGACTTGCTGTGCACGGATTCATGGAGGGGAAAAAGAGAAAGTAGAAATCGATCAGCACAAGCACAGCTCGATCCAACCTAAAAGACATCAACGAAATGCAAAGAATAAACAAAAATGATGGTTCTAACCTTTGTCCCTTCAAGAAGCCAATGGATCTGTGGAACGAGCAAGGGGATTTGATTGGAAAGTAGAGAAGAATAAGCAGAAGAAGGGGATCCTGGATGCGTACAAACCTGATCTGGATTTGGAGGTAAGTGAGATGAGGATTGGAGCCTTGGAGGGGACGGGAGAAAAGAGGAAGGGGAAAGGTGAACGGTGGCCAGTGGAAAAAATATAAGCGATATTAGAAGATAATTGCTCGCCAGCACATGATTGCGCGCCATCCCAAATGATTGCGCGCCATAAAAAGTGCGCGCCCTTTTTTCCCTCGGCGGTGACGAGCGTGGTGTACGCGCCCTTTTTCCCTGCTTGCGGTGACAACAGCGCTGCAGACAGCATCTCGCCAATTGTTTGGCGGACGAATCGTCCGCCGCACTTTCAGCGTTTTTTCTTTGGCAAGCAGTATAAGAGGCGCCTAAGATTCTTTGGCGAGCCATGTTTCTGGACAAGAACCAAACGGTGGCTAGACAGGTGCGGCACGCCTAACATTCGGCTAGGCAACCCGGGGCTACACACCAAACATGCCCTTAGTGTTTGGCTAATACATGGAGGCTGCATGTGTATGTTGACAACTTGCTACAAAAAGATTATTACAGATGATTTAAAAATATCATTACAGACGGTTTCGTAATCCGTTTAAGTTTATAGATCAGTAATGACATAAGGTCATCACAAACGGCTTTAGAACCATATGTGATATCACAGACGGTTTCTACTGTAATAGTCAACTGTCACAGACGGTTTTAGTAGAAACTATCTGAGATATATGATTTATCATAGATGATTTCTACTAAAAACTGTATATGATACTCGACTCTGGAGATGAGAAAGTGCCTGTTAATGCTGATGGCATGATCAAGCTTTCACGGCATGTTGTTTCTGTTGAACTCGAGGGAGAGCTGAAAGTTTCTGTTGAGGCATAGCGAGGTGATAATAAGATTGAAGTTGCGGAAGCTGATGTTTCCACGCCTAAGAAAGTTGTTAAGAAAGCTAGTAAGGTTTTCATACCTAAGACAGCAGATCGAAGCTATGGCACATTGAAAGTTGGGTTCTGTAAGATGGAAGTCACTGTCATTTGGTCACTTTTGTCGCATATTCGTGGTGACTATGCAACTGAAAACTCTGTCGAGGCTGATGCTACCTGGGCCCTCGTCTTAACAGTTTACCTTAGCGCTCATCTGAACAATTTACCTTAGTTTCACTGATGTTAATACTGGTATGTTAATGAAGCTTTCGAACTTACCGTAGAATTGCTTCTGAAGGACTCCCTCTCGTAGTCAACTTTGTTTTAAGTGGTATTTTGTATTAACAAACGATGAGACCGGGATAAGTATTTTTTTTGTGGGAGTGTATATGCATCACTTGGATGTTTTCTTTCTAATTATCATTCAAATTAAGAGAGGATATTTTTTTCAAGTGGGAGGGGGTAGAATTCAAAGGGAGGAGGGAGAATCATGGCCATTCGATTTCTAATCCAATGATCCTAAATCTGGATGATAATTAGAAAGAAAATATCCGAATGACATTTAACAAAAACCCTTTTTTTTTCTACTAGTGTTTCTGCCAGAGTTTGAATCGGGGAGCTGGACGGTAAATTAGCCATCCGATCATAAATTTTAGCATGTTTAGAGTTCTCAGGAGTTTCGCATGCTACGCCGCGCGCGGCCATATAAAAGGCTGGGGAAATATACAAATGTATTTCATATCAACGATAACTGAGAGATTAAATAGATAAGGAACAATTCAATCTTCGAGTCTATCACTGTGCAGCAATTGGAGATCGCGAAACCCAATTATCTTGCAAAAAGATGTAGAAACAAAGGCTATGATCATGTTATCCCTTCCAAAGTTTGCACAACATTATAAATACATAGATGCGAGACTGACTCAACCATTAGCTAGCTAGCATCGTAACAACATCAATATGCCTAAAAACATCGAAACAAAAAACCACAGTAGCAAAATTAACACAAAATATGCCACATGTTTTGCCAGTACCGCGTGGCAATTTTTTTTTAACTACATGGTTCATGTGTGTTTCCAGCAACTAATCGATCGAGCATCCTCCTAATACCTGTGATGACAAAAATAAAGTAATGAGAAATTTGTAACAAAGGAAGCAAGAAATTTTTTTCAGCGGCTAACTCCTTTCAATGGCTCCTGAAATGTGCGTCCGTAAGCATAGAAATTTGAAACTATAGAAGTAAGTACCTCAATGAGTCAGTCTCCTATTTCGTGTCCATAAAACCAATGTTAGAAGCTACTGCAGCTAGCACAAACATAAAAATAACCTCTTTGATATGTACAGTGCATAAGAAATTATTACATGAGTGTGAAAAATGGTACAAAACAAAGCCTATTGACAAGACAAGGGAGGTGCCAACCATATACTGCTTTTGTCATTTAGCTGCTTGTTGACCTTAGGAGGATTCTTTGACTCCTCGGCTTTCAGAATATGATCAAAGTCTTTGATCAAGCTATAAGGGGCCAAGTTATATTTTAAAAACATTAAAAAAGTACCGGTGTGTCCACCAAAGGTGAAATTGTCATGACAAACACACATGATATTATTACACCAAGCAAGCAGTTAAATCTCAAGATATGTTCAAGTTAGGAACAAAAGACAAATGAAAGGAAGGCATATATGAATAAGCAAGTAACACTAGTGTAGAAATCAAAAAAATAAAGTGAAGATTTGGCAATAGCAAATTTAAGAATACTGTTCAGCCTGACATACCGCTTGCATTCCTTCATTTTCCTTGTGTGATCCTTCAACTGTTTAGCTTGCCTGTTTGAATCTTTAATCTTATCCATGAACAATGCCAAAAACAATTCACATGCTACAGCAGATAAATAGATGTCACTTGACAATACAAATCAATTGGCGCAAAAATTCTTATTAACATGGAGAGTAACATAACAATGTATAAAGGAGGCCAACAAATTTATGGCAACATCACGTAAATCAGTGTCACACCTCAAAAACTTTTCAACCCATCCATTAGTCATGAAAACAACCGAGGACAAAGAAAACTTTAGCGAGCATTAACCCTAGAATGACTCGTAGGTTCATGATCCTATCTCTCCTACTGAATCAACTCATCATCTCCACAAAAAGGTTTCTGTAGTAATCATCCAAAAGAGATATTGTCATAGACATAGTCATGGGGAACATATTGCGCAGCAAAGAGCCGCACGTTCAACTTCATTCCTGTAAATAAACTATAACTAATGAGCAAGTTCTATCATTAATGAGTAAGTTCACGAAACAATTATGTGAACCATGATTAGTTTAATACAATTTCGAAATGAAAATTCAGTAATTTATAAAGATGACAAAAGAAAAGGATACCTCTATTATGAATATTGTGTATATATTCATGAGGCCTAAAGGGCAATATATATAGGGAGTATAAGGGAATATACAGAGGAATATGCCATATACAGATCAGGAAACCAAGACATACAAGAAAACGAATAACAATCCTATTCTATCCTTAACACCCCCCTCAAATTCATGGTGGATCACACATACTTAGTTTGGAAGGAAAATACAAATATTGTGCTCTAGTTTGGGACTTCATGAAGAAGTCAGCAAGCTGTAACTCTGATGGCACAAACTGTAGAGCAAGTACTCCCTCTTGCACCTATGAGCGAGTGTATGAAGCATCCACTCCAATGTGCTTGGTAAGCTCATGCTTTACTAGATCACGAGCAATACTGATAGCACTTGTACTGTCAGACATAAGTGTCGTAGGCCCCCTCACAGGTACACCAAAGTCTGAAAGTAGCCACCTCAACTAAGTAATCTCTGTCATCACTGCCGTCATAGCTCTCAACTCAGCCTCTACACTCGAACGAGAAACTGCAGTCTGCTTCTTTGTCTTCTAAGCAATCAAGGAAGAGCCAAGAAAAATATAGTAAGCAGAAAGAGAATGATGATCAGAAGGATCACTAGCCCAGGTCACATCAGAGTACGCCTGAAGCTGTAGTGAGGTGGAGCTAGGGAAAAACAAGCAACGAGAGATTGTCCCACACGAGTAGCGAAAAACATGAAGGAGGTGATTGTAGTGGAGATGAGTAGGTCTAGCCATGAACTGACTCAAGATATGAACAGCATAAGCAATATCAGGGCGAGTGCTCACAAGATATATCAGACTCCCGACAAGATGTCGATAACGAGTAGGATCCTCAAGAAGATCACCATCAGTAGCACGAAGCTGAAGGGAGAGCTCCATAGGAGTCTCAACAGTGCGAGTGTCAGTCAAACCAGACCGATTAAGAAGATTCTGGACATACTTCTGCTGGGAGAGATAGTAACCCTCAGGTGTGGAAGAAACCTCAATCCCAAGGAAGTACATAAGCAAACCAAGAGCAGTCATCAGAAACTACTCACTGAGATGCTTCTTCATGTATGTGATGAATGAGGAATCGTCACCAGTAATGAGCATATCATCTACATATAGAAGATGTAGTGTCCTACCTCGAGGTGAGACATGGACAAAAAGAGCAGGATCGTGGGCACTAACAGTGAAACCGACAGCGGTAATCACTGAGCTAAAATGCGCAAACCAGACATGAGGGGCTTGTCTGAGGCCATAAAGAGCATAATGAATACGACAAACATGGCCATCTGGAACAGAATACTCAGGTGGTGGCTGCATATAAACCTCCTCATGCAAAACACCATTAAGAAAGACATTCTTAACATCCAACTAAGAGATAGACCACCGGCGAATAGAAGCAACCGCAACAAGAGTGCGAACAGTGGTCATATGGGCAACAGGGGCAAACGTTTCATCGTAATCATGACCATACTCCTGCTGGAAGCCACGAGCCACAAGATGAGTCTTATAGTGCTCAATAGTACCATCAGACTTGGTCTTAATCTTATACACCTACTTACACGTGGTAGGATGAGCATGCACAGGTGTTGGTACAATATCCCAAGTCTCCGTTCGTCTAAGAGCATCAAGCTCCTCTGCCATAGTAAGCTGTCACTCAGAATGAGAAACAACCTCATGATAAGAGCTGGGCTCAATGACAGAGAGAGCATGACCGATCGAAGTAAAACTAAGACGATCAGGAGGTCGAAGGGATGTCCAGTCACGAAGGGTGTAACAAGGAGCATCATCAAAGGAATTAGACGTCGATGTCGGCAAAATACCAGAAGATGAGTCTGGTGAAGGATGAGGATGTCTGGAGTAGTGCAACTTTGAGAAACGAGACGGTGGTGCTGCAGGTGCAAGAGGCGGTGCTGTAGAAGGCAACACAGGAGGTGAAGGTACAGAAGGAACCACTGGAGACAGGCTAGAGGAAGATTGTGAAAAAAAGGAGAAATGGGCGAAGAGTCAGGGAGAGACAACCAGGAGATCGTCTCGATGGTGGAAGCAGAATGAGGAGCTGAATCTCGACAAAAGAAAGGTCGAGATTCATCAAAGACAACGTCTCGTGAGATCCTAATCCGTCGAGCAGAAGGATCATAGCAGCGATAACCCTTATGCTCAGTGCTGTACCCAAGGAACACACACTCAACTGATTGGGCTAACATTTGGTATGCTCACGAGGTCTGCGGGACAAAATAGGTGCAGCCAAAAACATGAAGGTGACTGTACTAGGGGCTCTAGAGTAGAGACGCTCTATAGGACTGACATCCTTAAGGGCAGTGAAAGGCTGCATATTGATGAGATATGCAGCAATAGAAACAGCCTCCGCCTAGAACTGTGGTGGAACATAAGAAGAAAGAAGAAGAGTGCGAGCAGTCTCAAGTAGATGATAATGCTTACGTTCAGCAACCCCATTCTAACTATGGGCACCAGGACAAGATGACTGGTAAAGAGTACCCTGTTCAGAAAGAAATTATCTGAAAGCACCAGAATAGTACTCTCCAGCAGAATCACAGTGAAAAGTACGAATAGAGGACTCAAACTAAGTATGAACCATCATAGCAAAGCTATGATAGATCGCAAGAAACTGACCATAATTAGACATAGGAAAAAGCCAAGTGAAATGGGAATAATCATCAATGAAAATTACATAAAATTCATGCCCACCTTTTGAGATAATAGGCACAGGTCCCCATACATCTAAATAAACTAAATCAAAAGGACGAGAAGACATGGACTCACTAGAATGATAAGGAAGTTGTAGCTGCTTGCCCAGTATACAACTCTAACAAAACATTAATGTGTCAACAGTAACACGCCCAAGAACACCCTAATGAACTAATGAAGAAAGACGGGACCCATACAGATGTCCTAAACGATGATGCCACTGTGAAAAAGCTCCAGAAGTGGTGGTAGCAGTGGAGGTAGAGGCAGATGTAGCAGGAGCAACTGAAGTGGATGGAAGATGGAGGCGGTTGAGAATGTAGAGACCCTGACGATCCCTATGGCACCAGCCAGTCCCAAGTACCGTCCTTGTCTGTCGATCTTGGACAAAACAGGTATAAGAGTCAAAACAACCCTACAACCAAGATCAGTGAGCTGTCTCACTGAAAGAAGCTGCATGTTAAGTTGGGGAACATGAGAAACAGCTAAAACAGAAAAGTCAGTGGACGAAAGAATGCCCTGACAGCTGACAGACAAGGAAGTACCGTCAGCTGTCTGAACAGAGATAGAAAAATCAGGAGGTCCTATTGAAGTGAGAGATGTGGAGTCCGGTGTCATGTGAAATGAGGCACCAGAATCTAGAACCCAAAAGGTACATGGATGAGATGTCTGAGTTAGACTGGCAGAACCTACTGAGCTGTGAGAGGGCTGCTGAAATAGAGCCTGGCAGAGCTTAGCTGCTGAGCTACTCGCCACGGCTGACCGTAATAGAGGCCCTTTCGACGCTTTGAGCTGAAGAGTTTCGTCTCGGGTTAGCAGCACAGTCTGTTATGACTGTGCTTGTTGCCCCTTCTTCGACTACGACAATGATATCTACTTCGACTACGGCCTCTCCCCAAGTGCCTGTCTCCGCCCCTATTCTCGCACCAACTGGAGTTCAGTGCAACTATTGCAAGAACTTCGGGCATGACTACCAGAGTTGTGTGGTGCGGAAAAAGCGGAACAAGGCACGCGGGGGTGGACGACAAAAGGGGAGCAAGGAGGCCCTTCCTTCACAGGAGGACAAACCAGTTCATCAGTTTCTGCTCAGAAAGGTGGCTCCGTTCAGCAGCTCTGATACCATGTTATGAATATTGTGTATATATTCATGAGGCCCAAAGGGCAATATATATAGGGAGTACAAAGGGATATACAGAGGAATATGCCATATACAGATAAGGAAACCAAGGCATATAAGGAAATGAATAACAATCCTATTCTATCCTTAACAACCTCCGCCGCTTGATCATCAATCAATGAATCCCGGCTCTGCAATATGAAGCATGGCTTGTTGTTGTTGTTTGAGCTACCGACGCCGGCTTTGCCTTGTGGGAAAAACCAGCACCTCTGGGATACGGATGATCAATGTAATGTCTTCCTTCAGCTCATCTAACCCATTTATCTGATATGATGTTGCAAAGTCTTCCAACTGAGATTGATTTATGTATCGTTCCTTATGCCCGTGCGTCAGTGCCATCCTTCGCCTCATGTCTAGCAGGAACCGTGAGAAGACCTACCACGATGTCATTCTTTTCCACATCCACTCTGGCAGTGGGGTTGCCAGCCCGCCATCTCCCAACATTGTTGTGATCTCATTCAGCGCACAGAGGAAACGAATAGCTTCACAGAAGACCACCACCATGCGGAGCAACACCCTTTGCAGTTGAGCAAGGACTGTGAGAGGTGGATGAATGTCTTGGTGCCTATGCAGTGGATCTGGAGGTGGACGATGGTCTTGGTAGGAGCCCAGAGTGAAGAAGCTGTCCCGCAGATCCTGGCCTTCTCCTACGATGGGTCGGCTGCATAATTAGCTAGTTAGTTTTATTAGGCAGGCTGTTTTACGATTGATTGATATAAGAAAGAGGAAATTGGGCATGCGACCATACGCTGTGGGAGATGCACCGTATTTAATTTGATGGCGTCATAATCGGATTTGATTCCCATCTTGCGGGCCTCCATGAAACCTGGGAAAGGTAGATCGTCAAATCTGAACCAATCTCCCCGGTTGTCGTTCAACATGCGGCAGAACGCAATCAAATAGAAATCAGTGTCCCTAACCAAGAGGTCAACTTGGAGATGTTCCATGTAGCGGTTAGTAAGTCGGATAATGTGGTGACTCTCGGCTGCATTAGGATTAGGGTTGCGAACAGGTGTCATAGGGGTGTCATTGTAGAGCGGTGCTTGCTCCTTCGGACAAGATCGGCATACCCTTCCACTCCGCACACAGGGACATCCTGCATGCACTACCATGGTTTATTTAGCAACCAATCAATAGATGGATGTTCCCAAAACTCCCTATTTTTTTAAGGAATTATTAAACCCCCTACTTTAAAAAGGAGTTAGTGAGTGCTGAGTAATACGTTTGCATCTACTTTCCTTTCACAGAATTGGACGCACCAACATGTGGCATAATCTCCACACAATTGGATTTGAGAATTGCGTCTAGTTGTGGAACGCTTGCAACAGCAAGGTGAGAAATTATGATCATCCTTTAAATATCTTCGTTTATGAGGCGAGATGAGGAATCATAAACTGCTATGGCACTATGAAGGTCTCCAGACTCTGATTCGGGGTGTGGGAACAGCGTGGTACTCACATATCCATAGGGAACCAAGGCAAAGTTCAGGTCATGATATGGAAACTTCTCTTCTATTTTGCTTTATGGTTTTTTTTACTTCAATCTCCTATAGTGTGTATGGCTCTCCAGGGAAAACAAGTTCAGACCCCTACGAGAAAATCAAATTTCAAAAATTTCGGTCAAAATATTCAAAAGAACAAATCAAATTTAAGAAATTATGAAAACTCAGCGAAATAGACTATGACCATCTCCTTGCCGGCACCACCTCCCCCTCCCTTGCCGGTGTCGCTTCCCCCCTCCCTTGCCAGCACCATGTCGGCCTACCTTGCCGGCACTGATTTTGGAGGATAGGGAATGAGAGAGAGGGGAGACAGGGAATGAGATAGAGAGAGGATGGGGATTGATCCATATGTACTGGGTCAAGTAGTGCTGGACTTGGTGTATTGGCATATGGGTTGGATGGGCAGAGAAATTCAAAACGGGCCAAATTTTTTGATGAATTGGGTTTTCTTTGGGGTGAGCCGAGAAAACCGAATTTTGCGAAATTTCGGGTGAAATTGATTACCCTACGGCTCACTACCACCTCACTGTTCCAAATAAGAATTTGCCTATAATCTAACAATTTAGAATTTTGTTTAATTGGTAAAATTTGGTTCACCTTCTGTCTTTAGTTAAGGTATATGCTTCTATTTGGGTTGGTTTTACTTCCTGTCAATGTCTGTCAGTAGTTTGTTCTCCTCTGCATAGAAAACTCAACCTAAATTTATCATGTATGGGGTGTCTTCTCTATGGATTAGTACAGTATTACAGCCACAGGGCAAGAGAAGACATGTCAATACTCAATACTTGACAATTTACAGATGGAGTACGTAAAAAAAATTAAGAAAGTACAGCAAGTTTTACAACCACCAGATTGTCTAATTTGAAGTTTGAAGAACATTGCAGACGCGATGAACTAAAAGTCGTCCATAAGAACAGAATCTGTTATAATAACTATCCCTGATCCTCTTCTTTAAAGTAGAAATTAAAATTTTATCATAGTTGCGATGAGCTATAAAGAATAAGCATTGTACCATGTTAATCAAACTACCTGAGGCCCCATTTGGTTACGAGGAGTGCGATATGAGGACGGTGATACGAGCTAGCTAGGCGTGGCGGCGAAAGAGTGATGTCAGCCAAAACGTACGGAGCTCATTCGTATGTGGCGGCTGAGCCGAGAGCAGCCAGCACGATAGTGGAGGCGCGACACGGACAAGGTAGAGCTTGGTTAGACGCTAGGTAGGACTGAGGGTGCACTGCCGCGCTACCGCAGCGACTGTTGGGTTATTAGAGCAACTCCAGTAGTAGCTCTCAAAACAGGGTCTTTATTTTTTATTTGATGGCTCTTCCTACTTTTGAAGGTTCTGTTTTTTGGACTACACTACAGTAGGAGCTCTCAAAACAGGACCCTGAAATTCATTCTTAGAGAGGATGACACATAGGAACCACCCTCATCCTATTTTTGAGGGCCGAGGGGCAAAAAACTCACTCCAGCAGGGTCCCTACTTGAGCCCTCAAAAGTAGGGGCTCCCTCCAGACCCCCAGGAATGAGGGCTCGAGGGGGAGATTTGAGGGCCCCTACTTTTGAGGGCCTAAGTAGGGGCCTGCTGGAGTGAGTTTTTGCCCTCGGTCCTCAAAAGTAGGATGAGGGCTTAAGTAGAGGTCTCTTTGGAGTTGCTCTTAGGATTAGTCTATTGTAGAGGTCCAACCTGTGTCAGAAATTAACGAAATTGGGCCAAAAGGTCCCGCCTTTACAACGTTTTTTTGCTACAAATACAGCAAACATGAAATGATTAATGTAATTTTGGGCCAATAATGACTTAACCCACCCTTAATCCACACAATTAGGCCCAGAGATAAAAAACTAGGCCAAAACAAACGAGGGCGTGAGTTACCTTGAGGGCAAGCTGCGTGGGTGCATAGCGTGGGCGTCCCTCTTCCACTGCTACTGCCATTGTTGTCTCCGATCGACTTTACTCTTGATGGACTAGCTAGCTTAGTACACGCGGCTCTTGGATGGATGGATCGCGTGGGACGAAGCCGCCGCGCTGTCCGTCGTCTTGTCTCTACACTCTACCGCCCTTCCCCTCACCCCGGCTGGACAGCCCCCCCAGCTAGCTAGAAGAAGAGTAGCCAAAACCCTACCGGCTTTGTCTGCCTCGCCGTCATCGCCAAATCAGTTTTGAACGTGCACCAGTGTGCGTGCGTGATGAGAGAGCGCGCGCGAGTGTGTGTGTGGATCAAGGTAATTTTTGGAGTGTACTTTGGGCCTAACTTAAGACCTCTTCCGAACGCAGAGTAGAAAACTCAGGAACATGAAAAAACATAGAAATGGAATACTATGGAGTCCCATAGCATTTTTAAAAAACAAAAATATTAGAGGTGATACATTTGAATTGTTCACATGAAATTACACAGAAATCTTGGAGTAAAACATTTCTTAGAAAAAGAGAATGTGTTGTACTTGCCAAAGAAAAAATAACACGCGGTTTAATCTCATGTTTATTTTTCTATGGAACGATGGGCATAGAAGTGTATTCTGTAGGAATTAGACAACTCAGCGGACCGAGCGCTTGCTCGGTTGGCAGCGCTGCCGCTCAGCTTCGAGTCGTGGTGCCGTAATTTTAGGGTGCTGTTTATATGAATAGTGGCATTTGCGTACAATCCATTGTAGTTCCGATTACCCTCGTAGGAAATGCTAACGATTAGGGTCTTGTAAAATTTCTATGAAAATCCTATAATTGAACAAAGACACTATGTTGGTTCCAAAGAAAACAAGTGCCCTCATGTCCTTAAATTTTTGAGTGTGGGAAGAATTATCTATGATGTGACCACGCTACAAATACATATGACCATAGTGCTCAATATCAAGATTGAACTAAAGGTGAATTCGTTTCTTTAGCTTCAACATATTTTAAATGAGAATATGATGCTACCTAATGATAAAAATATATAGGTTTTTGTAGCACCACATCACTTTTGCACCAATTCAAGCAAGAGTTCAACTTGAACACGTTTTGGAATCTAATTCGGCCCCCAAATCAATTCGGATTCAGCCTGACAGGCCTAACTTCAAATGTGCATAACTTTCACATACGGAGTCCGTTTGAGATCCACGAGTACTTGTTGGAAAGATTTTCTTGTTATCTTTCAAATGGATCTAGTCTCACCTCCAAATTCTGCCTATGCGTATCACAATCACTAAAAAATGTGTTGTATCATCTGTTTGGGCCAAATTAGGCTTTGTAATGAGTAGACCCAAGGGGAAGATGCCCCTCTCTCTAGGCCTGTGCTATTCACGGCCATACTATTCATGTGAATAGTATAACCCCTTATTTCTTAGTTTTGTGTGGCTTTCCCTCCCCTATTTAAGGAGCCCGCACCTTTCTAGTTTCCTTAGATTTCATTTGCACCAACCGTAAAAAGCCTCTATGGAATCCCACCTTTTAGAACTCAATTTATATATTTGCAATTCAGATTACTTGTTACTTTGTTCTTGCTTGTTCTTTGATTGCTTGTAGGAATTGATCCTCGTGGTTAGGTCAATCGGGTCTTTGGCACGGTTGATAACAACTTGGTGATTAGTTCAGTGGTTGCTTGGTTCATACGTGTTGTGTTTGTAGCTTCGGTCGTGAGAGTTGATCATTGTCCAATCGAAATTATCCTTCTCATCGAAAGATCGGGGCAACACTAGCACATCAAGTGGTATCAGAGCTCAAGGTTGATCGGTGAGAATTTTCTTTAGCTACAGTCCAAAAAAAAGCCATGAAAAAATAAAAAAAATAATTATTAGGGTTTGTTCATCCTATCCTAAACCAATCTGTGCCTTGCAATTTTCTTTTCGGTATTTTGCTTGTTGAATTTCTGGTTGCATTGTCGTGTCTAGTTGCTGATTTCTAGTCTAGTTAGTGGCTAGTTGATCTTTGTCTAGTTGCATCTATTGTGTTTATCTTCCTGCCGCAGGTCATCAATCTTCCTTGATCCTCTTCATGTCGCGGCACCTAAAATGGCTTGCCATTACTGCCGTGGCACCGAAAATGCCTGCCTCTTCCTGCCGCGGCAACCTCAGCTCCTGCCGCCGCCGCTGCCACATCCCCTGCTGTGGCAACCACATCCGCTGCCAATCACTGCCGTAGCAGCCACAACACCTACCGCAGCAACCTCAGCTCCTGCCGCCACTGCTGCCACATCCCCTGCCATGGCAACCACATCGTTGCCAATCACTACCGTAGTAGCCAAAATGCCTATCGCGGCAACCATCTTCTCTACCGCGGCAACCTCAGCTCATGTCACCGCTGCTGCGACATCTCCTGCCGTAGCAACCACATTCGCTGCCAATCATTGCTGTAGCAGCCAAAATGCCTGCCACGACAACCATTGTCTCTAACGCGGCAAAAGCCTTCTCTGCCGCAGCATACTACAATATCAGCCACCGTTTTGAAGTTTCGGAAAGGAGCAAGAATTAAAAGGGGGAAACCCTAATCAGTTGGTTTCGGTTGTTCAAGAAAAAAAACAGAAGGAGAGAGAGAGAGAGAGGAAAAAACAGGGAGGAAAAAAGAGAAAGGATAAAAAAAAGAACTCCCACCTTCCCGAAAATTGACAAGCACAACAAACTTTCCCCAAATCAGCGAATATTGGTGGAGACCTTCTACATATATCTACAAGCTTCCACAAAAAAATTCATCAAGTTTGGCGCACAGATTTAAAAGATATAGCAGTTTCAAGTTGAGCCCGAGTCGGTTTTAGTCCGAGTAGGAATCGATTCGAGATACCTTCATAAAGCGGGCATAAATTTTGCATACAGATCCATTTTGACGTTCTTGTACTTGTTAGAAAGCTAACAATGAGGCACATCCAAAACAATGACCCACTTGTACTGTCACCCTCTAAGACCCCAAAATTTGCCATCTTGGACCTAAGCACATGTCGTAAGTTTTCGATTTCTGTTTTGCCCTTTGCTTGGTCTTTCCTTTGAAATTTGGGTTTGCCTCAACTGAAAAGTTTTAGATCTCGCAAAACCTTTCAAACAAGCATATATAAGCCATATAAAACTTTGCCCCTTTCATCTTTGAGACTAGCTATTGTTTCTGCTCAAACTAGAGGCTGTTTACATTGCACGTTATTCCTGTTTTTGTGCTCTACAACTTGTGAAAAATCTTGTGCCTATAGATAGAAGTTTGAGTAGTGGGCTAGCATCTCTCCTAGTTCTTGGTGTGAGATTTTCTTTTGCTTATATCAAATCACATTGATTGTTGCATGCGCGTACCTACACTGGCCTTCATTAGCTAGCTTTCACTAGGTTTGGATTAGCAACATTGACTAGTACATTGAACAATTATTCAACTTGCAATTATTGATTTGATTGTTGTTAATCCTTGCTACCATATTGAAGCCTTCCGAGCTTCACTTCCTACTAACTCAGCAGGTATCATTTCTCGCAATTGTTGGGCTATACACATCACTTAAGTCAAGTTATCACGAACCAGCCACCAATCGCACCACTTGTTTGCATTGGTAAGAACTTGTAAGAGCTTGGTAAGAGTCTGAGAGATGTGTGACTTGTTAAGCTCCATATCCTAGTAGTTGATAGGAATATATACTTGTAATTTATTTCCTTGTTTTCTACTAACCATGGTAGGTTCACGGGATGAGTACAAGACAGATCTATGTCTTCTTCGAGCCATTGACCGGGAGCTTAAGAAAATTCGCGAGGAAGATGCACGGTTGAGACAATCTTCTTCACCATGGGAGGTATATGATCGTGATAGTACGTCCGATAAATCTAAAATCACTTTGCCATCCTTTACTGGTAAATTTGATCTGGATGCCTATATTGACTGGGAGATAGCACTAGATAAAGAATTTGAATGTTATGATTGGTCTGATAGGCAAAAGATTAGAGCTGCTAGTAGTGTTTTTATTGATGATGCAATACTTTGGTGGACATGGTCAATTGCCTCAAACTTGGAATGCATTAAAAAGACTTATGAGAGATGAATTCGTTCCTAAAAACCATTCTGATTATTTGCTAGCTAGATTACAATGTTTAAAACAATGAAGTAGAACTGTAAGAGAATATTATCATGAATTAAAAACTCATTTACTACGTTGTGGCTTAGAGGAACATGCTGAAGCTACAAAAAGTAGATTCTTACATGGGCTTAATAAAGAAATTCAGGACCTTCTTATTTATGAAGAATATAATTCTCTCCCTCATTTGTTTATACTTACTTGTAAGGTTGAAAGTCAGATTGAGGAGAAATTGAGAGTCTTGATGATAAGAAACATGAGAACAAAGAAGTGGTTGTGCTTTTTTTGTGACTAACAACTTGCAGGTAGTTGAAAACTATATCGAAGAGGAGCATGAGCTGATTGAACTATCAACTCCATTGGTTGAGAACGATGATGAGGAGATAGATGCACCTACATCATCTGAGGAGAGCCAAAAAGGTAAAGAACATGGTGCTATCATCACTCACGGTGGGTATGCTTGTGAAGAACTACAATTATCCACTGTTCGTGTTAGTTTAGAGTAAAATTTAGTAGAAAACGATTTTGACACGCACATGTTTCAAGTAAAGAATTCAAACTGCATTGACTTGAGTGCACCATGTCATAAAATAAATAAATTGCCTGCTATTTTGTGTGATTCATGTGATGAATTAATCGTATACAATGATCATGTGGCTTTGGTTAGATATAAAGAAGTTTTGACTAGAATTTCTCCTGCTAATTCGTTGTGTTACATCATGTTGGATCTACCTATGAAATTGTAACATGCTATGGAGAAAGTTTTTAAACTCGCATATTCAAAATCCTTGTTGTTCCAATTACAAGAGCTCTTACGCATCACTTAAATTATCAGGTGAGCTTATTTCGAAGAGGTTTTACTTTATTTGATAAAGAACTCATGATATTACATAATGATAGCCCATAGTTAGATCCATGACAGATTGGCAAATATGAGTAGTTAATAAAACCTGAATAGTTCCTCTCCCTCTCTAATCAATCCTACACAGCAGCTGTGCCGCCCTCCTACTGGGTCCATCTAATCAAACATTGAACAAACCAATTCTTTCTCTAGGCTGGCTTCAAAGGGATGTCATGCATATCAAGTTGCAGCAAAGCAACTTGGGTACATAAATGCACAAAGGACTGCATTATTCCATACAGGATAGAAAATACGAGGTTGATTTGCTTGGTAAGATGAAATGATGCTGGATGCATGTGTGATTATAAACCTTAGCTGATTATTAGTCTTCTTCAACCTCTTCTGACAATCCCGAGCAGTGAGGATTTTCTTTCCCTTGAGAATTGCGCCCAGTTTCAAGGGATCACTTGAGCTACACATGGCATATTCGAGGTCTCCACTCTCCCCGTCAGTATCATCCTCAGTTCACAAGCAATAAAAAGCACCAGGAACAATGCCAAAAACAATTCACATGCTATAGCAAATAAATATATGTCAACTTGATAGTACAAATCAATTGATACAAAAATTCTTATCAACATGAAGAGTAATGTATCAATGTATAAAGGGGGCCAACAAATTTATGGCAACATCACGTAGATAAGTGTCACACATAAAAAACTTTTCAACCTATTAATTGGTGATGAAAACATCCAAAGACAGATATAACTTTAGCGAGCATTAACTCTAGAATGACTTGTAGGTTCATGATCCTATGTCTCTACTAAATCAAAATATGATACCCATCATCTCCAAAGTAAAGGTTTCTATAATAATCATCCAAAAAGAGAGATTGTCATAGCATGTTGCGCTGAGCGCGATGTGTTTCAGCTTCATGCCTGTAGCTTCATGCTGAGCTTGGTTTATGTATCGTTCCTCATGCTCGTGCGCAGTGCCATCCTTCGCCTCATGTCTAGGAGGAACCGTGAGAACACCTGCCACGACATCATTCTTTCCACATCCACTCGGCGGTGGGGTTGCTGACTGCCATCTCCCACCTTCTTGCGATCTCATCCAGCACAGAGGAAATGAATAGCTTCACAAAGACCACCACCGTGCGGAGCAATGCCCTTCGCATTGGAGCAAGGACCGCGGTAGTTGGATGATTGTCTTGGTGCTTGTGCAGTGGATCTGGAGGTGGATAGTGGTCTTGGTAGGAGGCCAGAGTGAAGAAGATGTCATGCAGATCCTCGCCTACTCCTACGTTGGGCCGGCTACATAATTAGCTAGTTACTTTTATTAGGTAGGCTGTTTTACGATTGATTGATATAAGAAAGAGGAAGTTGGGCATGCGACCATATGTGGTGGACGATGTACCATATTTCATAGCGCCATAATCGGATTGAGTTCAATAACTATGATCTTAACCCACCAAATTGAGGCCTTAACTCACCCACTAAAAGGTGCTAACTTTTGAGACCTACCTATGTTAGAAATGCAATCAAACATTAATGGAATTTTGGCTAACAAACAAACTCACTAATGAGATGGATGGGCCCACGGCTTCACCTTATGGGCAAGCCGTGTGGGTACATAGCAAAGCAGATACATAACTTTTGTTAATGAGGGTTCAATATTTACATACATAAATTTCAACATTTATTTAAAGATGGATACAAATCTTAGCTAAAAATTATCAACTTGCCCTCTACATTTTTTCCTACCCCCTACACTCCCACTTATTGGTATATAGTCGAAAAAGCGTATGTAAAAGATGTAAAATAAAACATACATATTCTATCACTACTTTTTATTGTTATAACATAACATAACATAACTTTTCATATCTACTATACATACTTGATATTCAACATACCTGATAACTTATTTATAGATTCCACAACCATTGAATCATTGCCATGTGGAAAGCTCCTACCTAAGTTTCTAACCAACATAAGGGAAAATATCTATAATAGGTTTTCTCTTGCATTTACATTAAAAGATATTTAGATATGTAAAATATCTAGTTATTTGGGAGAATTCTCTTATAAAAATAAAAAGATAAAATTATGAAATTCTCCTAAAGTTATAAATAGATGAATTATATTGTTCTCCCACCGCTCCTTTTTATTTGATGTCCTAGAATCCGTGCTACCATCAATATGTTTAAAACTATCTAAATTGGCCATATTAAAATTATATTGTTAGATTTGTTGTTAAAAATATTTTCATAATATTATAATTTTGTTAGGATTTATTAATATAGAATTATAAAAAGTAATAATCAAAGAGTCACATATCAGAGATAGTGAAAAATCAATAATATCAAATAAAAAAGAATGGAGGGAGTATTCGATAATTTGGTAAATATATCATATTCTATTCTTGTAATATTTAGAGCTATAGAGATTCCACGTACAATAATGCTACCATATCCTTGATTTTTTTGGTAAAAAGTGAACACATCAATTGCTTGTACATGTAATCCCCAATCCATGCGTAGTCAACAACTATTTGTGCCATGACCATTAGCTGTTATGTTGGTGTAAGGTATTTGTTTCACCATGTCCTTCCATGGGTCTTCTATTAACTCTTTCATTTTCTCACATGCGTCGTGCATTGTTGTCCCATGCTACAACATGCAACATTGGATAGTAGAAGCATGGTTCTCCCCTGTTTGCTCATGCTACAACATTTGATAGAAGGAAATAATAAATAGATTGAATTTGAAAGTAGTGAGATAGGGTCTTCCATCGGTTGGTACTTTTGTTGCCAAGGGGCAAAGGTATACTTCTGGTTTTTGAACTACAACCACCTTAATCATGTGGTAATTGATTAAAAGTTCAAGTTTGGAGATAAAGTTCAGTGTCACAAAAAGTTTGGAAATGGTACTGATATGCATAAGTACGTGTAAAGGCGCCTAGAGATAGAGAAAGACCTTTATTGATGCAATATCATTGGAGGGTCATGCAAATGTTGTGAAAGTCTTGAGAAGTTCTGGATAGCCCAAAAGCCATTCAAGAGTTTCCTTTCTTATGATGTCACCCATCCAAACAAATGATGAACATGCTAGTTGAAAAGCTCGAATATTCTAAAGATGTTCGTTGATTATCTTTGGAACATAATGTTCATCATGCCATCATAACAAGTTGTAAGGAAGAAAATAAAAACAATTTGAGATTGAAATGGGACTAATTTTGGGGAGAAATCAAAGAAGAAAAAGAGGAAGAATAGGTGAGAGGAGGAAGAAAAATAATGGAGACAAGGATTTTCTTTTAAGAACAGTTTTGACAAATTTCAATGTTATGAGTTTTTAGATATATTTTTGTCCCTAAGGTGAATCGATTTATATTAAGACGACATTACCTTAGGATACTATGGATCCCAACAGAAACTCTGCTACGATACTCATATCTCATCTTATTTAGATCTCACCAAGCTATACATGTTTTATAGATACACATTATACTCCCCAAGTGCATGGTATGGCTGGAGGCATGTTCGGCAACATCTCCTCTCCTGGGCAAAGAGAGGGTTTAGCTGCGCCGTAAGGCTGAGAGTCAGTTGATTTGTGTTGATGATGATTTGAGTGCACGAGACTTTGAGAAATGAGTAGAGGAGCCAGGAGGGGAGGGTGTGACATCCTGGCTGCCAGCAAGTTGCCTGTAGATCGGCACAAGTCAGAAAGAGGTTTGGGATGACAAAGCAGGGGAATGGGGATGGGAAGAACAAGTTAGATATGGTAACTAGATATTTGTATTTAGCCCTAACTAATACACCGACTGGTGGACCTCTGGTTTACCTACCTAGCTATACATAGCCCATGAGCATATGCATTTGACCGTCACCAACAGACCTGTTTGGTTTGTGGACACACTTTGCCACAATCAAATTAGGTAGCATTGAATTTTGTGTAGCAGTTATGTGGTTCATTAAAATAATTGTGGAGAGCCACATATTCTTAGCACCCATTTGTTATAGACATGTATATTTGCCGCAATTTGCCTAACTTATCGCAACTAGATTGGTTACAGAAAAAGATGGCAAGAAATGTTTGGAAAATTGTGGCTTGCATCCAAACATACTTGACATCTTTCATAACCACACTATCATACTCTCACACCCTAGGCCTAATGTTGGACATACACTCTTCCATTTGAACCTGGATATACTTCTTTCCAAATTATCGAATACTCCCTCCATTCTTTTTATTTGATATTATTGATTTTCACTATCTCGAGATGTGACTTTGATCATTACTTTTTATAATTCTATATTAATATATCCTAACAAAATTAATATTAAGAAAGTATTTTTAACAACAAATCTAATAATATAATTTTAATATGGCCAATTTAGATAGTTTTAAACATATTGATGGCAGCACGGATTCTAGGACATCAAATAAAAAGGAGCGGTGGGAGAACAATATAATTCATCTTTTTGTAACTTTAGGAGAATTTCAAAATTTTATCTTGATATTTTTATAAGAGAATTCTCCCAAATAACCAGATATTTTACATATCTAAATATCTTTTAATGTAAATGCAAGAGAACAACTATTATAGATATTTTCCCTTATGTTGGTTAGAAACTTAGGTAGGCGCTTTCCGCATGGCAATGATTCAATGGTTGTGGAATCTATAAATAGGTTATCAAGTACGTGGAATCTATAAATAGGTTATCAAGTATGTATAGTAGATATGAAAAGTTAAGTTATGTTATGTTATCACAATAAAAAATAGTGATAGAATATGTATATTTTATTTTACATCTTTTACATACGCTATTTCCACTATATACCAATAAGTGGGAGTGTAGGGAGTAGGAAAAAAAATGTAGAGGATAAGTTAATAATTTTTAGCTAAGATTTGTATCCATCTTCAAATAAATGTTGAACTCCATAAAAAACATTAAGTTATATTTTCTCTATTGATTTTAACTAATAAAACACTAATTAGTTATATAGTAAATTTAGATAAGTAAAAATTCAATATCATGTTATGAAAATAAAAAGGTATTAAAAAGTGTTCAAATTTATGTATGTAAATATTGAACCCTCATTAACGAAAATTATGTATCTACCATTGCTATGTACCCACGCGGCTTGCCCATAAGGTGAAGTCACGGGCCCATCCATCCCGTTAGTGAGTTGTTTGTTAGCCAAAGTTCCATCAATGTTTGATTGTATTTCTTACACAGGAAGGTCTCAAAAGTTAGAACCTTTTAGTGGGTGAGTTAAGGCCTTAATTTGGTGGGTTAAGATCATAGTTATTGAACTCAATCTGATTATGGCGCCATGAAATACAGTACATCGTCCACCACATATGGTCGCATGCCCAACTTCCTCTTTCTTATATCAACCAATCGTAAAACAGCCTACCTAATAAAACTAACTAGCTAATTATGCTGCCGGCCCACCGTAGGAGTAGGCGAGGATCTACAGGACATCTTCTTCACTCTGGGCTCCTACCAAGACCATTATCCACCCCCAGATCCACTGCACAGGCACCAAGACAATCATCCAACTACCGCGGTCCTTGCTCCACTGCGAAGGGCGTTGCTCCGCACGGTGGTGGTCTTTTGTGAAGCTATTCATTTCCTCTGTGTGCTGGATGAGATCACAACAAGGTTGGGAGATGGCGGGCTAGCAACCCCACTGCCAGAGTGGATCTGGAAAAGAATGACGTCGTGGCAGGTCTTCTCATGGTTCCTCCTAGACATGAGGTGAAGGATGGCACTGCCGCATGAGCATGAGAAACAATACATAAACCAAGCTCAACTGGAAGGTTTTGCAACACCATATCAGATAAACGGGTTAGACGAGCTGAAGGAGGACATTACACTGATCCTCCATGTCTCCCAGGTGTTGATTTTCACAAGAGGCAAAGCCGGCGACGGCAGCTGCAAAAACAAAAACGACAAACCATGATTCATATTGCGGAACCAAGATTCATCGATTGATGATCAAGCGGCGGAGGTATCCTTTTCTTGTCATCTTTACAAATTATGGCATTTTCATTTCGAAATTGTATAAAACTAATCATGATTCACATAATTGTTTCGTGAACTTATTAATTCTAGTTTCTTTACAGGCATGAAGCTAAACATGCAGCTGCTCCAGCAACATGCTATGACAGTCTCTCTTTTTGGATGATTATTATAGAAACCTTTACTTTGGAGAGATGAGTATGATACTTTGATTTAGTAGAGGCATAAGATCATGAACCTACAAGTCATTCTAGGGTTAATGCTCGCTAAAGTTATCTCTGTCCTCGGATGTTTTCGTCACTAATTGATAGGTTGAAAAGTTTTTGATGTGTGACACTGATCTACGTGATGTTACCATAAATTTGTTGGCCCCCTTTATACATTGATATGTTACTCCTCATATTGATAAGAATTTTTTGCGCCAATTGATTTGTACTATCAAGCTGACATATATTTATCTGCTGTAGCATGTGAATTGTTTTTTGCATTGTTCTTGGTTCTTTTTATTGCTTGTGAACCGAGGATGATACTGATGGGGAGAGTAGAGACCTCGGATATGTTATGTGTAGCTCAAGTGATCCCTTGAAACTGGGCGCAATTCTCAAGGGAAAGCAAATCCTCATTGCTCAGGGTTGTCAACAGAGGTTGAAGAAGACTAATAATCAGTTGAGGTTTATAATCACACATGCATCCAGCATCGTTTCATCTTACCAAGCAAATCAACCTCGTATTTTCTCATCTGTATGGAATAATGCTGCTCTTGTGCATTTACGTACCCAAGTTGCTTTGCTGCAACTTGACATGCATGATATCCCTTTGAAGCCAGCCTAGAGAAAGAATTAGTTTGTTCAATGTTTGATTAGATGGACCCAGTAGGAGGGAGGCACAGCTGTTGTGTAGGATTGATTGGAGAGGGAGAGGAACTAATCAAGTTTTATTAGCTAATTATTAGCTACCCCTATTTGTCAATTTGTCATGGATCTAACTACGGGCCGGGAGAAGTGAAAGTGTCTTCATCTATCGAACTGTTCAATGTTTGTTTGTGAGCTGTTTCTAGGAGGCACACCCTCTCCAGACCGACCTTGTTTTGCATCTTGGTCTTAATATTTACGTTTGCATGATATATATTGTATAAGTCTATACTACTATGGACAAAAGGATGTTAGGTGACATCATTGGGTAGTTTAACTGGGTAGTTTAACTGTGCTCATCTATCTACTCCAGTTGACATTTATCAAGTTAGTTGTATTTTTTGTGGACCTGCTGATGATTGTATGTTCATTTAGGCTCACAATCGTCAACGTATATAGGATCACCACCACATCAACTGGATGTCCCGATTGCGGCTCAGTCTTGTTCAAGAAGCTAGGCTGCTACTTATGATGAGAATAAGCTATTTGGTGCTAAAACTTTGTATCCTACAAATTAAGGCCCGTTCGTATCAAGATGATATTTACTCTGCTAGCTCTTTCAATCCGAGTGGTTGTTGTGATCTTTTGCGAGGTGAATATTCTGTCGTCGGTGGCCATGCTTGGTATTACTATCCTACCACTTTGTTGTCATAGGTGTTATATCTTACTTCTATGACAAAGTAAATTCTGCAAATTTTAACGATAGTATTGTTATTTGTCCGCGCCTTGTTCTCTTCCCTGATGGTTTATTCTTTTTTAGACAAGTTTGAGTGTCAACTTTGTTTTATTCTTTTTAGCAAAGATTAATTATACGAGCTTGTTGGATGGTTTATCTTCTATGAGTCATCATTAATCACAACTGTTTGTGTTGGTGAACTTGCAGCTTTCAGCTCCTTAGTTTCAGCTCTGCAGATGCATGGATACTTGAATTTTATCATCTCAGACTTCTCCATCCTAGTCCTGGTCCTCATCATCACCGACCATGATTGCCTTCACGCCAACCTGCATATGCAAAGACCAAAGAACATTTTCTACCGGCACAAGTTCTTTACAACTTGATCGATATCAGCACACATACGTATCATACCCGTATTCATCCATCAACATCAACTGCATTAGCCACGACCACAAATTTCATCACTATCCAAAAGTCTACCTCAGATCATTCATTACAACTGCTAGCTCAACGAGTACTCGAAAACAACAAGTACTCAAAAATTACCATCGCTTCGCACAACACACTCAGGAATAACATGTATCACTACTGATGACAGAACCATCGAGTACCAACTCTATACTGTATCAATGTCATCCGCTATCCCAATGCTTACCCAAAGCCTATGAGTACCGATCACATACCACAAGACTATGACTACCGATCGCAACGCCTACAACCACTGATCACCAACCATCATGCAGCAGCCAGTTATACCACTAGCCTAACAGAGTACTTAATGTACTCAAAGATCACAAGAGTTGAAGCACTCATACCAACCAGGAACTCCACGAGTACCGTTCATGAATCCTACAACAGCTGATCACAAAGCCTTCGACTATCGATCGCGAGGTCTATGACAACCGATCGAAAAGCCTAACACTACTACAACAGACCA
Organism: Dendrocalamus sinicus; assembly: GCA_036346575.1. Taxonomy (NCBI): domain Eukaryota; kingdom Viridiplantae; phylum Streptophyta; class Magnoliopsida; order Poales; family Poaceae; genus Dendrocalamus; species Dendrocalamus sinicus. Next base: position 4,247,822 of record CM070663.1, read on the forward strand.
CAATGTCTATGAGTTTCGAGTATCGACCAGTAAAGTCTACGACTATCGAGTATTGACTAGGTACTGTAGCTTCGACCATGAAAAGTACTGTAGTTACGACCATCAACCATTTACTGTAGCCGATGACCTTAAGACCTCCGACCAGTTCACTGTAGCTAAGACCGATTAAATGTTGCTTACAACTGGTTTACTGTTTGAGGTTGAAATCTGCGATTACCTGCTGTGGTTGTTCTACCATGGTTGAAATACCGTGACCGATTCACTATGGTCGAAACCAGACGTAGTCGAAGTCTACGATGATCGAAACCAGACGTGGTCGAAGTCGAATTATGCTGTGATCAAAACCGAACGTTGTCAAAGTTGGACATTGTCAAAATCGCTCGGCGTCAAAGTCTACCATTCAGACCTCTCAACACAAGGCTGTTCGGACCACCCAACACAAGCATGGTCAAAGCTCGCGATTAGACCGCCCAATACAAAGCGGTCGGACCATTAAACACGAGATCCGATTTACACAGACACATCAACCGAAACTTACCTAAACGTAAATTTCAATGCAATCCAAATGTCGATAATTAATCATCACTAAATGCATGACCACCACATGGTTTAACAATCTTCATCTCGATGAATACATTGGCAACACCACAAAATGCCCGAATGAGAGAATTTGCAAAAGAAAAGAACCCAAAAGCCACATACTACAATGAAAAAGCTTAGAGAACTCCTCGGACCATACAGAAAGCTCAAAATGCTCCCCTCAATACAGAGCAAAGTTTATCAATTTTTAAAAACTTGAAAATTCTCCAAATTCTCGCCCTTTCTACTAATTTCTCCCTCTTTAGCAATGAAAAGCACTTTTCATGTGGGCTACAGTTTTTTCTATTGTTCGGCACTATGCAACACTGTTTTAAGCTATTTTGGCACTTTAGCTACTGTGATCTTTTTCGGCATAATTAAATTTAAAATTGAAGCAGAGCTCTCTATATCAAATAAAATCATATACCAAATAGCAAGTCAAAATAAGTCTTTAGCATGATTAAACCAGTTAGATTAATGACAGGCATCACAACCATGACCAAACCAATCTGTAAGGAGCACAAAGGAATGTCTCACCGAAAAGAGTAAGACTAAAATTGAAGCAAAATTTAAGTCTAAGCGAACTAGCAATTTCACAAGGCAACCTATCTTACACACTCAATTCTTTTAAGAAAGTGGCATGCTTGTAACATACTTCTTGCCATAGTGCCATCTTTGTAACAATATTGTTTTATATGGTGGCATACTTGCAGCATACTTCTTGTCATTCAAGCACATTTTATGCTTTTGTTTTACCATGGCATATGTGAATCATACATCTTTTCATTCTTTTCTCTTATATTTTTATATTGTTTGTTTATAACATGCCAACTTGAGTGTTCATAAAAGATGTAATATGAAACATTCATAGCCAAGATGTAAAAGAAGATTCACGACAAAGCTAATCCTTTTAGATGATCATCACAAAGTGCTATCTACACCCAATCTGGTCAAAATCTTCCACCATGTCATGTTTTATTTCAAGTATAGCTAATTGATTACAATTTGTTATGACCACGACTACATAGTAGATGGATAAATATGATAAAGACAGTTCTACTACTCATCATTTGATTTTAAAAACTTAGACTTAATTTGACAAGTATAATAAACAAAGCTTCTGAAACTGATAACAACAAGCTCCTTCTCAGAATAATCTCATAGGATGCAACACACACAACTCACTTCACAACCGAGCAAAACAAGAAAAATCAAGTGGTTTGGTAAAGATATCAACCACTTGAGAATTAGAATCAATGAAATGCAAGACAACATCTTTCTTTTCTACATGGTCTCTAAGAAAATGATAGCGAATGTCAATGTGCTTAGTTATTGAATGTTGCATAAGATTTTTAGCAACATTAATAGCACTAGTGTTATAATAGAAAAGTAGAACACTATCCAAATCTAAGCCAAAATCCTTAAGGGTAGTCATCATCCAAAGCAATTGGGAGCAACAGGACGCAACAACTACATATTCAGCCTCAGCCATGGAAAGTGATAAGAACATGTACCCTATGGATACAACCATATTTGCTATACTTGTTGTTCCAATTATAAGAGCTCCTACACATCACTTAAATTATGAGGTGAGCTCGTTTCAAAGAGATTTTACTTTATTTGATAAAGAACTTATGATATTACATAATGAGAGCTTGTTGCGTTTGTTATCATGTACCAAGATTTATGATCAAGATCATGCAATACGTGATGCTACAACTATGTTAAAACCGAGGACGGTTTTCTGTCAAGAAGGGGAGGATGATGTGACCACGCCACCAACACATACGACCATAGCGGTCAATATCAAGATTGAACTAAAGGTGAATTCGTTTCTTCAACTTCAACACATTTTAAATGAGAATATGATGCTACCTAATGATGAAAATATATATATTTGTAGCACCACATCACTTTGGAACCAATTGAAGAAGGGTTCAAGTTGGACAGTTTTGGAATCCAATTCGGCCTCCAGATCAATTTGATTCAGCCCGACAGCCAATTTCAAACGGCCATAACTTTTGATCCAGAAGGCTTCTCAGGGCCCGTGAGTACTCGTTGGAAAGCTCTTGGAGTCTACTTTCAGATGGATCTAGTCTCACCTCCAAACTCCATCCGAGCAGATCAGAAACTGCAAAACAAATCCCGTCACTTTTCCAGTCCGAGTCAAAGTGGGCCGAGAGCCTTGTAACTTGGGCTATTTGGGCCGGTACTGTTCACATGAACAGTACCACGGCCGCGTGAACAGTAACCATGAATAGTACCATATCCCTTGTCATTAGATAAGTGCGGCTTTCCCTTCGCCTATTTAAGGAGGCCGCACCCCTTTAGTTTTCCTTAGGTTTTTCTTAAGAGATTATTCTGCTTAGCAGTTTCGCCGCATGTTCGGTTGAGAAACCCCAACTTGTGAACTTAATCTTTATTCGCAATACAGATTGCATCTTTTACTCTCTTGCTCGTGTTCTCGATTCGCTTGCAGGAGATAGCCTTCTTGGCGAGGTCAATCGTGTTCGGCACGGTTGATAACCAACGGAGCAGTGGTGTAGTGATTGCGAGGGGTTCGATCTGTTTTGGTCGGAGCCTTTGGATCATCAACGTCGAGATCTCCATAATCGACTTATCTGTACCTCTTGGAAGATCGGGCCATCGTCACATCAGAAAGTGTAATAGACACCTGTTTCCTAGAAGTCCATGAAATAAGTGATGTGCCTGAAAAATGACATGTGCCAGAAGTATTCTTCCTATCAATTCATAACCCCAAAATCCATATCTAAATAAGCTCTAAGGGTAAGACATGAGGAAGAAGAGTACCATAAGACAAATTCTAAAATTTACTAAAGATACTTAAAAAATCTCTTTATCACTTAATGATGTGAAGCATGTGGGGAAGCTTGAAAGTGAGCACACAAATATACAGCAAAGTGTATGTCTGACCTTGAAGTAATGAGATACAAGAAAGAGCCAATTATACTTCTATATTCCTTTTGATCAATAGACTCTCCATCTTCGTCAGGATCTAATACAGCTGTAGATCCCATGAGTGTGGAAATTGGTTTGACTATTTCCATGTCAAAAAGACGAAGTTGATTCTTGGTGTACTTAGTTTGATGAACAAAAGTGCCCAATTTTGATTGCTTAATTTGGAAGCCTAGGAAGAATGTGAGCTCTCCCATCATGCTCATAGTATCTGAAAACTTAGAAGCAAGAGTATAAGAGAAAACACCAAAGATGATATCATCCACATAGATTTGTACGAGTAAAATATCATTGCCATACTTGAGAGTAAATAAAGTCTTATTTACCTTACCCATTTGAAATTCATTTTTTTACCAAATATGATTTAAGCCTATCATATCATGCTCCTGGGTGCTTGTTTTAGACCATATGAAGCTTTGGAAATTTGTAGACATAATCAGGAAACTTAAGATTCTCAAAGCCAAGTAGTTGTATAATATAAACTTCCTCCTCAATATATCCATTAAGAAAAGCACTTTTCATGCAGACTCTGACTTTTTCTATTGTTCGGCACTATAAAAAGACTTGTTTTAAGCTTATTTTGGCACTTTAACTACTATGAGCTTTTTCGGTATAATTAAATTTAAAAAGGAAAAAAGAAAAAATATTACATCATCATGAACAATGTAAAAGAATAAGAAAAAAACCAAAAAAAGTCCAAATATATCTAAAACAGAGAAAAAATTAAAAGTTAAAAACTAAAAGCTTAAACCCAATAGAACAGGGCCTAACTACTCTGGGCCAGTGGTCATTCACCCATTGAATCACCATGGTGCATGGGCCCACCGAGATTCCACCCTCAGGATCCAAATTCTCACACCTCACCAAATAACTAAGAATAGAATACACATACACATGTCCATTTAGTAGAAAGTGTATGCCCACACTCTACGAGCCTCCACAAAAGTTTGCAGCGTGTGTACGGAACGCGCACGTATGTGCACGTGTGGGTGGTGTGAGTTGAGTATGCATTCGTCTTATACCCTAAAAGAGAGAGAGAGAGAGAGCAGTGAGACGATTACGGTGGTGATCGGTTCGGCTGAAAAGCTCGTGGCTTATGGCTGAAAACACTGTAGTGGGTGAAAAAAAATCAGAATCGACAGAGGTTTATTTAGCATAATTAAATTTAAAAAAATTCAAAAATAAAAAAATATGTTAACCCATTACGTATAATACAAACAAATACGGGAAAAAAAAGAACCAACAAAAAGCTCAACAAAAAGCTAAAAATTCAGAAAAAGACGAAACTTATGAATAGTGAAAAATAAGCCAGAAGCCAGAAGCCGAAGCCGAGTTGATCAGGGCCGAATTACTATTTATCATCTCCGAGTAGTGACTGACATGGGGAAATACAAGGGATCGATGCTGCACCCAATCGTTAAGTAGGAGACGTTCGTTCATCTCGAGTGGTGAGCTAGCCACTGGTGTGCAGTGCAGGAAGTTGCGGGCATCAACACCACAGAACAGCAGCATCAGTGAAGTCCGTGCATATCTTGTGTTCGTTGTATAATTGATTAATTAAAGATCAGGAGTGAAGAGAAGCTATATACGACACAATTAATTAGATGATGATGAAGCGAGCAGGTTTGATTGGTTATATATAGGGAGCATAGGCTCAGGGTACCTGAAAAAACTATTGCTGTTATGCTTGCTTACGTACAAAGGGAAATTGGACGAGGAGGAAGTAGCTCACAGTACCAATCATCCGCTGCAAAGGGAAATTTGACGAGGAGCCGGGACGGGACGGTGAAGCGGCAGAGGAGGCCATCAAGTGCTGCGTTTCCCTGCCCCTTCAGCGCTGCACTGTGGATTACGTTTTCAAAGGCGAGTCAACGTAAATTTACTCTGTCCGCCTGAGGAACCCACCTCATCGAGCAACAACTAAAATGACGAGGATGGCGGCGGTGATAGGCCCAGAGGATGAGTTCGGCCAACGCTGTCTTCGGCGAGGCCAAGCCCCTTCCACGTCCACTCCGCGGCGGCCCTCCGCGTTGTCGCCACCGACTGACACTACCTCGCCTGCCCTACAGTCCTCCCACCTCTGGTTGGTGATAATAAATAGCTTCTCCATGCATGCCCTATGTATGTTGCCGTGCGTGCGAATCTCACACACAGAGAGAGAGAGAGAGAGAGAGAGAGAGAGAGAGAGATTATTATGGATTAATCGGCGGCTCCTGCTCCGACTTCCTGGATTACCTGCCTCAAATCTTCTTGGGCAAGTGAAGCTGCGCTTCGCTGCCGACCAACATCGCAAGCTACCCGGTATGCCATGCTGCCCATCTACATCTACTCACTTCAATTTTCATCTTACCTGAACAATAACGCCTTCACTTCACGATCTCGTTTAATTACGCATATTTACACATAGCAGCAGCAACAACAACGCTAGGTCCTTTTTTTTAACGAATTAGCAGGAGCGGTGCTATATCACTAAAGAAGGTAGTAAATCAAGTACCGGAAAGAAACTCCTATTACACTATTACAAAACCTACAAAAGCCTAGCAAAAACCAAAGCCCTCGATTCTACACACTGGCTACCTCGCCAAAAACCAGACTTCCGACGGTCATCTCTTCCTTTTATGTTTGCCACAACCTGTGCAAAACCTGTTGTTGTTGTTTTTTTTTCTTTTTTGAAAATTCCGTGGTTCCTCTTTTGTTGTTCCGGTTCCATGGGTTCCTGCAGACCCAAGGCCATATTGAATTACAGGATATTAGATGATGCCATCTTTTCCTTATTCAGGTCTTGATCATGCAAAGCTTGTGGCTACAAAGGCAAAGGGCCTACTTTGCATCACTATTTCTCTCCGTAGTGTTATTGGTGCTGCGGTGGATGATGGCATAGCCAATTTCTCACTAGCACTTTATGCGGCTTATAGGACTATACATGAACATGCACCCAGATGTAGTTGCCACTTGCTGGCTTTTATGCTTAATTGCCTATTCAGTACCTATGTTTGTTGCTGAAAGAATGAAATTTATCACTCAACTTTATTCACAAATGTGTCTTCCTTCTTTTGCACAACAAGAGCAACTGCCACAGCTGATGGAAAGTCCCATCATCTGAAAGAGTTGGTTGTCTACTAACTAGCACTTCTTAACTAGTGTTGCTGCTGCTGCTTGATGCATATAGTAGAGTAAATGAAATCATAAAGCTTTAGAACCATTTTTAGCACTCTAGTTTGCCAACTTGCCATAGTACAAGTCAAGCAATTCCAAAGTCTAAACAGTATGTCAAACAGTTTTGGTATACTAAAACTTGATTTGAGGGTGCATGTTTACGGTATATAAATGCTTGTCTTCAGTAATCCATTCTTTTCCTAAATGCCTCAATGTTATGAAAGCTCCAACATGGCAGAGCGGCGAAAGGGAGTCACGAGCCTGGCCATACTGGTTACATGGCATCTGTGGAATAAACGTAACCGAAGGATTTTCGAGGGGAAAGCAAAGCGACCACCTTAGGGCTTGAAGTATATCATCCGCGCTGAGGAGCAGAGGCGGACCTGCCCTTCGGGCGAGCCCGAGCGGCCGCCCGAGCTCCCCTCCGGCCAGAACCCCCCCCCCGGGGCGCCGTCCCGGACCCCGGTGGAACTGTGGAAGCACACCCCCACTACCCCGGGTGTACACTGTACAGTTGGTGGACAAGGCCCAAGTCCAAGTAAACACACGGCCCAACAAAGCAACAAACTGACAAAGGAATGAGATATACCAGGCTACTAGCGGAGGACGCACGGTGGCATAGGCCAACAGTCCACAAGTCCAAGAGTGCAAGCGCTAACCTAGATCCTGGGCGGGCGACAGAGGCGGACTGGCGGAGGACGGCGCGGCAGCGGTGCCCAGGCGGCTAGGGGAGGCCCGAGGCCGGGAGGTGGAGGCGGTGGCCGCCGGCCAGGGCCTAGGGGCAGGGGAGGCCGGGAGGCGGTGGCCGCCTAGCTGGGGAACGGCGGAGGCGGGGAGCGACGGCGACGCGGTGGCCGGGGGACGGCCAGACGGGGGAGGGCCAAGGCGAGGAGCAGTCGGGAGGCCGGGTGATTTGAGGAGGCTTGAGCCGTTTGAGACTTTGAGAGGAGAAGCCAAGGAGGACAGGCCAACTGCTGACAGGAGGTGATCTGGTGATTTGAGGACAGGAGGAGCGGGCGGGCAGTGGCTTTGAGGATTTGAGGATTTTGTGGAGGTGATTCTATAAAGGTATAACTACAATAAATTTTATTTATTCTAGAGAGTAGACTTATGTATTTGAGTATTAGTTTTGATATCTTGTCAAAATTTTATGTAGAATATCATATGTAAACTAGCTTGTCAAAATGAGGGTACTTATATTTTTACCTCTCCAGAAACAGTGACCTGAGGCTTTTATATTCTATTATCGAATTGTGACGCTACTGATTTATCTATCTTTCACAATTGACAGGTTGTTTCTTTTACAGCTTATCTACAATTGTGGATTAAGTTTCATTAGTGAGTTATTTTTCATTGTCCTTCTGTTATCCACATATGTTAACATATGAATTGTAGTTGTTGTTTCTATTTCGTATAACATACTTTTATTAGTGTGTTTGCAATATAGTTTAATCATGGATTGTTTTGCTTTTGGGTACTATTGTTTATTTCATGCTTCTGACTTTAGACTACTTAGTTTTTTTCCTGGGTTCGTCACTGTGATTTCGCCCTACCTACAATTTTTTCCTAAGTCCACCACTGCTGAGGAGGAACCCTGGATGCAGGCGGGGGCGAGATGTTTATCTAGATTGTAATCCTCATTTAGGGTTTGTTTGGTTCGTGGATGAAGGTTGTATCGTATATCCTGACTGAGTGGATGCAGGCTGAGTGGAATTGTATTTCAGAAAAAGAAGATGTTTGGTGAGGTTGCATGAGCGGATGCAAAAAAACTGAGATGTTGTTTGGTTGCCTGTATGAGCGGATGCAGTCTACCAAACCTGAGAGGTTGACACGTGGGCTCGCATAAGATACACTACATCAACCCATCCAGGATGACCAGTGAAGCTCATTTTGAGCGTATCCACCCATCCAGGATGAGGGCGTATTTTTTGCATCCGCTCATGCAGGCTGCATCCACTCATACAGGCAACCAAACAGGCTCTTTCTCAGATTATACGGATCCACCCAGCCAGGACGAAGGAGATTCAGGCAACCAAACACACCCTTAACTTCTAGGCACCGCCCCTCTACTCGTTTTAGAGTAGGCAAGGGAGGTTTTTCGGTTTTTTTATCTTGACCTGTACAGTTTTTCGCACCTTCTTTGATGAAATTTAGCAGTAATTACTGCTATTTTCAAAAAGAAAGAAAGCTCCAATATCCTGGTTTTTTGTGTTGACCTAGCGTTATAGGAATCCAGATACCATTGAGGTTCATTGTGATTTGGTGCTTGCTTGCACTCTTTACTTTGAATTATGAGCATTTTTTGTAAGAGAAAATTGATATTTTGTCTCATCTTTATTTGTAAATAACTCATTTGTCCTATAGTTCATATATTAATTAATTATTTATCTTATCTTTCAATTTCTAGTTAATCATTCATTTATTTGTCCTCTTTGTATTTTTAGACTATTTTCTATTTTAATAAAAGTAAATTATTATGAAAAATAACCAAACTACCTCTGCTATGATTCAATGAAGCTACTGCGGATTGCTCTCGCCGGAGACCGCCGCCTTGATGCGCTCCACCGTGCACGCGAAGCGCGGCACCACCTTCCCCTTCTCTTATGGTCTCCCGCCGGGCGCCTTGCCACCACTAGCATTCCCATCACCCATGGCCGCCGCGGCGTCGCTCGTCCGCTCCTTACTCCTCCTCCTCCTCCTGGCCGGCGCCGCGCGGGGCAAAACGGTGAAGAGAGACGGTAAGTAATTGGTTTCTTCTCCCTCTTGTTCTTTTCTGCGCCGTATGTTCCTCCGATCCCGCTTGTGAATCGAGCCCTTCTCCTGGTTTCGCATCCCTTCTCCTGGTTTCTTGATGCGATTCCACAATGTAGATTTTAGAAAGACCGGTTCTTTTGGTTGTTCCGTTGGAGATCTGACCCAGCCTCGCATCTGAGATCCTGCATTCTCCTGCTTAGAGGTGTCGAATTGGCTGTCCGCTTGCATTGGTTGCCTCACTGGGCTCGCTGACAATTATAGGGTCGATTCAGCATCTGTGAAGCCTAGATATTGAAATATTGCATAAACTCTCAACGTAATGGTGGGATCTATCTTTAGTTTCTCACTTGAGATGTCTAATTTGGCTATATGTGAGGTACTTCAGATAATAGGTACTCACTCATGAGTCATCACACATACTCACAAAAATAAATGAGCTAGTGATATATATAGAGTAGTGAGCACAAACAAATCGGAGGCTTAACAAGTACCAAGCGATAATTGGCGAGGACTTCATGATTCAGTTTGGTCAAAGCAGGGGCAGTTTGGTTATTTCTCATAGTAATTTACCTTTGCTATAATAGAAAATAGCCTGGAAATGCAAAGAGGGCAATGATCAACTGGAAATTGAAAGATGTGGCAAATAATCTATTGATATGAACTATGAGACAAATGAGCTGTTTGCAAGTAAAGGTGGGACAAATAATCAAATTTCTCTTTTTGTAATGGCAAAGTAATTCCTACATAGTTTTGTTTTGTTCACTAGTTGGATATTCAGAAGGTATTGCCATGGTGTCTGTAATGCTGTTTCATTTCACAGGAAAATAATGAAATAATGCAAAACAACTTGAAGCTCTTTCTTTTCTAGACAAAAGAAGGCAGAAGCCAAAGCTGTTGGCAAGGCAATGAAGCCAAAGCTGGTGGCCGATCAGGTTCCTAGTGTGTCTGGTGTGACTCCGGGTGATCTAAGTTATTGTTCCTGTGCAGCAGCAAACATCAGGTGACCATGCTTCTTCTTCATGCAGAATTGCAAGTAAAAAGAACATTATGCTTTGTCAGCTATTGAAATTGTTGCAAGCCTGCAGTAGCTTCACCTAGTAAAGTTCTTTCAGCTAAAGCCACGAAGCGGATAACCCCCAGGTTGTACACAATCCTTGAAGCACTACTTTGATGTGAATTGAAGTTTGATACATCTGACTGGCGTTAATGCTTGCTATTCTTTGTTTAGGCAAGAGTGCCAGGAACTTTGTTGCAAGCTACTGAGGAAAATAATGATGAATAGTCAGAAATTGCTGATTTCTTGGTGTTGATTAAATTTGCCATATTTAAACTTATAAAGCTTGAGTGCGTGGTTGGTTAGCGTTGTGGTTGTTTGACTTGTGTCAAACTTGTGGAATCAAACTAATTGTAGCTCATGGCATAAAAATAGAGGATAATAGAGACTAAGTTCATACAGGAAATGATTTTTGTCTCCTAAATATATTGTGCCTTTACAACTCAACTTATGATTGTTCCCATTATTTTTCTACTGTTTACTGGTTCAGCGTGAGCTTAATGTGCTTATCACTACGCATCTATTAGCTGATTCGGTACTCAGATTTTCCTGAATAAGTTGTTGTACTGCAGATGGAAAATTTATCAAAAACATTGAGAACCTTACTTTTGACCTTCTTCTGTGGGTTTTGTGTTATCTGATTTACTGTTTTAATTCTTTGCAGAGTCTGTATGCATGGAGTCACAGACACTAGAGCTGGTTGAGAGAGTATGATTCATACATTAGAGCTGGTTGGGAGATAGGGCTAAATGGTTTTGATTCTGATGATTAAGTCATACATTAGAGCTGATTGGGATAGAGGGCTAGATGGTTTTGATTGTGATGATTAAATCATATATAAATCATGGGAACCAAATGTGTATTAAATCTGAACACATTCATAACATAGTCACATACTGATCTCCATGTATCTTGCAACACTAACAAGGTTTTTGGAGCTATTAGCAACTTGGCATAGCTAGGAACAAAATGTACCAGCTAACCATAAACAAAAAAGTTATATACAATTTTTTATCCCTCATGAAAGATCTCGTCTCCAATTTCCTACAGGAACAAGTGGCCACTGGTTATCCACTCCTTATACTTTCTGGAATTGAAGAACAGGCTTTCTGGAATTGAAGAACAGGTAGTAGCCCATTGTTTTCCTGCAAAAAGGGTACATCGTTTTATAAATGGCAAAAGAGCTATAGGAAAACAATTTCTTGGTGTTTTCTCATTATATATCACTTGTTCTCATAATTTTTCTTTCTTTTTTCTCCGCAGCTGTGCATTGTCTTCACCTCCTATTATGTATGCGTTATTTTATGGAATGACCAGATGGTTCTAAAAGGAGATGACGGTTGTGGTTTTGTTCTACTAGACAAATGAACACCATGACGAATGTTTCTACTGTCGGGAGTTACTAACATGACAGTAAATGCTGCCTACCCTGGCAAACCTGAGAAACTTGAGTGTTTGCTTCAGTTTAAAGATAACTGTTGTAGCTACTTCCTTCGTGGCCCTCGCTCGGCATGCTGTTTCTCCATGTATTGCTAGGTTCATTTTCTGTTTCAGCAGCTGTAATTTTCATGGGACCATCTCCACCTGCATTGACTGACACACTCCATTTTCATACTGCAGCCACTAGCCACAGTTGAACCTGAGAAGCTCTTCTTCCTCCCACCAGTACCAGCACCAGAAGGCGAAGACATGAACATCTTGACGATGAAGCCTGCTCCATCCATGGTCTCGTTCCTGGACAGCCTCTTCCTCCATGACTTGTTAGTCATTGTAAGCTTCCTCATGCAGGCCCTCTGCTGCTCGTAGCACCATATCGTGGTAGTGTCTTCTGATCGCCTCTGCGTCCATCCACTTGTCATCCTGGCTTGAGTAGTAGCTGCTATTTTATTGCTGCCTCGATCCATGATTGGTAGTCGAAGTACAGTGCACAATATACATGATTACTTATTGCCTCAGCAGGAAAACTTTCAGATGCCGGCTTTAGTAAAGGAGTTCTGGATACATAACACTAAGTGTCAGGCCTGCGAGATTTGGTCAAGTGTATGCTAGGAGAAACAGGGCAGAGCAAGAGCAGTTTGCTACAGCAGGTGCTGCGGCAAGTTTCCCAGGTTAGGTCATGGTATTGCTATTAGATTCAGTCAGCAATTCCGTATTGGTTTCAGATTGGTTAGGAGATAAGAGTTGTATTAGGCATAAGAGTTCTATCCGGAGTCTAATCCGGACTAGCTGGGATTGTTAGAGCTCTCCTCTGTTATATAAAGGGGCAGAGATATCTTAATAAAGAGCAGAGATAATTTCCGAATCCTTACTTCTTCCTTGCCCAGTTCCTGCACCTTCTTTGGTGCGCTTCTTCCTCTTCTCCTCCTATTGCTTGCAGCTATCCAGCACGGCTCCTCCGAAACCCTCCAATTCCCGGCCACCTGCAGAGCACACATATCACTGAGATCAAGATCAAGGCGTGACAACTTGGTATCAGAGCACATGGCTGATGATCGAATCGATGCAATCTTGGAACAGATGGCAAACTTGACGGCCAACTTGACCAAACAGATGGAGGAATTGAAGGAACGCTTTGATCAATAGCAAAGCAAAGGGGAGGAACTTGGGGACAGGCTCACGGCGTTGGAAAAACGACCACGTGGGGATGGATTGCTATCAGTTCCAGCGGGAATCATGCCAGCGACAAGCAGCCCTAGAAACGGAGGTTGGCCGGCAACGGAGAAGCCTCCCCGCTTCCACAGACTGGAATTCCCTTCCTACGACAGACAAGAGGACCCATTAAGTTGGTTGCAAAGATGTGAACAATTTTTTCGCGGGCAAAAAACCCTGGAAAGCGAGAAGGTGTGGCTCATGTCTTATCACCTGATTGGGGTGGCGCAACAGTGGTATTTCCAGCTAGAGAGGGATGAAAGGGAACCCAATTGGCAGTGCTTCAACGAATACATCAATCTGCGCTTTGGTCCATCCATCCAGCACAACCCATTAGGCGAGCTCAAGGAGTTAATGCAGACTGGTACTGTGGAAGAGTATCAACAAAAGTTTCTTGCAATCTTGTGCCGGACAGACCACCTGCAGCCACGGCAGCAAGTCCAGTTATTCACCCTAGGATTGCGAGAACCCATCCGCACCGACGTGGAGCTCCAAAATCCTGCAAACTTGCAGATGGCAATGGCTCTAGCAAGAGCCTATGAGCGGTGGGCGCAAGTTACAGGGTAGGACACGGGCATACTGTCCAAGAAACCGATGCCAACACCAGCTCAGGCAGCAGCAGCACCGGTGGCTACGGCACGGCCGACGCCACCAAGTAGACTTGCCCTGCCCGCCCTTCCAACTCTACCTCCCAGTCACACTGCAGGACCCGCACAGGGCGCAGTTCGGCCCCGTCGTACGATTCAGCGCCGTTTTCTCACGCCCGATGAGATGGAGCAGCGTCGGACGGTAGGACTATGCTTCAACTGTGATGAGATGTTCACCCCCGGCCACCGTTGCAAGCATTTGTTCCTTCTCTTTGCTCCCAGCGGAGGCTCAGATGATGAGGCCGACTTGGACGTTGCTTCGGTGGGAGTAGAACCAAGCATCTCATTGTATGCGGCAACAGGCATTACTCCACAAGCGACGCAGACCATGCAACTCCAGGTCTCAGTGGGCGGTGTGACCTTGCTCGCCCTGTTGGACTTGGGCTCCATGCACAACTTCATCACGACTGCAGCGGCTCACCGCGCCAACATCTCTGTCCGGCCGCGCCACGGCTTGCGGGTGATGGTCGACAATAGGGACAGGGTACATAGCACAGGGTTTTGTCCAGCAGTGGATCTACGGATCAATCAAGAGGACTTCACCGTGGATTGCTACTCCCTACCCTTGGATGGTTTTGACTTGGTGCTCGGGGTGCAGTGGGTCCGCACTTTAGGGCCCATTCTTTGGGATTTTGACACGCTGAGCATGACCTTTTGGCGGGGAGATCACAAGGTTCAGTGGCATGGCTTGCAAATTGCACCTCGGCTGCAGCAAGTCTGTTCCATCACCGGGCCAACTTTGATGGACACACTGCTTTGGGAGTTCAACAGCCTGTTTGCTTCTCCTAAGGGGTTACCGCCCGCATGAGAGCAAGGTCGCCATATACATCTCGTATCGGGAATGGCTCCTATCTCCATCCGACCTTATTGATATCCTCAACTTCTCAAAGACGAGCTAGAACGGCAATGTGGGGAGACGTTGAAACAGGGAATTATTCACCCAAGTACCTCGGCCTATTCTTCACCAGTCCTTATCAAGAAGCACGATGGGACTTGGCGCTTTTGTGTCGATTACCGTGCTCTCAACAGAAAGACGGTAAAAGACAAGTTCCCTATCCCAGTGGTGGATGGGCTCCTGGATGAGTTAGGGGGGCTAAATTCTTCACCAAGTTGGATCTTCGCTCAGGCTATCACCAAGTGCGGATGTACCCACCGGATATTCCCAAGACAACTTTTTGCACTCATGAAGGCCTCTTTGAATTTCTCGTGATGCCGTTCGGTCTGACGAATGCCCCAGCAACATTTCAAGCCCTCATGAATAGTATTCTTCGCCCTTACTTGTGTCGTTTTGTCTTGGTGTTCTTTGATGACATCCTCATTTACAGTCCTTCTTGGGTGGAGCATTTGCGCCATGTTCGGGCAGTCCTTCGGCTCCTGATTCAACACAAGCTTTTCCTTAAACGCTCCAAGTGCTTCTTTGGCGAACCAACTGTGGCGTATTTGGGACATGTCATCTCGGCAGAAGGAGTCGCCATGGACAATACCAAGGTGCAAGCAGTTCGGGAATGGCCAGAACCAACTTTAGTTCGGGCCCTTCGCGGATTCCTCGGGTTGGCGGGTTATTACCGCAAGTTCATACAAGGGTTTGGGACAACTGCGGAACCACTCACCCGGCTGCTTAAAAAGAATGCCTTCGCTTGGACGGACGAGGCAGCATGTGCATTCCAGACCCTCAAGATTGCACTCACTATTGCGCCCGTGCTGCAGCTCCCAAATTTTGAACTTGACTTTGTGGTGAAATGCGATGCATCCAGATCCGGCATCGGGGCTATCCTCCATCAGGGCCAAGGCCCCATTGCATACTTTAGCCGGGTATTGGCTGCCTGCCATTTGCATTTGGCAGCATATGAGCGAGAACTCATAGGTCTAGTGCTTGCTGTAAGGCATTGGAGACCATATTTGTGGGGACGCCGGTTTGAGATTCGGATTGATCATTATAGCCTCAAATTTCTACTCGATCAACGTCTTTCCACCATCCCTCAACATCGATGGGTCAGCAAGCTGTTTGGCTATGATTTTCATGTGGTATTCAAACCATGCCGACTGAATATTGTGGCAGATGCATTGTCACGTTGTGCTGAGGAAGATGGTTCAGGCTGTGCAGTTTCATTACCTCATTTCGCCCTCTTTGAAGATTTGCGTGTTGAAACTGCATCTGCTCCAGAGTTAGTCGCGTTACGTACACAGATTGAGGGGGGATCTTTGGGTCAGCCATGGCAGATTGCAGATGGTTTGATTCTACATAACAACTGTGTCCATGTCCTGTAGTCCTCACCATCCCTCCAGTCCATCTTGATTGCGTCTCATTCAGCCGGTCATGAAGGGGTACAGAAGACTTTGCATCGTCTTCGGGCTAACTTCCATGTGTCACATGACCGCAAACTTGTAGAAGATTTCATCCGCTCTTGTTAGGCTTGTCAACGCAATAAGTCCGTCCAGCTCCATCCAGCCGGTCTCTTGCAGCCTTTGGCAGTTCCTACGCGGATTTAATTTGGGATGATATCGCTATGGATTTTGTGGAGGGATTACCACGTGTTAATGGCAAATCAGTCATCCTTACGGTGGTTGACCGCTTTTCTAAATATGCGCACTTCATTCCATTAGTTCATCCTTATACTACCAATTCAGTGGCCAGAGTATTCTTCGATGAGGTAGTGTGTTTGCATGGGGTTCCCTGTTCCATTGTTAGTGACCGCGATCCGGTGTTTACAAGCAACTTTTGGTCCGAGCTCTTTCAGTTGACGGGTACTAAACTTCATTTGAGCTCCGCCTTTCATCCACAATCTGATGGGCAAACAGAGGTTACCAATAAGATTATTGCTATGTATCTCCGTTGTCTCACAGGGGATCGGCCGTGGTAGTGGGTTCATTGGTTACCATGGGCAGAATATTGCTATAATACGTCTTTCCAAACATCGTTGAGAGAAACGCCCTTTAAGGTAGTATATGGCCACGATCCTCCCATGCTTCGGCCACATTCACCCATGACTACTTGCTTATAGGCTGTGGATCAACTACTTCTGGAACGGGACCAATTGATTGCCGATATCAGGGACCGCCTTCTTCTCGCTCAATAGCACCATAAGCGCATGTATGATGCCAAGTACAGAGAGCTTTCTTTCAATGTCGGGCAATGGGTTTGGCTTCGTCTTCACCAACGCCAAGCTCTATCCTTAGCTAACAACATTAATCACAAATTGGCTCCTCGCTATTATGGGCCATATCAAATTGTGGGCAGAGTTGGGGCTGTGGCATATCGCCTACAGTTACCGCCCAGAGCCTGTATCTATGATGTTTTCCATGTGAGTTTGCTAAAACCATTTTATGGCACTCCTCCTACAGCATCGCCGGCCTTGCCCGAGCTTCACCATGGTCGCATTGCTCCAACTCCACATCATGTTATTCGTGCCAGACAGAGAAATGGGTTGCATGAGATTTTAGTGCATTGGGATGGGTTGTCGGCTTCGGATGTGACCTAGGAGCCCTTGGAGCAATTTCATCGCCAATATCCCTTCTTCAAGCTCGAGGATGAGCTGTTTGTCGAGGAGGGGAGAAATGTCAGGCCTGGGAGATTTGATCAAGTGTATGCTAGGAGAAACAGGGTAGAGCAAGAGCAGTTTGCTACGGCAGGTGCTGTGACAAGTTTCCCAGGTTAGGTCATGGTATTGCTATTAGATTCAGTTAGCAATTCCATATTGGTTTCAGATTGGTTAGGAGATAAGAGTTGTATTAGGCATAAGAGTTCTAGCTGGGATTGTTAGGGCTCTCCTCTATTATATAAAGGGGCTGAGATATCTTAATAAAGAGCAAAGATAATTTCCGAATCCTTACTGCTTCCTTGCCCAGTTCCTGCACCTTCTTTGGTGCACTTCTTTCTCTTCAATTCCTATTGCTTGCAGCTATCCAGCACGGCTCCTCCGAAACCCTCCAATTCCCGGCCACCTGCAGAGCACACATATCAACTGAGATCAGGATCAAGGCGTGACACTAGGATTTGGAATCAACTTTTGCTATTACAACTTTTTGGGCCACAGGCCACTCAAGTTATCTTGCAGGTTCCAACGGGGCAAACTGACAGCCAAGAGATTCTCTGTTGGAAGCATACAGACTCCGGCAACCGGATGGCCCAAAGTGCTTATATGCTTATTCATAAACAGAACATTGACAGAAGAACCAAGTTCTCAAGCCTGACTGACACCCACAAGGAAGTAATTCATCTAGGATGGAAATCTAAAAATGTCCTCCCATGTATCCAGACCTTATCTGGAGGTTAGTTACCGATTCCCTCCCTGTAGGCTGTAGCCGACAGAGTGCAGTACTGAATGCACAAAATATGCCCCAATTGTGCTAGATGCAATCATGTAATGTTCTGGAAACGGATGGACATCTGTTTTTCCATGGTGCTTTTGCTAAGGCAATTTGGTCTAAACATTTATCTTGCTATTAGAACTGACAACCCTTATTTCCATGGTAAAAACGTTTCAGAAATTCTTCATATCATGACAAAGCCTCTCTCACTTCAATCACTCATTTCAATGAAGGAGAAGACTATCACAACATTCACTTTACAATTCAACAAGATATGCGTATCCTTACTCGGGAAAACAACAGCCGAAGTTACATTAGTTCGTGTCAAAATGTTTGTTACACTGATGCTTCAAGAACAACAGGTGATGAAGTGCTGCTCCGGCCACGTGCAAGTAGAACCCATGTGTAAAATGTAATGTGCACCTCCGTGTTAATATCTTAGCTGTAATTCCTAAGGTTTACTATACAGTATATGCGGTTTTGAGGCCCGATGGATACAAAATGGTAGCTTTTCCTTCACAAACTCAATATAGTGGGTGCATTCTTTTTGGCTGCGATCGATGGTTGTTAGCCATAGCGTAATGCTCGTGCGAACGAGTCGAATGCCGATAAGCCACTTCGAAAAAGGTTGTTCCGATAAGCCGCTTCAAAAAGACGTAGATAAGTTATTCTATTTGTTTGTTCGAGGTAAGGTATAAGCTGAAAAAAATAAGGTATAAGCTGAAAAGAATAAGCCAATATGGGTAGCTAAACCCCAAACTTGTACTGTACACGTGGAAGCCTGGAATAGTTTGATTTCCCTGGGCAACAAACGCCAGATGGAGCTGATCATTTTATATTTTATCTGCATATCAATTATCAAATACTGAATGGAGAGCTTCAAACAAATGAATAATAAGTCATTGCCATCTTGCATGGTAAATGAACTAGGCTAAAGGTGTGGAGCTTTGTATATCTGATTGATACAACCGTTCGAAATAGCATCCCAGCCTTGTTTCGGTAGGCAAACCGAAGAGTCAGTTTTTCAAAGTGATTTTTGGTATTGGAAAAGATCTATTTCACCTCTTGAACTACTAATGCGTCTACTTTACCCTATGAACTACAAAACAGTCTAAATAGCCCTCTGAAACTATTGAAAACCATCTAAATAACCCACCCAGACAGTTTTACTACCGTGGGCGAATGGCGTGGCCAACGGCGACGAGAAATGAGGTGGGGATCATTGAGCGATGGCGACGACACAGTGAAGACCTCGGTGGGTGACAAAAATGGTAGGGATGAGTTGCTTGATGTCGGGAGCACAATCGACGCGGCTAGAGGGTCCGAATTCCCACCATGGAGAAAGATCATGTGGCGGTGCTCCGCTGGCTATGAGGAAGAAAGTGGCGTTCTGCAGTGAAGAGAGAGATGGAGAAGTGGTTATGGGGAAAGAAGCAGCAGGTCCAGGAACATGTACCAACGGTGGGTTCGGGAATGTGTGCCGGTGGCATGCATCTGACGGATGGTGGTGACTATGAACCGGTTCAATGACCATAGCACGTCCAGTGAGGCACAGTTGGGGAGAGGGGGAAACAAGGAGCATGTTTATGTAGTGGCATATGGGGCCCATTTTTGTAATGTGTTTTTAAATTTTATTTGCTGAGTTGACACTATGTTGCTAGCCACGGTGGCAAAACCGCCTTCAAAACCCCTCTAAGGATTATTTAGACAATTTTGCATAGTTCAAAGGCTATTTAGATAGTTTTGTAGTTTAGAGATAGAGTAGACTGTAGACGTATCCGCATAGTTCAAGTAGTAAATTGACCTTTTCTCTTTAGGATATAAACCCATGACCTATTTGTTGTGAGAATTGATATGACTGCACTAGCTAATTCTTCCCACATTCCAAAAATTAAGAACATGAGGGCCCTTGTTTTCTTTGGAACCACCATAGTGCCTTTGTTCGATTGTAGGATTTTCATAGAAATTTTAGAGGATCCTAATCCTTAGCATTTCCTATGAGGGTTATCGGAACATACAAATGGATTGTACTCAGAGGGTCTTGTTCATGAACAGTGCCCCCAAGAATGCAGCACCACAGCTCGAAGCCGGACTGGGAGGCTGCCCACTAGTTGCGCGGCCAATGGAGCAAGCACTCGATCCACTGAGTTGTCTAAGGGTATGTACAATGCAAGATGCTTATACATGAAAGCTTAAAGAGAGAATATAGCCATATCATCAAGCACCCATGTAAAAGTTACTTTCTCCAATGCAAGCATCTTTTCTATGGGTGCTTAGATGTTATATTATCTTTTAATTAGATATAGTTATACACATAAGCACTTGCTAAGCACCGATACTTATTTAAGCATCGATGCTTCAATATAAGAGCCTTACCTATCCTATGTGGCAAGAAAAATCAGTTTTTAATTGCTAAGCATCTATCTAAGCGTTTGCATTGTACGTGCTCTAATTCCTACGGAATGCACTTCTATGCCCACCATTCCATAGAAAAATAAACATGAGATTAAACCTCATGTAATTTTTTTCTTTGACAAGTACAACACATTTTCTCTATAAGAAATATTTTTCTCCAAAATTTGTGTGTAATTTCATGTGAACAATCCAAATGTATCACCTCTAGTAATATTTGTTTTTTAAAAATGTTGTCGCATTCCATAGTATTACATTTCTATGTTTGAAAGAGGTCTTGAGTTGGGCCCAAAGTACACTCCAAAAATTACCTCGATCCACAAACACACACCCGCACGCTCTCTCTCATCACGCACACTCTCTCTTCTATGTAAGCTAGCCTCACAAAAACTGCGGTGGGCTTTCAAAACTAGTTCGGTGACGACAGCGAGGCGGACAAAACCAGTAGGGTTTTGGCTGTTCTTCTTCTAGCTAGCTTGGCGGGCCATCCGGTCAGGGTGAGGGGAGGGGCAGTGGAGTGTAGAGACAAGACGACGGATGGCGCAACGGCTCCCTCCCACGTGATCCATCCATCCAAGAGTCACATGTAAGCTAGCTGTTCCATCAGGAGTAAAGTCAATCGGAGACAACAATGGCAGTAGCAATGGAAGAGGGACGCCTGTGCTACGCACCCACACAGCTTGCCCTCGAGGTAACTCGCACCCCATTTGTTCCGGCCTAGTTCTTTTAATCTCTAGCCCTAATTGTGTGGATTAAGGACGGGTTAAGTCATTATTGGCCCAAAATTACATTAATCATTTTGTTTTTGCTGTATTTATAGCAAAAAAACACCTAGTGAATCATTGGTTGGACCAATGAACTGGTGACTCCACTGGTTTGATCATGGTCCGAGTTCAATAACTATGATCTTAACCTGCCAAATTAAGGTCTTGACTAACCCAATTTAGGCTTAAAGGTGCTAACTTTTGAGACCTTCCTTTGTTAGAAATGCAACCAAACATTAATGGACCTTTGGCTAACAAACAAACTCACTAACAGGATGGATGGGCCTGCGGCTTCACCTTTTGGGCAAGTCGCGTGGGTACATAGCAATGGCAGATACATAATTTTTGTTAATGAGGTTCAATATTTACATACATAAATTTAAACACTTTTTAATACCTTTTTATTTTCATAACATGGTTTTGAATTTTACTTATCTAAATTTACTGTATAACTAATTAGTGTTTTTATTAGTTAAACTCAATAGAGAAAATATAACTTAATGTTTTTTATGGAGTTCAGCATTTATTTGAAGATGGATACAAATCTTAGCTAAAACTTATCAACTTGCCCTCTATATTTTTTCCTACTCCCTACACTCCCACTTATTGGTATATAGTGGAAAAAGCGTATGTAAAAGATGTAAAATAAAACATACATATTCTATCACTACGTTTTATTGTTATAACATAACATATCATATCATATCATATCTACTATACATACTTGATAATCTATTTATAGATTCCACATACTTGATAACCTATTTATAGATTCCACAACCATTGAATCATTGCCATGTGGAAAGCTCCTACCTAAGTTTCTAACCAACATAAGGGAAAATATCTATAATAGCTACTCTCTTGCATTTACATTAAAAGATATTTAGATATGTAAAATATCTAGTTATTTGGGAGAATTCTCTTATAAAAATATCAAGATAAAATGTCCTACCGTTCCTTTTTATTTGATGTCCTAGAATCCGTGCTGCCATCAATATGTTTAAAACTATCGAAATTGGCCATATCAAAATTATATTGTTAGATTTTTTGTTAAAAAAACACTCTCATAATATTATAATTTTGTAGGCTATATTAATATAGAATTATAAAAAGTAATGATTAAAGTCACATCTCAAAGATAGTGAAAAATCAATAATATCAAATAAAAAAGAATAGAGGGAGTATTCGATAATTTGGAAAGAAGTATATCCAGGTTCAAATGGAAGTGTATGTCAAACATTAGGCCTAGGTTGTGAGAGTATGTGAAGGAATGCGCGTAGGCTACGAAAGCAGAAAACAAAACTTTTCTACCGCGCACACAAGGACATCATGCTTAAGGAGGGATCATGGATCGTTACCACTAGACGCGCAGCGCAATGAAGAAGAGTTGGAGAAGCCGATCCAACCACGCTGCCGAGGTAGTAGTGGAAGTAGCCGATCGTCCCGAACAGATCGTCTCTCCACGCGATCAACCACACCACGAGCGATCCAATCGAGGTTGTTGATGTCGATCAACGCCGCAACGAGCAGCGCCTCCACCGGTATCCACACGTCCCGGGTGGGCGCCGATCGCGAGTGTACCAAAGACTCGCGAGCGGTTAGGGTTTGGCTCGGAGGTGGCGGCTAGGGTTTGGCTCGGGAGGTGGCGGCTAGGGTTTGGCTCGGGATTAACGAAGCATGCACCCTCACCCCTCGCCTCCATATATAGACCTCCTCACTTGGGCCTCGTGGACCGAGGCCCAATAGGAGTCTATCCGGATCTCTATCCGAATTGAGCCCACATCCGAATCACATTCGAATTAGTGTTCCAACCCGTTAAGTGTGCGACCACAGCAGGTTCACGTATACTTGGTCACGACCCGAAACGCCTTTCCGGTCACCACATTAATAGCGGCCTCTAGTAAGACATATTAACTCCAAAGTATACGTAAAGATCATATCATTGAACTCTGTAATGTTCTCATGTACGAATCCCTTTGCCTCACGATATAGATTGAGCTCAAGGCGAGACCGTGTCATCCTCTTAATAGCTCAATCACTCTCTCGATTCCGTGATGGATTATAAACTCGTGATTAACTCCTCAATCACCTTGGCATGGCCATGCACTTTCATAATCCATTACATCGAGGGCCGGAGATATCTCTCCCATAAGGAGGGCAAATTCTATCTTGATCATTCACATCCCACTACATGTTTCATAGCAAACCCGTAGACTACTTTTATGACTACCCAGTTATGGAGTAGTGGTTAGTAGTCCCAAAATAGGCTACTACGCATGTTGGGAACCATGATGATCTCAAGTCTAAGGATTCTACATAAACACTACTTGAGACCAACTGATGACACATGGAATCTCTGCAGTGTCTCATGGCGGGTCTATCCAACATATGTTCACTAACACATGTCCATATTATTGATTTGGTATCACCATACCATGATCCATGAGACATGATCATCAATCAATACATATGCTGATCTTTGAATCATACTTGTTCCTCATATGATATATGATCAGGGATCATTTAGAAATAGCAACATTTTAGCATTAAGAGTCTCATGAATAAGTCCCATACTCATTGATCAATAATGATAATGTCTATTTCAAGGAACAAAGTAATGCATCATAAACATAGTATGTGATATATATAACATCTCCATGTTGCCTCTAGGGCATATCACTAACAGTATGGTAGTGCGGTTGTGAAAGATGTCAAGTACGTTTGGATGGAAGCCACAATTTTCCAAACATTTCTTGCCACAATTTCTCTGTAACCAATCTAGTTGTGATAAGTTAGGCAAATTGTCGCAAATATACATGTCTATAACAAATGGGTGCTAAGAATATGTGGCTCTCCACAATTATTTCTACGAACCACATAATTGCTACACAAAATTCAATGCTACCTAATTTGATTGTGGCAAAGTGTGTCCACAAACCAAACAGGTTCGTTGGTGACGGTCAAATGCATATGTTCATGGGCTATGTATTCCTAGATGGGTAAACCAGAGGTCCACCAATCGAAGTATTAGTTAGGGCTAAATACAAATATCTAGTTACCATATCTAACTTGTTCTTCTCCTCATCCCCATTCTCCTGCTTTGTCATCCCAAACCTCTTTCTGACTTATGCCGATCTATAGGCACCTTGCCAGCAGCCAGGATGTCACACCCTCCCTTCCTGGCTCCCCTACTCATTTCTCAAAGTCTCGTGCACTCAAATCGTCATCAAACAAATCAACTGACTCTCTGCCTTACGGTGCAGCTGAACCCTCTCTTTGCCTAGGAGAGGAGATGTTACCGAACATGCCTCCAGCCATACCATGCACTTGGGGAGTATAGTGTATCTATAAAACATGTATAGGTTGTTGAGATCTAAATAAGCTGATATATGAGTATCGTAGCAGAGTTTCTGTAGGGATCCATAGTATCCTAAGATAATGTCATCTTAATATAAACCGATTTACCATAGGGACAAAAATATATCTAAAAAATTATCACTTTGAAATTTGTCAAAACTGTTCTTAAAAAGAAAATCCTTGTCTCCATTGTTTTTCTTCCTCCTCTCACCTATTCTTCCCCTTTTTCTTGTTTGATTTCTCCCTAAAATTAGTCCCATTTCAATCTCAAATTGTTGTTCTTTTCTTCCTCATAATTTGTTGTGATGGCGTGATGAACATTATGTTCGAAAGACAATCAATGAATATCTTTAGAATATTCAAGAGCAACCATTGGAGCTTTTCAACTAGCATGTGCATCATTTGTTTGGATGGGTGACATCATAAGAAAGGAAACTCTTGACTGGCTTTTGGGCTATCTAGAATTTCTCAAGTCTTTCACAACATTTGCACGACCCTCCAATGATATTGCATCAACAAAGGTCTTTCTCTATCTCTATCCTTTACACCTACTTATGCATATCAGTACCATTTCCAAACTTTTTGTGACACTGAACTTTATCTCCAAACCTAAACTTTTAATCAATTACCACATGATTAAGGTGGTTGTAGTTCAGAAATCAGAAGTATACCTTTGCCCCTTGGCTACAAAAGTACCAACCGATGGAAGACACTATCTCACTACTTACAAATTAAATCTATTTATTATTTCCTTCTATCAAATATTGCAACATGAGCAAACAGGGGAGAACCATGCTTCTACTATCCAATGTTGCATGTTGCAGCATGGGACAACAATGCACGAAGCATGTGAGAAAATGAAAGAGTTAATAGAAGACCCATGGAAGGACATGGCGAAACAAATACCTTACACCAACATAACAGCTAATAGTCAGGGCACAAATAGTTGTTGACTATGCAAGGACTGGGGATTACATGTATAAGCAAATTGATGTGTTCACTTTTTCCCATAAAATCAAGGATATGGTAGCATTATTGTACGTGGAATCGCTATAGCTCTAAATATTACAAGGATGGAATATCATATATTTACCAGCCATATATTATAGTTTTAGGTATAGACCTTGGCAATAGGTAATAGCGTGATCTTTAGTTGTACAAATAAAGTGGTGGCCGGTGGTCACCAAATGTTAGTGCTTAAGTTACTAAAATGCTGCAATGGGTAAAGTAAGAAATGTTTCCATGGTGTCACTAAATGTAACAATATGTTATCCTCTCAAGTTACAAATACTATATGATTGTCCCATATGATTTTTATCTATGCTACTCGGCTTCAGATGTTTTGTGACGGCCACCATTTTTGCTTGTCAAAATAACTCAATTATAGATAAGAATAGATAGTTGATATTCTTCTTCATTCAAAAGTAATCTCCAAGATATTGTAAACTCCTTGTAACATACATGAGAGCACTCTAGTTTTTGTTGTTGTATAACAACTGTACTATGAATGGTAACTTAAATAGCAGATCCGCAGTCTTGTTTGGCTTGTAGAATCCTCTTGAATCTTTTCTATTCTTCAACCTATTCACATCTATATACTTCTTTATGGTATCAAAGCCTTGATCACAACAATCAGCATGTTGACGTCTAGCTCTGCCATTTTCATGGTGGTGCGGTGCTATGTGATGGTTTGCTTGTCTGTATGGTTGCAGGACTTCAGAGCTAGGTTATGGTGAGGCGTAGGAGGACTGGGACTAGGCATAGGAGGTGTTGAGGTCCAGACGGTTAGGAGACGCCGAAGATGATCGAGGATGGTGAGGTGGTTGCAAGCCGGACAATGAGGAACCGGAGTTGGAGCTGTCGGAGGTGGACATGACGGGCGACGGTGAGGTGGACCGGGACTAGACTCAGGAAGGAGTCGAGGTCCAGTCGGTTGGATGTCGGGTGTGGTCGTGTGCGGCGAGGTGGGCTGGGACTAGGCTCAAGGAGGAGTCGATGTCCAGTCGGTCAGATGCCGGGTGCGGTCGTGTGTGATGAGGTGGACCGGGACTAGGCTCAGGGAGGAGTCGAGCTCCAATCGGTCGGATGCCGGGTGCGGTTGTGTGCAACGAGTGGATTGGGACTAGGCTCAGGAGGAGTCGAGGTCCAGTCGGTCAGAAGGCAGGTGTGATCGTGCGAAGACGGGAAGCTTCTGGAAAGGTGCTTGAGGGGCAATTCGGTGAATTGACTCAAGGCTGCAAAATGGGAGCTGATCTGTTAAAGCAGCTATGTCCTATCGGTAGTTACGGGTTGTCGCGAGAGTGCGCGTGTGTAAAACCCGGTGTTAGGTGGGGTTTACAGGTAATCCCCAGTGTGGACTAATGGGTGGATCCATTAGGTCTAGGTTCGCGTGTGATCCTATAAAAGGGAGAGGGGAGGCAAGAGTTAGGGTTGAGACTATTGGCCAAGCCCTGGCGGCTGGCACCTCTCCCTCCCATGGGAGTCTTTTTGTGTGTGTGTGTCTAACTCTAGGGTTAGAGCTTGTCCTCCCGAGGGGAGTGGCTGTTGGGAGTATCTATGAAATCATCCATGTATGCAATCATCCATCTCTGTGCTTCTATATGAGTTGTTTTGTCTGCTTGATGCTTTGATTTCTTCTCTATTCTTCTTCTCTCTGTGTTCTTGGTTAGATGTTGATCGCAATGACATGTGGGTTGTACTCCAAGCCATCTTGGCTACATTTGACCCACGAGCGGTTCTGTTAGCTCTCGGATTTGGTTTTGGGCGCTCTCGGTGAAATCGAGTCAATATCTCATCTAGGTTGCTAAGTTTTCAATTAAAGATAAGAGCAACCTCCTGAGGCCCTAACCATGTTGTGTGCAAAGTTTCCCAGCCATTCAAAAGTTATGAGGATTTTAGATCTTGCGGTCGTGCGCTCACTGGCCTCCTCTATTTTGCTTACGGCCACGTTATATTCTTCGATCGCTTCTTTTTCAACCGGTCAAGTCATAGATCGTTTATTTTCATTTGCATTAGTTTCTGACTGCTTGATGGTCATAGATCTCGTGGTCGTGTGCCCCCACTGCCTTACGAGTTGTTTTACGACCGTAGTCGGTTATAGGTGCTAGTCGGTCTTCGACCACGTTGATCGTTCAACCATGCTATTGTCTTACGAACACATCGGTTCTGATCGCACTCATCTTTCGATCTTGTTGGTCTTGATTTTGGTGGTTATCGACTACAATGACTTCTGTTTGATAGTTGATTTCCGGCCAAGTCGTGCTTCAGTCAAGTGGTTGAATTTATGACCACTGTGCAAGCTATCGACCATGTTGTCGGGCTTATGACCACGGTGTAAGCTTCGATCACATTGTCGATTTAATTTCTCGATGCTACTGCTTGCTGTGACATGTGGGATAATGCTCAGAGTCATATTTGCTACTGTCTTCCCATGAGCAAAGATCATGCATCGTTCATGTTTTCAGTTCTGATGATCGTTCCCCTCCTCTGGTACTTCCAGTCGTTTTCGACCACACTTACCTTTTATCGCTCAATGATTCTAAGTCGTGTGGTTACTCGACTTCTCTGCAATCTCTTGTCATTTGTAATTGCACGGACATCGACTACAGTGGTGTCGACCAAACAATGGTCTTCGACCACGTAGTCTGAAAGAACGTCGGTCTTCGACAACGCTGGCGTTTTGACCACGTTTAGAAGTCGACAAACAGATTTACGACCATGTTATGTGGTGTTGTGGTCGGCTGAAAGATTTACGACCACGTTGTCCGTGGTCGGAAGTCGCGAACCGACCACGTTGGGAAGTTGGCAGACTTCGACCACGTTGGGAAGTCGGCAGACTTCGACCACATTGGTTTTGACCATGCTGGTTCGACCACGTTGGTTTCGACCACGCTGGTTCGACAACGGTGGTTTCTACCACGTAGTCTGTTTTGACCACGTTGTGGGTTTCGACCACGGTGTCGGTTTCGACCATGATGTAGGTTATGACCACATTGTCAGTTTTGACTACGGTGTCTGTTACGACCTTTGTGTATCACTGCTGAGTGGTCGTATTCGACCACGTTGTGCTTCCGTCTAGTAGTCGTAAATTGACCACATAGTGCTCTGATCTGGTTGTACAGTGGTCTGTGTTCCTTTGTTTTCCAGTAGACCTCATATTCTACTCTTCATAGCTTTGTAGCTATCGGAGCAAAAGGAATATGTGAATATTTAGAGGAAAAATCTTTAGGCACCATTAACCCCCCTCTGTTGCCTCATCCGGTCCTACAACCCGGTTCCTATATATTCCCATGGGAAATAAGTTCCTCTATTCCCATCCCTAATAGGGAATTCTCCGTCAGAGAATGGGGAATGGGCCTATTGCCATCCCTAATTAGACTTAGGTGCCTAGCTATATATCGAGTGTCAATTTGTAACTGTAGGTTATCGATTCATCGTATTATGCGCAATTTACATAACTTTAGTAAATATGGTATTTACTGATATCATACAAAAATAAATTGATATTTATTGATACCAAATTGTATTTTTAGAAACACCGTATTTACCAAATATATACTCAAAATACTAACCGTATAGTCCAGCCTTGCAGAGCAGTGAGCGGCCTAGTCGGTTCGACAGAAACTACTAGCCAATGGAGACCAAAGAAAGTACCTCCGTGACCCATCTCTTCAGTTTGTTTCCTATGTTGAGCACTTGGTGCATGTCGTCCTCGTACTCTATGCATCTGGCTAATATGGTGTAGGTCGTCCTTGTACTCTCCTGTGCACCTGGTACATGCACCCAACGCATGTGGTGTAGGACGTTCTCGTACCCAGCGAATGTGATATAGGTCATCCTCGTACTCTCTCGTGCACCTGGTATATGTACCCAGCACATGTGGTGTAGGTCGTCCTCGTACTTAGCGCACGTGATATAGGTCGTCCTCATACTCTCCTGTGCGCCTGGTACATGCACCCGGCGCATGTGGTGTAGGTCGTCCTCGTACCCAGCGCATGTGATATAGGTCCTCCTCGTACCCAGCTCATGTGATATAGGTCGTCCTCGTACTCTCCCATGCACCTGGTACATGCACCCGATGCATGTGGTGTAGGTCGTCCTTGTACCCAGCGCATGTGATATAGGTCATCTTCGTACTCTCCCGTGCACCTGGTACATGCACCCGGCGCATGTGGTGTAGGACGTCCTCGTACTCTCCCATAAGAAACTAGCGAGGAGCAACGGTTCTGATGGGATGTTCTATTGGCTTCTGATAATATTTTTTGGATGTCTTCTTTTCAGCTTCTAAAATCTGTTTTTTAGTTTTTTTTATAGTAATTGGTTTTCAAACGGAGTGTCTTTTCAAGATGTGGTCTACAAGTTGATTGTAGTACATATTTTTAGCAACTTCATTTATATCGGCCAAAACTACACACGAGTTTTTATTACAATACCATCACATAGTGCTTATATCAAGGTTTGTGGGAGGGTATATGAGCTATATATATAAACGGCTAAATACCCACCCGTCATATACTTTACCAGGTTCCCGTGGGGAACAGGTATGGGGGTGGGGAACATCCCGTCCCCGCATCCTCGATGAGAAATGATTTAACCTAGCTCCTATATATCCCCATAGGGAACAATTTCTTCCATCCCCATCCCTAGTAGGGGAATTTTCCGTTGGGAAAAAGGAAATGCAGCTCCATTACCATCCCTACTTAAGCCTAGGCACCCGACTATATATTAAGTGTCAAAATTCATGACGATAGGGCGTCGACTTGCCTATCATTCGTAATTTACGTAAATTAGTAAATATGGTATTTACCGATATTGTATCAAATTAATATTTATCGATACCAAATTATCAGGCCCGTATAAGGCCCAGCGCAAGTGGACCGATCGCGCTAGGCCCCTAAAAGTTTTGGGCCCCCATCCGACTCCTCACGACCTCACGTGTAGAGCGACGAAGTCGGAAGTCGAATCGACAGTCGACACTTCGACTTCGCCAGCCGAGCGATCCGCATCCGCCATTGTCTCAGGAGCCAAGCCATCACTCATCAGCAGCCATTTACTCATTTAGCAATAGCAAATAGCAATTCCATTCAGCAGGTTGCAGACTTGCAGTGCAGTGCTGCACGCAGACGCTGGAGCCAGGAGGCAGGACGGAGGACGTCTGAATAACTGCATTCTTGCAGTTGTAGGTAGCCAGTTATGTGGACATTCAATAGGAAATTTGTTTTGCACTTGCAGTAAACCTAATTAGTATTTAATCTTTAGTTTTATTGTGTTTGTGATTTATGAACAGGCCAACAGGGAGGTCTATTTACCAGAAGAATGATGCTTTTTACTAGAAGCTAAGAAGATTTTGGTAAGATTCACCCATTACTCCTTTAGCATGGATTTCTATTGTTGTTCTTAATATTGCAAAAAAAAAACAAGTCTGTTATAATGTAAAATTCAAATACATTTTGGTATCTGTATTTGTCTGAAATAGGCCCCATTTTGTATTTTGCACTAGGGTCTAAAATTCTCAGATACGGGCCTGCAAATTATATTATTAGAAACACCGTATTTACCAAAATATATACACCCAAAATATCAGACGTATAGCCCAGCCTTGCAAGGCAGTGAGACGAAGAAACTGCAAGCCAGTACGTCGGGCACTTGGTGCATGTCTCCATGTAGCTAAGAAACTAAGACGCGTGTATGCGTATATAACATGAGTGGGGTGTACACGTGGTGTGCGTGCTCCTCGTATTCTCTGCTAAGAAACTAGCAAGGAACATAAGTACTTACATCAATCAGTCCGGCACTAATTTCCCTTTCCTATCCGGTCCAAAGAATTTCCCTTTCTTATACAATTTGGTTGCATTATCAAACCAATTTGGCACGGACTACCTGTCCACAAGTTAAAAAGTATCCTGTCAAAAGAATTCCCTTGAAAGTGCATCTGTCTGTAGGAATTTCAAGGAATTGTTTTGACCTTTCCTTCGAACCAAACACCAGGCGTAGGAATTTTTCCCAAAAAAAAAAAAAACGGATTCCACCAAAAATTCCTTTGTTTTGCTTGCTACATCGTGTCCGGATCGCAGCCGTCGAGCAGATACATGCTGCACGTACGCCTCTATCGGACGGTCCATCGAATGGGTGCGCAGCCATCCATACATTTCTTCGGCTTATGCACGTGAAAACAATGGGGAAAAAATGATGATCGATGCATGCATGCTTCATTTGCAGACTCCTACCTGCAACGATCCAGGTGTAACAGAGAACTGGCAATTCGAGGCCGGTAAACAGTTCCCCCATGCATTTTACATTGCACAGGGCTAAAGAAACTACTAGCTTGCCAAGGGAGAATCTAGCAAGTAGGGGTGCAAACGGAGCGGATACGAATGGATATTATTCATGCTGTATCTTTTTTCATATTTTTTGTCGGAGTCGGAGTCGGACATGGATAGTGCCGGATACGAATACGAATGCGGATATTCTCGGTCATGAATACGGAGCGAATACATGCCGCTCCGAATACGGTTAGTCTCGGTCAAGAACATTTAGTCAGATAATGCGCCAAAATAAATTCACATAATGACAAGGACAAATTAAGCAACTAGTAAATTCTAGCCAGTAAAGTAACAAGTAAATGGTGGAGACTAGTTAAACAAGTAGTAGACTAGTAGCTAACTAGCTAATGCAACATGGTTCAAAAGTACGAATTGCTCATAGTCAAATAATCAAGTGCATCACTAGTTCATTTAAGTTCATTACATTTACATTACATGATAAGTTCACAACGCATATCTTGTCTAGCAAAAGCCAACAAAGGAGCCAAGAAGCCATCTTTAACCATGTTTCAAAGAGAGCTCACCTCGGTCATTATCTTGTCCTACAATAAAATATCAATTAGAACCTAAAATTATTGAATGAAGAATAGAAACCCCAAAATTAATACTTGTATAGTAGACAGTATAACTAGAGAAGTATATGGTTCGGTTCTACTAACTGCCAGTCAGTCACTGGAAGTAAATACTATCAAACTAGAGAAGCGATAATAAAGGTATATATGACAAGTTTCTGGAGATATAACATCAAGGCCATTAACATGATGCATTATACATGTCAGAGGATAGTCAATTTAATCAGTTGACAGCAAATGATAGCCAATTTAATCAGTTGACAGGAAAGACATAGCAAATAGATCATCACTAACCCTATAAGTTCGAACAGTAAAATAGATAAAATAACTGGAATTTGTTTTTGTATTTTTATTTGTAGAATTATCAAACCTCCTCATTTATATTTGTAGTAGCACATTCTTTATCATCTAGCTCCAAAGCCAACTCATCAATAAGTGATGCTATCTTCTCCTTGGAATCTAAAATTCAAAAATAACATGAGGTTAATAAACAAATGTTGTAAGCGGTGCAATTGGTGTACTAAATGACTTATTATTTACCTTTTCTAGATGAAGGTATCCAATCTTTTGTACAAATTAGAGCTTCAACCACCTCGGGCTCTAATCGACTATGAAATAGATCAATAACACGGTCACCAGTACTAAAAGCCGACTCTGAAGCAACAGTTGACACTTGAATAGCTAGCACATCACGAGCTAGTCGTGAGAGAATAGGAAAATTCCCTTGGTGTGTGTTCCACCATGACAATATGTCAAACTATGCACCCTTATCTTTAGGATCAACCCACCGAATTGGTTTTCTTGCATGAATACCTCAAGTTCATTTATACCACCATGTGTTGTAGCGACATCCTCATACAAGAACTGCTCGGTGTCATCAAGACCAAAGTCGGGATTACCAAGTGGTTGAGAAGGTCCTTGAGAGTCGAGCTTGAAGCTTCAGATGTGTTGGACATGTAAGCTTGGAATAATTTGGTCACAACATCCATGAAGCGATTAACTTCATGGGCAGCCCTCTCATGATAAATCCTCATGAAATATTCCATAAGCCTTTTCTTATATCTAGGATCAAGAAAGTATACCACAATGAGAGTTATGTTGGACTTGTCCCAATACTTATCATATTTGACTTTCATAACTTCTCGCCATAGAAGAAATAGTAACATCAAGACTTTCACACCAATCTGCAAGTACTAACTTAATTTCACAAAATTTCCATGAAAACAAGTTTGTTGTTGGATATTGATTTCAGAAATAGCTTGGCAAAGATCATGAAATTTTTGCAAATACTTGCATAATGATTCTGCCATATCCCATTCTTTATTTGTCAGAGCACACTTATCGTATATACCCTCATTCAAGTACAATAGCCTATCAAAATCCCTCCTGTAGTAAATAGCTTGTGACAACATTTCATATGTTGAGTTCCACCTTGTAGGCGCATCAATGGAAGACCAGATGTATTATCTAAGTCACATTCTGTTGCACACTTTTGAAATTCCTCCCATTGCAATAGAGAATTCTTCATAATAACAACAGTAGCTCTAATATTTTGGACCGAAGATGCAATTAATTTCAAACCATCTTAGACAACAAGGTTTAGTATGTGACATTAACATCTCACATGAAAAAGGCACCATCACAGATCAAGGGAGAATGCTTATGCAGCTCTATCACAACTTTTCTAACACATTTATCATTGGATGATGTATTGTCTAGAGTGAGAGCAAATAACTTCTTCTCAATATTCCAAGACATGACACCCTTGATAAACTCAGTTGCTAGATTACTTCCTGCATGATTTCCTTTGACATAAATGAATTTAATTATTCTTTTTTTTTGCATTTGCTAATTATCATCAATCCAATGCACAGTGATGAACATATAATCTTTATTTTGATTAGATGTCCACATGTCCATAGTTGCAGAAAATTGACAAGAAAGAGGTTTTAGTTGGCCATATAACCTTTTCTTTTCATCTCCAAACATTTCTAATACCTCTTTCCTAGTGGTTGTGCGAGATTTGAATGAAAAACCATGACGTAGAAACTTGATGAAATCAATGAAGTATTCATGCTCTACCATACAAAATGGATATTCATGCATAACCATTGCCACATAGAACTTCCTAAGGCTAGCTTCAGCATCATACCTGAAAGTCTGAACAGTTGCACTATCTTCACCCTTCTCATATTGGAGTTGCCGCTAGCCTTGCTTTATGGCATGCTTTAGCAAATGATTCCACAAGGCCTTCGTGCCCCTTGAGGTCTCACATCAAGCTTTGTGAGGACATTTATTGCATTGCGCCCAAAGTTATTTCTCCTTTCCACCATTTTTTGTGTCAACATGTTTCTCCTTTCCACCATTTTTGTGTCAACAGTCACCGTATATTTAATATAGTGATTCTAAACCTTCGAGGTACACTTCTTCTGCTTCTTCTCAGCAGGCTCAACTTCTCCAGTGCAAGTCGCTTCATCCACTTTAACAACCACATGTTCTTTACCTCCCGTGGCTGTGCTTGTCAATGCACCGGCATTCGGTGGTGGTGGTGTTGGTGCCGAGTGGCTCGTACCAACTGTTGTGGAAGTGCCAGCAAGGGATGCTCCTGTGCTTGCACAAATACTTGCACTTCCACTTGTAGCAGCCATCTCAAATTATCAATATCCTACAACCAAATTAGAAGAAGGATAGTCCAGCTATGGACTTACATGTCCTAATTTATTTTTTTTATAAAAAGCTATTTTTAAATTGAAACTATAACTTCATAAACTCAATTTTGCTTTCCTAAAATTATCATAATTTTAGTAATATTGCTCGTTCAAAACAAAACATCAAGGAAGTACTGAAACAGAGTTGAATAATCGATCTACAACCAACATAAGCGTAAGGATGCTAGTGTTACACACAATATCAAATTCAAATTAAATGCACTTGAATTTTTTTTTTCACTTTGCATAGCTGGAGAAATTCCAAAACATCTAGGCAAATGCAGGAAAATGTAATTAGAACTGCACTTTAACATAATTTACAAAGTCCAAGCAGTAGTATACGCATAGCCAATGAATATGGTTGAATATACTCAATGATGATCAATGCACCGGGACAAAGTTGTCGTTATATGGATCCCAAATGCTAGTACTAGTAGGCAGCACTTGGTCGATTGGTCATAGGTTGCAGCTAATGTACTACGCGAGGTAGTCAATATTGAACTGGATTCCGGCAGCAGTTCTCAGGTTAGCAGTAGAACGTATGCAATTCAGCAGTAGTTATTTGCAATCAAATTAGTTCAGTACACCTGACATTAGCATCTTGATTCCATAACTTAGGGAATGCAACAGTATAACAATTTTGCAGCAGACTAGTTGATTTCAGTCAGATGTGCAACAAGTTCAGCAATCGGATTAATGGATAGGATGTAGAATCCGCTCGTATAAAGAATATTTTGAATTAAAAATTCCATAGCCCATTTAAGAGTAATACCAATTTGCAGCTTAACATACTCTTATTGTTAGTTTGGAAGAGATAGAAGGAACCATACTGCAAGATAATTTCAGAAAAAAAATCCAGGTTGTTCTTCCATGAAGCTTCTTTAACAGTGTGCATGCTTACCTGGATGAGATAAGAGATCGGCAATGCAAGATCATAGGAACATCAAGAGGTCCAAGAATTTTATAAGATCTGCAAATGAATGAAGGTGAGACGTGGTGATACGTTCTGCAGTAAGGAATTGTGATTCCATATCTAACAGCAAATTTTCCATGGCAACATATAGCAGGTTTAAAACATTCATGAAATTCTAGATAACACTAGTGAGAGACCATGTGGTCGTGATCCCGTGTTTGTGATGAGTAATTGACAAGTGGTTTGGATAGCTTGAGTTTGATGTGAGTGGTTCGAGCCGAGTTGTCGCGTGATGCGGTTTGGTATCGGTCGGACCTGGTCAAACCTAGTCAATCGTGTTTAGGATAGGTATTCCGTTGATTCGACAGGTTTGGGATTTATCATGCTAATTTTGATTACATGTATCGAGCGGTGCTATTTGATGTGTTTCTTGTCTGTGTTGGCTGCAGGACGTCGAGGCGGAGTCGTGGCGAGACATGGTGGACTGGACTAGGCGCAGGTGGCGCTGAGGTCAGAACGGTCGGAAGGTGTCAAAGACGGCGAGGGCTCGAGGTGGCTGCGAGGCTTGCAAGGCAAGAAAGGAGGAAGCTTCCTGGAAGGTGCGTAGGGGCGTTTTGGTGAATACGCAAACCCGCACTAAAGGAAGTGGATTGTGGGTAAAGCGCAAAAGGTTAATGGGTAAAGCAATGGTAAACCCATTAGTGGAGGCTATAAATAGAGAGGGTGTTCTCTAGTAGTCTTCATGGATTTGTATGAAAAATGAGAGGGATTTTAGAGAGGAAGGTGTGCTGAAATTGTGAGAGAGTGGATGTAAGAGTTAGGGTTTTATTTGGCTCTCTCCATGCAATGAAATGAGCATGAAATAAGAGGATGAAAATGAGAGTGCTGTAAGAACACATATTTAATCATTCATCTCTCTTTGTCTTTGGTGAAATCTTGTGTCTAAGAAGATTTGATCTCCAGTTTTTGTTCCCCTTGTTTGCATCTCATATTGCTTTACTTTCTTTCTGCTTATTGTGATTTTGAGCCAAATCTTTGCATTTGGGAAGGCTTTTTCAATCTGGGTTCTTTCTTGCAAGAGCTCAAATTTGCCTCTTTTTGCTTTGTCTGCCGAGCAAGCTTTTGATCTGAGATTCCTTTTCTATTGGCTTTTGGTAGGTGAGTTTGAAGTTCTATTTCTTGATCTGGTAGCATAGGCGCCTATCAATTTGATTTTTTGTTGTCTCCTTGGCAGTCGATCGGTGATTTTGTTAAAAAAAAGGGGCCTTGAGCAGGAAATCCATTTCAGCTCATCTCCTTTCTAAAGTATTTTCGGTTTTCTTGTTTTGCTCGTTTGATCCTTCTCTCGTGAGTTTATTTCGAAGGGTTAAATCTTCTTGTTTGTTTTCTTGTTGATCCGCACCATTCTCTCCAGAATCCTTCCCATGAAGAACTAGTTTTCAATTTCTCTTTGCATTTTTTTATGTCCCTGTTTAATTTGGTTAGGTTGCTTGCATGGTATTTTTGGGCTGTTTGCAGCTTCTGCAGCCGATAGCAGCCACGTGATTCTTTAAAGTGTGCTATCGATTGCAGTGTTGGCAACAGTGGTTTCATCTTTTTGTGCTGTTCGGTTGTTAGTCTTTTGGCTAGAAGAAATACTCAGCTTGAGTTGTGTTCGGCCATGCATCCAAGTACTATTTCTTGCCGCAATCCTCCCCTCCCGTGAGATGCTTTTGGGCTAGTTTGTGTCTCTCGGGAATGAGCTTGTGCTGCAACAAGTCCTCTACTAAGTTTTGCTTTATCATCCTTGTGAACCATTTGCTTTAATTGAAAGTTTCTGTCCCTGGCCGAACTGATTTCTTGCCTTTGGTCTGTTCTTTCTTTTTGGCCTAGCTTTCAGTTGTTATTTGTCTCGGTCAGTAGTTATCTGAAATTGTCTTTGTTTGGCATTGGCTCTCACTGATCGAAGTCCCATTTGCATTTTAATTTCATAGCTGTCATAGCTATCGGAGATTTGAGTTTTTTTGTGAATATCTATGGGGCGAATTTTAATCGGCACCATTCACCCCCCCCTCTGTTGCCGTTTTCGATCCAACAATTGGTATCAGAGTTGGTTAGCTCTTTTCCATAGATCTTAACCGGTCTCTAGAGCCATGGCGACAGACAAGTACTCGACCAAGCCTCCGATCTTGGATGGTGTTGATTTTCCGTTCTGGAAAAGCCGGATGGAGACCTACGTCCAGGCTCAAGGATATGCCATCTGGAGGAAGGTCAAGGTCCGCTATCTTGTTTCTGCCGATGAGAACATCAATGTGGCGAATATGCCCGATGTTGAGGTGAATGCAAAGGCAAGGAACATAATCATCCAAGGTTTGAGTCATAGCGAGTTTGACCGCATTTCGCACTTCACGTCAGCTTTCGACATTTGGGAGACCCTCGGTGCGTATCATGAGGGGACCACCCAAATCAAGACAGTCCGACAGGACCAATTCAAGCGAGATTACAACAAGTTTGAAATGCTCGCTGGTGAGTCCCTTGATGAGTGCTTTGCACATTTTCACAAGATTCTGAGCAACCTCCGAGCGGTCGGTCTCACATACCCCGACTCGGATAACGCTCGACAGATGCTCGCTGCGCTTGACCTTCGTGTTTGGGAGATGAAGGTGACTACCATCAAGGACACCACGGACCTCTCGACTTTGACTCTTGATGCGCTGTACTCGCGCCTCAAGACTCACGAGATTGACATTGTCTCTCGCAAGTCGAAGTCACAGTCGATGGCCCTAGTCATCAATCCTAGTTCGGCTTCTGGTCCTTCCTCTGATTTGCTGTGTGGTTTCTCCCTTGCCGCTCTCTGTGACGTAACAGATGATCAGTTAGAGCAGCTCGAGGATGAGCAACTGGCCCTCCTAGCTCGGAAGTTTTCCCATGCTTACAAGAGGAGGAGGGACAGAAAGAGGGGAGGACCCGTGATTTGTTTCGAGTGTGGTGGCCCCAACCACATTCGGGCAAACTGCCCCAAGCTAGAAAAGGGCAAGAACGACTACACCGACAAGAACCGCAACAAGAAGCCCCCAGCTCCTACACAAGGCAAGAAGAAGTTCTGCAACCTTGGCAAAACCAAGAAGGTCTTCCACCGCGTCCTCACCGCGTTCGACGACCTCGACCTCAGCGAGGTGGAGGGATGGAGCAACGATGACAGGACGGGTGATCAAGACCCCAAGGGCGGCGACGACTTCTCCGGCATGTGCTTCATGGCCCTCGAGGGCGAACTGAGCGACAGTGAGCTATACTCCGACTCGGACAAGGTATGCCCCACCTACGACCAGCTCAATCATGCTTTTCTTAAGCTAGGTGGATTTCATGCTAGAGCTAGGGCTAGGTGTACCGAGTTAGAGAAGGAAGTAGATAGACTATCATGGGAGTTTACTTCACTTATATTTGCTCCCTCCCGTGATGATTGTGATACATGCTGTGCTCTGTTGGATGACATGGAGAAACTAAGGACCTCGCATGATAGTCTGTCCTCTGAGCTTGATATTCTTAAGGTGGAGATGTTAGTCTGCTTGCTGAGTTAGAGATGAGTAGGATAGCTGTTGCGTCACCTACTATTGTTGAGACTACTTCTTGCACCTCATGTGAGGATAAGGACAATGCTTTTAGAGGTCTTTATACCATGCTCCTTGATCTGCCCGAGACTTGTGAAAGTTGTAATAATTTGAAGATGAACCTAAAAAGGGCAGATCATAAAATTGCTGAGTTGCATGCTTCTTTACTTGAGCCTGTTGTTTCTTGCACCAACTGTCCAAAATTGACGCTTGAGCTTGAGTCCATTTCCAAGCAATTTCAAGAGATGGTTGATCGTGACAACAAACTAGCTCAGTTTGTGACTAAGGATCGTGTTAGCTCACCATGCATTAGTTGTGATAAACTAAAACTTGAACTCGTTGCTTTGAATGAACAATGTGTGAAGCTAACTAAGGACTTACTAGAGAAGCCATCAACTCATTGTGATGTGATTGCCGAGGTGGGAAGGAGAATCCCAAGGGTAAGGTTGAGACGCTTAGCGACGTGAACCAACCGGCTAGTAGTAGGACTATCCTCGAGTTGGTCCGTGCGTGCACAAGCCATTCTTTCCTCTACTGTTGGTTCTTCATCTGCTCCCTTACCTTCTGCTATTCCTTCTTCCCCCTGCTCTTTTTGCACCTCTCTCTTTCGGGAGTGTCGGTATCTTATGAACACTCTCGAGAGATTTGTAGGTGGCAAGAAGAAGCTTAATCTTATTCTAGACCAATCCAAGATTTGCAGATTTAATGAGGGTCTAGGATATGATTTCTATGAGGACATGAGGAAGCATCCACCTGCCGTGCTCAGACCCATAGTAGGAGGTGTGATCGAGGTTGAACCTAGATCTAATGAAGTTAAATTCAAGTCGTGGGCTTTGTCCAAGGGATATCTCGACAAGAAGGTGAGTCCACCGCTGCTTTGGCCTCTCGTAAGGCGAAGCCTCACCGTGTTACTTCTACCTCTCGAAGGTGAAGTATCACTACACCTTCTGTCGAAGGATGGACACTTGATTGAGCGATACTTGGCGTGCAAGATCGCGCGAAGAGACCGTGTTGAGGCTCTTAGGCGTATTCGTGGTCAGCCCGCACCTTGAGTGCACCTAAGACCAACACGAGGTCTAGGTTTGCTTCAGCCGATGGGTTTGGGCAGCATCAAGGACTTGGTTCTTTCGAGTTTTCTGGTTTTCGTCCTCATGCTACCTTTGATCGTGACTTTCGCCGTCCTGAGGGTAGATCTTGTTTCCCCCGTCGAGATAGCTACTCGCGGCGTGATCAACATGTTGCTGGTGTCTTGACTCGCTCCTCTGTAGCAGTCAAGCCCAACAATAGCTTCAGGACTACACATAGACCGTCTGCTTCTTTGAGTGACAGAGAGCGTAGGGTAGATAGAGGTCAGTCGTGCTTGACTACTTCATCTGCTTGACGTGTTACTCAGTATTGGGTGCCAAAATCACTCTTGATTTACCCCAGATCGAGACTTTACTCTGCTTGACTCGTGTTCGCGGGCGAGGAAGGGAAAGGTTTGGCTCGTAGACTCGGGTGTTCACGACACATGACCGGAGACTCCCGTGGGTTTTCTTCCCTTGCCCGTGCTCCAGGTGATGAGACGATCACCTTCGGAGACGCTTCATCTGGGCGCGTCATTGCCAAAGGTATAGTGTGCGTTAATGATTCTTTCATTTTGAAAGATGTTGCTTTGGTTAGTAAGCTGCAGTATAATTTACTTTCCATTTCTCAGCTTACCGATGACGGTTTCGAGGCGAGCTTTAAGAAAAACAATAGCAAAATTCTTGATTCTTCGGTCGTCCGTTTATGGATTTCTCATTTTGGGAGGATCTTTCGTGCTGATTTTTCTAAGTCTTCTGGTGATCCTCTCCGGTGTTTGGTTGCTTCTGAGTCCCGCGATCTCTCTTTCTGGCATAGGAGACTTGGTCATATTGGATTTGACCATTTGACCCGAGTTAGTGGCCACGATCTCATTCGTGGTTTGCCGAAACTCAAGTGGTCAAAGATCTAGTTTGTGCTCCTTGCCGGCACGGCAAGATGGTTGCGTCTTCTCACCCTCCGGTCATAGTTACTATGACCGATGCACCGGGACAGCTGCTCCATATGGACACTGTTGGACCAGCTCGAGTGCAGTCAGCAGGAGGGAAGTGGTATGTTCTTGTCGTGGTCGATGACTTCTCGAGGTTCTCTTGGGTGTTTTTCTTAGCCTTGAAGGATGAGACGTTTACACATTTCCGAGGTCTTTTCAGTAGGCTTTTTGTAGAGCTCCCGGGTGCCTTACGAGCGATCCGCAGTGACAATGGCACTGAGTTCAAGAATTCCTACTTTGAGAGGCTTTGTGATGAGACGGGTGTAGAGCACCAGTTCTCTTCTCCGCATGTCCCACAGCAGAATGGTGTCGTGGAGAGGAAGAATCGTACCTTGGTCGAGATGGCCGGACGATGCTCGATGAGTACTCTACACCGCGGAAGTTTTGGGTGAGGCTATAGCTACCGCGTGCCATGTTTCTAATCGAGTCTTTCTTGCACACTTGCACCGCACTTCTTATGAGTTTAGATATGGGCGAAAGCCCGGTGTATCTCATTTTCATGTGTTTGGTTGCAAGTGTTTTATTCTAAAGTCCGGAACCTAGATAAGTTCGAGTCACGTTCTTGTGATGGTATCTTTCTAGGTTACTCGACTTCTTCGCGCTTATCGGGTTTGGAATCTGAGTCTAGTAAAATGGTAGAGACTGTGAGGTGACCTTCGACGAGGCCACCCGGGACTAGGCCCGATATCTCGTGTTCTTTAGAGCATCCGAGCCCATCTTCGTGGATGATGAGGACGATGGAGATGAGGGTTGTCCACCCGATCCAGTCCTCATCCATCCCTTGAGTGCCTTCCTCCATCGCACCTCGAGGCGATCACCCATGCCTTCTGCTTCCTCTGGAGCTAGTGGCTCTGTTCCTACCTCATCAGCTCATGAGGTAGAGGATACTTCTTCATCTCATCCTGGACCTCCTCGGCATATCCAAAAAGCTCATCCTTCTGAGCAGATTATTGGAGACCTATTTGAGCGAGTCACTCGTTCAAAATCTGGCGTATCTCAATT
Organism: Dendrocalamus sinicus; assembly: GCA_036346575.1. Taxonomy (NCBI): domain Eukaryota; kingdom Viridiplantae; phylum Streptophyta; class Magnoliopsida; order Poales; family Poaceae; genus Dendrocalamus; species Dendrocalamus sinicus. The sequence continues at coordinate 4,290,635 of CM070663.1, forward strand.
CTGTCTCCATTCTGCCTTTGTTGCCTCATTTGAGCCCAAAGACGTTTGTCATGCTCTATCTGGCGAATCTTGGGTCAATGCCATGCATGAGGAGCTTGAAAATTTTGAAAGAAACAAAGTCTGGTCACTTGTTGAGCCCCTTTGAGGTCACAATGTCATTGAGACTAAGTGGGTGTTCAAGAACAAGCAGAGTGATGATGGGGTGGTTGTTTGAAACAAGGCTAGACTGGTAGCTTAGGGCTTCTCCCAGGTTGAGGGTCTCGATTTCGAGGAAACCTTTGCCCCTGTAGCTAGACTTGAAGCCATTAGAATCCTACTTGCCTTTGCAGCTTCTAAGGGTTTCAAGCTTTACCGGATGGACGTCAAGAGTGCCTTCCTTAATGAATTCATTGAGGAAGAAGTCTACGTCCGATACCTCAGTTTCGGGAACCCTAAATACCCAAACCATGTCTTCAAGCTTTCCAATGCTTTGTATGGACTCAAGCAGCCCCTAGAGCTTGGTATGAGAGGCTTAAGTCCTATCTGTTGAGTCATGGTTTTGAGATGGGTAAAGTAGACAAGAACTTGTTCATCCGTCGGCATGGCACTGATCTTCTGCTCGTCCAGATTTATGTGGATGACATCATCTTTGGCGGCTCTTCACATGCTCTCGTTTCCCAATTTTCCGATGTCATGAGCTCGGAGTTTGAGATGAGCATGATGGGCGAGCTGAGCTTCTTCCTTGGCTTCCAAATTAAGCAGACTCGGGAGGGTACCTTCTTGCATCAGGGCAAGTACACTCGAGACCTCCTGAAGCGTTTCGATATGAGTGATGGTAAGCCGGTATCCACTCCTATGGCTACATCAGCTTCACTCGACTCAGATGAGGACGGCGAGCCAGTTGATCAGAAGGAGTATCGTAGCATGATAGGCTCCCTCTTGTACCTCACTGCCTCGAGACCGGACATACACTTTGCTGTGTGTCTATGTGCTCGATTTCAGGCTTCTCCTCGCGTATCTCATCGCCAGGCGGTGAAGCGCATTCTTCGGTACCTTCGAGCTACCATTGACTATGGTATCTGGTACTCTTCCTCTTCCTGTCTTTCCTTGAGAGCCTATTCGGATGCAGACTTTGCCGGCTGTAGGATAGATAGGAAGAGCACTTCTGGCACCTGCCAATTCATTGGCACTTCTCTTGTTTCCTGGTCTTCGAGGAAGCGATCCGGTGTTGCACGATCCACTGCAGAGGCCGAGTGCGTTGCTGCAGCCGATTCTTGTAGCAGTGCTTTGGATGGTCTCGACCCTGCGGGACTTTGGGTTAGTTATCGACAGTGTTCCACTCTTTTGTGATAACACTTCTGCGATTAACATTGCTAAGAACCCAGTGCAGCACTCTCGGACCAAGCATATCGATATTCGTTATCACTTCCTTAGAGACCATGTAGAGAAGGGTGACATCATGCTCCAGTTTGTGGAGAGTGACCACCAGTTGGCTGATATCTTTACCAAGCCATTGGATAGCTCTAGGTTTTTAGCTTTGTGGGGAGAGCTTGGGGTGGTTTGTCCTTATGGACTGTTGTGAGGGGGAGCTTTGTGATTTACTGCTTTATTTTACTGATTATGCTCTTGCTCCTTTCTGTTGCATTGCATTTTGGGTGCATTCAGGATAGTCCTTCTAGCATAGGTTAGAGTGGTCTTCTTGTCTAGCGTTTAGACTTCTTGCTCTTATCTTGTGACTCCAGGATGCTGCTTGTTAGCTGTCTCTCTTCTCTCTAGGTTGAGCTTACTCACTTCTTGTGGGTTCTAGCGAGGGTTGGGCCACCCTCGGGTAGACAGGGTACGTGTTTGCTCCCTAAGTTGTTAGTAGACCAACTGATAGTCCTCGAGTCATATGGGGTAGATGAGAGTCAGTCTGAGCCATAGTATTCTCTCTATATCTTATCTATGCTTTAAGGACCGCCTGCTCGATTTTCTTTCCCAGCTCTCGTATTTCTTGTTTTGGTTCGGGGAGTACATTTGGGAGCTTCTAAAGCTTAAATTTGACTTAACTCAACTTGAACTAAAAGTTGCATCACATGTTGAGGGGGAGCTAGGTTTCTTGCATGTCATTCTGCATTGTAAATACCTACATTGAGCCTTGATTATTATCCTTTCATGACATGTTTATATCGCTTTACATCTTGCCATGACTTATGCTTCATTGCTAGATTGATCATGACTTCATATGTGTAGACTAGCTTTTTGCCATGATAAGTTTATTAAAATTGCTCAACTTGAATTAAAACTTGTCATGTTAGCTTTCGAGATTAATCTTTCTTGAGTTATCCTTTTATGATTCATGCCATGTCAAATAGGCTGAGTTGAGCATTGAATCTCTATTGATCCTTAGATCGAGCTATTTTAGTCTCTTGATGATGCATAAGTTAGTACAATCTTCTATGGATGCTAAAAGATCTCTTTTGTGCGAAAAAACTGATCTCACCAATCCTCTCCTATGAGATTGCTTGTCATTCTTGTTGGAAATATGCCTAGAGGCAATCATAGAGATGATGATATTTCGTTGTATCCATGATTTCATAAATGTTCCTTGAATATTGCCTTTGTGTTGATTAACAAGTATGTGACTTGTTTGTGAAACTCTTTACTTATATGGTCATTCTAAAGTTGTCCCTAGTCGGAGTTCATGTGAGGACACACGTGAATAATGGATTAGCACATGTATCGGTTGATGACCATGTTTCACGAGTCATAGACATGGAGATGTCAAACCAATAATGTGGACACATGTTTAGAACATGGGGTTGGACCGACCCAACATGAGACATAACAATTATACTTATGGTTCTCTCTCTACACAATGTGTCGCCTTGTCCTTAGACACGAGATTGTCGCATGTACTTGAGATGTGAATCGACCTACTTAGGGGCTATCAAGCGCTACTCAGTAATCGGGTAGTTATAAAGATAGCTTTCGGGTTTGTCATGAAGCATGCTGCGAGGCATGGTCGGTCGAGATGGGATTTGCCCTCTCTACTACGAGAGAGATATCTCGGGCCTCGAGTGATCGGATCCAGAAATGCATGGCCATGCTACTTAAGGTTAAGAGTTAACCTAGTAAGGGATTCGGATCACGAGATCGAGAAAGAGTGGTCAGCTTGGAGCTCGACCAAATATCGTGAGCAAAGGGATTGGCATGTACATAAAGTTGTGATGGTTCGTTCGATATGATCTTTGTGTATGTTTAGGAGTTGGCACGTCTTGCTAGAGGTCGCTACCAACTATTGACCGAGTAGGTAAACTCGTGTCATGTCTAAACATACGTGAACCCATAGGGTCACACACTTAAGGGCTGAAGCCTAATTCGGATTGGATCGAGTTGGGTGGGTATTGAGTCCTAATGGGCCTCCATTCGCTGAAGCCCATTATAAGGACGTCTATAAAAGGAGGGCAAGGCGCCTGAGGTTGAAAAAGAGAATTTCGTGACCTCCTCAAACCACGGCGCCACCCTCCCACGCCTGGCGCTCGCGGATCTAGTAATCGGCGTGCGTCGCTTCCTCCCGTCGTGTGGATACCTTTTGGCGGCGCTGCATCGTAGCGTTGGACGAACCGCAAGAGAGAAGTTATACGTTGGGCGCCGCGGCGAGGGCGAGAAGTAGTCGACTACTCGCCCGACGTCTTTGCATCGGCGTAGTACGACTACTCGCCGACGTGCTGCATCAATTCCGCTTTGGCGTCTAGTGGTAATTCCGTGATCTATAACTGCAGTGATCTTGGTTTACGGGTAGAATTTTTATTAATTTGCGCTAGCGTAGCCAACCCGTAGTCCTTCAATTGCACTTGGCATGAACTTAGGGGGAGTTTTGGATGACCAAGATCATTGTCTTAAGCTTCTTGCTTGGCATGATCGCATAAGACTTGAGATCTAGCACACGACTAAACAAAAATTTGGTTGGCAACGACCTTGAATTTCAAAAGAAAATATGTCACTTGTGCTTCATTTGCTTAATCTACAAAAAGAACCAAGTACTTAAACAAAATGTTTCACTCTTGAGCTTGTAGCACTCTAATTAGGCTCAATACTAGCTTCTTGATTCCGCTTAGCTTATTGACATGGTTTGCATCATCCTTGGATACCTCTAGCTAGACTTTTATCATGGATGACTTGACATGCTCACAAATTACACTAAATTTTAGATTGTCATCTATTTGGTTTAGCTAGCTTATATATATCCTGTCATGATCTAGATAGCATTCTATTGAGTTATGGCTTGATGTAATACTTGTTGGTCATCTTGGATAATTCTCGTGGCTCTTAATGCTTAGAACAATCAAACTTCACCATTTCATCCATTTCCATGGCTTGTTCTCTTCCTTGCATCCTTGATGTGTTTATTGCCAAAAGGGGAGAATAGTGGTAGAAAAGCCATTTCGGGAGCTTTGAGGAAATAGTGGTAGAAAAAGCTATTTGGGAGCTTTGAGGAAAACTTGTTCTTTCTTTTGCACCTTGTGTCGATATGGTCATTAGCCGTTTCCTTCCTTTGGACCATGTTTGACTTTCTCAAACTCAACGTTACGCTTTTTTCGGGGTTTGTCAATATACTCATCAAGGGGGAGATTGAGAGACCATGTGGTTGTGATCCCATGTTTGTGATGAGTAATTGACAAGTGGTTTGGATAGCTTGAGTTTGATGTGAGTGGTTCGAGCCGAGTTGTCACGTGATGCGATTTGGTTTCGGTCGGACCTGGTCAAACCTAGTCAATCGTGTTTAGGATAGGTATTCCGTTGATTCGACGGGTTTGGGATTTATCATGCTAATTTTGATTACATGTATCGAGCGATGCTATTTGATGTGTTTCTTGTCTGTGTTGGCTGCAGGACGTCGAGGCGGAGTCGTGGCGAGACACGGTGGACCGGACTAGGCGTAGGTGGCGCCGAGGTCGAGCGGTGGGAGGTGTCAAAGACGGTGAGGGCTCGAGGTGGCTGCGAGGCTTGCAAGGCAAGAAAGGAGGAAGCTTCCTGGAAGGTGCGCGAGGGGCGTTTTGGTGAATACGCAAAGCTGCACTAAAGGAAGTGGATTGTGGGTAAAGCGAAAAAGGTTAATAGGTAAAGCAATGGCAAACCCATTAGTGGAGGCTATAAATAGAGAGGGTGTTCTCTAGTAGTCTTCGTGGATTTGTATGAAAAATGAGAGGGATTTTAGAGAGGAAGGTGTGCTGAAATTGTGAGAGAGTGGATGTAAGAGTTAGGGTTTTATTTGGCTCTCTCCATGCAATGAAATGAGCATGAAATGAGATGATGAAAATGAGAGTCTTTGTAAGAACACATATTTAATCATTCATCTCTCTTTGTCTTTGGTGAAATCTTGTGTCTAAGAAGATTTGATCTCCGATTTTGTTCCCTTGTTTGCATCATTTATTGCTTTCTGTTCTTTCTTTATTGTGATTTTGAGCCAAATCTTTGCATTTGGGAAGGCTTTTTCAATCTGGGTTCTTTCTTGCAAGAGCTCAAATTTGCCTCTTTTGCTTTGTCTGCAAGCAAGCTTTTGATCTGAGATTCCTTTTCTATTGGCTTTTGGTAGGTGAGTTTGAAGTTCTATGTCTAGATCTGTAGCATAGGCGCCTATCAATTTGATTTTTGTTGTCTCCTTGGCGATCGGTTGGTGATTTTGTTAAAAAAGGGGCCTTGAGCAGAAATCCATTTCAGCTCATCTCCTTTCTAAAGTATTTTTGGTTTTCTTGTTTTGCTCGTTTGATCCTTCTCTCCGTGAGTTTATTTCGAAGGGTTAAATCTTCTTGTTTGTTTTCTTGTTGATCCGCACCATTCTCTCCAGAATCCTTCCCATGAAGAACTAGTTTTCAATTTCTCTTTGCATTTTTTTTATGTCCCTGTTTCGGCTGGTTAGGCTGCTTGCATGGTATTTTTTTTGGGCTGTTTGCAGCTTCCTATGTGCCGATAGCAGCCCTGTGATTCTTTAAAGTGTGCTATCGGTTGCGTGTTGGCATGATGGTTTGATCTTTTGTGCTGTTCGGTTGTTAGTCTTTTGGCTAGAAGAAATACTCAGCTTGAGTTGTGTTCGGCCATGCATCCAAGTACTATTTCTTGCCGCAATCCTCCCCTCCCGTGAGATGCTTTTGGGCTAGTTTGTGTCTCTCGGGAATGAGCTTGTGCTGCAACAAGTCCTCTACTAAGTTTTGCTTTATCATCCTTGTGAACCATTTGCTTTAACCGAAAGTTTCTGTCCCTGGCTGAACTGATTTCTTGCCTTTGGTCTGTTCTTTCTTTTTGGCCTAGCTTTCAGTTGTTATTTGTCTCGGTCAGTAGTTATCTGAAATTGTCTTTGTTTGGCATTGGCTCTCACTGATCGAAGTCCCATTTGCATTTTAATTTCATAGCTGTCATAGCTATCGGAGATTTGAGTTATTTTTGTGAATATCTAGGGGGAGAATTTTAATCGGCACCATTCACCCCCCCTCTGTTGCCGTTTTTGATCCAACAACTAGTCACTTAATCGGATTGGGCCATTGGTGGGTTGTGGGCGTTTACCGGATAGTTACCAGATTATAATCCGGTAGCTATCTAGAAAAAATACTCGGATAACTCCGTATCCGTCGGATAATGTCTTTTCTGAATCCGTTTCTATATCCGACAAAAAATATTCGACTCCGTTTTCATATCGGGCAAAACCTTCGGATATCCGAAAATATACTCCGAATTATATCTGAATTAAAATGAATGGACAGTCGGTCAGAAAATATCCGCTCCGTTTGCACCCGTACTAGCACAGAACACCAGTGCTCTCTCGTGCACCTGGTACATGCACATGGTGCATGTGGTGTACGTCCTCGTATTCTCTGGTACGAAACTAGCAACAACACCAGTGCTTACATCAATCAGTCCGACACTAATTGCCCTTTCCTATGATCCGGCCAAAAGAATTTCCCTTTCTTATACAATTTGGTTTCATCATCAAACCAATTTGACACTGACTTCCTGTCCTACACAAACAAAAATACTCCCTTTCTTATATAGTATGTCGATACTTGAACAGTCAAAGAATCTCCCGAGATTTTCAGCTGAAGACTCAATAATAAAACGAGTCAAGGCCACACAACAGGTACTGTATGCATGTTTTTTCTTAATGAACGATGCTTATGCATGTTTTTCTTAAGGAACGATGCTTATGCATGTTTTTAATACATCTTACTGGCTACTCAAAGAAAGGTGAAAGACGTGGACAGTTTCTTATTAGCGCCACGCCCGGAAGCCCAAACGCAGGAATTGAGGAAACACAATAATAGAAAAAAAAATATAGAAATAGGATATCATGCCTTGCCAAACCTCTTTGGAACGTAGGAAATAAAAACATAGGAATAAGACAAAAATGCAGGAGTTCGATATCAGGCCTCCTCGGAACGTAGGAATGAAAAAACACAGGAATAGAAAAGACACATGAATTTGATAGAAATGCAGGTGCAAAACAGATGATTGAAAAACACATGACTGCTATTTGGATAGGGCACAGGAATTTGGTAGAAACACTGGTGCAAAACTGAGTATGTATGTTATTCCCTGTAGCCTGTCTTCCAGTAAGTGCCAAAAAATAACTTGTACATAATTAATCCGACAAACATACTTCCAGAGCCAAGAAAAGGTAATTAAGGTGAAAACCCACTCTCAGCCAGAAAAAAAACCTATGAAGCGTGCCATCAGCACACTGAGTAATAGGAAGTTAAGCAAGGTGAAATGTGAAAACCCACTCTCAACAGGGAAATAGAGCAAGGTGAAAAGTAACCCACTTTCAGCCGGACCAATTGATATTATGACCTCGTTACATATGACAAGTAGAATAAGCCCCAGTAACTAACAGGGGAGCAAAATAAAATTAAGCATGGACAGCATGCCTCGTGCTCCAAATCAGGTCATGGATGGTGCCATGGTTGCATTTCTGTTTCACATTTTTTTTACAAGATTGACTGATTATTGGAACCTTGACTTGTTTGTCATAGCAAGGAATTAAGTTGATGCCATGTCTGGTTTTAATTCGCTTGTTATTAAATTTACATCGGAGATATATCTACCACAACATCAGGCACTGTGTATTAATTATATGAGAAAGTACTAACACATTAAAAAGGAGATGAAAATGTCTAACTCTCTTTTAGTCAAAATTATCTAGTTTTATGCGCAACTAGCTCACCTAAAATCTTAAATTGATGAGAAAAGTTGGGGAGGAATATGCTTCAACACTTTCCCCCACATCTAGATGGCTTGCAGCGGGGGACTCTGAAGTGGATCATATTTTTCCTAAAATTGTGATAGCGAGATTCTGAACTCATGATCTCTTGAATCTGATATTATATTGAGTTTCATATACTGACCAATTCACCAAAGGCTTAAGCTGGCGAGAAAATGTATGCAATGTAATTGAACAAAAATAACCGATTTGAGCCCGCAAGGAATGGAAAACCAATTCAGCAGCCAATGCTTGTAAAAACAAAAGGTAGTATTCACAGACAAAAAAAGTAACAGCTGAAGAAGTCCTTGCTCAATATATATACACACACATATATATACATACATACATACATACATATATGTGCGTGTGTATATATTGAAGAGTGATTCCTCTCCTCGTGTTTGTCCCATCTGCAGTACTTGAATTCATTTCTTTTGCCCAAATTATTAGAAACAAGTATCATATATACTAGTAGCTAGTAAATACTAGAACTTAATTACTGGGAACATTCTTTGCATCCCCTGATAGAGATAATGTGTAACGCTCCAGCCCATCCTGTGAGCTTAGAATACTACCACCATTTCAAACCACTACCATTGACAACCATTATTGCTGGATTTAGGCAGCGCCTTCTCCATTTGAAACACGATGTGCCGTTAAGCCACATATGCTTAATGATGAGCATCGAGACAAAAGTACAATTTTTACCAACTATCGCAAGGAGACTATGAGCCAAACACGACTAAATAAATCAACTGAGGGTTAATGTGCAAAATATTGCTTCTATGTGGAATACATGTGCTACTCCCGCACGTGCACACCACCCTCAATGTTCACCTAAAAAAATAAACAAGGATAGTCCGAAAACTCAGCAAACACACAATAAAATAGTGGTATCAACATAGCAATTCAGTAGACTCCATATCTGTGACTGTAAACACAATCACTGTAACTGTACCTCTATCTCTCATTTCTTTCATGCCTCTGTCTCTCATTTCTTCATGCCATACAATGAAATGCAATGTCCACATGCATCTTTTGAGTTCATATCGGTATAGTTGAGAAAACATCCATTGATGTTTGCCCTTTACCTCTATCCTATGAAAGGTGCTTATCGAAGTATGTCTTTTCCTTCATCCCGTAGAGGTGTCTATCTCTGTAGGTCTTACTTAAAAGTACTCTGGATTAGTCACATAGCTTTCTCACCGACCTAACTCATGCGCTCCAAACTAGTTACATGACTTACTACCATGGTTTATATGCATAGTGCATGTTGCATCATTCTTCCAATATTGCCATTCAACCATATGCATCACTTCTTGTGCATGATTAACACATAATCATGGATATCATCTCATAAAATAAAATAAAATAAAATAAGATATGAAGGAACATGTATCAAGTCTCTATCACAATCCACTAGCTATTCTATCTTGCACTTGCCTGTTTAATCTTAAGAATAATGCATGAATGGCACCAAACCAGAGCCTCCACCTGTACAGGCATCATCTAGTCTCAATATACTATAGCGATACACGTACTCATACAAACAGGATAGTTTCTATGTGCAACCTGACACGAGCATCCGAATGTTCAAGGTTAAAATTTTACAAGGCAAAGATTTTACCACGCATGCTAAATCTTTTTCTCTCTTCTTTCCTTTCCTTTCTTTCTTTCTCTTCCTTCTCACCTAGTTACCCTTCTCTCTCTCTCCTACCCATCCGACCGAACGACCTTATCCTCTCTTCCTTATCTCTTCCTTTCCCCTCACTTCTCCTCAAATCCCAACCTTGGCTGCCTCGGTGTGCCACCAGCTCTCCTAGCCAATGCTCATGGCACCTCCTAGGCTCGGCTACTGGCACCATGACTCGCCCTCCGGCCGCCAATACCCAGCTCGTCCTTCGGCTACCTCGCTGACATGGCTCAGCTTGGCTTCACTGGTGCTATCACTTCTATGCGTCGCTGCCTCCCTTGGGGCTTGTGTGAGCCATTCTGACACCTGGCTGGCTGCTAGTGACCTCTCCATCGACCTCGTGGTCTCCTTCCTCTCTGATCTACTCGTCATCACCACCTTCTAGGGCTCACCGGTTACGGCTCACCATGAGCCGAGGGATTGGCACCTCGCCTCCCTCAGACGGTTCGCCTCCCATGTATAGGGTTCACCGGCTCGACCCATCTACGGTGCTCCAACACATCCTAATAAGCCCCCTTTGTGCCTCCCCTATGGTCGACCTTGGCGCCGGCCTACCACTTCAACTCCCACCTTTTCTACATGGGATGGTTCACTCTTCCCTCCCATTTACTTTATGTATGTTGATTTAGCTACTATTTTGCCTTGTTCTATTCTTTAACATGCACGATTTTGGGAATGCCTATGGTGGCCTGCGCAGAACTTGTTAGGGAGGGCATGTCTTTGGAAAGCATGCCCGTCCTTCCAAGGCGTGTGGCGGCTTCTGGTGCTCGCCACTTGTGGCATGGTAGTGTGTTGGTGTGGTGCGTTCGTGCTATGGATGTGGATCGTGAGCAAAATGGGATGGTGAAGAGACCTACTTTCTTTGCCAAGCTAGAAAAGAAATGGGGCGATATGCGGGTTGGGGTTCCCGATGGTTGTTGACGATTCTTACACCATCGTCCTCACTCCGCCATCTTCCCCAACTCCTGAGAGCTCCTCTCCCCCAGGCTCCCTCTTCCTTACTATCTTTGTGTGGTTCATCGCATTTGGGTGGGATGCTTGGCGGACTCTCCATTGGTGGCCGAGCAAGGCAATGTCTTTGGCTTTGTCTTGGGTTTGCCTTCGGCTGAGGTATGGCAATGGAGAGCGCTAGCCTTCTCTGGCTTGGTCGTGGGTGTTCTCTAGGCTGGAGAAATGGAAATGAGATGTGAGTGCTGGTGTTTCCTTATAAGGGAGGTAAGGTTCTCTGGATCTCTCTGTAGAGACCCGAATATGCAAATCTGGACTCTCTTGTGTATTCTGCACCAGTCCAGGATCACACTAGTACACACAGTATAAACAAAGATGAAATATCGACCATATCACAATTTACTAAGAAAAGACTCAAATATTATTAATAATCAGAGTTATAACTTTATGGCCAAGCTTACAAATAATAGTCGAAAGGCTTAAGAAACTTGCAGCGGAAAAAACAAAAATAAAGCGTAGTAGCCAATCGACATGCTCACAAGCAATCGATTGGGAACCGAAGTCCTAATCTGTGAAGTCGTCAAAGTATCTTTCTTCTGACACCACCTGCTAATCTGGTTCTTCTTCCTCAACTGAGCAAATGTGAATATAGCCATGAGTACATAGAGTACTCAGCAAGTCATTTATAACAAAAATACAATATAGTATGCAAGGCTTACCAAAGGATGGCTGAAAGGTTAATTTTGTAGAAAGAAATAATTTAAAGTAAATACAATAAATAGATTAAAAAGCGAACTTTGAAAATGATAATAAATAAGTAATCAAAGGAATTGAGAAAATCACAAGTGAACTGACTATTCACTCCCACGAATTACCCGTGAACTACCATTCACAGAATGAACCACCAGTAAACTAACCATTCACCTCCCAACTTAACCCATCCATAATTTTATGAAAACTCTACCCCTTGTGTGAAATCACCGAGCATTGTCCATAACCGAGGACACAGCTATTTGAATAGTTTTACACTCTGCAGAAGTTGTACGACTTACCCACAAGACATGATCATCTCATATTGCCACTAGATTAACACACTTCCTTTGGTGTGCGGTGAAGAGATCATAACAAGACCTTTACAATGCTCAATGACGAGAGACAAAACGAAACAGGACACAAAATAAATTCAAATAAAATTCAAATGAACTCCAAAAACTTCAAAACTAGAACCAAAAGATAGAGCTCAATTTTAGATAAATTTAGGAAAAAGAATTGGGTCAATCGGAGTTAGGACGGAGGAGAACGGGTTCTCAAAAATCTAATCTAAAGGAAAAGGATAAAACTCGGAAAATTCTCATCTTTGTGGACTCGGTTCACGAAAAAGCAAATCTACAGTGAACCCAGCTCACGGAATAATGCAAGTGTGATTGGGCTACTGACGCGGCAGGTGGAGCTGACGTGGTGGACGTGGTCGACACGTGGACCCTAGGGCCTGAGGTGGAAGCTGACTAGGCTTGCTGACTCAGTTTGGTCGATGCATGGGTCTACGGCACTGGCGGATGACAGGTGGGCCCTATGTGTCAGACGCATGGCTCACGGTGGACAGGGTGCACGGGAAGATGAACCGACGCGGGTGTGGGTGAGCTGGCGGGCATGCAACGCGAGGCGTCGATCGCAGGCGAACTGAGGTGGCGCGGAGCGGGCGAGGCGACCGAGCGGTGGTGGGGTTGACCGACGGGCGTCTAAGGCCATGTTCTTTTCAGCTTCTAAAAGCTGTGTTTCGGCTTTTCTACAGTAACTAGTTTTTAAACGGAGTATTTTTTCAAGATAGGGTCTACTAGTTAATTGTAATACATACTTTATTAACTTCATTTATATTGACAAAAACCGCATGTGGGTTTCTGTTACTCTGTAATCTCTCGTACAAACAGCCCAAAAGCCATAAGCCGCAGCCAAAAAGAACAGGCCCTAAGATGGTAGCGATAGTCAGCGGATTATGAAAATGACACTGGCGGCTACTGGCGATGGAGACGAAGGCTCGAACGACGGCGAACTTCGGCGACAACAACGACGCATGAGCTAGTAGCTCTCGGCGAAGGCGAAGGCAGCTATGGGGTGCGGAGGACGAGGGGACGGCTCGGCTTTTATACTCGGTCCTCGAAGAGGTGGGGGCGAGCACGACGCGGAGGCCGGGTCGGAGATGGCGGCGGCGTTCGGCTCGTGCACAAGAACTGAGGCAGCGGCGGAGACGGAGTCCGTGCCGTGAAGGAGATGAACAGTGCACGATCCCTTCGATGGACGACGCGTGGCACGGGAAGGAAATCGGACGGCTGGCGGAGGTGACGGCTCGGACGGCTTGGATGCAGGCGGCCGGCAACGGGTGACCGCCACGTGGCAAGCGTGTGCAGGCCGGGCTGGAGGGAACAGTAGCGGGCTTGGCCCATCAATGTTTAAGGGTTTTTAAAGGTTTTCTATTTCTAGATATTCAAATAAATTTATTTGAGCTCTAAAAAATAGCAAATAACTTCAGAAAAATCCAAGAAAATTCTAGAAAATTCCTTGAGACTTAAGGAATCTAAATAAAATACTTTCAACAAATGTTAAAGTTTAACTTAGTCATATTAAATACTTTTAATTAATAAAAATTTATTTTAAGCTTTAATTAATTCCAAAAAAACTAGTGAATTTTTTTTAAAAGCTTGAAAAAGGCTTTGAAAACCAGGATGTTACACACACACACACACACTCTCTCTCTCTCTCTCTCTCTCGGCTTGTGCCTTACCAATACTGCCCTTACCCTATCTCTTTGGCCTTCTTGGCTAACTGTTTGCTCAAGGACCAGTTGTTCATAGGGTTAGCTCGGTACTATTTGTTTGCTTTTCTACTGCGGAAGGTAAGTCGGTAAAAATATAGGCATTAGGTTTTGTTCTATTGCTGAATGATGATGCCCACATATGTGAGTAGCAATGGCATCACACTGTTCATAAAGATAAACATTCTTGTTGCCAATAACTAGTGCAGTAGTACTACTTATTACTTGTCCTTGATAATTGGTTTGCAGCGCGCATCCATGGAAGAAAGGGCTGAAGTGCTAAGAGAAGAGGTTAGGAAGGTAGTAAAGGGCGCAAATGAGGTACCAAAAATCTTGGATCTTGTACTCACGCTCCAACGTCTTGGTCTGGACTCTGGACTACCACTACGTGAACGAGATCGATGAGCTGTTGCGCTTGGTTTGCAACTCTGATTACAACAGGAACGATCTATATGTGGTTTCGCTTCGATTTTATCTTCTCCGAAAGAACGGCTACGATGTGTCATCTGGTAAGGCAATATACAAGACATGCAAGACATGTTTTCCTTTTCTTTTTAAATTGGATGCATTTGTGGACGTGGTAAAGTGTGGTTTTGATAAGATAATTGGTACAATGTATTTCTTATATACTTTCTGACCAAAAACAATTAATATTCATTTCTTGGTCAACTTTGCAGATGTTTTTCTAGATTTTAAAGAAAATGAAGGAAATTTTGCTGCTGATGATTTAAGGAGTCTCCTAAGCTTATATAACGCAGCATACCTTCGGACTCATGGGGAGAAAGTACTTGATGAAGCCATTATATTCACTAGGAGCCGGCTCGAAGGTGCATCTAAGAGACGAAGTATCTCTTGCCCTTGAAACACCCCTTTTCCGAAGGGTTAGAATTTTAGAAACAAGAAACTACATCCCAATTTATGAAAAGGAGGCTGCACGAGATGAAGCCATATTAGAGCTCGCAAAATTGAACTTCAACCTCCTTCAACTTCTTTATTGTGAGGAGTTAAAAGAGGTCACATTGTAAGTTACTTCATACTTTGAAATTTATAGTTTTCTTCGCTTACGTCAATTTTGGATAAGTATTATCGTCTTTGTATACATTATAGGTGGTGGAAGCAGCTTAACGTTGAATCAAATTTAAGTTTCATTCGAGACAGAATAGTGGAAATGCATTTTTGGATGACAGGAGCATGCTCTGAGCCCCAATATTCTCTTTCACGAATTATACTTACTAAGATGACAGCTTATATCACCATACTAGATGATATATTTGATACCTACGGTACAACTGAGGAAAGTATGATGCTTGCAGACGCAATGTACAGGTAAGTGTCTCTTACCATCTATGATATTGTCAATATTGCAACTTCATCTTCTAGTTCACCCATCTATTAATTAAATTTGTATTTGTAGCTCGCATCTATCGCAGATGCAGAAATTTAGTAATCAATGGACAAGTATAAAAATTAGCATAGAATGGAATCAAGAAATTTTACACTATGTTAAAGATGTATTCGTGAGCACTTTAATAATAATTGTGTTCATAACGTGCAGCATAATTACATGCTAATATATTCCTACAAAGGCAGTGAAAGTATAATGTTCTTCTATGCAATTATCAAGCAGCATTGAAAAACTAATTTCATTATAACAGTATTCTATCTCTTGTGCAAAACATAGTAGTCTTTCAAAGCTTATTTCCTTAATGAATTCAAAAAATAGTTCCTCTATGTTGAAAAACTTAGTTATAAATAACTTCATGTATGTACACAAATTTACATCAACAAAAATATTTTGAATTGTAATCCAACTTCATGTATGGCGATCCTTAGTTATTGCCAATTATCGAATGTTCTCAGTAGATTGTAAAATGCAGGTGCAATGAAAATGCAGCAGCGCTGCTTCCAGAATACACGAAGGATTTGTATTTATATTTATTGAAGACATTTGATTCGTGCGAGGATGAGCTAGGACCAAACAAAAGTTATCGGGTGTTTTATCTCAAAGAATTGGCAAGTATTTATTTCCTCTCATGGAACGAGTTAGTAGGCTAAAAACATGCACTTTACAAGAGTAAATACATATTCTTTTGTGTCCTGGTGAACCATAAACAGGACAGAAGAAGAATGCCCTATTTGTGATATCATTATATTCTCTTGAATAGAATTTAATGATATAGTAACATTTATTCAAACCCTAATATGCATTATTAATTTAAACTTCATAAACATTTTACAAAATAAGTCTACCGCGAGATGATGGAGAATTTATTTAAGTCATACACCAGAACAAGAAGCATCATGAATTTAAGATCTTCATTTGAGTCAATCCTTTATTTTCCTTTCAGAAATCGATATCTCTTGACAATTATATGAACATATAAGATGAAATCCTTAGTAGCCAAGATCGCTTTTATCAATTTAACTGAAGAGAGAGATTTGTTTATTTGGAGATTACATAACAATGGTCAATTTACGGTCCATTCTATGTATCTTCATATGCTAAATCAAAATACGCCCTTCTCTCATAAATTGATTTGGAAGTTAAAAATTCCTCTAAAAATCAAGATTTTCCTTTGGTTTCTCCAGCGAGGGGTGATTTTAACAAGGGACAACCTCATTAAGAGGAACTGGAAAGGTAGTCAAAAGTGTAGTTTTTGTAATTGTAACGAAAACATTAAGCATCTTTTCTTTGATTGTCATCATGCCAGGATAATCTGGAGGACTGTCTATATGGCTACTGGGTTAACACCCCCCAGCTCTGTATCTCACATGTTAGGGAGGTGGCTATCACATTTTGATTTACAAAAAAAGAAATATATTCTGGTTGGGGTATCTGCTTTATGTTGGGCAATTTGGAGATGTCGTAATGATCTAATTTTTGGAAATTGCAAATATACATCTTTCATGCAGGCTATTTTCAGGGGAACGTATTGGCTGCGGTTTTGGGCAAGGCTGCAGCGTGATGATCAAACAAAGGAGTCTTTCCACCTAGTGAGCAGAAAACTAGAGATCACTGCGTTGGAGTTGTTTGCTTCACATGGATGGAAATATAATAATAGACTCTGTCATGCATAATTTTTTGCAATTCCTTTTTCTGTGACTCATCAGCAATGTCACTGAAACTTGTAATAATGTAAACGCTGTGTGCGGAAACGCAGAAGCGGGAAGCCTCTTCCATTTTCTAAAATATAAGATGAAATCCGCATTTTTATCTTCATTGCAGTTAAAGTTGTTGGTTCGGGGATACTCTGAGGAGATAAAATGGCGAGATGAACATTATGTTCCAAAAACAATCGATGAACATCTAGAACTTTCAAGAGCCACTATTGGAGCCTTTGAGCTAGCATGTTCTTCGTTTGTTGGGATGGGTGACATCATAACAAAGGAAACTCTTGACTGGCTTTTGACCTATCCAGAACTTTTCAAGTCATTCACAACATTCGCACGACTCTCCAATGACATTGCATCAACAAAGGTCTTTCTCTGTCTTTACATATGTGTAGCCCTATGCATCTTAGCACCACCTTCATTCTTTAATTTAGATGATTGTAGCTCAAAACTACCCGACTAATTAAAGACATTGTCATAATGCTTGCTAACTGAATCTATTTAACATTGCTTGCTATCAAATATTAATTGCAGCGTGAGCAAACAGGGGAGCACTACGTTTCTACTGTGCAATGTTACATGCTGCAGCACGGGACAACGATGCATGATGCATGTGAGAAGATGAAGGAGTTGATAGAAGATTCATGGATGGATATGGTGAAACAATACCTTACCCCGACAGAACAGCCTACGATTGTGGCACGAACAATTGTTGATTTTGCAAGGACCGGAGATTACATGTACAAGCAAACCGATGCATTCACTTTCTCCCACATAATCAAAGACATGATAACATCACTCTACGTGGAACCGTTGTCTTTCTAAAAACTACAAAGGCGAAAAATAATACCAGCCACTATATATAGTACTATGTATGTATGTATGTATGTATGTATGTATGTATGTATGTATGTATGTATGTATGTATGTATGTATGTATGTATGTATGTATGTATGTATGTATGTATGTATGTATGTATGTATGTATGTATGTATGTATGTATTCAAGTGAAGACTTTGGCAACAGCAACCTAGAGCTATACATATTCAATAAGGTGGTGTGACAGCTGAGAATGAGATCACCAAACGTTAGTGGTTCAGTTACACGAATGTTACCATGGGTAATGTAAGAATCGCCATTATCTCATTATATATATAATATTGAATCATGTTCTCCTCTGAAGTGATATTACCTGCCCTTTTTATATAATGTTTAGGTCTCATTTCGAATACAGAAATTTCACAGGAAAATTTTAATTCCCACATGATTCGAGAATTTGCCTTAATTTTCGCAATAGACGATCGTTTTCCTAGTCGAGCACCTGGTCGGCATCCAACGTGCAGCTAGCTTAGCCCATCGACGACCTGCCGCTCGCCGGGAGCCAAAGCGCCCGCCGAAGCCTCGTGCGCAACGGCTGTCAGGCTCAGTCTTCAAGGGAAATGAGTTCAGGTTCAGAAAACTAATTGCTTTGCTGGGTTCATTTAGTGAAGATCCGATGCTTCAGAAGTCATGGTGAAAAGCTACAGGAAATGAATTTCAAGATGTACTGTTTACTATTGCTGGCATCAGAAACGTTTACTCGTCATTCACTGCTGTAAGCTCTGTGTAAAACGGATAGACCGGTGGTCTAAGAGCAAGTATAATAAGAGGCTGTTAGTAGGCTGTATGTTGAGGTGGAGGAGAGAGAGGAGAAGAGAGAAGAGAGATGGGCTGTAAGTTTACAGCCAGCTGAAACATAAAAACCAAGAAACTTTGTGAGAAAAAGGGGTGGGTCATACAGCCTTCAGCTGACTGTAAACTACTATATAAATGAGCTGATAAGTGGGCTATAAGTGTCCATACAGCCAGCAGAGGACTGTATTATTAGCCTTGCTCTAACGGTGAGAGCAAGGATATTGTTTTTACCCATCCAAACGGTGTACCTTATTTATTCAGAGTATATACGTGTATGTATTCAGTAGAAAAACATATGTCCACACTACGTAAGGATATGAAGCCTTCGCAAAAATTCCTAGCATGAGTGTGGTGTCTGTTCTTCTTGTAATCTCTCTCTCAAAAAACAAGTTCAGACCGTAACAAACCTCTGGCTGGGGAATTAGTATACGGAATTGCTAAATTCTGTAGCATGTTTTTTTTTCCTGCGTGTGGTTTCTTTCTTGTAATCTCTCTCAAAAAAAAGTTCAATTCGTAACAAACCTCTGGTGGGGGAATTAATATACGGAATTGCTAAATTCTGTAGCATGTTTTTTTCCTGCGTGTGGTGTCCGTTCTTCTTGTAATCTCTCTCAAAAAAAAGTTCAGTCGGTAACAAACCTCTCGCTAGGGGAATACTATATATATTACACCCCGCGGACTCTCCGGCCGGAGAGGATGTCCACGTGTCAGCCTCCGCGAAAAAACCCGCAAAGATTTGGTAATTACGTTTAGGTCCCCGGTTTTCACAAAAAGGTCTCTGTATTCTTGCGAAAAAGCCCCTACACACTTTTTTTGCTGGGTAGCGACCCGCGGTTTCCTGTAATTACGAACAGGCCCTTATTTCTTCCGAAAAGGCCCTCGGTTTTTTGCGAAAAGCCCCTCCACTCTCCTTTTATTGCGAAAAGGCCCTCGATTTTTTGTGAAAAAACCTACGCTTTCTTTTTTTTCTGCGAATTTTCGTCTCTTTTACTTCGGTCCACACGGTGGCTGGCGTGGCGTGGCGTCAGGCCTACGTGGCTAGTTAATATACGGAACTGCTAAATTCTGTAGCATGTTTTTTTCCTGTGATTTCGATCACTTTTGTACGGATAACCCATTTCTTATTCGAAAATACAGAAATATACCCGACAAAATTTTTACACAAATAGGCTCGAGTCGCCAAACCATTGGGCGATTTACGCTTGTCGCCCACCAAAAGCGAGTTATAAAGAATCAGTAACAGTTGGGCGATTAAATGCAATCGCCTCCCGTTAAGCGATTCAATTGAATCGCCCCCCCCCCCCGTTCGCGACATAAAGAAGAGTCGCCCAACAGGGGCGATCATGTGAATACCGCCCGACGGCCAAGCCCCTTTTCTTCCCCACGCTGCCGCCATTCACTCTCGCGAGCGAAGAAGATGACGAAGAGAGGAAGGAAGAGGAGGAGAGGGGAAGAAGAGAAGGAAGGGAGAGGAGAGGGAAGAAGAGAAGGAGAGAGAGAGAGGAGGAGAAGCCGCGGGATTTGCAGGTATTTTCCTAATTTTAGAAAATTTATTTTAGAAAATTTGTTTAGATAAATTTAGTTTACAAAATCTAGTGTAGATATTTAGTTTAGATATTTAGTTGAGATATTTAGTTTAGAAAATTTAGTTTAGAAAATTAGCTTAGATATTTAGTTTAGATATTTAGTTTAGAAAATCTAGTTTAGAACATTAAATTTAGAAATGTAGATGCAGGTTTACAAATTTAGATGTACAAATTTAAATGTAGAAAAATATAGTTTTTGTATAATATTTGTAATGCATTATTGTGGAAATTTTACTTTAGAAAATTTGTTTAGATAAATTTAGTTTAGAAAATGTAGTGTAGATATTTAGTTTACAAATTTAGTTTAGATATTTAGTTGAGATATTTAGTTTAGAAAATTTAGTTTAGAAAATTAGCTTAGATATTTAGTTTAGATATTTAGTTTAGAAAATCTAGTTTAGAACATTAAATTTAGAAATGTAGATGCAGTTTACAAATTTAGATGTACAAATTTAAATGTAGAAAAATATAGTTTTTTGTATAATATTTGTAATGTATTATTGTGGAAAATTTACTTTAGAAATTTATTGTAGATCATTCAATGTACAAATGTAGATGCAGTTTACAAAATTGAAATGAAGAAAATTTAAATGTAGAAAATTGTTGTGTCGAAATTTTGTATACTATTTTCATGTATTATTGTAGAAAATGTAGTGAACAAATTTACATTTAGATAATTTTGCGATTATGGCGGGTGATTGGCGGTACCGTTGGACGAGCACTTGGACCGCGTGCACGCGCTTCCGTCGTCTTGCCGCCACCGGGAGCACGGACGAGTCGACTGAGCTGGGAGTGGTCTGGACACGCACACCTCGTGTGGCCTGGGGACTCGACCCCCGTTGGACTGCCAGGTTTGCACTACGCCAATGTTTTAGTATTACCATAAAAACATTTAATGCTGACCTTCACTTTATTTGTAGGCTGCGGGATGCCGGACTTCTCCCTCTTGCCCGGATGGTGCAGGCCACGGATGAGGACGGAGGTGCCTTGGCTGGGGAGGGGGACGAGGCGGGCGTGGAGCGATCACGACGCTTCCCGTTCGACCGTTCCCTGTTGACGGCTTTGGTGGACCGTTGGCGGCCCGAGACGCACACTTTCCATCTACCAGTCGGGGAGATGGCGCTGACCCTGCAGGACGTGTCCCTACTCCTTGGCCTTCCGGTCGCGGGAGATGCTGCCTTCCTACCGGAGGCTCCCGCCGAGTGGCGCGATGACTTGCTCGGCAGTTTCCAGGGGGTCCTTCCACCGGCCGATCACCACCACATCTTCGACGAGAGGCAGAAGCATGGACCGACGCTGAGGTGGTGGCGCGATGCACGTGCGTGGTGTTTCAAGTCGATCGCGTCTTGAAACTCTTATTTGTGCAATTACATACTAATAAGAACTTGTTCGCGTGAGTTGAGCGCATGGTTACGAGATCTTGGCGATTACGGTCGCGCGCCACCGGAGGCTTATGTCTTTGTGGCTATTTGGTTGGGTGCTCTTCACGACCAGCCATGGCAACACCGTTGACACGCCTTATCGCTTATGCGAGGCGATTGCGGGCGCCGAGGCCGTCCCGGATCAGGTGAGGATCGGCGCACTTGTCGCGATGTACCGCGGCTGTGTCGCGATCGTGCACGAGGATTAAGGCGAACTTGATCCTCACGGGATGTCCCCTGCTGCTGCGATTGTGGTCGTTCGAGCGCTTGATCTCGGACAACTGTACTAAACGACATGGGTCCCTACGGCCGAGATGTACCGGGAGACATCGACCGCCGACGATGGGTTCTATTTAGTGTCGTCGGCGAGTGAGTTTTATTTTATCGTAGTCAACTTATTAACGATCGTCGTACTAAACAATTTGCCTTTCTTGCAGTACAGTTCACGCGCGCGCGAGTCACGCGGCGTACCACCCTTCGTGGAGCGGTTGGACCGCCTCGCGATCCGGCGTCGCTGGAGCCTTCGCGGCGGGCGGCGCAGCGAGCCGTGCTCTGACGGGCATGCGCCTTGTCTTTGGCGTGACGAGCTTTCGCTAACCGCCGGAAGCTTCGTGTCACGGCATCTACGTGGAGGACTACGCACCGCAATGGTGATGCGGCGATTTGGGCATGGCGAGCACTTCTGTACGATCGGGCGCCCGATTCGCCGATTCGCGCGCGCGCGCGTGAGTGATCGCCGATATTTTTGTGCGTACTTACTATTGTGATCGCAAGTACTTACATTACGTAATGGTTCCATAAACAGCACAACACGAAGGGCGTCAAGAAAGGCACTGGTGGTCCGGGAGGATGCAGCCGGATTGCGCGATGGGAGAGTGCGTTTGGATGACCGCGTGGAGGAGGACCGGCCATACGACATAGCCGACTACGCGGAGTATCTCATCCGGTACGGGCGGACTCGTCAGGTGGTACATGTCGTTGACCCACCCCCTGCGTCGCCGCCGCCCGACAGACGCGTACCCTGCGCACTTCGCACGCGACGCTCACATCGCGGTACGTAACTTGTAATTTCAAAAATTCTCAAATGGCAATATCGTTTCGATGATGGACCATTCTATGTCTTTTTGTCCAGGCTGACGTCGGTGTTGCGATGTGGTCGGAGTCCTCCGCACTAGCGCAGAGGTGGGGCACAGGTGGGGAGTTGACCCGCGAGGAGGCCGTCAGCTTTGCGCGACGGATGGAGGCCGGGTGTAGACGTATCGTCAACCTACTGTCCTGCATGAGGCTACCGGCGGTCTCCACACCTACGCCCAGTGCACCCCGACCACCAGTGCCACCCCGACCAGCGTGGCACTACTCCGGAGGTAGTACGTGGACACGTCCACCTCCCCTGGAGCAGCCAGGGAGTTCTACGTGGACACGTCCACCTCCCCCGGACCAGCCAGGGAGTTCTGCTTGGTCACGGCCTCATACACCTCCTACGTACATCCCCGGCTTCCACACGGATGATTTCATGGCGCCATGTACGGGTACGCATCGTCCGATCTTGTTTTTATCCTAAGACGACATGCAATGAACTAACGATATTACTATTGCAGGTCCTTACCAGCAGCAGGGACGCTTCTCCCCGGGCCACATCGAGGTGGACCAGTTTTTGGGTGGCTGGGCGTCCTCCGACGCAGCACCGAGGTTCTCTCCGCGATGGCCTCCCGGTGCCGAGGCCACACAGCCAAAGGTGCGGTGACTCCACCGGCGCAAGCGCGTGCGAAACCCACCGATCGTTTTACTTTTCGGACCCTCGTCACCCGCCTCGTAATCCGTTGCAGGAGGACGGCCAAGCGGGCCGTATGGCAGACGCGCGCGCGTGACGAGCACCTTAGGGTGGGAGTGAGGGTGTATGTCATGCATGTAATGGATAAATACGCGGCATGTTCTGCGTTATATTATAAAGTTCATTTAAATTCAAACAATGCTATTATCTCTTCTTTTCGTATAGAAAATTATTTCTATATCAAGTAATGTGACAAATATTAAATACCAGTTCTTGTGTGACTTAACAGTATATGTGACTATAACACATTTTTTACGAGTTTCAAATTACAAAATTCACAAAACCGAAAGACGGGATCACCATGCAGTCGTCTAGAGGTAGATTGGCGAGCAGGCGTGAGGAAGAAAAGAGGGCTTGGCCGTCGGGCTGTAGTCACATGCAGTCGCCCCCCCGTTGGGCGACTCTCTTTATGTCGCCGAACGGGGGGGGGATTCAATTTAATTGCTTAACGGGGAGGCGATTACATTTAATCGCCCAACGGTTACCAGATTCTTTATAAGTCGCTTGTTGGTGGGGCGACAAGCGTAAATCGCCCAATGGTTTGGCGACTCGAGCCTATTTGTGTAAAAAATTTTGTCGTGGATATATTTCTGTATTTTCGAATAAAAAATGAGTTATCCGTACAAAAATTTCAATTAATATACGGAATTGCTAAATTCTGTAGCATGTTTTTTTCCTGCGTGTGGTGTCCGTTCTTCTTGTAATCTCTCTCAAAAAAAAGTTCAGTCGGTAACAAACCTCTCGCTAGGGAATACTATATATATTACACCCAGCGGACTCTCCGGCGGAGAGGATGTCCACGTGTCGACCTCATGAAAAAACCGCAAAGATTTGGTAATTACGTTTAGGTCCCCGATTTTCACAAAAAGGTCCCTGTATTCTTGCGAAAAAGCCCCTACACACTTTTTTTGCTGGGTAGCGACCCGCGGTTTCCTGTAATTACGAACAGGCCCTTATCTCTTCCAAAAAGGTCCTCGGTTTTTGCGAAAAGCCCCTCCACTCTCCTTTTATTGTGAAAAGGCCCTCGATTTTTGTGAAAAACCTCGCTTTCTTTTTTTGCAATTTTCGTCTCTTTTACTTCGGTCCACACGGTGGCTGGCGTGGCGTGACGTCAGGCCTCGTGGCTAGTTTATATCTGGAATCGCTAAATTCTGTAGCATGTTTTTTTCCTGTGATTTCGATCACTTTGAGATGTACCATTTTATACGGTTCATCCGTTTGTTGTGGGATGGCCCCACCTAAATCCATTTGACTGTTGGGCGGAAGGAATAGAAAGGACATGTAAAAATACATGTATTTCCCTAGCATAGTACTTAGCTATAGGGTATTATTGTAATCATGCCTTGTAGTCATACACACACACATATATATATATATACACATACATATATGTACATATACATACAAATATGTATATGTATATGTATATGTATATGTATATGTATATGTATATGTATATGTATATGTATATGTATATGTATATGTATATGTATATGTATATGTATATGTATATGTGTGTACGTATGTATGTGTATGTATGTGTGTGTGTATATGTATGTATGTGTATGTATGTATGTATGTGTATATATATATCGTAGGGGGGAGGAAGAGAGCTAGTCCATTTCTTATACTCGATATACTAGGACCGCATTTACAACAATTTTCAGGGCAACTACGTCGAAATGGTCGATGCAAACTAGCTCTTCGCCATTAAGCAGAAGTCCTCAGAGAAGCTCTAGGAATACTTGAGAAGCTCCAGGAATACTTCAAGCGCTTTGCTAAAGTTCGTTGGCAAGTGAAGGATATGAACGAGACTACTATTATCAATGCGGCAATACAAGGTCTTTGTTGGGGTCCGCTAGCTGAGTACAACGCTCGCAAACCTATTAAAACAGTCACCAAACTTTTCGACAAGATGGAGGAGTACACATGAGTAGAAGAAGATGCACAATGACATCGGGGAGATACCTCCAACTCAAAGCATGCGCCAGATCCTCCAAAAGAGGGCTCCAGCACAAGCAAGAGAAGGGCCAAAGGCCCAAATATGTCTTCGACATTGATGGTAGGCGCAATGATAGCGGCACCGGGGCTTACCGCGGACGTGGTCATAGGCGTCACAGTCACGACAGAGGCTGTGGTCGCAAGGAGGGTGACAGCAGCCGTGAAGAACAACAGCAATAGGGCTATGGTGCGAGGTGCATGGTTGCGATGAGCACCTCATGCGACATTGCCCTACCATCACAACACTTCGTGAGAGTGTTGTCAGGGACAGGGCAATGGAAGTAAGGGTGCCAGTGGTAGCACACATGTAGCAACCCTCAGAGGGTCACCTACTTTCGCCCACTCCCACCGCCCTGTGCATACAAGCCTCCAACGATGGACAACGCCAACCCACCAATGTGTTGCATGCGGTGCCCCGGGCATGGTCCCTCACCCAGCTGGAAGGTCCAAGCGAGGAGTCACTAGCTCACCCACATGCAGACAGCCCTGGACATGGAGCCCGAGAAGGCGAGAATCATCTGCATAGTCAGAGCGAGCAATGGTTGCCACACGCTTGTGCTATGTTCATCATGAGCAATGACGCCTCCCCGATCCTCCACAGACTCATAGCAGATCCTCTGATCTGAACGATCGACGAGGCACTTTGATGCCGAGCTCGGTCAGAGTGCCTTCCGCGGCCTCCACCGAGCTCCACGCCAACAAGAATGTGTTACCCAGTAGATGGTCCCTCGTCACCACCTTGGATGAGAGTCGAGCCTTCTTCTTCTCCAGAATGATGATCTACCACAACAGCTCCTCCCACTCCTCAGTAGCTGCACATCGAGTCTGCTCTACCAATGCATGTGCATTGGAGATAGCCTTCGCTCCCTCTGTCTCCAGGAAGCAAATGCGTTTGTCCTTCGCTGCACCTGCCACAATGGCACTATTGGCAGATTGCTGGGTGGCAGCAACCTCTGCTTTCGCAGTGGCAACAGCTCTTGCAGGCAGCTTTGCTCCCGGTACCTTGTCGCATGGATAGCTCAAGCAAGAGCAAGGGCCTGCACACAAAACCGACATTTATCAACCGAACTGCTACGGTCATCAGTGTGTTGACTTAGATGTACGTTCATTTTCTTTGCCTCCAACGCACTTTTTAGGAGCTCCGAGCCGCACGAAAAGTGTCTGTGAACCCTTGGAAAACCCTTAGCGCCTCTGGACGAGGTACGAAGTCCGCCACAACAAGACACCGGGACTCCGAGCCGGTGGCCTCAGGAATGGAGGGACCCAATTAAAGACACGTCCACGATGGTAGCATCAGTCGGGCTGCAAACAGTCACTTTTCTAGAGCCCTGTGTGTGCCCTAGAGATCCGGTGCCCGCTGACGCCGAGGATAGTGTTAGGAAACATAGAGGGGAAAGCCTCGCAAAATCATGGGAGGAGAATGAGTTGTTCGCACCTGTGACCTGATTAGGAGATGTTGGCCGGGAGCTGGCAGCACTGCCAGGCTCCACATTTGCCCTTACTAAACTACCACCAGCACCACTGGCTTCAGAACCCAATTCAGCACTAACGACGCCTGTGTCAGACCCTGAATCCTCCATAAGCGCTTCTAGTGCCACTCGGAAGCCCACGCCTGCCCCACGGGCAGAGGAGACATCCGAGCATGCTTTGCTGCTCAGGTCTCCAGTCGTGCCTCATGCCCTTGAGTTGCACCCGTGGACTTGGAAGTAGATTCTTGACCGTGTTTCACTGCTCCAGCCCCCAGGGATAACTTGTGGATAGGTGATGGTAGAGCCACGCCCTTGGGGCCATCTATGACTTTGCCCCCTACACCAACCTCGGGCCTGCCAGCATCGCCTGCCTTGTCACCCAGCCCCTCCGTGGGACTCGGGATGTCGGGACCTCTACAATACCTATGTGACAGCCCTGCTCGACCTCTAGGTCCGACTTCATGTAATCTGCGGACCTCGATTTAGTTGATGAGACGGCTTCCTTGGCCTCACCTCGTTCATCCGGATGAGGGGGCATCGAGCGTAGTGGCTGCACCATGAGAGGAGACTGAAGCCCTGCGCGCAGAGGAGAGGCCTCCGCTTCGTCCCTTCATGAGCGCACGATCGAACACTGCTGGGCACGGCACGCTCCTGCACGGGATGCCAAGGGCTTCATACACCTAGTTCACCCAGTCGAGGTTTGCTGTCACTGACTCCCGAAGGCTAAGCTCCTTTGCTATGTATGGCCCAAGGAAGACGACAGCAACACTTTCAGCATCTTCGAGGGTGAGTTCTGCAATAAACATAAAACAACGTCACCATCAAGCTATCACATAACAAAGTCAACAGAGATGGTTACTACGACGTGCTTATTGGGATCGCTCGGTCTCAGCAACAAGGCAATGGTCAGGCTGACACCGTCATCGTGGGCAGGCCAGACTGGACATGCCACTGCCACATTAGCAGAGACACATTGAACATCAGAAACTCCTCCGTAAGATCATGCATGTTGATAGGAGGGTGACTCCCAGTAGTCTTCACGCGTGCTACTCGTCATCGTGATTCAGGGTCACTGATGGAAACATGTTGAAGTCCATCAGATGCCTCGTCCACTTTAAGCTGCTACCAGCCTCTACCAGGTGGTAGAACCACTGCCGCATTCAGCTCGATTCCCACTTTGTCCGCGTCACATTCACCAAGAACAACTTCATACATGCAAATCGAAGCACGAAGTTGACGCTTCTACGGTTAGAGTATTTGCCCTCAGCGAGCTTCTTCGGCTGGCATCTAGCATCGTGCAGGAAGGCGAAGAGGACAGGGCTTGGCCACACAGTCTTTGCCCACGAGGCCCAGTAATACACTGCTAATCGGACGTTGGCGTTGGGGGTCAGCTACGCCAGCTCCAATCCATACAACCTAAGGACCTCACCAACGAACATCGTTGTTGGAACCCGAAGACCCACGTTGAAGTACACGGCGAATACAACTATCTCCGACTTCATCGGGTGGGGCTCTCTCTCGTCGGCGGGAGGTAGACAGATTGCATCGCGAACCAAGATCTTCCCATCATGCACCATAACCCGAATGAGTTCTTCGGTCGCCAGACTCCACCCTGGCATGTTCGTGCATACACCGTTCACTTTATTCACTGCATTCCAGTGTTTGTTGGCCGTCAACGAATCGTGCTCAACAAACTTGTATTCCACCTCGGTCGCCAATGATCCCCTCCGGTTGGAGCCATCGTTGTGGCTCAAGGAAGCACCTGCGGTATTGTGCTGAGGACGTTAGTCACCACCATGAGCCATTCCCAAAGAATGGAGGCGACGGCGGTTGGCGCGCTTTAGGCAAGGCTGTGTGCAATATGGCGGAAGGAGTGGCGGCACTAGGGGCGGTCGCTACAACAAAATGTATGGGCGACAGTACTAACTAGCGTATGCAAGAGGAAGAAGAACGACAGTGGAGGTGACGTTTCACTAGCACTGCCGAGTATTAAAGCTAAACGTCTTTTCGACGTGTCCCCTAGGAACCCGCGCCATAACACTTTCGATGTCCCTTGGAAACTCATGTCCCACGACAAGACGGTGCACGACGCGCCAAACATAGGTGGACACATGCCCCTGGTTGCACCAGTTGCGCAAGTCCACGGTTAGCAAGACCAAATGGCATATCCAATTCGTTACTAGGCTGAAGGGATGGAGGGGGCTGAAAGGCCTAGACGACATGGTTTCGGCCTGCGCAAGATAAAGTCTTTAACCATAAGAGACTCCTTTTGTGGAGATAGCCTCTACCTAAATTCATTTGGCCTGTTAGGCCAGAAAGCCTAGTAATGACATGTAAAATGTATATATACCCTTAGTATAGTACTCAGCTATAGAAGATATTATTGTAATCAAATCTTCTGGCTATAGCCAAACACCGTTCTTATTGGCTATGGTTCGAACCAGCTTCGGATCCCACCTGTCACCCATGTCTGGAATGAGTTATTTTTCGAATTTGTTTCTCATTAATGCGTGTCCGAACGAAGGAATCAAGGGTGGGAGTGGGAGGGGAGGAGAGGAGGCAGAGGCGATTTCTTCATCTTTGCGGGCGACTTTTCCGGCGAGCTCGAGGAAGGAGAGAGGGGTAGCTTTTCCGGTGTCTTTTTTTCCGGCAATTTGTACGGTTAGTTCTCTGTGTTCTTCTCATCTCAAGGTCTTCGTCTTACTGTGAGTTTCGTTTCGTGTTTTTTTTTCGTTTTGTAACCATAGTTCTGGATATTTACGGCTAGGTTTATGCTGTTTTTGTATCTTGAAGCACAGATTTGGTTATTGTGACTCATGAGGAATGGTGGGTGGGGAGGGACGGACCCAGCAACAGGGTTGGGCGGCCGCCCGACCTACGCCGCCGGCGGAACACCCCCACCGGCGTTGGAGAAGAAGGCCCTGTTATATATTTTGGGGAGAAAACATGCATCGGACTTGGGGACTGGGGCTGTGGGGCGGAGTAGATGGTGCGGGCTGCAACATGCATGGGGGCAGAGCAGATGGCGTGGTCTCCAGCACCGGCAGCCTCGCGCGCTGCCATTTTTGGCCTTGGTGGTGGTGTGTGTGTGAGAGAGAGAGGCGTCGCTGACGGACGATGAGTGCTGTGTTGGGTGGGGTATTTGGCGATTAAGGATAAGAGCAAGTGGGGCCCACAGTGAAGACAAGGTCTTTTCGTTTGTCTCCACCACTCAACTAGGTGCTGCTTCACTACGAATGCAACGGCTGCGAGCACCATGCTTTTTGGGGTTATATATAAGGGTCATCTGGTTATTTTTGGGAAAATTTGTTCAGTAGCACTGAAAGGTCACTGCTTTTGGAAAATACCACCGAAAAAATCGGGCTCCAGAAATTACCACCAAAAGATTCAATTTGCTTCGGGATTTAGCACTCTGGACGAAAATACCCTTACCCCCTCCGCTCCTCCTCCGCTGCCCTCTCCCTCCCCTCCCTCACCTTCCTCTCCGCCGCTAGGGTTTCTCTCGCACCCCGCCGCCGACACCGCGTAGCCGTGAGCGAAGGATAAAAACTGGGTTTTTCCCGTACGGGCATCCCACAATTTGACGCTGTGGTCGTAGGAGCCGGTGGCGAAGAGGTTGTGGTCGGCGGGGGAGGCCGCGCCGGCTCGGATGTAGTCTCGTTGGGCGGGGGCGGTGAAGACGGCGTCTTGGAGGCACATCCCGAAG
Source organism: Dendrocalamus sinicus (assembly GCA_036346575.1). NCBI lineage: Eukaryota > Viridiplantae > Streptophyta > Magnoliopsida > Poales > Poaceae > Dendrocalamus > Dendrocalamus sinicus. Next base: position 4,321,100 of record CM070663.1, read on the forward strand.
AGGCAAGAAGCGTGTCGCCACCGGCGGTGAGAGGTGGATCTTGTCGCCGCCGGCGGCCGTACCGGACCACGCGGTCTCGGCGGAGTGGCGCGGAGGGCGCGGAGCGCCCGACGTCGACTTGTCGGCGCGGAAGACGCGGACAACGCCCTTGTTGCCGGCAGTGAGAAGGGCGTCGTCGGAGCGGAAGGAGGGGCAGAAGACGATATCCTCGGAGACGGAGATAGAGGGAAGTGGCGCGAGGGGGTTGCCCGAGAAGAGGCGGATGGAGTAGGAGCGGCGGCGCGAGGGTGGGAGTGGAGTGGGCGGGAGAAGGTAAGGTGGGTGACGGCGAATTGGAGCGGAGGTGAGCTCGGAGGAGCGAAGGAGCGCCATGAGAGGCCTCCGACGAGAGCGGGCGGGGTTACCGCGGGGCGGGATGAGGCGGTGTGCGCGGCGGGAAGAAGGGCTTCGAGGTGTCGGCGGCCATGGTGGGCGGCGGGTGCGAGAAACCCTAGCGAGGCGGCGCAGGAGCCGGGAGGAGAGGAAGGTGAGGAAGGGAGGAGAGGCGGCGGCGGAGGAGGAGCGGAGGAGGGTAAGGGCATTTTCGTCCAGTGCTAAATCCAAGCAAATTGAATCTTTGGTGGTAATTTCCGAACTGGTTTTTCGGTGGTATTTTCCAAAGCAAAGACCTTTCAGTGCTCTTGAACAAATTTTCCTATTTTTTCTACTAATTAGTTAAATTTGTAACATTTAGATTAGGGATCAAGGAGTTCCATGTTTTTGAAGAGAGGAGATTTTTTCAAGAGGGAGGGGAGAATTCATGTCCATTGGACATTTAATCTAATGGTTTTAAATCTGGATGATAGTTAAAAAAACATCCGGATAATGTTTAACAAAACCCTATTTTATAAATTTTGTTAACTCAAGTGTGAATGTGATCAAACTGCAGCAGCCAGGCCAAGGAGCAAGGAGTCCAGGAATAAATAGCTTCCATCAGGCTAATCTAATTAACTTTCTCATTCTCTCGTAGCTTCTCTAATTTTTTTAATTGTTAAATACATATATATACTTATTTTATGGATGTATTCTTATTTTTTGAGAAATCACCATACCAGCATCACGGATCGAAAAAATTTAAGATCATACTATTGGTCTACTGTTCAGGCCGCCCCACTGATGTTCAAGTAGCCAATTATCCTTATCCATATCATCTGATGTTGTACTATCTGTTAGTTAATTTATGGTTCATTCACATCGTATTGATCATTCTGAAATTGAGCAGTAATTGATCAATTTGATGGCTTTACCCTGATCGATTCGGCTTGAGCTTCTGGCTTCTGGCTTATTTTTCACTATTCATAAATTTCGTCTTTTTCTAAACTTTTGGCTTTTTGTTGAGCTTTTTTGCCGGTTCTTTTTTTTCCCGTATTCGTTTGTATTATACATATTGGGCTAATATATTTTTTATATTTTTAATTTTTTTTAAATTTAATTATGCTAAATAAGCCTCTGTCAGCTACAGTGGTTTTTTCGGCCAGCTACAGTATTTTCAGCCATAAGCCATGAGCTTTTAAGCCCAACTGATCAATCGTTCCACTCTAAATGGCTTCAGGTTATGATTTTTTAGCTTTCCGCTTATTTATGTTAGAAGCCATTTAAAATGTATCGGCTTCTAATTTCGGCTTATTTTTGCTTTTTCAGCTTTTTTGCTTTATTCCTTTGTATTGGCTATGATGATATAACGGTTTTTATTATTTTTTCTACTTTTTCTTATTTTCTTTTAAAAAAGTTAACAGTGCAATTTTATCTGGAAGTCAAAAGCTGAAGCCCACAGCCGGATAGAGCGCTGCGACTAGTGAGTGTTGAGGCTTCCTATATTCTATTTCCCCTTTTTAGGTCTAAGTGACAGCCATTTCGGTCAGTGGATTGGGTCATAGTTGCTACAGAATTATTCCAATGTTCAACCTGTATAAAAGAAAAGTTTGAATGTAGTTTTCCCAGATAGTTGCACTGGAACTGAATATTGATATAGCGGCCGTGTTTCTTTTTCAGTTCTGTGGTTTCAGTTTTTTTTAATTTATTAAGTTCTAGAACTGCATGCTATGTGTGCTGCAGTGATTGCAATTAATGTTTTGTGTTTCCAAGTACCTGGCTTCAGTTCTAGAACTGAAACCACAGAACTGAAAAAGAAACACGGCACACATAGCATGCAGTTCTAGAACTTAATAAATTAAAAAAAACTGAAACTGCAGAACCCTAAATATTTTTTTTCTTTAACACATAAAACGAATCAACTAATTAAAAGATGGTGACATGCACACACACGCATAGAAGTATCACTTGTAATTTTTCCTTGTGTTGTATTTGATATTTATTATCACTACTACAGAAAGGCTAATAGTAGACGGCAAATCACAGACGGTTTTGTGAAACCGCCTGTAATGTAAACTATTACAGACGGTTTTAATTTGAAGGCCGTCTGTCGTATTTGTGGCGGGAAAAAGGAGTATCACAGACGGTTCTTACGTCTGAACCGTCTGTGATACTAGAATATCACAGACGGTTTTTATTAAAAACCGTCTGTGATAATCTGGGATTATCACAGCCGATTTTTTATTAAAAACCGTCTGTGTTGTGTCGACTATCACAGCCGGTTGTTGTTAAGAACCGTCAGGAATGTTCATGACGGTTTTTTACAAGAACCGGCTGTGATGTCCCTTTCTCTGTCATATTCTAGATCAGAGGTTAATATATAAGTACACATTGCTTCTAATAACTTAACTACGAACTACGAGACAAGAGATCACAAATTAAAGGCAAATTTATTAATTTCAATTAGAGGCAAATTTATTACAAAAGTCGCATGTACGTAGTTTCCAGTTGTATTCTTTTGGGCTTCGTAGCTTCTTCTTCAACTTGGGGACTTGGAGGATCACCGCTAAATTCTCGAACGCCGTTAAGATTGCCCTTGTCCTTAGCACTTCCTCGTGCAGCTGGGCAAATGATCGCGACATCCATAATGTCGTAGAGGATAGCATGAAAAGATTCCTCGAATCGCCGTTTCGCTTAATCGGCAAGGCTATCCATCCGTCTCTGCAATGCGTAGAGCTTCTTCCGCATTGCGCACATTGTGGAGAAGAACCGGGTGAGGGCGCTTCCCTTTCTTGAGCGGCACGACGCCTCCGTCGACGGCGGAGGATCAGTCAAGCCGACGGATGCAAGAAAGTCGGGAAGGAGAGCGGGCGGGTGCGGAGAAGCCGCTCCAGATGCAAATTGCTGGCCGCCTGTGTAAGGTTCCGGCCGAACAATTCGTGATGAACAGATGAGAGGAAGGAGATGATCACAAGAACAGTAGTAGAAGCCATGTTGTATTGTATATTGTAATATTGTACGTACGTAGAAGAGACCTGGATTAGGAGCGCATATTTAACCTTTAGCACAAACGGTTCGTATACCCAAACATTAATGATATAGACGCTTCGTATAACGATCGAGAGACGTTAATTAGACGATCGAAACACGAAGCGTTCTGGCATCGAAACACGCGCGAAGCAGTTCTGGTATGAAGCTTATGACAGACGGTTTTTCATTAAAAACCGTCTGTGATAATATTTATCACAGACGGTTTTTTAGAAAAAACCGCCTGTGATAATCATTATCACAGACGGTTTTTAATTAAAAACCGTCTGTGATAACTAGGGCATTTATTGCGCTGCTCAGACCTCATCTGTCTTCATTTCGATCCAGATCTGCTGCGCACTTTTTCACTCGGGAGGAAGCTAGGCGATTTCAGGCCAGTTAATTTGGTGGGAAGAGGCAGAGATTGAGCTTTGAATTAAGATTCAGACTTTCCTGGTTGCTGTAGAGATATGGTTAGTAATGAAAATTATTTTTTCTTTAATTGCATTACAATTTAGTTCTAAGTAATCCATGAGTGGTTATTGAAGATGGTTATTTTGCAAAATTGTTGGTTATATAATAGATGTTGTGTTTGTAATATGAATTGAGCTGGCAAATTAAGTCTCAATATAATAAATGTGGCCGGTATATATGTAGTTATATATAATTAGTTAATCTAGATTTTAATACTAAGTTGTTACATATGTACGTAACGTAGGACCGAAGCTGGATGTATGCCGCGAGCCGTGTGAGTGAAGAGTACATTAATGGCGTTCGCTTTTATAAGAGCCGCGAGGAGGATATGTTGAATAAGGGGTGGAATATATGTGCTGTCCATGCACCGATCGCGAGAATTTGAAGATGTTTAAGAACCGAGGCAAATTGAAGCGCACTTGATTCGGAGGGTTTCAAAAGGATTATACGTGTTGGACCAGTCATGGCGAAGTGAATGATCATATGCTGCCGGATGACATCGCCGGTGAAGTGAATGATATGCCCCCGGATGACATCGCCTGTGAAGTGAACGACATGCCGCCGGCTGATGTCGATTGTGGCTCGAATTCGGATAGGTTGCACGATGATAATCTGGATCAGATGCTTCGCGATGTAGAAGAGAACTATGATGAGAGAGAGTATGTTAAATTCCGTGGCTTGATGGAGGACTCAGAGAAACCTTTGTACACGGGCTGCAAGTACACGAGGTTGTCGGCCGTGCTTGAACTCATGAAATTGAAGGCAAGCAACGGTTGGTCCGACAAGAGTTTCACGGCGCTGCTAGGTCTTTTAGCGGACATGCTTCCGGAGGGAAATGAGTTGCCTAAAACCACGTATAAAGCTAAGAAGGTTCTTTGTCCGTTGGGAATGGAAGTAGAAAGAATACATGCATGCCCGAACGATCAGATCCTCTACCGTAAAGGGTATGCAAACATGCATGTATGTCCGTGTGCAACGATCCCGATACAAACGTAACAATCAATCGATGATGGCGAGGAACAGAGGCGAACAAAGGACCTCTGCTAAGGTGGCATGGTATTTTCCTATAATTCCCGTTTGAAAAGGTTTTTGCAAATCCAAAGGAGGCAAAAGCTGCTGCGTTGGCACTCGGAGGAGCGCAAGAAGGATGGAATGATAAGACACCTTGCTGATTCCGCGCGTGGAGAAACATCGATAGGAGGTTTGCGAGTTCGGTTCAGAACAAAGGAATATAAGGTTTGGACTGAGTACGATGGAATGAATCCTTTCAAGAGCATGAGCAGCCGACATAGCACATGGCCGTGACTCTGCATCTATAACCTTCCTCCTTGGTTGTGTATGAAGCGAAAGTACATTTTGTTGTCGATACTTATCCAAGGGCCAAAACAACTGGGAATGATATCGATGTGTTCCTAGCACCGTTGGTGGAAGATCTAAAAGTCTTGTGGACGAAGAGGTACAGTATGGGATGCATACAAACGAGAGAACTTCACTCTGCGCTCCTTATTGTTCTGCACCATAAATGATTATCCCGCCCTTGGTAACCTATCGGGCCATAGTACAAAAGGTGCCAAAGCTTGTACTCACTGCTTAGATGGTACCGAGAGTGTGTGGTGAGACACTCACGCAAACCGCGTCTACATGCGTCACCGTCAATTTTGAGATGTATATGTGAAAATGTGTGATGTAGTCAATTTTGAGATATATATGTGAAAATGTGTGATGTATCAATTTTGAGATGTATATGTGAAAATGTATATGTGTGATGTATTTGAGACCTTGTCAAAATGTATCAATCGGTTGGTGTTGTATATGAATGCAAACTGTTTGGTGGTTGATATGAATGCAACTGTGTAGTTATTGGTGCTGTCTTAATTGCGATAGCCGGCAAAGGCTTATCACGCACTTGAACCGCCAGTGATAGAAAACTATCACGAGCGGTTCTACACTTAGAACCGTCGTGATATGTTATCACGCAGCAGTTCTAAGTTTAGAACCGCCGTGATAATCGCCACATATATACCCTCTCCCAAGGGTTTTCGTGTGCGCTGTAGTTATTCGATTCGATCTAAATCCCGAGCCCGTCGTCGCCGCCGCCTCCCGAGCCCTCGCCGGCCGCCTCCCGCAGCCCTCGGCGCCGCCTCCCGGACGAAGACGCCGCCGCAGCCTCCTCCTCCTCCGCCGCCTCCCGAGCCCGCCGCCTCCTCCTCCGTCGCCGCCTCGCCGAGCCGTGCCTCCTCGTCCCCGTCGCCGCCGCCTCCTCTGCGTCGCCGCCGCCTCCTCCTCCGTCGCCGCCTCGCCCCGCCTCGCCTCCTCGTCCTCTGTCGTCGCCGCCTCCTCCACCTCCTCCGCCGCCCTCCTCCTCTGCGTCGCCGCCTCCTCCTCGTCCGCCGTCCCTAAGGTCACCAAAACCCTAAGGTTGATGCTTGATGCTTGTTATGCTTTATGCTTGATACATTGGTACATAGTACAATATTTAGGTTGATGCTACTGTTAGTGTTATGGTTGATGCTTCGTTAGTGTTTAGGGTTGATGCCATCTTGTTAATGATATGCTATTTGGTACATACTACATTGGTACATTGTTTATCGCAGCTTGCTTAGTTTACATTGGTACATATTACATTGATGCTTGATGCTTCATCTTGTTATGCTTGATGCTTGATGTTTGTTATGCTTTATGCTTGATACATTGGTACATAGTACATATTTATGCTTGATATCGCAGCTTGATTAGTCTACGTTTACGTGATGATCTGTGTCTTGAATCATCTAATCGAATCATCGCTCTCGCGTCGTGATCCGAGAGCGAGATGAAGAAAAGGAGTGGGAAGAAGCGGATGGATAGTCGCTCACCGAAGAAGTCGGCGATATCACCGCTCACCAAGAATCGGAATGTCTTTTTGCACTTTTGTAATAAAATTGACTTGAATTTTGCGGAAAACGAAGGACTTGATACCTTCAAGGGCATGAAGCAAGTGACACACTCTAGTGTATCGGGTTCAATGAACCGATACACTAGTTTGTGTCATTTGCTTCTTAGAACTTTGTTTAGAGACCTTGTAGTAATAATATATGCCACATAGACATTCAAAGGGCATGAAGCAAGTGGACACTCCAGTGTATCCGGTTCAATGAACTTGATACACTGGTTTGTTCCATTTGCTTCATAGAACTTTGTTTAGGACTTTGCTATTTGGTTTATAGTATTAGCAACTAAAGTAGGTGCTAAGATAGGCACATCACCCCTCTCTATGTCCATATCACCCCTCCCTTCTCCCCTCCCCTCTACTCCTCTCTTGTCTTCCAATTCAATATGATCACTTTCTCATCTTATCTTAATAGACCCACAAAATGAGCAACACATCACCCGCGCATTCTTCAACATCATCGCCGGAGGTGTCCGCTCCAACATCAAGACGCCAAGGAAGAGGGCTATCGAAGAAGCTCGAGGGCCGACAGACCATCACAGCAGTAAGCGATCCGGGGTCCCTATCCTTCCTAAAAAGCGGTAAGCGCATTCAAGCATGGTCGGAATAGTTGCACGAGAACAATTGAGATCACATACAATTCGTGGAAGAACGTGCCTAACACTCGGAAACGTGAGTCGTGGACCGAAATTTTGGCATCGTTCGAGTTCCCGTAAGAACACCTACACGCGTGCAACGACAAACCTACCTAGGCGTGCAAAGCATGGAAGAACTTCAAGAGCACGCTTGTCAAGAAATACGTGGAGACGGACGAAACGCCTTTTCATATATACCCATTCCGGAACCACAATGGGAAGAGTTCAAGGCGATGAAGACGTCCAAGAGTTCAAAAGTACAAGTACGGCGCACAAGGCCCTCCAGCAAAAACACACACCCCACGCACTTGGCACACTGGGTATGCGGGTAAAATCCATGATGGATGAAGGAGGATGACTGGTAGCCGCACAGACATCGCCCGCCGTTTTCCAATATCCGGATGACCGCGCACGAAATTGGATTAGAGCAAGGTCATCTACAACGACATCGGGGACATCTCCTTTGAAACCCCGCGACCAGCAAGTGTCCCAAATACCGTAAGATATCGATAGAACTACGTAGCTTGTAATTACTCCACAACCGTATGAGTTGAAATGACATTTCGTGCTCTTGCAGAAGAGCTGAGTTTTGAATCTACCACAGGATCATTCCAGGAACAAGGGAGAATGATATGCTCTCCGTGGCCACGGGAATAAGGAGCACCGGGTCGTCACGAGAGGCCTTGGGCTTTACGTTCCTTGGAAACATGGTTTCAAGATGACTCGGAATGTATCGGCGTAGGAAGAGAAACAAAGCGAGCGTGACGCACAGCTACGAGAAGAGATCAAGGAATCTCTTAAAGAGGAGATATTAGCTCGGATGGGTGATGTAATCGAGAGAAGAGTGCGAAAAGCAGATGAAAGTTATCAGCCACCACCACCGCCGCTATGCTAGCTAGCCCGCACAACCGTCCGAGTAGTCGCTCGTCCAATCCGACGCATACCAGTCCAAATTTCCCGTGGGCGACATCCGTAATAATTATTACCTCTCGAATGCTTGTTCCATTGGTAGGCCTATTCGAGTAGCTAATTTTGTATCGTTATGTAGGAGCCTACGAACTGCAGGCTCCAAGTGAGATATGGCTCCATTCCGTTGTTCGCTGCTTGGGGCCAGGCATATTCGTCTCATATCGGGGCCGTGGTGCACGGTCAAGCTTTAGCGCCAGGCTTCGCAAAAGTTAATGTGGATGGTGTGTATGTCAATTTTGAGGTGGTCCCGCTACCGAAGCCCCCCAACGACGAGATCGTGACTCTAGGACAGGCCATTGGAACATTCATCCAGTGGCCCAAAAGCGACATCTCCCTGGAGGCTTCTTCACCGGTGGCAGGACCAGAAGTGCAGTGCGAACCACAGCAACATACACCGGTGCTATCTCCACAGGTGCTATTCTCGCCAGAGCAACTTGCACTGGTGACATCTCCACACGGGCAGTGCGAACCACAGCTACCTGCACCGGTGCTATCTCCACGGGAGCTATTCTCGCGAGAGCAACTTGCACCGTCTATACCATTACAGTCGACTAGCATAAAGTCGAGCGACAATCGAGGCAGTGGCCGGGGCAAATCAAAGATGAAGGACGATAACGATATCCCGTACATGCCATTGGCCCGCAAATTCGTGCTAGGCGACCCGATGGTACTCAAGAAAGAGCTCCTAGAACTAGGACTTGGTTGCCAAAGATTCCACACTTGGTATATGGAATAGTCCAATAAGCGGAGGGAGAACGGCGCTCGGTATCATCACAAATTCAAGCAGAACATTTCATTCACGGTTCGGAATGTGTCTTCGCGGTGACCTTCGACGATATATTTGAACTTTTCACGCTCAACGCCTCGACGCCTCACTGTTCGATCTTTGGACGCCGTAAGTCCGTACAATCACGCCTCTATTCACGTAATACCGATATATGTCACAATTTGTTGCTTTTCTGTGCTATATATAGATTCATGCTGACCGAAGCTAGATCATCGAAATCACGAATTGGTTTCCTTGACCCACGCTTGGTCGCCATTGATACCATCATCGAGAATGCATCCTTCGTCGAGGACTATATTGTAAAAGCAACGCTGCTCACCAAGATAAGGAATTTGTTCTTATGCCATACAATGAGGAATTCCATTGGATTTTAATTGTAATTATACCAAAATGGAACAAGGCTATATACCTTGATTCTCTAAGTAAGAACAAATCCAAGTACACAGCTATCGCCCGAATACTCGATAGGTACGTACATTGTACATTGTACTCTTTCTTTCCTTTCGAATGACTAATCTAACTTTTTCGAATAACGAAGGTCGTTCGCTACATACGTTAAACAAACACGTGACTCGACGACGGGCCAAGCCCTTGAAACATGATCGCAAGTTTCCGTATTCCTAGCTACATATTAATTAATCATATACAACACATAGTAGTAATGCCACTTGATTTAACACATTCTATTTTTGCGGTGCCACCAAGCGGGAGCCGGGCAACACGTGTGGATACTACGTGTGCCACCATATGAGACTACTCTCGATTCCACCAAGATCACTAATGCTAAGGTTTGTCAATCTTCCCACAATTATTTCATACATGTCACGTGTTATATGTGTGCGCGTTGATATTCCTATCTACAGTTGCGCCATCTCTAAATCTACTTTGGAACAAATGGACTTAGCAAAAATTCGAGGAGAGTTGCTTTGGTTTTGTGGGCTAAAGTCATCAAATCAGATGGAGAGTTCCACTGCATTGATTGATTTTTATTGCTCTTATCACTCTGTAATTCTGAATTTGTAAATGGATATTTTATTTCATTTCAATTAATTCATTTGCGAAATGGATGCCTTATGTCTGTGAATGAAATGTGATGTGAATTGGATGTTTGTCAAATGAATTGAGATGTGAATTGGATGTTTGTCAAATGAATTGAGATGTGAATTGTATCTATACTTGTTTATCTGCTTGTTTCAGAGGGCATGGCTAGCATTTCCCGAGGCTAGCCAATAAACAGAAATAGATTCGTTAGGGGAGGAATATCACGACGGTTTTCATTACAAACCGTGCGGATAATCGATATCACGACGGTTTTTATAAAAACCGTCGCGATTATCGATATCACGAGCGGTTTTTATAAAAACCGCTCGCGATATCGATAATCCTGACGGTTTGTAATAAAAACCGTCTCGTGATATCGATAATCACTGACGGTTTGAAAACCGCTCGTGATAACTGGATTATCATCGACCCATAATTTCAGGCGGTTCAGATAACCGTGCGTGATGACGATTTCAACCGTCTGCGGATGACCTTTATTCGATAATATTTTTGTTCTGTCGTGTTGCCCATGGCCTGCTTGGCTTAATTTGCTTCTGGTTCTGGGTTGTGACAAGAATCCCCACTTATCGCGGTTGGTGTCTGCTTCGCCTGTCTCTAGCTTGGAAGCATCTGACAGCATCACAAGGAAGCAGATAATAATAATTGTAATCGTCTCACTACTCTCCTACGTAGTCAGTACCCAGTACTCAGCAGCGCAGTACTATTCATTCACAAAAAGGCGCAGTACCCAGTGCGTGCAAGCATGCATGCCGCTGGAACAAGATATTTCCAAAGCTTCGTGTTAACATTGTGGAAGATGGGGCCTAATGGTTTAGAAATCCCTGCCTTTCCTCTAACAAACTTCAGTTGATTAGAGGTGAGAGAAACTCAACTCAACTGGAACAGAATTAACAGTAGACAAAACTTAATTAACAGAGATACGTGCTAGAACTATCAAGCTAAGGTACAATACATAACCCACACTAGAGTTCATCTCTTACTGATTCTCATGTCTGCATGCTCTACTATGGACGTACGTAGCATGTTCAGAGAAAAACTGAACAAGTCACGCTTAAGCTAATAGCATGGACCGCATGGCTTTGTTCGATGGTGATTCGGTGAATGACCATCGGGCCCAGAGTAGTCTTCATTGAACCTTGGTGCCACCGCACAAGGGCTCGTTTTCAGCTGCTTCATTCTGCCTGAGCCATGTCCGACGTCGGATGCGCGGCGCGTATTCATCCGATGGCCACCAGACGCTTGCCACTTGGAGTTCATGATCAACTCCTGGTTACACATAAATATACCAGCGAGTTGCCACTCACTGCATGTGTAGCATGGTAATGAAAGTAACATACCTAACCTGTTGACTCACATACTGACCTTCTTGTTCATTGTGGTATGCTGCAACTGCATGTCAATCCTTCTAAGTCCTAGACATGAAGGAAAATGGAATGGAACTACAAGAATCAACACTCCAACATTCTACACTAGAATGAGAGAGAGAATTGAAACATAACTGAACTCAGTTAGAAATGAGTATTGGATAAGCCTGCAGCATTACCATGAGCTCTTGCCGCAATGATCAGGAGGATAAGAGAAGCCAATACCATGGAGCTCCTCATTGTAAGTGCTAATTTGGGTGAGGTAAAGCTCCAAAACAAGAGAGGCTAATTTGTGTATGGAAGACCAAGGCATATATGCGTAGTGTCGCCAATGGAGGGCTTTCGTTTGCACATATATACAGGTAGAGGTTCCCATAATTCACAGTGCTTCTGAGATGTGATGGTGGGACATGTCTGCTAGCTGATGTTTCTGCCTACACATTCCTTGGAAGGGGCCTTGATGTGATTTATTTAACCAGCCCATGTAGCTCACATTCCGGTTGAGATGCCACTCTTTAAGGAAGGATGTCCCCCCTGAAATATGATGCTTGTTTCACTCAGTAACCTTGTGCATGTCTTGACTCCCCCTTCTCATGAGATTATATAAACTTTTGCTGCTACAGCCAAAGTTTTCAGGATTGTGATCCATATCGCGATATATCTTACAATGCAAAGATTCTATCGGATCATTTCGATCGATCCTGTTCTTTTAGTATCATAGTTGCAAAGTATCCGTCCATATCTTACTATCTTTAGAATAACTAGATAGGAATAAGTCTAATGATTTTTAGATAGGAATAACTCTTGACTTACCCCCGATTTTTGGGGTGTGTCTAATCTATCCCTGAACTATAAAATCATCTAAATAGCGCCATAAACTATGCCGAACCATCCAAAGAACTCCTCGTGGCGGTTTCAATGGCAGTTGGCAAAGTGGCAATGAGCCCGCAAATTATATAAGTAAATTTTCTGTACCCTTATCTTCCACCTCATTCTTCTTTTTGCTCTTTCTCTGTCCGCCATGGAAGAGCAAGATTGGCACAATAATTCTTATCAACCATGAAGAGCAACACATCTCTAATAATATAAAAGGGGAGTTTGTCCATTCACCATCTTCTCTCTTTTGGCCTCACATGAGAATGAGATATAACTCATCATGGATAGTGTAGGCCAGTATATCAACTATTTTTCAATGAAAATTTCTAACGTTTGCTTCGAACATAGGAGTGTTGCAAGAAATTAGAAAATCCAAAAGAAGCCTTAGTTTCAATTTTTTTATTAAATCACTTAGCATAAGATAAATTGTCTTGAGTTTCACAAAACAACCTGTTGAGAAAAAAACTTTCACATAAGACCTAAGATAAATTCACAACCTCACGTTTGATTATTTCTATTACTTTTTCGAAATACTACTGCAATGCACGGGCACCTTACTAGTCAATGTATAAAGGGGGCTAACAAATTCATGCCAACATCATGTAGATCAATGTCACACATCAAAAGTTTTCAACCCATCAATCAGCCAAGAAAATATCCACATACAAAGCTAAATTTAGTAAGATCGACCCTAAAACGACTCTAATATACTCATGATCCTCTCTCTACTGAATCAAATTGTCACACTCATCATCTACTCTCTCTAGTAAGATTGTCACACTCATCATCTACTCTAGCTCTCTACTAAATTATATTGTCACACTCATCATCTAAAAAAGAGATTGTTGTTGTCATCATCCAAAAAGAGAAAAAATTGTCATAGTGATGTGAAAACATGTTGTGTTGCAGGAGTTGCAAGTTCAGCTTCATGCCTATAAACAAAATGGAATTAATGAGCAAGTTCATGAAACATTTATGTGAATCAAGACCAGTTTGATATTTTGAAATGAAAAATCTGTAATTTGTAAAGATGACCAAGGCAAAATATACCTTGGCCGCTTGATTATCTATCAACGAGTCCCGGTTCTACAAGGTTCTGTAATCTAAATCATGGCTTGTTATTTTTGTTGCTGCCACTACTAGCTTTGCTGACTAGGAATACTAAGGATCAGTGTAATGTCCCCTATCAGCTCGTCTAACCCATGTATCTCATATGGTGTTGCAAAACCATCCCATTGAGTTTTGTTTATGTACCGGTCCCTGTGCACATTTGGCAACACCATCCTCCTTGTGAGTTTGGTTTAATGCCGGTCCTTGTGCCCATATGGCAGCGCCATCCTCCTTCTCATGTGAGAAGTCCTTATAGCAAATCACCCACTTCCAAATCCACTCTAACAGTTCGGTTACCGGCTCGTCATCTTCTAGTCTTTTTGTGATCTCATTCAGGACACATAGGAAATGAATAGGATCACAAATAACACCACATAGAGCAACGCCCTCTATAGTGGATCAAGAACCGTTGAATAAATCCATCACTTCCTCTTATCATAGGTCATTTGCATAGCTATTTTTATTACTTAAGGATGTTTGATTGTTATCAAAATCCCTTTTTTATTAATGTTCCTCAAAATTTATGAAATAAATCAACAAATTAAAAAATTAATAGAATTTGGGTCAAAAGGTTTTGTTGTAAGATGATCCTATGCTATAAATCTAACCAAAACAAAAAGATTAATGAAACTTGACCCAAAATTATCTTAACCCACCAAATTAAGGCCTTAACACGCCCAATTTAGGCTGAAAGGTGCTAACTTTTGAGATCTTCCTGTGTTAGAAATACAACCAAACATTAATTGAACTTTGGCTAACAAACAAACTCACTAACGGGACGGACGAGTGTGCAACCTCACCTTATGGGCAAGCCATGTGGGTAATGGAATGCGCGTAGGCTACGAAAGCAGAAAACAAAACTTTTCTACCGCGCACACAAGGACATCATGCTTAAGGAGGGATCATGGATCGTTACCACTAGACGCGCAGCGCAGCGGAAGAAGAGTTGGAGAAGCCGATCCAACCACGCGTGTCGAGGTAGTAGTGGAAGTAGCCGATCGTCCCGAACAGATCGTCTCCTCCACGCGATCAACCACACCACGAGCAGATCCAATCAGAGGTTGTTGATGCCGATCAACGCCGCAACGAGCGCGCTCCACCGGTATCCACACGTCCGGGGTGAACGCCGATCGCGAGTGTACCAGCACTCGCGAGCGGCTAGGGTTTGGCTCGGGAGGTGGCGGCTAGGGTTTAGCTCGGGATTAACAGATGCATACACCCCTCAGCCCCTCACCTCCATATATATAGACCTCCTCACTTGGGCCTCGTGGACCGAGGCCCAATAGGAGTCTATCCGGATCTCTATCCGAATTGAGCCCACATCCGAATCACATTCGAATTAGTGTTCCAACCGTTAAGTGTGCGACCAGAGGTTCACGTATACTTGGTCGCGACCGGAAATGCCTTTCCGGTCACCCCGCTAATAGCGGCCTCTAGTAAGACATATTAACCCCAAAGTATACGTAAAGATCATATCAATGAACTCGTAATGTTCTCATGTACGAATCCCTTTGCTGACGATATAGATTAAGCTCAAGGCGAGACACGTGTCATCCTCTTAATAGCTCAATCACTCTCTCGATTCCGTGATGGATTATAAACTTGTGATTGACTCCTCAATCACCTTGGCATGGCCATGCACTTTCATAATCCATTACATCGAGGGGCCCAGAGATATCTCTCCCATAAGGAGGGGCAAATTCTATCTTGATCATTCACATCCCACTACATGTTTCATGGCAAACCCGAAGACTACTTTTATGACTACCCAGTTACGGAGTAGTGTTTAGTAGTCCCAAAATAAGCTACTACGCATGTTGGGAACCATGATGATCTCAAGTCTAAGGATTCTACATAAACACTACTTGAGACCAACTGATGACACATGGAATCTCTGCAGTGTCTCATGGCGGGTCTATCCAACATATGTTCACTAACACATGTCCATATTATTGATTTGATATCTCCATACCATGATCCATGAGACATGATCATCAATCAATACATATGTTGATCTTTGAATCATATTTGTTCCTCATATGATATATAATCGGGGATCATTTAGAAATAGCAACATTTTGGCATTAAGAGTCTCATGAATAAGTCACATACTCATTGATCAATAATGATAATGTCTATTTCAAGGAACAAAGCAATGTATCATAAACATAGTATGTGATATATTCAACATCTCCATGTTGCCTCTAGGGCATATCACCAACAGTGGGTACATAGCAATGACAGATATAGAATTTTTGTTAATAGGGGTTCAGTATTACATACATAAATTTAAACACTTTTTAACAACCTTTTATTTTCATAATATGATTTTAAATTTTTACTTATCTAAATTTACCATATTACTAATTAGTGTTTTTATTAATTAAAATCAATAGAGAAAATATAACTTAATGTTTTTTATGGAGTTCAACATTTATTTGAAGATGGATACAAATCTTAGCTAAAACTTATCAACTTGCCGTCTACATTTTTTCCTACTCCCCACAATCACTTAATGTATTAATAGTATATAGTGAAAAAATTGTATGTAAAAGATGTAAAATAAAACACACATACTTTTTGTCGGACCCCAAGTTTACTAACCTGGAACCCTCTGTGATTTTGCTGCACTATTCCCTGGATCAGTAGATAGTGCTCACAGGTACATTGTTGCATCATTTCATACACGACAAATACCATACCATTACATTACCAGAATTCACATAGATCGTGTTGGGTTGAGATTATAATAAGGCCGTCAAGCCAAATGTCTTACAATACATAAAGAGCGGAAGTGGAAGCATACATAAGTGTAGTGGGGCACAACTCGCGACAGGCGGTGACTGAGACAACTTAGGTGCCTTTGATATTAGTCAGGGGTCTAACCAATAGCAGATACACCCACAAACTAGTCTGGTCAATAGGACTGAGGCGAGGGGCAAGACTACCGAAGCCTAATCTAGTCTCCACCATCTTCATTGCCTTCAGCATCCTGGTCCTCATAGTAGACATAGTGCCCTTGATTTATGGTTTCTGAAGGGGGATTAAGAGCGAGGGTGAGCACCATCAACTGTGCTCCGCGAGCTAACACACATAATGCATATAATTACCGATGCAAGGTTTAACATGGACGGCTCGGGTTCTTTTGTTTGCTTAAAGCGACTTTTGGAATATTTATAGTTAAAAGTCCCTATGACCTAGCATTTCACAAAAACATATGCTTAGGTGTTTGAAATTGTGCAATATTTATAGCGGTGTAGGTTCCATCAACCGATTTCATGGTTCCATCCACCTATGCTAGCTTTTGATCATTAGGTTACTTCCACCTTATTGTCAACACTGGAGTACATCCCTCCAGGAAAATTTCCAAAGTCAGGTGTACATCCGCCTGACAAATTTCTTTCCACCCAGCAAAAGTTTTGAAATAGAACTAACTCGAGGAAGATTTCCATGTCCACCCTTGACCATGGGCACGGCTATCCAAATAGTTTATATTCTGCAGAGACTGTACATCTTTACCCACAAGAGATAATCATCCCGATGGTTCTACATGATTCCTTGGTCACGCAAATCGAGAGAATACCACGAGGCCTTTACAATACCTCGCCCTTTAGCGTCTCACTCCTATGGGGTTGCTCCCATAGGTTGTACTGGATATCTACCACAGGTTAGCGCAATCGGACTCCACTATCCACATATGCTAGCCTTGGCAACGTCACCTACATCCGGTGTCCCATTCCACATGAGCTTTTATTACCCACCTACACACATCCTCCGTGAGATGACTAGAGAGTCTAGTAAATTATTCGGCCAAGCCTACATTATGCCAGCTTGTGGTTGCATTGTTGTACACGGAGGGGTCATCACAGGATTAAGTCCTTAACTTGTCCGGGCGGTTCATTCCTCTAACCTTAAACCATGTGTTACACCCACACCCACCACTCTTACCATCCGCCCAAACAGGTATAGCAGATTTTTAGGGTTTTTGGGAAGCGTAACATAAGATACCATAATTAATCAGCCACATACTTCCTGTGACTGCCCAAAACAAGTTTTCATGTCTAATAAGTGATGATTAGGGAAACTAGTTCCCTGGACTTTAGACAGGACTAGCATGGTGTTTAAATTTAGCTTACATCTATCAATATTAATAGCATAATCTAGGGCGACAAGGTTCATGAATATTCAAGAGTTATGGATGGGGTATCATATTACTAGGTAGACATATGGATGTTTAACTACCTTAAGAGTGACATGTTTGCATATAAAGTAAAGCATGCAATTTTGATAGGTTAAACGGACATAGTTTCACATGAAATATAGGTACAAAATGATCAAAGTATTGACTCGCTTGGATCAAGAGTTTGGGGGTCTTCTGCTGCTTCAATCGGGGGCTCATTCACGTCTTCGAACTCTACTCGGAAGAACGCACCGGAAAAACAACACAAACGAAAGAAGGCCAGTAAATACCAAATAAAATAAAACAAATTTCAAATGAACTCAAAACTGAACCAAACTAGAACCAATAGATAGATCTTCATTTTAGAAAAATTTAGAAACTGGTTTCATTAAATTGGAGTTATGGTGAGGAAGAAATAGCTTTTCAAAGTTTCATTTCCTAGAAAATCCAGAAAATAAAAAGGGAGAGAGAGAGTGTCCCGCTGACAGGTGGGGCCGGGAGGAACTAACTGACTGTTTGATTATTACCGATTTAAAGCGACTGACCGGTGGACCCATCATTAATAGGGTTATTAGCGGTTAACGGTTGATTAGGACATGCATTTAATTAGCTCAAATTAACGCGCTAGCTTGCTGCTCTGCCGCAGCTTGATCTGGCTGTGAGGGCGGCGGAGCCGACCGGCGGTGAGGAGGCTACGTTGGCACGACGGTGTCGGCCAAAATGGGCTCCATAGCCTCGCGTGCACCTCGGGGAGGAGTGGGGCGGCTGGAGTTGGCCCGATGGCGAGCGGTGGCGAGCACGGCGGCGGCCGAAGCAGGGGATTTGGGATCCGGTGAATTGGGCCTTTAGAGCTCAATTGCTCGGCATGGGAGCATCTACGGGCGGTCTGGAGCTCACTTGGAGTTCGAGCGGCGGCCGAAGTGGAGCCGAGAGGGCCAGCGGTGAGGGAGGTCTCGACGGCGAAGAAGGTGATGGTGCCGGCTCACCGGGGAGGGAGATGGAGCTCGGCGAGGTGGCGGCTGGGCTTGTGGCGTCCGGGCAGTGCTTCAAGTGTGGGGAATCGGCCCGAGGCGTGACGGTTCACCAAGGGGTCCGCGCGCGAGTCGGTGAAGAAGAGCCGCCACGACGGCCTCTGGGGAAGAGAGGCCGATTAGATGGGGCAGTAGGGGGAGGGAGCGCAGGTGAGTTTGGTAGGAGGTCTAGGGGGTCCCGAGGTCCACCGGGTGGCGCTGGCGGTGAAGATTGCCGGCGGAGCACCTGCGGCAGAGGAGGCGGCGAAGTGGGGATATCGGGTGAGCGTGGTGGGTGGTGTGAGGTGAAGTGTCAGCGCCCTTTTATAGAGGTCGGGGAAGGGGAAGGGATGCCAAGGAGACTTGGCGGCATGGCATCGGGCGTGCGAGTGGCGTCAGCCCCGAGCATCTACAGTCCGGGCGCGGCAATCGGAGTCTGTTGGGTGCAATTGAAGGCGAGGGGCAGTGCTTGGCCCGGTGGTCCGAGGTGGGGGCGGAGCGGAAAGCAAGGTGGGGCGACATGACTTGCACGGTGAGTGGCAAAGATGGACTACGGCATCGCAACGAGTAGGGAAACCGACAAGCGGCTCACGGGCGAGGCGGGGTCAACGCGAGCTGGGGCCGTGCGGGAGGTGACCGGGGACGTGACGTCGTGGCAGCGCTGCTCCTCGGCCTGGCAGTGATAGACGGCGAGCCGACGCGCGGGCAGAGGCTGGACCACGGCGACGCTGAAGGCGAGGGCGGGGAGGCGGGCCCAAGGTCTACCACGGCCGGGCGCTGAAGGCGAGGGGCGCCGGTGCTGAAGGCGAGGGTGCTGGCGTTGAAGGCGGGGCTGTCGGCGTTGCAATAACTCGCTGGTGTGGTGGGTGAGAAGGAGACGACGAGCGGCGGCGACAGAAGAATGAGAAGGAGGAGGGGTGAAGGGGCATTGTGGGATCAAAGGAGGAAGAAGGAGCCGAACGGCTGAGATTGAAAGGATTTCTATTTTTTTTTCCTTTCCTCTTTGAAAGATAAAGCAAAATTTTCTTTTTCTGAAATTTTCTGATTTTCGAGATGACTTTGAACTATCCCTTGGGCTAGCAAATATTTATTTACTCATATTATGCACTTCTTTATATTTCTTTTAAAAAGCAAAAAGATTATTAGATTGGAAGAATGAAATTCTTTGAATTTTTGAACATAAGCTTTGAAATTTCGCATTAACACAAGATTTTGAAAATGGGATGTTACACTTTGTCACCACTTTTTATTGTTATAACGTAACATAACTTATCATATCTACTATACATACTTGATAACCTATTTATATTTCCCCAACCATTGAATCATTGCCATGTGGAAAGATCCTACCTAAGTTTCTAACCAATATATGGGAAAATATCTATAATAAATGTTCTCTTGCATTTACATTAAAGGATATTTATATATGTATAATATCTGGTTATTCGTGTGGATTCTCTTATAAAAATATCAAGATAAAAATTTTAAATTCTCCTGAAGTTACATATATGTGCATTATATTGTTCTCCCACCATTCCTTTTTATTTGATATCCTAGAATCCATGCTGCCATCAATATGTTTAAAACTATCTAAATTAGCTATATAAAATTACATTATTAGATTTGTTGTTAAAAATACTTTTATAATATTATAATTTTATTAGGATATATTGATATAGAATTATAAAAGTAAATATCAAAGTCGGATCTCAGACATAGTGAAAAGTCAATAATATCAAATAAAAAGAATGGAGGGATTATTCGATAATTTGGAAAGAAGTATATGCAAGTTCAAATGGAAGAGTGTATGTAAAACATTAGGCCTAGGGTGTGAGAGTATGACATTGCTGTCATGAAAGATGTAAGTATGTTTGGATGGAAGCCACAATTTTCCAAACATTTCTTGCCACACTTTTCCACAACCAATCTAGTTGCCATAAATTAGGCAAATTGTGGAAAATATACGTGTCTATAACAAATGGGTGCTAAGAATATGTGGCTCTCCACAATTATTTCGTGAACCAAATAACTACTACACAAATTCAACACTACCTAATTTGATTGTGGCAAACTGTGTCCACAAGCCAAACAGTCCGTTGGTGATGGTCGAATGCATCCGCCCATGGGCTATGTATACCTAGGTGTGTTAGCTAGAGGTCCACCAATTGGTGTATTAGTTAGGGCTAAATATAAATATCTGGATTACCATATCTAACTTGTTCTTCTTCTCATCCCCATTCTTCTACTTTCTTATCTCAAACCTCTTTTTGACTTGTGCCAGTCTATAGGCACCTTACCAGCAACTAGGTTGTCACACCCTCCCATCCTGGCTCCCCTTCTCATTTCTCAAAGTCTTGCACAATCACATCATCATCATCAACACAAATCAACGAACTCTCTTTAACTTATCACGCGGCTAACCCTCTCCTTGCCCAGGAGAGGAGACGTTACCGAACATGCCTCCAGCCATACCATGCACTTGGGGAGTATAGTGTGTATCCATAAAACTTGTCTAGGGTGCTAAGATATAAATAAGCTGAGATATGAGTACCATAGCAAAGTTTCTATAGCAATCCATAGTAGCCTAAGGTGATGTTATCTTAATATAATCTAATTCACCGTAGGGACAAAAATATATCTAAAATATCATCACTATGGAATTTGCCAGAACTATGCTTAAAAAGAAAATCCCTGTCTCCATTATTTTTCTTCTTTTTTCTCCGATTTCTCCCCAAAAGTAGTCCCATTCCAAATCTCAAATTATTGTTCTTTGCTTCCTCACAATTTGTTGTGATGGTGTGATGAACATTATGTTCCAAAGACAATTAATGAACATCTTTAGAACATTCAAGAGCAACTGTTAGAGCTTTTCAACTCGCACGTTCTTTGTTGGGATGGGTGATACCATAACAAAGGAAACTCTTGACTGGCTTTTGAGCAATCCAGAACTTCTCAAGTCTTTCACAACATTTATACGACTCTCCAATAATATTGCATCAACAAAGGCCTTTCTCTATCTCTAGGCGCCTTTACACCTACTTATGCATATTAGTACCATTTCCAAACTTTTTGTGACACTGAACATTATCTCTAAACCTAAACTTCTAATCAATTACCACATGATTAATGCAGTTGTAGTTCAGACACCATAAGTATACTTTTGCCCCTTGGCTACAAAAGTACCAAACCGATGGAAGACACTATCTCACTACTTACAAATTAAATCTATTTATTATTTCCTTCTATCAAATATTGTGGCATGAGCAAACAGGGGGGAACCATGCTTCTACTATCCAATGTTGCATGTTGCAGCATGGGACAACAATGCACGACACATGTGAGAAGATGAAAGAGTTAACAGAAGACCCATGGAAGGACATGGTGAAACAAATACCTTACACCAACAAAACAACTAACGGTCGTGGCACAAACAGTTGTTGATTACACAAGAACTGGGGATTATGTGTACAAGCAAACTAACATGTTCACTTTTTCCTATACAATCAAGGATACGATAGCGTTATTATACGTGGAATCGCTATAGCTCTAAATATTACAAGGATGGAATATAATATATTTACCAACCATATATTATAGTTTTAGGTATAGACCTTGGCAATGGCAATAACCCGATCTTCAGTTGTACAAATAAAGTGGTGGACAGTGGACACCAAATGTTAATGCTTAATTCAGTTACTGAAATGCCACCATGGGTAAAGTAAGAAATGTTTCCATGAGGTCACTAAATGTAACAATGTGTTACCCTCTCAAGTTACAAATACTATATGACTGTCCCATATGATTTTTACCTATATTACCAGACTTCAGATGTTTCGTGATAGCCACCATTTTCCCTAGTCAAAATAACTCAATTATAGATAATAGATAGTTGAGATTCTTCTTTATGCAAATGTAATCTCTAAGATATTGTAAACTCCTTGTAACATACGTGAGAGCACACTGGTTGTTTCTGCTATCGTATGACAACTGTACTATGAATGGCAACATAAATACAGAGCCACAACCTTGTTTGGCTTGTGGAATCCTCTTCAATCTTTTCTCGTCTTCAATCTATTCACATCTATAAACTTCTTTATGGTATCAGAGCCTTGACCACAATAATTGACATGTTGACGTCTAGCTTTGCCATTGTCAATGCAAGCGGTTCCACTTCATCTGGAATCCTTTTGATGTTGTCTTTTTACGCAGTTGATTAATGTCAAAGTAACACGATCAAATCGCTTATTGTGGAAGGCCCAGATCTGCCATATCTGCATTGCCAGGGCCTCCTTAGATATGTTGATGGCAATAATGCATGCTTGGCGGTGATGGCCACTCAGAGATTGAAAGTTAGCAAGAAACACAGGTTGCCAATCTTGCATACGCTCAGTGGATTCAATAGAACCAATTGGTCTTGAGCGCTCTTCTCCCCTCATTGACAGAAGAAGTGCTATCTTAGGTGATGTTCCTCGCAACCTCTGCAGAAGTATGGAGTGCTCTAGAGTGGATGTTTGCATTTAGCTCTCAAGCACATATCATGTAGATTCATCTACAACTCTCCATCTTCAAGAAGAATGATCTGATTATGGCTGAATATTTTTTGCCAAGGTCAAGAATCTCACTAATACAATCAGCTCCATTGGAAAGCAGCTTGATGATGAAGAGATTACCTCATATATGCTGGTAGGCCTTGAATCAGAGTATAATGCCTTGGTCACCTCCATCTGTACAATGCCAGATCCAATTTCACTAATGGATCTATATGTGCATATGCTTGGCTTTGAGATGCAAAGGAACTCAACGACGGTGTGTTGCAGGTCTCCAACATTTTAGCAAACAATGTGTAGCACATCAACCGAGGCTATGGCAATGGCAACTGTGGCCATGGCAATGGCCGTGGTTGGAAAGGAGATCACAAAAATCCAAATGTGTTCCAAAACTCAAACCAAGGTGGAAATCATCTAATCTGCCAAGTGTGCAGAAAAATTGGGCATGTAGCACTAAAGTGCTATCACCGATTTGATCACAGCTACTAGGTCAGTGACAACCGATCTACATCAATGGTGACTTCTTCCTACATTGATGATCCAAGTTGGTACAAAGACATTGGTGCTACATACCATATAACTGACGATCTTAACAAACTCTTTGTCAGGGAAAAGTACCTCGTCAAGGATCAAGTACATGTAGCCAATGGCACAGGTTTGGCTATATCTCGCACTGGTCATTCAAATTTCCACCTCTAGTTGTCCTCTTAATCTAAACAATACAAGTAAGAGAAAACCTTCGATCTGTTCATAGATTCACTAAGGATAACAATGTCCTTTTTGGATTTCATCTTGATCATTTCCTTGTCAAGGATAAGGCCACGAAGAAGCCTCTTCTTCAAGGCAGATGTGTAGGGGGTTTGTACCCTCTGGCACCAATGAAGCCATCTTCAAGAAGCATCTTGTCCACTGTAAAGGCAACTTTGGATCTTTGACATTGTTGATTAGGCCATCCTTCTCCTTTCACTACTACAAAAAAGGCTATACTTGACGTCTCATCACAGATGGTTCCAGAGAGTCATCGGTGTTACAATTATCACAAATAGTTTTAAAAGCATGACCGTCTACATTATTAGCGATGGTTAAAACCGGCCGTGATATATAATTATCACAAATGGTTCAGATTAAAAACCGTCTGTGATATAAGCATACATCACAGACGATTTTTAATCCGAACCGTCTGTGATAATGCCACATCACCGATCCATGGCATTTCTCCCAGGATTTCAATCTCACCCATCCATTCTCTCCACATCGAACGGTAGGCACCAGTCTCCTCCCACCTCTCGCCCCATATTACCCCCTCTCTTCCCCCCAATTTCGCTCTAAGAACGAACACTGATGAGGACATTTCCTGCTGCTCCTAGTTCATCCATTCATTCCTGCTTCCTCCCCCAAATCGAAGTGCCCCATCCCCTCGATGATGCTGACTACTGTCGTGAGCTCCTCCGTCAGCGATTGTGACACCATGATTCACTGCACAAGACACTCTTGGCATGTTGTAAGAGTGTCTTGTGCAGTGGTACCATCGTGACACAATGGTGATGCTGCCGCCACCTCTCCTTCATCACATGGTGATATACCCCCCATCCGAAATTGTTAGATGGCTAGGATTTTGGCCATGTAAATCTTGATACTCATGCATGTAAAAATTAATTACTAATACCTTAGTTCTTGTGATGATTGATGGATGGCTAGGGTTTCGGTCCTTGTTCAAATTCATGTTTTATTGTAGGATGAAGACATGGCGCGAAAGTTTATTGCATGATGATCTTGTTCTCATAAATAGGCATACTTTGGTTCATCTGCATTCTTTGATTGCGTTGTTTTATAGCGCAATTAAAAAACAATGCAATCAGAGAATGTTGATAAACTAAAGGAGGCCTATTTATCATAACGAGAGAACACTATCACAGACGGTTCTGAACTAGAACTATTTATGATAATAGAATATCATAGATAGTTCTTAACTAGAACCATCTGTGATATCTCATATATCACATGACGGTTTTTTTTAAAAAAAAACCATATGCTTTGTAACTTATCATAGACAGTTCAAGAGCCGTCTGTGATAACCACCTGTTATATCAGACACATAAATTCAGATGGGTCAGAAACCGTCTGTGATGATTGTTTTAACCACCTATGATGACCCTTTCTATGGTAGTAGTTGATCGTGAACTGTATCCTGAAGTTGAATCAACTTCCAGTAGCATCGAATAAAGATAATGCAACTTGTCAAGAAGCTAAAAGCCATCGGTTACCATTTCCTAGTTCGATAGTGTTTCTTTTTCTCCTCTCAATATGATATTATCTAATGTATGGGAGCCAGCTATCACCTCTTTCAGAGGATATAAATATTATGTTAGTTTCATTGATGATTTTAGCAAGTACACCTGGGTTTATCCTTTGAAAAGAAAATCTAATATTGTACCCACTTTCCTTCAGTTCAAAAAACACATAGAATTTAACATAGAATGCCTACTAGATAGGAAAATTCTATGTCACCAATTGGATTGGGGTGGAGAATATCAAGCTCTTCATAAAATCTTCACTCAAACTGGCATAAAACATCAGGTGCATTCCATACACATCAGCAAAATTGTGTTGCATAGACAAAACATCGATATATAGTTGAAGTAGGACTTTCTTTTTTGTCACAGTCCTTTATGCATTTGAGATTTTTGGCTATTGCCTTCTAAACTGCTTGTTTCTTGATCAATCGTATTCTAGCCGTGTAATTAATATAGTACTCCCTTGGAAAATCTTTTTTGAACAAAAACCTGATTATCCGTTCTTAAAAAGCTTTGGATGTGCTTGTTGGCCAATCTTAGGCCGTACAATACACACAAGCTTCAGTTTCGATCACGATAGCATATCTTCATAGGTTACAGTTCCATTCATAAGGATTACAAATGTTTGGACAGATTAACTGGTTGGATTTATGTCTCTAGATATGTTTTTGACGAGAGTGTTTTTCCCTTTGCCTCTGAACATTCTCCTCAGTCACAACCTGTTAGACAGGCTGGCATTTTTCTCCCTGTCCATCTTGTTCCTTCATGTTCTCTTCCACCAGTCACTACTCCTGTTCCATCTAAGAATGACCATGTGCAGGATGTTAGTCAAAATGTGTAAATTAGGGATGGTCAGGGGGAAAAATCCGGTTGGTTAATGGTAACTGGAAATATAAGTGACCTGGTCAACTTTTTTTATAAAAAAAAACTAGTCAAATTTGAATTCAAGCTAGTTATCGGAGATCTCGGCCTGTTACTGGATTTAAATCAGTAATATTGGTCGTGTGTTTGGATGGCCATAAAGAGCACATAGATTATTTCCGTGCTAACATCTTCTTCACCATCTTTTTAATTGAATGGTAGAGCTCCTAGCTCCTGCCTCTTCACTTAAAAAAAAAACAGTTCAGTCAAGCCATTTAGAGTTTGATAAAAAGATATCATTCTGGATGTATCAGAGTGACTTATCCCGATAAGTCATTTTGAAACGGCGGCGAAAAAATTGTCCCATTTATTTTTTTTGGAGGAAGACATGAGCCATAAGCTGAAAAAACTATACCATATTCAAGATTCCATCAACCAGCAGTACTCACTCAAGCATGCAAAAAAAAATGTAAAACCAAAGGCATATGGCCTATTTTTTAGGTTATAACTGATAGCTTTTGACTATAGTTTTTAAAACAGTTGCGGATGGTGGAGATACCAATATGAACAGCGCACACGGCTATAGGCTCTGAAAGCCGTTTGGAAAAGCCGTCTTGTTTGTCTCGGCTTTTGGAGAAGTCGAAACTAAAAACTATATAAAAAACCAAAAAGCACAGGGTCTACGCTCAGTCAAACTATTTTCTTTTATCCCTTCTAGTCTTGTGTGATTTAACACAAGGCGATTGCGCCCTTTACCTAAATTGAACTGGTTTCCCTATTATAATACAGGAGCTGATGACACGCACGTATAGTTTTTGCTGGCTGAATGTAAGCAACTGTTTTTGTTTCGAGAAGCTTTTGCAACTACCCTTTGCAATGACGGTCACTGGATTAATCAAAGTGACCGAGTTTTCTTTCTTGGCCTTCTTAAGAAGATAGGTGGTTTGGTCGTGGTTTTCTTTAATTATTGTGGTGTTTTCACTTCTGTGCATGTTTGGGTGCGGTTAACATCAGGATCCAGAGAATATATTGCTGCTTCTGAATTTTAACAAAGTGATTTAAGTTTAATTCGCCATCCTGCCATTTAAAATAAGATGAAGGATGGGAATGATGAACTACAGCTACATGTAGAGATGGTGTGATGTTGGCAGAAAAGTTAAAATGCAGACCTGAATGGTTTCTCTCCTGAATCGAAAAGTAGCCTGCAGGAAGCAAGGAATTATGTGGGTCTGCGATCATGGCGGCGACCTTGAGAGGAACCTGAACCTAAACCCATGCGGACGTGAGCCAGCAGCAGGGTGGACAGTGCGCTCCTGCCCGCGACGGCGGCGGGCGGCAGGAACCGCGACAGGTACAACTCGGCGTCGTCCGACAGCCACGACCCCATCATCCGCCGCTCCTGCGCGTTCGCGGCGTGGCGTCCGACAACTCCACCCCCTTCCCCACCCTACCGCAGCGCAGGGACGAGACAATTCAACTCCATGATCCTTACTGGGCGCGCTCGAGGAAGGCGGAGAGCAATCGCCAGGTACGGAGCGCCGCCACTGCCGCCGCTGCATCGGCATCGCAGGCGGTGGGCCCCTCCGCCCACCACCTTCCCGTTGCTCCACCCCGCCTTACACCGACGCGTCCAAGTAGCAGCTCGTCTCTTCATCCTGCCGCCAGGGAAGACTCTTTTGGACTGGGGAAAAATTCGGCAGGCACGGAAAGGAACGAAAGTGACGAACGAAATTTTCAAATGACGCGTGAATCCTTTGCCAGGATCTGACTGAAATGTGGACGAAATTTACCCGAATTCTAGACGAAAAATGGCCGAAATATGGACGACAAAATGGATGAAATTCCACCAAAATTTCGCCTAGAAATTTAGAGTTCAGACAGCAGAAAAAAAAAGACAGAAACATAGGGCAAGCAGCCAAGGGAGTCCCTTTTGTGGTGCCTATCCTGCTTCCTGGATGAATGAAAAAAGAAAGGAAAATTGGAGCCTGTGGAGATCTGCAGGGATCTTTTTACCTTTTGAATTCTGCCTGGTCACATAATCACATTCACATCCCATTCTGCATGATGCAAACAGAGAAGATGCCATGAGGACTCACAAAGACAGAGACCCCCCCTTAGCCTGAACTGACATTCCAGAGGCTGCAACTTGTTGAAGTAGGGGCTGTAGCAGCGGATCAAGCCGGTGTCCATGAGACTGCTGCTGATAAGAATGCGGGTGGCATCGGTGGGGTAGACAGGGAATGCACACGAGTTCCAGAGCTTGCAAACAACCCCGAACAGAGGAACATCAGTTAGCCAGAGCCAGCAACATATCAACCGGAGCAGTTCTGGTAAAAAGCTTTACCAAGAAGGTTGGCTGCTATATTCCTTTTCATCTTCAGTGCTCCTCATATAATCCTTGTCCGTTTCGCAACAAATCAGCAATCCTGCATGGTGGGAGATATATAGTCAGTCACGCGACTTAATCCTAGATGTGAATGGTAAGTTGCAAGCATTGCACACGACGTGGCTTTGATGGTCGATTGATACAACTACTGCTACTGCAGTCTAGTAGTATAAGTTTGTTTGCTCTGTTGTTCGATTACAAGTTGCTGCACTACACAATGAAAGGAGAAAACCACACTCGGTCTTATAGGAGTATCTTACAAACAATCTATCTGGCAATCTGTCCCCCCAAAAAAACCACCGGCTTGCCTGGGGTCGGCCCTTATCTAAGTAAGGAGTAGTAATACACAAGTAAAGCTTCAATCTGCGAACTGCGAGACCCCGAGAAATTAAATTGAATCAGCATCAGCCTAGCCTGGGGTGGGGTCTTGCATTGGGGATTTTGGTTACCTTGCTAGTGGGACTCGAGGGCATCGGATCCGTAGTGCGGGCGCTTGAGGTTGCGCTGATCGTGGCCGGGAGGACGAATTTTTTTGATCGAACGCTACGTATTTCGCTGGGCAATGAAATGGACGAAAAAACCGAAATTTCGGTGATAAATTTCACCGAAATTGTTAACCCTGTCTGCCACTCGTCCCAAGACGCAGGACATCCGGTTCCAGGCCATTGCACCGCGGGAGAGGGCGGCCGGCTTCGCCCTCTGCGGCACCTTCAACCCCGTCAGCAACTTCGACCTCTCTCTCTCTCTCTGTCGACCAAGACGGTGAGTTCTTCGTCTCACCAACATTCATTACCTTTTTTTAAGAAGCCAAACATTGAATTCTAATTCAACTCCAACCAAAGTTACTGCTAATTGGGTTGACCGAATTGAAATTAAATACACTAATTAATAATCTTTTGTGACCCAAACCGAAAAGGTCCTGTCTTTCGGATCTGCATCATTCAGTACGGTTAATGTTACTGATGTGTCAATGTAATCCATGGACTAGATGTTGTACAGGTCCAATTGTTAGGTCCTGTTCTTTTTTTTTGTTTATATCACTGACTGAACGTAGGCCATGTGGCAAACAGCTTTGTCTCTTAGCTTTAGCTTTTAGAAGCCAGAAGCTGATCAAAGTGGCTTCTCAAGGTTGTTCTTACAAACTGTTTGTAGGAGTCACTGTAGGGGTTATTTTGAGCGGAGTGGTTTCTCAATGCAAGTGCCACGTACTCCTTAATCTCTCTCGCAATCAGACAAAACCAAAAGCCACAATATTTTTGAACATAACCAGAGTATTTACAAACTTCATCGGAGTGCGCTGCAAAAAGTAACAATATTCAGTTCAAAAGGAAAGTTCTGTGCATGGGCGTGCAAAATTGTTACTGGAATTTTCTTCAGACCCAGTTTACTTAGAAATGTGTGTACAATTCCAAACCAATAGTAGGTTCCCCTCTGACTGAATGAATTAATCAATATTCAGTTCCCGGATTGCTATATTTAACTTGATAGGTTAACTCACCACTACAAGATGGCATCAGACGCCTCATTTTGGATATGTGTTATCCGCCTGTCTGTCTGTGCAAATCGTTTTCAGTTTTACAAAGTTACAACATACTGCACAGATGGTGTGCAAGGATATCAATTATTTTACTTCTTGGTAAAAGCTGTACAAGTTTCCACTGTGTGATTAGTGTACAGGATGCTGAATGCATGGAAATGCAGCTTGAAGTGAGTACTGATTGGTCCATTAATGTCAAACCCTGTTATATCAGTAAATATGAATTTCTGAAGGGCACAAGAAGTTTTATTTTCTCATGCCGGTCACCTCTTGTCATTTGAATTTGTTTACGTACAAGCTTAATTTGTTGTCCTAATATGTAAGCCAGATTATATTCATTTCTCCATATTAGGGGTGGATAACGAGCTGGCTCGGCTCGGCTCGTTAAGATAACGAGTAGAATATCAGGCTCGGCTCTACTCGGTCAAAAACTCGATCTCGGCTCATTGGGCTCGTTATTGAATTGACATCCAGAATTAATAAAACATCCATACAAATGAATAAACATCCATGCAATTCAATAAAAAAACATCCATGCAGATCACAAATTCATAATATCACTTGACTGAACTAGTAGTGACTTGTCCATGCAGATCAATAAAATGTCATCTTGTGAATTGTGATCAATAATATCAAAGTCCATAATATCAGTCATAACATCCATGCAGATCACAATTCACAAGTTCATAATATCACAAGATCACAAGTTCATGTACTAGTCCATGCAGATCAATAATATCAAGAAAAAGTTCATAACTAGTCCATGCAGATCAATAAACATCCATACGGATTCTTGAATGAAATAGGCTACCAAATGAAATGTCTTTTGTGATCTTGTCAACTTATCCTCCACCAAACAAAAGGTCCTGCCAACTTATGATCTTTGAATCTGGAAAGCATTCTGGAAATGATCATACTAATTTGAGTTGGTAAAAAAGCATTCTGGAAATGATCATACATGTGAAAGACAAAAGTATATTTTCCAATGCAGCAGCAGGCAGCAGGATATCCAGCAGCAGGCAGTAGCCAACTCCAAGGACATCCAGCGACCAGCAGGCAGCAAGATATCCAGCATGATCTAGTGCTTGATCAAGTTTGAAAAATAACTTACTATTTAACTAGTTGCTACCCACCACACCTTCAGAAAATGGTACATATTCTACATGGTCCTCATCGCCATCTTCCTACTTAGGAAAATGATAATTGAGTTAAATATCAATATTAACAAACATGATGTGAAGAGGACAATAGTTAGTATGGAAAAACTTACCACAAACATTGGAGGTGTCATGTCATTTTGAGAACCTCATATCTAGCTAGAACCACAAACTAATGTCTCAACCATAGATGGGCACAGAGGACTACGATAATCATCAAGAACTCTACCTCCAGCACTAAAGGTTGACTCAGAGGACACGCTGCTCACAGGTACCATCAATAATTTTTTGGCCATCTTTGACGCAACTAGGAGCCTATGAGTATTCAATCTCCACTAATCAAGCAATTTAAAACTATGAAGACTACGGGAGAATTTGAAGGCACCATTCACCCCCCTCTGTTACCTGTTCAGTCCTACAATAATGAACTATGAAGACTATGGGAGACCTTAAGTTATCTAGTCAATGCTATGGAAACTACAAAATTGGTCATGTCCATAAGTAATAAGTTGCTAGGTGAAGTGAAGAGCTACAATGTGCAATGTTTCATATGTTATTTTCACCCAATGTATGTCGCCTTCAATGTTCACCTAAAAACAACATATAAGTAAGGGTGATCCTATGACTTAGCAAGTACAAAGCAGAATAATAAGTGAAGTATCATTCTATTGCAATTCATAACCATTTATCATAACTCAATTCCTCATAGCCCTTCTCATCAGTTTTTATTCACATACGTTATGATCTCAAACCACTTTTCACTTTTCATGAATGATATGCAAAACTCATGCATATGTCTCAACTCTTCTTCTACATATACCGGTATAGCTAAGTGTTCACCTATCGATGACACACCCTTGCCCTATCTTGTTTCATACAAGATCGTCCTGTCCTTCTTCATATAGGGTTACAATTTGGACTCTCACCTGTTTTTTCATACATAGTCGCCTGTCCTTTTCCATACAGGTCACACCTCTACTCCCATGAAGTGTCTATCAAGTAGGTCTTTACAACACTAACACTCACAAGAAATGCAATGATTATCTTTTCATTAACAAATTAGTAGCATTAGTGAAAATATATCGCTTATAGATCTATATCGTCTTCTTCTGATAAGAGGTTAGTACTCAATTGATTCTAATAACTTAGATGCCTTATAATTGAAAGAGATGGTAGATATGTTTTTGTTTAGATCTAGCTATCTAGGTTTAGAAAGATAATGGTATTTGCTCAATTTCAGAATGGGTAAATACTCCTAGTTTACTTCAATATATTCTTGCTTAATATTATTATGTCATGAATACGTGGCTAGCTAGCTAGCTACCTAATATAGATGTCATGTGTAATTAAGTATAGCTAGTCTAATTTGCTATAGTAGTGCTAATAATCGTTTTTGACACCCATTTGTTATATGTATAGCTTAGATGGACTGAAACTGGATGTACATTGAGAACCATGTGAGTGAAAAGTACATTAATGGTGTGTCTACTTTTAGAAGAGCGGCCGAGCTGGATATGTTGAAGAAGGGGATGAAATATATGTATTGTCCATGCATTGATTGTGATAATGTAAAAATGTTTAGCAATTCAGCGCAGATCAAAGCTCACTTGATTCGAAGAGGTTTCAAAAAGGGGTACAAATGTTGGACCAGTCACTGTGAAGAGAAGATTACACAAGAAGGTAGTTATGACATCGTCGAGGGAGACAATGATATACCGGTTGTGGACTGTGCTTTCGATCATGAGGATAGGTCGCAAGATGACAATCTGGATCAGATGCTGCGTGATGCAGAAGGGAACTATAGTGAGAGAGTGTTTGGTAAATTCGAGGGTTTGATGGAGGACTCGGAGAAACCTTTGTTCCTGGGCTGCAAGCTGCAATACATGAGGTTGCCATCAGTTCTAGAACTGCTGAAATTAAAGGCAAGTAATGGTTGGTTCGACAAGAGTTTCACGGCATTGTTAGGTCTCATAGAAGACATGCTTCCAAAGGGAAATGTGTTGCCAAGAACTACCTACCAAGCCAAGAAGATTCTTTGTCCATTGAGAATGGAAGTAGAAAGAATACATGCATGTCCAAATAATTGTATTCTCTACCACAAAGAGTATGCTAACTTATATGTTTGTCTGGTGTGCAAAACATCCTGATTCAAGTGTAAATGACTCCGATGATGGGAAGGGCATCGAGGTGAAGCAATGACCTCCTGCTAAGGTGTTGTGGTATCTTCCTGTAATTCCCCATTTGAAGCATTTATTTGCAAACTGTAAGTATGCAAGATTGATGTGTTGGCACTCAGAGCAGCGTAAGAAAGACAGAATGATAAGACATGTTGCTGATTACGCCGGTGGAGGAACATCAATAGGATGTTTGTAGACTTCAATGTGGAACCGAGGAATATAAGGTTTGGGTTGAGTACAGATGGAATGAATCCTTTTGGCAATATGAGCAGCTGACATAGCACCTAACCCGTGACTCTGTGCATGTACAACCTTCCTCCTTGGTTGTGTATGAAGCGGAAGCATAGTTTGATGTCACTACTTATCCAAGAGCCAAAGCAACCTAGGAACAATATTGATGTGTATCTAGCACTATTGGTGGAAGATCTTGCAACACTGTGGAATGAAGGGGTACATGTAAGGGATGCGGACAAACGAGAGAACTTCACTCTACATGCCATGTTGTTCTGCACCATTAATGATTTTCTAGCCAAAAGGAGCCAAAGCCTGTCCTTGCTTTGCTTAGATTATACCGAGAGTGTGTGGTTGAACAACTCGTACAAAACTGTGTACATGTGTACAAAACGTGTACATATACATATACATATACATATACATATACATATACATATACATATACATATACATATACATATACATATACATATACATATACATACATATATATATACATATATATATACATATATACATATACATATATACATATACATATATATACATATATATATATACATATATACATATATATATATACATACATATATATATATACATACATATATACATATACATATATATACACACACACATATATATAGGGAACATATCTAGTGCTAAAGCCCATTTGGGTGCTAATATGCTAAAGCCGCTCAGGCGCGTTAGATCTACCTCCTACGGTCTGGATCTGTGAAGGTGGAAGCACCAGATTCTACTTACGTGTTTTGCGAAACCCCCCCGCCTCCCGTCACTTTTCCCCCGCGCTCCCCGTCTGTTTTCCCCCGACGCCTCACCTTCCCATTCGCACCACTCACGCACGACGCCTCCGCCTAATCTCCCTCTTCGCCGTCTCCGTTCGCGATCGGATCTACAGAGCCGTCTCCGTTCCGTGCATGCATGTTCAGGTACATCACATATTCTTTGCGTATGCTTTATTGCTTGGATTGGATCCTGTATAAGGAATGCATGCATGGTTGTTTGAAACGGAGATAAAAAAACGGATTGGATCCTGTATAAGGAATGCATGCATGGTTGTTTGAAACGGAGATAAAAAACGGATTGGATCCTGTATAAGGAATGCATGCATGGTTGTTTGAAATGGAGATAAAAAACCATAGCTTTACAACAATCTGTAAATCTGTAGAAATAAACACAAGTGGCATGCACTACCTGAATTCAGTATATAATTATAGATAGATAGTGGATCGTATCTGTATTGAATTCAGTAAAGAAACCCAGATCTTTAATCCGTCCTTGTTCGAATCCAGTCACTGAATTAGTGAGACACTTTATTATGTTAACAAGTTTTGCTGAATGAGCACAACAATTTTGGTTTTCTTTGACACTTTATTATGTTAGGAGGCATGGAATATATGGCTGATGAGAGCATTGTAGGAGGCATGGAATCTGTGG
Source organism: Dendrocalamus sinicus (assembly GCA_036346575.1). Classification (NCBI taxonomy): domain Eukaryota; kingdom Viridiplantae; phylum Streptophyta; class Magnoliopsida; order Poales; family Poaceae; genus Dendrocalamus; species Dendrocalamus sinicus. Next base: position 4,356,525 of record CM070663.1, read on the forward strand.
CCGATGAGAGCGTGGTATTGGGATCACCAAGAGAAGAAAATCTTGATACACAATCTATCGCTCAAATTAGTTCACCTTCCCACCAGTTAATTCATTGTGGCACCCGGAAAAAGAGCGGCATCACTCCATTCGTAGTAAGTATCATATTGTATGCATATGTTTTACTCCATATGTCAATTCACCATGCTTCATACTTAATATTTGCATTGTAGGGTTCTTCTTATACACCTTGTGTTGACGCAACTATGAAGCCATAGGATGGTTTTTGATGACTTGGAAGCTGCGGAGGAATTCTACAAGACATATGCACATTCAGCGGATTTGGAGTCCATGTTGGTCCACATACGGTTATCAATGGTGTCATGAGATGGAAGCGATGGATGTGTTCTAGACAAGGTTTTCGATCTGAGAAATGTAAGAACAATAACACGGAGTCAAAGAAAAGGAAATATGTTAGAAAGCTAAGTAGGTGTGGATGTGAGGCAATTCTAGTTGTCAAGCGCCTTTGCCGACAATAAGTTTAGGGTGGAAACATTTATTGAATCTCATACACATGAGTTGGTATCACCTAGCAAACAACGGTGATAAGGTCTAATAGGAAAGTAAATGAGAAGGCCAAGCGTCGTTAATCACATGTCATAAAGGAGGCATCGGCACAAGCGGGGCATATAGATATCTCCGTATTAGTGAGGGTGGATTTGAGAATGTAGGATGCACAAGGAGAGACTTGCAGAATTATCATAAAGAGTTGAGAAGTTGTATTAAGTCATCGGATGCTCAGATGTTTATTGATAACCTGAGTAAGAAGAATGATATAAATCCTTCATTCTACTTTGATTATGTTGTTGATGACAAGGGCAGATTGGTATATGCATTTTGGGCGGATAGTACACGTCGGAAGAATTATGTCCATTTTGGAGATCTTGTATCGTTTGATTCTACATATAACACCAATCATTATAACATGATCTTCACACCATTCACTGGAGTAAATCACCATAAGACATGTGTCTTACTTGGGGCTGCACTACTAAGTAATGAGAAGACTGAGACATATATATGGTTGTTTCGTACATTTTTGAAAGCAATGGGAGGAGTTGCACCTAGGCTCATCATAACTGATGAAGATACTGGAATGAAGACCGCAATTTCCACTGTCTTCCCTACTAGCATGCATAGGTTATGCATGTGGCATATTTTGCAAAAACTTCCAATGAAGGTACCACCACATTTGAGAGAAAACCCTTTATTGTACCAACGTGTTAACTCATGTGTATGGGCCTCAGAAACTCCAGAGGAATTTGAGGAACAGTTTTCTTCCATTATTTCTGATTTTGGTTTGGAATCCAATGAGTGGTTGGCTACTCGGTACCGAATCCGTGCATCATGGGTACCCGCTTACTTCAAAGATATATTCTTGGCGGGAATCCTTAGAACCACTTCTAGGTCAGAGAGTTCGAACTCTTTCTTCAATCGGTTTATTGGATTCAAGAATACTTTAGTAGAGTTTTGGATCAGATTTGTTAATGCAGTGGAAGAACAACGTCAGAATGAGTTGGAAGCTGACAATGCCACGTTGCACATAATGCCTGTGTTGCAGACTACTTGGCTAATAGAGAAGCATGGAAGTGAGGTCTTCACGTTTGCTGTGTTCACTGACTTTCAGAAAGAAGTGTGTGCTGCTCGGGAGCATTGTAATGTGGAGAACATGGAAACCGTAGGACAGTACAAAATCTCAATAGTTAGTGATGGCTCAAACAAGTCAGAGAGGTACGCTGTAACCTTACAACTAAAGATGCCAAATGCTCCTGCATGTTCTTTGAGTCATTTGGAATCCCTTGCCGCCACATTGTTCGTGTGTTGCAAAGTCCATCACTTAAGGAGCTACCAAGCCCATTTGTGTTGAAGAGGTGGACCAAAATGGTAACTAAGGACGATGTCTTTGATGGAGAAGGCAATTTGTTACAAGAAAAACCAAGGAGTGCAATAGAAACAGCTAAAGACAAGTTGGCATCAGAAATACGTATGAACATGGAGGAATTAATTCACCATGCTAGAGGAACAGATGAGGGTTTAAAATTTCTTAGTGATCAGTTTGTCAAATTTAGGGAAGAAGTGACTCCTCTGATTCCTGAGAATGTGGTAAGTAAGGCTGAAGAGATTGAAGCATTTGCAGGTTGTCCCATCCCTAAGGAAGTCAACATAAAGCCACCAAACGATGTTAACTCCAAGGGTAAATGTAAGAGAATAAAGCCGGGGCAGAAGAAAAATGACAATGTTGAGAACAAAACAAAGGTGCCACGCTTGTGTAGGTCATGCAAGGAGATTGTGTACCATGATAGCCGTAATTGCCCTTTGAGGACGACAACACATTGACCACATTCTTAAGGTTGTACATCTTATTAACAAAAATATTAGTCATATTTCCCTAACTCATATACTTTTTCTAATTCACATTTTCTAACCATACAGTTTCCACTTCTATCCAAGTGTGCTCACATTATTGCTTGTGCTGGAATGCAAGGAAGCCGTGGAGAAGTCACCATTCTCAGCTGGACTTTTGTTTATCATGAGTTTGCTTGTGCTAGCAAATATGTTATTATGTACCATTGCTTCAATTTGAATGGATTCAGTTATTTTCTGCTGCTGGATTCATGTTATTATGTTTGTCATGGTCTCAGTGTCATGCTTCAGCTAGCAAATTTGTTATTACGCGCCACTGTTTCAATTTGAATGCATTCAATTATTGTCTGATACTCTTTTTCCTGCTGGATTCATGTTATTATGTAACTTCTTCTGCTGGATTCTGCACATACAATGTCGTGATAGTGCATTTATATTGCCCTTTTCAATGTCTGCATAATGCAGTCCAGTCTAGATCCAACTACTGCTGCTGCTGCTGCTAGATTCTGCATATTTGGATCCCTTGTCTAACCCTCAACAGTGTCAGGTTTGGATACATCAGCAAGCATTGCCCAGTGAAAACAACATGCCAGAATTTGGTCCCATGACCATTTCACATAAGCAAGCAAGCACGACATTACATACATCAGTTTTGGATCCCATGACCATTACCCTGCCAAATATCAGGCTGAAAATTCCTCCCTGTTGCAACTGAAAATTTCAACTGAAAATTTCTAACACACCCGAATCCCTTGCCTGCTGCATACAAAAAACCTCCACTTCACAGAATCAAGCACACATTACATATGAGCAGTGTCGGATACAAAAATCCATGACCATTACACCCGAATCCCCTGACGGCCGCGTTGGGTGAGCGCCGTCGGAGGGGCGCAGCCGCCGCCACTGCTACGAAGCCGCCGTTGCCGCTGGGTCGGAGGGCGCGTTGGGTGAGTGCCGTCGGAGAACACAGCCGCCGCCGCCTCTGGCCGCCGTCCGCCGCTCGGTCGGAGGCGCGTTAGGTGGCGCCGTCGGAGGGCGCGGCCGCCGCGACGCTGGGTCGGAGGCGCGTTAGGTGGCGCCGTCGGAGGGCGCGCCGCCGCCGCCTCTGGCGCCCGTCGCCGCTGGGTCGGAGGACACGTTGGATGAGCGCCGTCGGAGGCCACGACCACCGCCGCCGCTGCTCTGGCCTAACCTAACCCTAGCGTGGAGTGCGAATGGGAGCGGCGGGGAGAGCGAATGGTGTGGGTGCGAATGGGAAGGTGAGGCGTCGGGGAAAGCAGACGGGAGCGCGGGGAAAAGTGACGGAGGCGGGGTTTTTCGCAAAACATGTAAGTAGAATCGGTGCTTCCACCTTCACGAGATCCGGACCATAGGAGGTAGATCTAACGCGCTGAGCTGCTTTAGCATATTAGCACCCAAATGGGCTTTAGCACTATATATATATATATATATATATATATATATATATATATATATATATATATATATATATATATATATATATATATATATATATATATATATGAGCTTTGATGAAAGGTGAGATATTGAAGAATTTAGCTCTTGGAAAATAATTTATTTTTACAATTGGAGCGACGATCGATGTTAATCATATAATTATATATATGCAAGGTAATGGTATTGTAAATTTGCAGTTGATGCTACTTTGCGGATGGTTGATATTTTTACAATTGCCATCAATTGGCAACGTACAGAGAGCAGTGGCAACACACAAATGTTAGGCAGAATGTCTTGTCATATGAAAGGTTTCCAACGTTCACATGTGCGCAGAATATACAGTAATATTCTGATTGGCATGAATTTTCCTCTGTTATGTACCAATGCCCAGTGAATTTTCCATTGGGCCTTAAGCATTCTCTCCCCTAAACTCAGTTTCATGTATGGTTGTTCCTTGCCATTGTATTGCAGCAACACACTAAAAGCATGCAACTGGCTGTCATGCTTATCCGCAAAGCTTGGCAATTCATATCGAGAGCTTGCATTATAGGGGGCATGAGTAGACGTCGACAGTAGTTATATTTCAGCAAAAGAGATGATGAGATATATTCGTGCCTTTCATCAAAAGATAAAGAGATGATGAGACATGTGTTTGGCATTAATGAAATGATAGGTACAAATGAAGTAATTGTAAATTGACGTGAATACTTGGTAACATATTTCATAATACTATTTATTGTTTTATTAAGTGCTTGCTGAGTCGTGGAGTTATCCTTGCTTAATTATGTTATTAGTTTTAGATAAATGATGAAGGCGACATGCATTGGGAAAGTAGCTCATAATCACTAATCAGTTCGTGCACCGGTGTTACTTCACTTATCACATTAGACAATAAACATTCGTTATTAGTGCTTTGGTTTATACAAACCCTCGAATTCGGTTAATAAATTCGTTTAGAACATATAGCTACTAGTATGGTTGCAATTAAATAAAGTATCATTAGTTAGTCTCAATAATTGTATTTCATTTATTAGTCTCAGTAATTATTTTATCTTTCTTATTATTATTGCTTCAATTAAATGTTATGATTTGTTTTAATCAGTATCATCATATTTATGCTTAAGTGAGTATTCTGTGAAACCTTGGTCATTGTATAAATGTCAGTAGTTCATGAAAGACAGATTAATTTGGGAGACAATAGAGTTAGTGGTGATGTTTTGGATCGATGTCTAGACGGGGTGTTACTCCTCGCTCTAGATACAATGTTAATTCCAGCAATTTGTTTTGAGGGTTTGTAAAGATTCCGCGCGCGTCAATTGGCTTGTCCTGAAATAAGTGCAGTGGTCACTCATTATTTTGGAAGCGTTTGGTTCGGTTTGTCCGATGATTGTTTTCTATATTTTTATGCCGATTAGATAGTGATCATTTTTAAGGCATTCATCTAGTTGCCCTAGGTCTTTGTCCGCGTTGCTTTGTAATATCCTAAAATTCTAATTATAAATTAATTAGACCAATTAAATACTTAATGCCATTTAGATCTAATTAGCTATTAGAAAGCTAATTATTTATAACCTTAAATCCTAATTAGTATGCAATGACCTAAATGTGTGACAACTAAGACTAAAATAATAATAATAGATATAATAATAATGTATTTTTCTAAAACATTCTCTCTTGAGGACCCGTGCGTAAGTAAATAAAAGGGGATACATGAAAACGGAATATCAGCACCGCAATACGAACCGTCTGTGTTAACTTCACAGACACGAATAATACGAACCGTCTGTGTTAACTTCATTATCATAGACACAAATTCTCAGTAACATCAAAATATCACTTACCATCGTATGTACCGATCGTTCTACGGTCAATCGTTCCTAAAAAAATTTTCCAAAATTTTTTACACACCTACAACATACAATGAACATAAACTTTTGTTACAACTCCAACAGTTTTTTTACCAGTTTAAAACTACAAAATTGACAAAATTCAAAACATTCACGGGGAACTGAGTGCAGTTGCCTAATGGGCGGGCGACTGCATGAAAGTCGCCCAATGGGAGGGCGACTGGATGCAGTCACCCAAGGGTAGAGCGACAAGAACTCTGTCGGCCTCTGGTTGGGCGATAGGGTCCAATCACCCTTTCATTGCGTGACTTGAGTCTATTTTTGTAAAAAAATTTCCCGTGGATATAGTTCTGTAATTTCGAATAAAAAATAGATTATTCATAAAAAATTCTGCGCATGAGTTTCTAGTCGCTATTGCGTAGTTTGAACGTGAGTCAACAAATTAGCTCTGCTACAGTACACATGAGGCGCTACAGGAACCACAATAAGAGAGAGGAAAAATTCTACAGTGACCGGAGAGAGAGAGAGAGAGAGGCAGCGCGGAAGAAAATAAGTGGGAAAAAAGAAAAAAAAATTGTAATGAAGGGATCGCAATTTTAAAGCACTTCCTCGGGGTAATGATTTATATTTTCTCTCTATTTTGTTAATTTTTCTGTAGAGATTGGAGTTGAAATTAGAGAGAGAATATTTGTGAGTTTTCATCGGGATTGATTAGTAGATCAGTTTAATTTGTTGTATCCTTGTACGATTATTTTAGGTGCCGTGTAGGTGTAATTTGGGTAATTCATCTACTAAAAAGTTGTAGAGGATTTTGATAGCTTTTTATAGAATTTTATTCACATCGATCTTATAAGTAGATTGTGACATATGGTTTTTTTTAAAAAAAATTTGATTGTCCGGTAAGTTTGTCGTGTTTTGGCAGCCCGTATTAATTAGTAGATTAAAAATTGTAAATGAGCTAATCTGCGAATTTGGTCAACATGAACATTGTAGGTAATTTCTTAAAGTTTCCAAAAAGTGTAAGAACATAATTATTAGATAAGTAGAATAAAAGTTATGAATTTTAGAAGGCTGCTGTCCAGTATCAGGTTGCTGCTGGACATAGTCGTGGAAAAATATTAATTTGACAAACTTAATGCTAAAATTAAAATTTAGGAACAACTATGAAGTGGTAGATAATTTCCTATAGGTTCTGAAAATGTCATAGTTTAATATATTTGCAGATGTATATTAAATGATATAAAATTATTGATTCTGCTATCCAGAAGATAACATATCTGTCCTTTGAGTTAAAACAAGGATTTAGATGATTTAATTTGGACATTTGGCCAACTAAGAAAATGTAGAAAATTTTGTTTAGGTTCTAGAACTAGTATGATTTGCTATTTTTTGAGGTGAGGACTGAGGGTTATGATATTTTTAGTTCTGGGATAGCTAGGGAGATTGTCTAGTAAAGAGGGAAAGTTGTGGGTTTAGGGAGTGTATAGGAGTGTTGCCATTTATTTGTTACCTTGTAATGCTATGGCTTGTATTGAGAATGAGTAATTGCTATAGGCGTAACGTCGGTTGTGTTGTCATCTCTTAATCAAACCGATCATCTCGACTAGAGAAGCAAGTGCTTAGTAGAATGATAGATGATGGGTAATAAATGCTCACTATTATTGAATTATTCAGTCACACAGTAATTTTTGTTAACCTTTTTGTTCAGTAGGAGATTAATTTGATGCTAATTGTGATATGTGGTAAAATGATGAAAAATAGCATTCATGACATAACATGTGCATTATGAGCTAGGACAGTGAGAATGTCAACAACTATGAGTTATGTGACTATTCCAGCGTGCTCTTGAGAAAGACTTATTTCGGTAGGCACTTCCATAGGATGAAGGTAGAGGGTGATATCGACGAGTATGCCTTCCGCTATAGCGGTATGAACTACAGAGGAGACATGTGCATTGCATTGCATTAAAAGAAATTGAGATCAAATATTGAGATATGTGGACGAGAATTGATGACAATGAGATGCGAAAATTGAGTTAATGGTAAATGGTCAAAATTATTAAAATGATGTGGAATCATTTATTGTTCTGCTTTGTACTTGCTGAGTCGTGGACTCACCTTTGCCTTGTTGTTATTTTTAAGTGAATGTTGAAGGCGACATAAATGGGTGGATGTAGAACTTGGATTATTGCACACTTGTAGCTGTTGTAACTACGAGGCATTTCGGTAATTTCCCAATTGGAAAAGAAAAAGAAAAAAAAGGAAAATAAAGAGAGAGAGAATGACGGGTGGGGGCCCACCTGTCAGTGGGCTGGCCAAGAGGATAACGGGTAGGAGACCGCGTCTCCTCCCATCCCTCTGCGCACTTGCATCGGTTCATCTCCCGTGACCGTTCGGATGCCCGGCCCCTCGTCTTCTCACGAACGGCGCGACCGCATCTCCTGGGCGACCGAGTCGAGCGGCGACGGCGGAAGCGTAGGAGGCGCCACCGGCTCGGGCGCTTCTGCGCCAGCTGTGGCTACAGCCCGTCGGTGTCCGCTCTACTCCCCTATTTATGCCACCTCTCCTCTCTTTAGTGACGGAATGCAAGAGTAAGTTTCCCCCTCTGATCTCAAATCTCTCACCGTGTTTCTTCGATCTTGAGCCTTGAGAACCCTGGCCGGGTTATTTCCTGTTGCACTGGCTGTAGAGCGCAAATCATCGTTTCTTGGGTTTTTCCCTATACGGTTTCCTTGAGCCTTTTTCGTGGATTTGGCCAAAAGGAAAGGTCTGGGGTTAACCCCTTGTGGTTGATTTGTCTTAGGCTTGTGTTGAGTTTGTGTGAGATTTGTGATCTGTTCTTTGTGTTCATGGGTGCTCTCGGCCGGAGCTCCTGGTGGTCTTGAGTGGTGTCAACCCTAACCCTCGTCTCCAGTGTCGGCTTCCTGAGGCTAGAGTGGGCATTGTATCTCCGATAGCCACACTCCTCTACTGCGACAGCAAAGAGGGGTGCTAGGTTTTCTGGGTCAGCGCCGTGAGCGTGCCTTGCCCGTTTTTGATTACTTCACGGTGATTTTGAGTATCACCAGTGCTGTGAGTATTCTGGTTCTTGTTTCTTTGCAATTTGGTGATATAATTCATATATCAATGAGCTTTTTAGCACAACATTGCAAAGATATTCCTGTGGGTTAATTGCTCTGTGATGAAATGACACAAAAACTGAGATTATATATGGATGTGATGGTAGATTGATCTTGAGCATTCAATTAAATCTGGTATATTTTCTTCACTGGTCTTAAAATCTGCTTGCTGTTCATGTTCTGATCTCTGTGTGAGGCCTGTTTGGTGACTGCTTTGGTCGTTCTTGTCCTCTGCCGAACCTTGTTAACCTGGACAGTTGTGAGTATTGCTGTTTTCTTGTAATACCCTGAACGTCGTTTCGACGTCGCTTTTAAAGTAATCGTGGAATCACCCGGATTTTTGGTAAGTCGCGGGAAGGGAAAAATAAGGAAAAAATGGAATAGCATAAAATGAAATAAATAATAATAATAATAATAAAACTCTAAGTGGGCTGCCTGGAGGGTGGGCCTATCCCACCCCCCTTTTCTCCACCCCTGGCCGCCACCCCTCCCCTCCCAATTGTGCCTCCATCTCCTCTCCCCTGCTGCTGTCAATTGGTGCAAAGGAGGAAGCGAGAAGAAAGGAAGAAGAGAAGGAAGAAGAGGAGGAAAGAAGAGGAGGAAAGAAGAGGGTAACTTTTCCCAATGTTAAATCCTTCTATTTTCAGAGTAATTAGGGTTCTTGGCACAAGATTAGAAGGGGATTAGCTAATTGATTATCTGATCAGTGATTTTTTCAGCTGTCTGTGCGTAGTCAGATTTGTGCAGCGCGGCTGTTTGCGCAGATTAGGGCATTGAAGCGATTTTTCCTGTGGGTCTGACCGAAAGAAAAATTGTAGAGGACAACGAGATCTATTTTGTATAATTTTTCCAGAATTTTAGGCCACGGGTTTTGGGCGCAGCAGTGTCGGGAACTTTGTTGTTTGGCAGAGGTGCAGGTTGAGACAGATTGACGTTGGGGTGTAGTTTCAGAGTAGTAGATGATTTTTATGATTTTAGCTGCAGTTATTAAAATTGTAGGAAATTCATTAATCTAACTACTGTATAAAAATCATAAATTTTATAGCTTTGTACAGAAGGTATTGTGCGTTAGAAGTTGACTGGCCTGATTACAGAAACAGGGCATGTCCTCTGTTTTGCGCGTTAAATTACACCATGTTAGCAGTAAAATAAAATTTAGTGGTCTACTTGGAAGTTGAAGATATTTCAGTGAAGTTTCCAGAGATATATCATTTGCTATAAATGGTTTAATAGTGTTAAAGATACAAAAATATTAAGCAGAGTTGCTACAGCAGGCAGAGTGTAGGACCGTTAAGCGGAGCGGGTTATGTGTGGGTTTGGGATTTAGCAACGTCTTTGTTTCTTAAGACGTGATTTCCTTGCTGTAGTATGGTGCTGAGAGGTACTTTTGGACAGGTGGTTTTGCTCCTGAACGCGCGTGATTTCTTCGCTTCGCTGGTGGAGGCAAGTAAATGTAGCGGATGTGCTATCGTTTAACTCGTTATTCTTACTACTTGCAATCTACATGATTCTCGTAATTGGAAATGTTATGCCTTGGATGCATGCTTTTTAAAAAAATGAGGATGTGGTAGCAAAATAATAATCAATTGTTATGCTTTGGATGAGTTGCTTGTAGTCATGTGACAAATGTGGAACATGGATATAAATTCATGGTGGTTATGTTGATGTTTCTTGAGGTTAAATTCATATTGATCATGTTGATGCCTTTGAGGCTGGAGATCTTGTGGTTTATGGTTATCATATCATTCATAACATGTCATGACATTTGCATTGTGGATGTCGCCGCTTATAGCCGCGACCGTACCGGTACAGAATCGTACATTGCCGTAGTACGATGCACACGCTTACCTTGTCGGATAAGTGTGCAGTGGAGCATAGCATACATATGCATTTAATTGTGGATGGAGGAATTGCATTCATATGCCAATGGAGGAATTGCATTCATATGCCAATGGTTTTAAAACCATATGAGGCAGGACTCGTGGTAGTCCTTGTGGTTTATTGAACGAGGGAGTAAGAATGTGGTTGTGGTCATATAATGACAAAAATGTCGATGTAGCTTTGTTTGTTGTTTGGATAACCTGCTAAACAATTTACTTGCTGAGATTTTATCTCACCCTTGTTGTTTTCCCCCCTACAGGTGATTCTTGAGCATACATGGGATGGGTAGAGCAGCACCACAATAATGCACTTGATTCATCAATTCGTGCTGTAATAAAATCGAGAGGATTCTAGCCAATTGACTAGCTATCCGTGGGTGTTTATTTGTTCTATTTAATAATGTTGAACTTCTGGACTATTCTTTTGGTTAAACTGTTAGAGGATGTTTGAGAGACCATGTGGAGGTATCACCATGTTGGTGATGAGTAATTGACGGTTGGTTTAGAGAGTTTGAGTTTGTTTGGGTATTCTAGGGTTGAGTACCTTTTACTTGTGCTAATATTGATTATGCTGTTTCGTGCGGTGCTATGTGATGGTTTGCTTGTCTGTGTGACTGCAGGACTTCGGAGCTAGGTCATGGTGAGGCGAGGAGGGTCGGGACTAGACACAGCAGGTGTTGAGGTCCAGACGGTCGGTGATGCCGAAGATGATCGAGGTTGGTGAGGTGGTTGCGAGTCGGGGGACGAGGAACCGGAGCTGGAGCTACCGGTGACGGACACGACGGGTGACGATGAGAGAATCGGGACTAGGCTCAGGGAGGAGTCGGAGCTCCAGATGGTTGGAGGTCGGTTGCGGTCGTGTGCGACAGAACAGACCCGGACTAGACTCAGGTGGAGTCGAAGGTCTCGGTCGGTGTCGGGTGGACACGATGGGCTGCAGCGAAGCGGACCGGACTAGTCTCAGGGAGGAGTCGAGGTCCAGTCGGTCAAAGGTGCCGGTTGCGGGAAGCTTCCAGGAAGGTGCTTGAGGGGCAAATTGGTAATTCAACTCAAGCAAATGAGTGGAGGAGGTGATTTCCCTCCAAAATCTGGTTGTGTGTGTTGACTTATTGCCTCATATGGTGTGTGAGGTGTGGGAGTGGGCATTGTATGCCACTTCTTGTATTTCTTCTTTGGGGTGAGTTTTTGCCTTCAAAAGGTGGAGTGGGAGGCAGCAGGTGGTAGCTCATCCATCCTTCAGGGCTGCCAGTTCATCCTCCCTCCTCCACTGCGAGATTTTACCCGCATACCCAACTGTGCCAAGTCTGTGGGGGTGTGTGTTTTTTGCCTGGAGGGCCTTGTGCGCCGCACTTGAACTTTTGAAATCTTCGGTAGTCTTCATCGCCTTGAACTCTTCCCATTGTGGTTCCAGGAATGGGTATTTATGAAAGGGTGTTTCGTCCGTCTCCACGTATTTCTTGACAAGCATGCTCTTGAAGTTCTTCCATGCTTTGCACGCCGCTAGCAAGGTTTGTCGTTGCACGGCGTCTTGGTGTTCTTCTGGGATCTCGAACGATGCCAAAATTTCGGTCAGCAGCTCACGTTTGCAAGTCTCAGGCACGCTCTTCCACGAATTGAATGTGATCACAATTCTTTCTCATGCAACTATTCTGGCCATTCTTTGGAATGCGCTTACTGCTTTGGGAGGAAGGAGAGGGGTCCCAGATCCATCGACCTCTGTGATGGTAAATTGGTCCTCAGGCTTCTTCGATAGCCCTCTTCCTCGGCGTTTTGATTTTGGAGCGGACGCATCCGGCGATGATGTTGAAGAATGCGTGGATGATGACATGTTGCTTAATTTGTGGGTCTATTAGGATAAGATAAGAAAGTGCTATACCATAAGATAAGAAAGTGCCATCCTATGCAGCTAGAGTACATGCTAAGATAAGGATAGGATAATATACATATACATATACATATACATATACATATACATATACATATACATATACATATACATATACATATACATATACATATACATATACATATACATATACATATACATATACATATACAACTCTAGAGTACATGCTAATGGGCCATATATACACATGTATGATGTCATGCTCTGGTTTGAATAATGGTTTTAGATTTGTTAAATTAAGTCTTTGGATATTGTGTTTTACAAGATAAAAAAGAGGCAAGCAAATTATGCAGCTTTTTTCATTTGTTTTACAAGATTAAAAGAGACAATGCTAAAGATAATGCTAAGAAAATTTGTGATGATTGCTGGCAGTTAACATATGAAAGAATATATATAAAGGAACATCGATATTCATCACAGATTTATACAATCTAACATTTGTGATGATTGCGCACCTTAGGGTTCGGCGGCGTTGTGTAGGCGGTGGCGACGGCGGCGTGGGCTCGGGACGACGGCGATGGCGTGGGCTCGGGTCGACGGCGACGGCGTGGGCTCTGGTCGACGGCGTGGGCTCAGGTTGACGGTGACGGCGTGGGCTCGGGTCGACGGCGACAGGAGGCGAGACGGCGACAGGAGGCGAGACGGGCTAGATCTAGAGCGACTAGTAATGATTAGAGTGTACGCGCAAAACCCTAGCGGGGGTTATATATAAAGGCTTGTTACAGACGGTTCTATTTAAGAACCGTCTGTGATATCAATATCACAGACGGTTCTAAGTTGAGAACCATCTGTGATAATAAATATCACAGATGGTTATAAACAAAGAACCGTCTATGATAGTTATACTATCACAGACGGTTCTAAACTTAGAATCGTCTGTGATATTTATTATCACAGACGGTTATAAACTGAGAACCGTCTGTGATATTTATATCACAGATGATTATAAACTGAGAACCGTCTGTGATATTGATATCACAGACAGTTCTAAATTTAGAACCGTCTGTAATAAGCCTTCACTCACCAACCAGCATTCAATAATACCAACCAGCATTCAATAAGACAACTGCTGGGTGTATTTCTTTACAACAGCCCAATGAACATAGAGATACATTTGTATGACTCATTCTCAAAATTCACCTATATATCACACATTTTCACATATAAGTAAATGCAAATTCACAAATACATCACACACATGCATTGTTGTATACATAAATGCCAGTTCACATATACATCACATACATGCATTGTTATATACATAAATACAAATGCCCACATATATGTCACACATTCTCATTCCACTTGCTTGTTTCCTTTAAAAATTAGCCCTTCATGATGATCAATGCGTACGTAACTAGTTTCGTCACGTTGTTCGTTGTCAACCTACCATTTCCAAAAGGAGGTAACTCATCAAATTGATTGTATTCTTCCTCGTCCACTACATTCTCTACTCCGACAATTCTCTTTTTTCCATGAAAAACTACATGTCGTTTCTTATTTGCCGGGTCGGTTACATAGAAAACTTGAACAACTTGGTTGACGAGTACGAATGGTTCGTCTTTGTACCGGACACGTTGGAGGTCCACGGTAGTGACACCGTACTTGTCAACCTTCACCTGTGGGAGATGCACCCAACGGCAGCGAAATAAGGGGATCTTGAAAACCACGTAGTCGAGCTCCCAATTCTCTTCTATGAACCCATAGTATGAGTTTCTTGACCCATCGGTACTGAACGCATCTATGCGGACACCGCTGTTTTGGTTAGTGCTCTTTACATCTTGAGACTGTGCATAGAATGTGTACCCATTTATGTCATATCCTTGCCATGTCACAATTGTAAATGTTGGCCCTTTTGTCAACCATGTCAGCGTCTCACTTGGCGAGCTCCTAGCAATTTGCTCCTTCAACCATTGGTTGAACCGACTATTGTGTTGCCTCATGATCCAAACATCCGGCCGCTCCGGATTCTGTTGCCAAAGTACATCCTTGTGCTGGTCGACATAAGGCGCCACTTTAGTCATGTGTTGCAAGACCGTGAAATGGGCTTGAGTATACGTGTCAATATCTGCAGTGATTGCTTTCCTTCCAATAGTTCCGATACCCTTCAGCCTCCCCTCATGACGAGATTGAGGCACACCTATCGGTTGAGTCTGAGCCATATAATCGACACAAAACTCAATGACCTTTTCGCTTGCATAACCTTCAACGATGCTGCCCTCCGGCCGAGATCGATTTTGTACGTAGGACTTGAGAATTCCCATGAACCTCTCAAATGGATACATGCTACGTAGGAATACGGGCCACACATTTTTATCTCCCACACAACGTGAACAATGGGATGGACTATGATATCGAAAAATGAAGGAGGGAAATACATTTCAAGATGATATAGAGTCATCACCATATTGTCCTGTAGAGCATCTAGTCCTTCGGGATCGATAACCTTCTGAGCAATTGTGTTAAACAAATAACATAGCCTCATGATTGTCTCTCGGATTTTGTTCAGCAAAATATTTCTAATTGCAATAGGGAGCATCTATGTCATCAGCACATGACAATCATGAGACTTCATGCCATTTAACTTCAAATCTTGCATCGAAACAAGTTTCTTCACGTTGCTGGAGTAACCAGACAGAACTTTGACACCATGCAAGCACTGGCACAGTTCTATTTTCTCGGCCTTGGACAGAGTGTAACACGCAGGGGGAAGGTACGTTCGTCCATTATCTGTTATTGTCGGTGCTAATTCAGGCCTGATGTCCATATCAGCCAAGTCAAGCCGTGCGTTGACGCCGTCCTTTGTTTTATCACGAATGTTCAGTAAGAGACCAATCAAGCTATCACATACATTCTTTTCTACGTGCATGACGTCGATGCAGTGTCGAACATCTAGGTACTCCCAATAAGGTAAGTCCCAAAATATTGATCTCTTCTTCCAGGTATTCTTCTCATGAGCCCTTAATTTATGTCCCTTTCCGAGGACAACATCTAAATCCTTAACCATATCATAAACCTCGTGTCCCCTTAAATACCTTGGAGCTGAACCGTCTTCCTTCTCTCCGTCAAATTGTTTCTTCATCTTGCAGTATGGGTGAGCCCTCCGAAGGAACCGGCGGTGACGCATGTAGACAGTTTTGCGTGAGTGTTTCAGCCACACACTCTCGGTACTATCTAAATAGTGGGTACAAGCTTTCGCACCTTTTGTACTCTGGCCCGATAGGTTAGCAAGGGCAGGATAATCATTTATGGTGCAGAACAATAAGGAGCGCAAAGTGAAGTTCTCTCATTTGTATGCATCCCATACCTGTACCCCTTCGTTCCACAATACTTTTAGATCTTCCACCAACGGTGCTAGGTACACATCGATATCATTCCCAGGTTGCTTTGGCCCTTGGATAAGTATCGACAGCAAAATATACTTTCGCTTCATACACAACCAAGGAGGAATGTTATATATGCACAGAGTCACAGGCCACGTGCTATATCGGCTGCTCATGCTACTGAAAGGATTCATTCCATCTGTACTCGGTCCAAACCTTATATTCCTTGGTTCTGCACCAAAGTCTGCAAAACTCCTATCGATGTTTCTCCACTGGGCGAAATCAGTAAGGTGTCTTAGCATTCCATTCTTCTTGTGCTCCTTCGAGTGCCAACGCAGCAGTTTTGCCTCCTTTGGATTTGCAAAAAACCTTTTCAAACGGGGAATTATAGGAAAATACCATGCCACCTTAGTAGGAGGTCCTTTCTTCGCCTCTGCTCCCTCGCCGTCATCTGATTGATTGTTACGTTTGTATCGGGATGCGTTGCACATCGGACACACATGCATGTTTGCATACTATTAACGGTACAGGATACAGTCGTTCGGACATGCATGCATTCTTTCTACTTCCATTCCCAACAGACAAAGAACTTTCTTGGCTTTATACGTGGTTTTAGGCAACTCATTTCCCTCCGGAAGCATGTCCGCTAAAAGACCTAGCAGTGCCGTGAAACTCTTGTCGGACCAACCGTTGCTTGCCTTCAATTTCAACAGTTCAAGCACGGCCGACAACCTTGTGTACTTTGACCTGCAGCACGTGAACAAAGGTTTCTCCGAGTCCTCCATCAAGCCCCGAAATTTAACATACTCTCTCTCATCATAGTTCTCTTCAACATTGCGAAGCATCTGATCCAGATTGTCATCGTGCAACCTATCCAAATCCAAACCACAATAGACATCATCCGGCGGCATGTCATTCACTTCACCGGCGATGTCATCCGACGGCAAATGATCATTGACTTCACCATGACTGGTCCAACACGTATAACCCATTTTAAAACCCCTCCGAATCAAGTGCGCTTCAATTTGCCCTCGGTTCTTAAACATCTTTGAATTCTCGCAGTCAGTGCATGAACAGTACATATATTCCACCACCTTATTCAGCATATCCTCCTCGGCAGCTCTTGCAAAAGCAGACACGCCATTAACATACTCTTCACTCACACGGCTCGCGGCATACATCCAGCTTCGGTCCTACGTTATGTATATATATAACAACTTAGTATTAAAAGCTAAATTATTTAATTATTTAATTATGACTACATATATATATATATATATATACCACATGCATTCAGGCTTTGCTAGCTTAATTCATATTATAAACACAACAGCTATTATATAACCAACAATTTTGCAAACCATCTTCAATAACACTCACCAATTACTTACATCTAAATTGTAATGCAAAGAAAAATAAATTTCATTACTAACCATATCTAGAGCAACCAGGAAAGTATGAATCTTCAAAGCTCAATCTCTTCCTCCTCCCACCAAATTAATTGGCCTGAAATCGCCTAGCTTGCCTCCTGAGCGAAACAGTGAAGCACTGGCTGGATCTGGATCGAAATGAAGACAGATGCGGTTCTGAGTAGCGCAATAAATGCCTAACATCATTATCACAGATGGTTTTTAATAAAAAAAACCGTCTGTGATAATTCCAGATTATCACAGACAGGTTTTTAACACAAACCGTCTGTGATACTAAAAGTATCACAGACGGTTCATCGGTAAGAACCGTCTGTGTTAGTGTCGATCACAAAATTGTCTGTGATTAGTTGTCTAGTATTAGACTTTTTGTAGTAGTGATAGGTGATGACAACGTCAAGCTGGGCGTTGGGAGAGAACTCTAGGAGCCCTGGATGTTCGTATCATCAGAAGGATAAGCATGCGTTGCGAGCTGTCAGGACATGACAACTTATTGCACGGAAAAAAAATAGATGAGAAAGAGCTAATGAGAGCACGTCCTAGAGCAGTGGCAACGTACAAATGTTAGGCAGAATGCCCTATGATATGAAAGGTTTCCAACGTTTGCCTTGTGAGCAGAATATACAGTAATATTTTGATTGGCATGAATTTTCCTCCGTTTTGTATCAATGCCCAGTGAATTTTGCATTAGGCCTTAAGCATTCTCTCTCCTAAACTCAGTTTGATGTATAGTAGTTCCTTGCCCTCTAATTGCAGCAACACAATAAAGGCATGCACTGACTGTCATAATATTGCTACTTGATGCTTTACTCAAACTTTATGATTTATTTTTGTTTATTAGGCCAGGTTTTTACATGTTTTTCTCATTACTTCTCTAGTCCTTTTCTCGTGGATGCACGTGCTAATTGTCACAATTTACCTCCGTCATTAACAAAATGCAAATATCGCGGGTATAAATATGCCATACCATCACCAAAGGATCCAAGATCCAACAAGGGCATCAACACATGCAACTTGCAGCCTTACACACAAAAATGAGCTCACACACAACATCCAGCGTGACAGTTACACCAAGCCAAAATGTTCCTATTACAAATAATACTCCTACAACTATATTTGTAATACTTGCCTCCTTACTGGCCCTTGCATCGCTCTGCTGGAACAAAGCAACGTCCAACAAAAGGGAGCTACGCCGGCTGCCCCCTGGGCCAGCTGGGTTGCCGGTTATCGGCAACATGCACCAGATGCTTCGAAACAAGCCGGTGTTCAGGTGGATCCACAGCCTACTCAAAGAGATGCACACCGACATCCTATGCCTCCGTTTTGGAGCCGTCCATGTCGTTGCGGTGACCTGCCCGGAGATTGCCCGGGAGGTCCTGCGAAAGAACGACGCTGTGCTTGCGTCGCGGCCCACCACGTTCGCCTCTGGTTCGTTCAGCTTCGGGTACAAGGGCTCCATCCTGTCGCCGCATGGAGAGCAGTGGAAGAAGATGAGGCGGGTGCTTACTTCCGAGATCCTGTCCACGGCCTTGGAGCGCCGGCTGCACGGCCGGCGTACGGAGGAGGCCGACCACATAGTCCGGTACGTTTACAACCAGTGCAACAGAGCAATCAACAACGTCGTCGACGTACGTCATGTAGCCCAGCATTTCTGCGGTAACTTGATACGGAGGCTCGTGTTCAGCAAGAGACACTTCGGCGAGCCGCCTGCTCTGTGGGTTGATGCCGGACCAGGGCCCGATGAGGAGGAGCACGTCGGCGCGCTGTTCACGGTGGTGAACAACCTCTATAGCTTCTGCATCTCGGATTACATGCCTGCACTGGTTGGCCTCGACTTGGACGGTCATGAGAAGGTTGTCAAAGGCGTGATGAGGACTCTGAATAGGTTGCATGATCCCATCATACAGGACAGGATCCATGAATGGTCCACTCTTCGAAAAGGTGGTGAGAAGAGAGAGGCGAGAGACTTTCTTGATGTTCTAGTTTCTCTTGAGGATGCGGAAGGGCAACCTTTGCTGTCATTTGAAGAGATAAAAGCACAGACAGCGGTGAGATATTTTTGTTTCTACTACTTGTCCCAATATATTTCATTTTTTCATAATATAAAATTGTTTCTCCATAATACATTATATTAAACATAGTATAGAACGGTTTGACTATATAGCTAATACATGGTTAACATCATAAACTCAAAACTGCTGGAGTATTATGAACTTCTCTGTCGTATTAATTTTTGACGTGAAACTAACTGATTATGTTGTAACATCCAGGAAATAATGTTTGCAACAGTTGACAACCCGTCAAACGCAGTAGAGTGGGCAGTTGCCGAGATGATGAACAAGCCAGAGATCATGGAGAAAGCAATCAATGAATTGAACACAGTTGTTGGCAAAGAAAGATTAGTCCAAGAACATGACATTCCTCATCTCAACTATCTCAAAGCATGCATCCGCGAGGCCTTCCGCATGCACCCTTACCACGCTTTCAACGTTCCCCATGTTGCCATGGCAGATACCACTGTTGCTGGCTACTTCATTCCAAAGGATAGCCAAGTAATTATAAGCCGAATGGGACTTGGACGAAACCCTAATATTTGGGATGATCCTCTTGAGTTCCGACCCGAGCGGCATCTGAACAGTTCAAGTGTAGTGCTCACTGAGCCAGATCTCAGATTCTTCTCGTTTAGCACTGGCAGGAGGGGTTGCCCTGGGGTGTCACTTGGCACTTCTGTCACAATGATGTTATTTGCAAGACTTCTGCAAGGGTTCACTTGGACCAGACTGCCTGGCATTCATAAAATTGAGCTCGAGGAGTCAAAGTCTACTACCAGCCTCGCACTGGCTGAACCGCTGCTCTTGCAAGCTGAACCTCGTTTGCCGGTGCATCTCTATAGGACAATGTAACTTGTCAACGCCATTAATTAGTCTACAGCAACTCCATTATATTTCCGGCAGTATATATAGAAATAAATATAGTCACGAAAGTGAATATATGTGTGTGTATGGATGCTGGTTGCATGAGCTTTGATGAAAGGTGAGATATTGAACAATTTAGCTCTTGGAAAATAATTTATTTTTACAATGGGAGCGACGAATCGATGTTAATCATATAATTATATATATGAAAGGTAATGGTATTGTAAATTTGCAGTTGATGCTTCATTGTGGATGGTTGATATTTTTACACCTTGCGTTAATTTGCTTTTGAAAAAAATGAGATATTCATGCATGTCGAACTAGAGAATTTGAGGATCTCTGAAATTATTTTGAAACTAGATGACAATTTGCTATCGATATGTCACATAATTGTGCATGATCTGTATAAAAGTTAGGTTTTGATTTACTATTAAAATAATAAAAGCCACCACATTTACTATCAAGGCTAAAAAACCCAAGTGAATTAGAGGAAAAGAGAGAAAATCAACCACTTATTTTTGTGGGTCTAGATTATATGGTACATGTTAATCAGATATTTATTTGTAGGATCGTCGATGATAATAAGGAGTGAATGATTGCAGTGCGCAATAACTCTCTTTGAAATCTGTTGTTTTTCAATCGTTCAACCTGGAAAACAGCTATAGCAAAAACCAAATACAAAAAAAAAAAAAACAAAAGTGACACAGGAAAAAAATATTTTTATTAGCCGAAATTTTTTTCCCTCATAGTACTATATATAGCAACCGAGATGTTCATGAATAAACCAAAAGCAAGCACTTCTAGTCACGCCATGTTCTCCACGTGAAGCCCCCAATACACATGCATGGACAAAAATCCTTCTGCTGGCTATTATCTTTTTTGTCTCTTTCTTCTAATCTCCTTTTCCTCTCTCCTCTAATCATCTTTTCCTCTCTCCTCTAATCTTCACGCTGGAAGTCTTCACACGCACGTGAACCGAGGCTGTGCATTTGCTATCTCTGATTCTTCTACGCATGATGGCGCTGCTGCGTTCCGCGTGAGACACACGTGTGACAAGGAATTAAGACACGCCAACCAAAGACAAAAATCAACACGATGGCATGCACTATCGCGCGGGGAGACCGGCGACACGAGAGCGCTGCGGAGGACTACAGAAAAGCATATTATAGACGGTTCAAAAACGTCATCACAGGTGGTTTTTTAAACCATCTGAATTTATGGGTCAGTGATAATCGAAGGTTATCACAGACGGTTCGATAACCATATGTGATATATCAATATCACAGACGATTTTTAACTGAAAACCGTCTGTGATAGCTGATTATCTGTGATGTTCTTTTCTACCCCTAAATCTATTTCTGTATATTGGCTAGCCTCAGGAAATGCTAGCCATGCCCTCTGAAACAAGCAGATAAACAAGTATATGTATGCATACAATTCACATCTCAATTCATTTGACAAACATAAAACATCCAATTCACATCACATTTCATTCACAAACATAAGGCATCCATTTTCGCAAATGAATTAATTGAAATGAAATAAAATATCCATTAACAAATTCACAATTACAGAGTGATAAGAGCAATAAAAATTCAAGTGTAGTGCTCACTGAGCCAGATCTCAGATTCTTCTCGTTTAGCACTGGCAGGAGGGGTTGCCCTGGGGTGTCACTTGGCACTTCAGTCACAATGATGTTATTTGCAAGACTTCGCAAGGGTTCACTTGGACCAAACTGCTGGCATTCATAAAATTGAGCTCGAGGAGTCAAAGTCTACTACCGACCTCGCACTAGCCGAACATTGCTCTTGCAAGTGAACCTCGTTTGCGGTGCATCTCTATATATAGGACAATGTAATCGCGACGCCATTAATTAGTCTACAGAACTCCATTATATTTCCGGAGTATATATAGGAATAAATATAGTCATGAAGTAATATATATATATATATATATATATATATATATATATATATATATATATATATATATATATATATATATATATATATATATATATATATATATATATATATATAAAATATATATATATATATAGGCAAAATAACGAGGCACCATGGTGCCCAAGCTCCATAATTAAAACTTTCCATCCATGATTAATACTTTCCATCCATGATTGATTCCTTTCCAAATTGATGCATTTTCGAATTAATGAATCTTAATAGGTTTACCTGATATATTGCACTGCACGCATCTAAAAGCAATCTAACGACAGAGAGGCTTGGTGCCCGGGCACCATGGTGCCCCATTTCAATGTCCTATATATATATATATGTGTGTGTGTGTGTGTGTATGATAGATGCTGGTTGCATGAGCTTTGATGAAAGGTGAGATATTGAAGAATTTAGCTCTTGGAAAATAATTTATTTTTACAATCGGAGCGACGATCGATGTTTCACACACACAAACACACACACATACACATAAAGAGAGCAGTGGCAACGTACAAATCTTAGGCAGAATGTCTTGTGATATGAAAGGTTTCCAACGTTTGCCTTGTGAGTAGAATATCTGATAATATTCGATTGGCATGAATTTTCCTCTGTTATGTACCAATGCCCGATGAATTTTCCATTGGGCCTTAAGCATTCCCTCTCCTAAACTCAGTTTCATGTATAGTTGTTCCTTGCCCTTGTATTCCAGCAACACACAATAAAAGCATGCAACTGATCATCATGCTTATCCGCAAAGCTTGGCAATTCATATCGAGCTTGCAATCTGGGGGCATGAGTAGACAACGACAGTAGTTGTATTTCAGCAAAAGAGATGAGAAGATATGTACGTAACATTCATAAAAAGATAAAGAGATGATGAGATATGTGTATGGCATTAATGAAAAGAGATAGGTAGAAATGAAGTAATTGTAAATTGACATGAATACTTGGTAACATATTTTATAACATTATTTATTGTTTTATTAAGTGCTTGCTGAATCGTGGAGTTATCTTTGCTTATGTTATTATTTTTAGATAAATGATGAAGGCGACATGCATTGGGAAAGTAGCTCATAATCAGTTCGTGCACCGGTGTTACTTCCGTTACCACATTAGTCAATAAACTTTCGTTATTAGTGCTTTGGTTTATACAAACTCTTACAATTGGTTAATAAATTCGTTTAGAACATATAACTATTAGTATGGTTGCAATTAAATAAAATATCATTGGTTAGTCTCAGTAATTGTATTCCATTGATTAGTCTTAGTAATTGTATTATCTTTTTTATTATTATTGCTTCAATTAAATGTTAAGATTTGTTTTATTTAGTACCGTCATATTTATGCTTAAGTGAGTATTCTGTGAAACCTTGGTCATTGTATAAATGTCAGTAGTTCATGAAAGATAGATTAATTTGGGAGAGAATAGAGTTACTAGTGATATTCTGGATCCATGTCTAGTCGGTGTGTTACATTTCTCCTTGCTCTAGGAACAATGTTAATTCCAGCAATTTGTTTTCAGGGTTTGTTGCCACTAGCTGCAAAGATTCCGCACGCGTCAAATTGGCTTGTCCTGAAATAAGTGCAGTCGTCACTCATTATTTTGGAAGCTCGTTTGCCGGTGTGTATCTATAGGGCAATGTAACTGTCAACTCCTTTAATTAGTCTACAGCAACTCCATTATGTTTCCGGTAGTGTATATATAAGGAATACATATAGTCATGGAACACTACTATAGAACAAGCTATACTGGACGTCTCATCATAAACGGTTCATGTGGAGCCATTTGTGTTTTGATTATTATAGACGGTTCATAGCTAAAACCGTTTTTGAAACTATCACAGACGGTTGGGTTTAAAAGCCGTCTGTGATGTACGCATTATCACAAACAGTTTTTAAATAGAACCGTCTATGAAACTATCACAGACGGTTCATATAACAAACCATCTCTAATACGTGCATTATCATAGTGGCGAGCAATGATGGCACTAGCGCAGCCGACACGGTGGTGTCAATGGAAGAAGGGGAGTAAGCGGACGAGGGTTGGTGCAATGCTTCGGTGGGTGTCATCATGGCACACAATTCAAGAGCAGCTGACAAGCATGCTTACTATGAAATGGGATAAGGTATCTCTGGCCTGAGATAATGCAGCAAAAAAAGAGGGCGGCAACATTGGCATTGAGGGGGGCAGAGCAGAGGGAAAAGATGGCTCGATGAAAGCTGAGTTTTAAGTAGAGGCTATGGTTGGTGGAGGCATGCTGGTGACATGATAGGATAGGGAAGCATTGGGTTGTGATGTCGCAGCTTGGGGCACTACAAAGAAGATAGGAGCGGCGGGCGTGCATTGCGCGCATGGGTAGAATGGAGCAGCGGAGTCGGGAGATGATGGCTCGGGGCAAGGGGTGGTGCATATCAGATCCCAGAACAACAACTTTGGAACCCTCTGTGTAAATCGTACTGGTCCAGGATCAACTAGTGCATACACTAGCAACAGGGATACATATCAAGCACAATGGTTAACTTTATCAATAAAAAGAGTATGACCTTATGGCCAAAGTTTACATCCACGGTCCATAGGCCAAATTTAAATATAAGTAGCAGCGAATAAAACCAAAGTAGAAGAAACCCAACAAACCTACCCATAGGAAAATGATAGTAAGACGCAGCCTATTCGTCCCGATCCTCACCGAAGTCGAAGCAGTCCTCCTCTGAACAATAGAATTAAGAAAGGGTGAGCACATAAAATGTACTCCATAAGTTACACACAAAAATGCAATATTAATGCAAGACTGATAAGTGAAGGCATATAGGGTTAATTGAGCATAAAACAACAGTTAAAGAAATATAGTAAATAGATTGAAATTTGCTAAATTTAATACAGTAAATAAAAATAGTAATTTAAACAAAATAATACCGTTAGTGCTGGCACCGACCTGGCACCAACCTAACCATAGGTATTCCACCCGGACCATCTTTCCTAAAAGATTTCATATGAAATCCATCCATCCATAAGCATTTTATAAACCATTTTGAAAAACAAAGTCTAATTCATGAGAAACCTTACTTAGCTTGCTCTTGACCATGGGCATAGCTATCCAAGACAGTTTATACACTCTGCAGAGGTGGTACAACTTTACACACAAGATATGATTAACTCATAATATCGGCCATTACACGCTTCCGTGGACGTACGATTGAGAAAATCATAACAAGGCCTTTACAGTGTAAAGCTGTCAACCTAACCATGCTTTACGCTAAGGTTTCACCACAACATGAGTCCACAAGTTGGGGCCACCTCTTGTGCCGTGTGAGACTTCTCGTGGCCTACTCCATGCTCACATTCAACCTTTAGCGAGACTCTGGTTTGGACCTACAAATTAGTCAGTCAGAGCTGTCCCATAGCAATCTTATGGTAGTATGCTATGGCTTTGTAATAGTAGCTCATAAACTGGTCCTTAATTTGACTTAGGCTCTTCCCACATACCCCTTGTGCCTGGCATCATAGTTGCGTCATTGAACAACAACGTGTGCCAGTAAGCACCCACTACCATACCATTTGCCTAAGTCTGAACCAAGTTTTATATTTTATTTTATCAAAAATTTCATAACCTTTCTTGACTCAACAAAATCAAGAATATATTTTAAAACTCATCCTTTTATGTGAAAAGGTTATCCCTAAACCAAAAGTTATTATGATTTCTATCTGTTAATTTGTTTGCTGCTAATATCTATATCTCACCACTTTCAAATATTCATCTCCTTCTTATTCGCTCTAATCCTAACCTTATTCGCTCTATACTCACCTTAAAATTCAAATTCTTACTTATCTATCTGATACTTATAAAACTGCTACAGAACTTACCTCAAGATCTTAATCCACATAATCAAGATGGCAGGAATTGGATCACGATAGGGAAGCCAACAGGCAGAACAAGGCAGCCCAGCAGAGAATCAAACTGTACTTTCTAGTATTCTAGCAATGGTAGAATAAAATAGACATCAAGCTAAATTAAATTAGGTAAGACTAATGGAACAACATTAAGGTTACTTGAATAGATTGCAATGTGGATGGTAGCACTAGGCGGTTTAGAAGGAGTTGCCATCAATAGAGAAGGAACCCAAGTCACTACAAGATGGGCAGATTTCCAAAAGACACGACCGCCCACTTTTTCAACATCTCTTGACCCATTAGCAGCTGAAAACTGGCTTAGAGATATTGAAAGAGAATTGAAGATGTTACAATGTGATGATAAAGAGAAGGTCTTATATGCGTCCCATCAACTCCAGGCACAAGCAGCAGCCTGGTGGATAAATTTTCAGACCATGCATGAAGATAGAGAAATTAGATGGAAGGAGTTTGACGAGTGTCATAAACGCGCCAGGAGTTCCTTGCATTGAAACAAGGAGGATGTACTATAATAGAATATCTTCATCAATTCAATCAACTTGCCCGCTATGCTCCTGATGACGTCAAGACAGAAGCTAAAAAGATAGAGAGATTTAAGGAAGGATTACAATACAATGGTGGACAAACTAATTGCATCAGAAGAAGCAAGAAATAAATTAGAGGATTCTCGTAAACAGAAGGCAATACAGAGGCCATCATCCTCAACTAGTGCACAAACAGGACGGGTATTGGTGTCACCTCAGAATCGGTACTAGCAGAACAGACAAGTGGTAGTTGTGTTAAGACCTCAGTATAATGTTTCTCCCTAGTACACTATTTCCAAACCTGTTGTGATATGGTGCCACACCTATGGGGGGAATCACTATCAACGCAATTGCCCTTAGAAGATGAATACATGCTTTCATTGTGATCAACTTGGACATTACAAAGATCAATATCCCAATAAAGGATTATCTTCTGAAGTGGCAAAACATCAAACCAAAGCTTAGCAGCAAGATATTAAACCAATTATCATCACACTAGCACCACGAGGAGGATTTCTACAAGCACGACCCCTTGCACCAAGACCAACAGCACCAACAGGAACAACAGTGGGAATGCCAGTAGGATTATCAACAGATGTTCAGGCTGGAGGAGGCAGAGGTGTCGCGAGGCCATTATGTTTCCGCTAAGGATACAACTAGGGCAAATAACATTATTGTTGGTATGTTCTTGATTCACTCAAAGCCTACATTGATTTTATTTGATCCTGGAGCAACACATTCATTTCTTTCTATGGATTTCATCATAAGAATTTAGTTGCCATTTATTTCTTTGCAAAAGCATTATGCTATTTAAACACCAGGGATTAGGATGGAATCCTGCTTTGGGTAGTGATGTGAGTATAGAAATTCATGGAAAAGAGTTTAAAGCCAATCTGTTGTTACTTGATATAAGGAGAATAGATGTTATTCTGGGAATAAATTGGCTAACTAAAAATAAAGCCAAAGTAGATTGTGAGACTAAAATAGTGACACTGATCAGTCCAGAAAGCTAAGAAATAATGGTAAAGATGGATCATGAATTAATAGAAAGCATGAAGAGGTGTGTACACAGTGTGCTGACAAATGAAAATATTTAAGTGTTAGTGGTACAAGAATATTCAGATGTTTTTCCAGAATAATCACCCGGAAGACCACCTGACTAACAAATTGAGCTAGCCTAGAGTTAATTCCAGGCACCAAGACAATTACAAAGCATCAATATAGAATGTCAGCTAGTGAATTGAAAGAACTTAAAAAGCAGTTAGATGAATTAAAATAAAAAGAATTTATATGCCCTAGTGTATCTCCTTGGTCAGCCCCAGTGCTATTTGCTAAGAAGGTTGAAAATTTAAGAATGTGTGTTGACTACAAAGGGATAAATGCAGTAACAATCAAGAACAAATATCCATTGCCTAGGATTGATGATCTATTTGATCAACTTAAATGAGCTAAAGTGTTTTCAAAAATTGATTCGCGATTGGGTTATCATCAACTTAAAATCTAAGAGCAAGGTCGAGAAAAACTCCATTTACAACAAGATATGGATTATATGAATTTACAGTTGTGCCATTTGGTTTAACCAATTGTAACATCCTGATTTTCAGAGCCTTTTTGAAGCTTTTAAAATAAAATTCACCATTTGGATTTTTCTGGAATTAATTAAAGCTTAACTGGAAATTTCATTAATTAAAAAGATTTAATATGATTAAATTAAACATTAATATTTGTTAAAAATATTTTATTTGTGTTCCTTGTGTCACAAGGAATTTTTCTGTATTTTCTGGGATTTTTCGGAGTTTGTTTGAGCTCAATTTGAAATTTCCAAAAAAAAGGAGAGAGAATGAACAGTACCCGCGGGATACTGTTCACTCGTCTTCTCCAGCGCAGATCGATCGAAGCCCCCTGCTGAGCACAGTTCCTTCCGATTTTCTCTCTCTTCATAACTTCCAATCCGGACCTTATCTCAATGTCTTCCCAAAAGGAAAGTTGTGCTAAATCACGCAAGGAATCCATCCCAACTGGTCTCCTTCCATTTCGTTCATCCGTTTGCCTTTATCTCCTATTTTCTGAAACGGACTCTAAACCGAAATCCGCGAATTGGAGTCGGTTTCTACCCCTTCCAAGCCTATAAATAGGACCCCTTGGCTCCCCTAAACCCATCCCAAGCTGTGGCAAGTCCCATCAAAGGTCAGGACGCCGTCGGCATCGAGGCCCTTCGGTCTCGAATTTGCTCGTCACGTCTCGAGCTATTCGGTGAGTTTTTCCGTGATCCTTTCGCGTCACATTGTGCCATCATGTGCCATCTACCTTCTTCCCAAGTTAATTTGGTTTTGGTGCAGGCAATCTCCGAATCGAGTGTTCCCAATCTAGGTCAAGAGCGCTTCCGGCGTCGATTCGTCATCTCCGGTAGCTTTAGCTCTTGTCGTATTTTTCTTAGACTTGTCTCGCGCGTTCTCGCCGTGCTCACTCCCTTTTCCCCAGAAAGCCTCCACAAATTTTCGCCTCGAACCTCGCCATGGCCGTCAATGACATCTCGTGTCCCCATCTACCCGGTGATGTTTCCACCAATCCGTTCGCGTCACTTTGTGCCAAACCATCCCAGGTAGCTACCCTTCAAGTGGTTTTAGATTTCGTTCACCGAGCACCAAGATATTAAGTTTTTCCTTTACCCTTCCCGACGTCGTTCAAATGTAGATTGCGCCGTCTCCGATGGGTTTCTGGCCGAGCCGATAATTTTCCTAGCTTCACCAAGCCGCGTTCTACCCCGTGATCACCCTACTTCTCCATGTCCTATGTCCGGGTTTTATTCCTCTCTTCTACCCATGTCGTTGTAGCCGCCCGTGCCGTCACCGTACTCCGTTTGGCGTGCCGTCGCTTCCTATGTGTGCCTTAGGTCCCTAGCAACCCATTTTGCTAGTTAGATTCATCTCCTATGCCTCCTCTCGCCAGCGCTAGCCTTCTCGCCAAAAGTACCGTTCTCGGATGAACAGTAATATCTGTGAATTTCCAGCATTTTCTCGCCCCGGCAAACTTTAGATCGCTCGTTCTCCTTCGTCCGAACTCCGATCGACCCGATTCTTCTTCCTAAATTCATCTAAAATTGAGATCTATCTTTTGGTTCTGGGTTTGCAGTTTTTGGAGTTCATTTGAATTTTATTTGAATTTATTTTGTTTGTTTTATCGTTTCGCGCGTAGAACCCGACGTCGCCGAAGGGTTTGTCGAACCGCAGCAAGAGGGGCCAACCAGTGCACAAGAAGGCAAGTCTCCTTTGATCATCTTGAACCTATGATTTTGAAATGTTTTAAATATTTTAAATTATGTGCATTGCTAGTTACATAAAATCGCTAGTTCAAATCTTTAGGAGTTAGTTATTCCAACTTTGTTATGCCCTCATTTGACATTGATTGCCATGTACCTTGTCACCCTAGAACTCCCTTTGTCTCAATAATGAGATTAATATTAATCTTTGTGAATAGTAGAATGGTAGAATAATGCTTAGTCATGCTATCTAATAACTTTGGAAAATCTTGAAAATGGGAAATTATGATTTAATATTGAACCCTTGTGTTTGTAAATGAAGTGGCAATTGGAGTTGTCACTGTGATTTTAAAATAAAATAGATTGTGAAAGTTGGTTTAGATTAGGGTGGATGGTTGGTTTGGATTGGTGCAGGAAGCACGAGATCTTGTAAAGTGTATGTTCCACCTAGTCAATTAAGGACCGACGCTTGTGTTTGTCCAGATCGAGCATTAACCGTACAACCACAAGTCTATATGGGTGCGACCTAGTGACTAACTTATGATAGTCTAGTTTAGGTGCCACCGTGGAAAGTGGGTGCCGAGGATGGACCGGTTATTCAGAGTGAGGGACAGGATTTCATCAGACTCATATGGCGCAAGAGGGGCTTGGTTCGGGCAGTTAGCCTACCTGCGGTGAAACCTCAGCGGGTGGTATCTAGCTAGATTAGAGTAAGGTAAAAGCTTTGTGGTATTTTATCCGGGTCTCATGCCAAAGGAAGTGTGTTGACTTTTAGGATAATTTATCTCTTGTGGGTAAAGTTGTACAACCTCTGCAGAGTGTAAAACTATTCGAATAGCCGTGCCCACGGTCAAGGGCGGGCAAGGAATGCATTCACATGGTAGATTTCTGGTTTTGGTTTTAAGATCAAAAGTTTTGTATTCGAGAGTGGAGGAACTCTTGGAAGGGTATCCCGCGCTTGGAGCCAGAGAGGGTGGATGTAACCCGCAAGACTAAACTTGTTCGATTAAACTTGATTAAACGGTGTTGGTGGATGGAACCTTCACTAGTGAGTTAATGTTAGTTCTGTTAAAACCATTAATTTAATAAATGGATGCCTTTGAAAATAGTTATTGGTAATTGAATTTAAAATATTGCTTTGTGCAAAAGAACCATATGGCCTTCCTTTGTCAAACCTTGCATCTATTGCATTTTTCCCAAGACTTGCGGAGTACTTTATGTACTCACATGCTGCACTCAAAAAATAATACCCAGAGGAACACGAAGCTCAAGAGGGAGACTACGACTACTTCGCTTGTGGATTTGATGAAGGATTCCCGGAGTACTAGGTCGCGCTTCCCCAGTCAATTGCCTGTGGCGTATTGATGGGTCTTCGTTGGATTTATCTTCTGCTTCCGCTGTGTTTTGTGTGTGTGAGGTCTTGAAACCTCATTTGTAATAAAGAGACCTGTCGGTCTGTACTCTTTACTATTGTAATAAAGCGTTGTTGGTTATGTAATCATTTCTGTTTAACTGTGTGCACTAGCTTTGATCTGGGACTAGTGCAGTAATACACAGAGGGTCCGGGTTTGGTAATCCGGGTCCCGACAGAGATGGTATCAGAGCCAATTTGACTGTAGGACGTGACTTAGTTAGAATGGTCGTTAGTAAAAGAGCTTCAAAATTTATGTTATAAAATAAAAATTTAATAATTTGCTACCCTTGCCTTTTCTTGTCTTTCTATCCTTACCTTCGTCATAGTATTCTTCCTTATCTATCTGGTTATTGACTTTTTGGAATGGTAATTATATCCCCTTCCCTCTGTAATTTCTATAGATGGATCGATGAGGTTGCGTCTGAAAAGCACTTGTGGAATCCTTGGAGACCTAGAGTATACGGAAGACAACAAATTATTGGAAAGTACTCTTGTCAGGAAAGCCGTGATAATCAATGCATATCAAGTTAGGTAATTTGGAGAATTGTTGCTAGAGTGGTATATTTTGGATTTATAATTGACAAGATTGAATAATGTTCGAGAGGATTGGGATAAAATGTATACTTGTGGATATCAATTGATTATAAATAAATCTAAAAAGTATCATCTTTGTGGATTGACTAGAGAATATACAAAGTTGAACTTGGGAGAGCTAATTAAATCATGGGAAGAGCCTGAACTTTGCCTTGGATTTATTATCTAGGATTCAAAGGAGCAACTGGATGTAAAACAAGATTTTTGTTGGAGGGATTACTTGTGATCGTTGGAGAATTAGAATTAAGAGATTGATCCACTAAAGGGAGAGATTAAAAGATTAAGAAGTTGAATTATCATTAATGATATCAAATTTGGGTGATTTGATTGAATCGTGAAGGGTAGATGAATTTTGTGGAGTTAATCGATTATCAGAGTTTGGTGGAGCTATTGATGATAAGTGGATACCAGTGGAATTAGATATCTTGGTGGATTAATTTTATCTTTGCAAAGTGGACATTGAATTGGAGTGTCAAATTGAATTTCGTAGATTTAAATGATCATGTCTAGATAATTGGATTTTAACTAATGGGATTAATTAAGTCGTTTAAGGATGTTGAAATGGATAACTTGGAGGATTTAAATTAATTATGGGAGATAGATTGTCCAATAAGAATTTATTAAGAGATTATCCGATAATAATAAATTGAAAGATTGTCCAATAAGAATTAGTTGAGAGATTGTCCGATAAGAATTAATTGAGGTATTTGAATTCATTCAAATTTGGTGGAACCAAAATGATGATTATCAAGAGATTGGTTTTGGTGGACTAATGGATATTAAATTATTGCTTAGATGATCTTAAAACTTATTGAAGGTTGAATTAATATTATTTGATCAGAGTTATGGATCTGTTGGATTAGATCATGATCATAAAACAATTGGTGGAAATCATGAATTACAATGTTATTGGATTCTTGTTAGAAAAATTTCTATGGTTGGTCGTCGATCCAAATTAGAGCAGAGAATAAAAGTTTAAGAGATTATTTGCTGAAATCAATAAGGTGCATTTGTGGTATATGATTTTGGAATCAAGAATTTTTGAAGAGTTGAAATAATTATGTCTTTCTCGGATGAACACTTGCGGAAGTTAAGCCCTATTTGGTGGAATTCTGAATTAATCGTTATGATGAGGGCAAATGAAGTTAATCCAAAGCTTACAGGCGACTAAAGATGTACCCTCCGATTTGTTTATTGTCTTCCGTATTTCTCAGTTAAAGGAAGGTTTCAGAGTACCAAAGAACAAGATAGAATCATGAAGAAGCGAGGACTAGTTCTTTAGTTGTAGTACCCAAGTAAAGTCTTACGATTTTAGAACGCTTATATATTACTTATTTGTGTGCTAGATGGACTGTACCAAGCCTAAGTGCACTGTGGTACAGCCATTCTTAAAACTAGGTTGATTTCAATAAAAGTTCTTTTGCTAAAAGTTAATTTGCTTGCTTCTTCCTTGTGTGTTGGCTTGGGATGTGACTTAGTCTCCCTCAATCTCTTACCTTTGCTAATTCCCTCTTACCTTATGCTAACCTAAAACCGCTTCAGATGGTGAGCACAAGGAGCAACTCTGACAACAGCCGTGATGCCAACCCTCAGCCAGAGAACAACATTCCGCCACCCCCTCCTCAAGCCCCCAGGTTGGAGCAAATGATGGCCATGCAACTGCAGCTTCTCCAGGCCCTAGCTCAAAACCAGGTGCAGCAAGCTCCGCAGGCACCCAACCAAGCTCCTCAGTCTAAGATGGGAGAATTTATGAGGACAAGGCCTCCTACTTTTGCTGGATCCGTAGATCCCATGGAGGCAGATGATTGGATTAAGGATGTGGAGAGGAAGTTGGTCCTAGCCAGTGCAATGACAATGAAAAGGTGTTGTATGCGGCTCACCAACTCAAAGGGATCGCTGCTAACGGTGGGAAAATTACCTGCCGCTCATCAAAATGCACAAGCTATCACATGGGATGAATTTGTGGAGGCATTCCGATCGCGCATATTCCTACGGGAATAATGGACATGAAGAAAAGAGAATTCTACCAATCTGCAGCAAGGAAACCTCAGCGTTTCGAATACTGAACAAGTTCACCCGATCAGCTGGTATGTATCCAAGAGATCACATCAGAGGCAACAAAGATTTGGCGGTTCATGCAGGGACTTGATCCCAACCTCAAGGTGCAATTGGTGTCCAAAGATTTTCCGACATTTCAGCACATGATAAATAAGGCCCTTGTCCAGGAAGATGCTCAATATCAATTGCAGGACTCTCGTAAGAGAAAGATGGCTTTTCAGACACAGAGTAATGCAAGCAGTTCAAGGCCTCGAGTAAATCCACCCCAGTTCAACAAAGCTCCAGCAGCAACAGATGCACCAGGAACTCCAGGATCTGCGCCTCGTTCAGAGATGCAAGAACCCCGCATCTTCACCGGAGTCCGACCTCAGAAAAGCAACACCTCAGCCGCAGGAGTGCAATGTTTTCGATGTCACGAGATGGGGCATTATGCAAGCAATTGCCCACAGAAGCCTCAGGTCACCACTCCAATTCCTTTCAACTTGGGAAATACACCAACGCGAACTCGGTTGTAGGACAAGGACGGGAGTATCTCCAATCTGCAGAAAAGCTCCAAGAACTCCGCAATCACAAGAAAGAGGACAAGTTAACCACATCACCGCAAACGGTGCCCCAGGGGCAGCAATCATGCTTGGTAAGTTTCAATTTGGTTCAAAACAAGAAGCAGCTTGAGAACACAGCAAGGAACCAAGAGCTGCGTTTTCCTCTCCTATCTTTTTCCTAGTCCGTCCGAATCTCGGGGGCGAGATTCTTTCTAAGGGGGGTAGATTTGTAACATCCTGATTTTCAGAGCCTTTTTGAAGCTTTTAAAATAAAATTCACCATTTGGATTTTTCTGGAATTAATTAAAGCTTAACTGAAATTTTCATTAATTAAAAAGATTTAATATGATTAAATTAAACATTAATATTTGTTAAAAATATTTTATTTGTGTTTCTTGTGTCACAAGGAATTTTTCTGTATTTTCTGGGATTTTTCGGAGTTTGTTTGAGCTCAATTTGAAATTTCTAAAAAAAAGGAGAGAGAATGAACAGTACCCGCGGGGTACTGTTCACTCGTCTTCTCTGCTGAGCACAGTTCCTTCCGATTTTATCTCTCTTCATAACTTCCAATCCGGACCTTATCTCAATGTCTTCCCAAAAAGAAAGTTGTGCTAAATCACACAAGGAATCCATCCCAACTGGTCTCCTTCCATTTCGTTCATCCGTTTGCCTTTTATCTCCTATTTTCTGAAACGGACTCTAAACCGAAATCCGCGAATTGGAGTCGGTTTCTACCCCTTCCAAGCCTATAAATAGGACCCCTTGGCTCCGCTAAACCCATCCCAAGCCGTGGCAAGTCCCATCAAAGGTCAGGACGCCGTCGGCATCGAGGCCCTTCGGTCTCGAATTTGCTCGTCACGTCTGGAGCTATTCGGTGAGTTTTTCCGTGATCCTTTCGCGTCACATTGTGCCATCATGTTCCATCTACCTTCTTGCCATGTTAATTTGGTTTTGGTGCAGCCAATCTCCGAATCGAGTTTTCCCAATCTAGGTCAAGAGCGCTTCCCGACGTCGATTCGTCATCTCCGTAAGCTTTAGCCCTTGTCGTAATTTTTCTTAGACTTGCCTCGCCGCGTTCTACGCCGTGCTCACTCCCTTTTCCCCAGAAAGCCTCCACAAATTTTCGCCTCCGAACCTCGCCATGGCCGTCAATGGCATCTCGTGTCCCCCATCTACCCGATGATGTTTCCACCAATCCGTTCGCGTCACTTTGTGCCAAACCATCCCAGGTAGCTACTCTTCAAGTGGTTTTAGATTTCGTTCACCGAGCACCAAGATATTAAGTTTTTCCTTTACCCTTCCCGACGTCGTTCAAACGTAGATTGCGCCGTCTCCGATGGGTTTCTGGCCGAGCCGATAATTTTCCTAGCTTCACCAAGCCGCATTCTA
The DNA here is from genome assembly GCA_036346575.1 of Dendrocalamus sinicus. Classification (NCBI taxonomy): domain Eukaryota; kingdom Viridiplantae; phylum Streptophyta; class Magnoliopsida; order Poales; family Poaceae; genus Dendrocalamus; species Dendrocalamus sinicus. The sequence continues at coordinate 4,392,444 of CM070663.1, forward strand.
CCCCGTGCTCACCCTACTTCTCCATGTCCTATGCCCAGGTTTTATTCCTCTCTTCTACCCATGTCGTTGTAGCGCGCGTGCCGCCACCGTACTCCGTTTGGCGTGCCGTCGCTTCCTATGTGTGCCTTAGGTCCCTAGCAACCCATTTTGCTAGTTAGATTCATCTCCTATGCCTCCTATCGCCAGCGCTAGCCTTCTCGCCAAAAGTACCGTTCTCGGATGAACAGTAACATCTGTGAATTTCCAGCATTTTCTCGCCCCGGCAAACTTTAGATCGCTCGTTCTCCTTCGTCCGAACTCCGATCGACCCGATTCTTCTTCCTAAATTCATCTAAAATTGAGATCTATCTTTTGGTTCTGGGTTTGCAGTTTTTGGAGTTCATTTGAATTTTATTTGAATTTATTTTGTTTGTTTTATCGTTTCGCGCATGGAACCCGACGTCGCCGAAGGGTTTGTCGAACCGCAGCAAGAGGGGCCAACCAGTGCACAAGAAGGCAAGTCTCCTTTGATCATCTTGAACCTATGATTTTGAAATGTTTTAAATATTTTAAATTATGTGCATTGCTAGTTACATAAAATCGCTAGTTCAAATCTTTAGGAGTTAGTTATTCCAACTTTGTTATGCCCTCATTTGACATTGATTGCCATGTACCTTGTCACCCTAGAACTCCCTTTGTCTCAATAATGAGATTAATATTAATCTTTGTGAATAGTAGAATGGTAGAATAATGCTTAGTCATGCTATCTAATAACTTTGGAAAATCTTGAAAATGGGAAATTATGATTTAATATTGAACCCTTGTGTTTGTAAATGAAGTGGCAATTGGAGTTGTCACTGTGATTTTAAAATAAAATAGATTGTGAAAGTTGGTTTAGATTAGGGTGGATGGTTGGTTTGGATTGGTGCAGGAAGCACGAGATCTTGTAAAGTGTATGTTCCACCCTAGTCAATTAAGGACCGACGCTTGTGTTTGTCCAGACTGAGCATTAACCGTACAACCACAAGTCCATATGGGTACGACCTAGCTGACTAACTTATGATAGTCTAGTTTAGGTGCCACCAGGTGGAAAGTGGGTGCCGGGGATGGACTGATTATTCACGGTGAGGGATAGGGATTTCCTCAGTACTCATGTGGTACAAGGGGGGTTTGGTTGGGGCAGTTAGCCTACTGCGGTGAAACCTCGTGGTGGTATCTAGCTAGATTAGAGTAAGGTAAAGGCTTTGTGGTATTTTATCCGGTCTCATGCCAAAGGAAGCGTGTTGACTTTTAGGATAATTTATCTCTTGTGGGTAAAGTTGTACAACCTCTGCAGAGTGTAAAACTATTCGAATAGCCGTGCCCACGGTCAAGGGCGGGCAAGAAATGCATTCACATGGTAGATTTCTGGTTTTGGTTTTAAAATCAAAAGTGTTGTATTCCGAGAGTGGAGGGAACTCTTGGAAGGGTATCCTGGCAGTTGGAGCCAGAGAGGGTGGATGTAACCCGCAGTACTAAACTTGTTCAGTTAAACTTGATTAAACTGGTGTTGGTGGATGGAACCTTCACTAGTGAGTTAATGTTAGTTCTGTTAAAACCATTAATTTAATAAATGGATGCCTTTGAAAATAGTTATTGGTAATTGAATTTAAAATATTGCTTTGTGCAAAAGAACCATATGGCCTTCCTTTGTCAAGCCTTGCATCTATTGCATTTTTCCCAAGACTTGCGGAGTATTTTATGTACTCACATGCTGCACTCAAAAAATAATACCCAGAGGAACACAAAGCTCAAGAGGGAGACTACGACTACTTCGCTTGTGGATTTGATGAAGGATTCCCGGAGTACTAGGTCGCGCTTCCCCAGTCAATTGCCTGTGGCGTATTGATGGGTCTTCGTTGATTTATCTTCGCTCCATTGTGTTTTGTGTGTGTGAGGTCTTGAAACCTCATTTGTAATAAAGAGACCTGCTGGTCTGCACTTTTACTATTGTAATAAAGCGTTGTTGGTTATGTAATCATTTCTGTTTAACTGTGTGCACTAGCTTTGATCTGGGACTAGTGCAGTAATACACAGAGGGTCCGGGTTTGGTAATCCGGGTCCCGACACCAATGCACTGGCATATTTCATGAATCTTATGAAACCGGTGTATATGGACCAATTGGATCATTTTGAGGTAGTTTTGTGGATGATATACTGATTTACTCCAAGAATGAAGAAGAGCACAAACAACATTTGCACGTCGCCTTGACCAAACTTACAGAATATTAATTATATGCCAAAATTGCTTAGTGTGACTTTTGGATGAAAGAAGTTGCATTCTTGGAGCATATTATTACTTAAGAAGGAGTCAAAGTTGATCCAAAAAAGGTTAAATCCATTATGGAATGGAAGCAACCGAAAACTATGACCGAAGTAAGAAGCTTTTTTGGATTAACGGGTTATTATCACTGATTCATAGAAGAGTTCTTGAAGATCGCCTTCCTGCTCACACAACTACTCAAGAAAGAAAAGCCATTTGAGTGAATGGACATTTGTGAAGAGAGTTTTCAACAATTGAAGGCAAGATTGACAACAGCTCCAATATTGATACTCCCAAATCATGAAAAAGAATTTCAGATATATTGTGATGCTTCAAGGTAGGGACTAGGATGTGTGCTGATGCAAGATGGAAAGTTGTACCATATGCATCAAGACAGCTACGACCCCATGAAGAGAATTATCCAACCCATGATCTGGAGTTAGCAGTTGTAGTACATTCATTGAAGATTTAGAGGCATTATCTATTGGGCAACCATTATGAAATATTTTCAGATCACATTAGCTTGAAATAAATATTCACACAATCAGAGTTAAATTGGAGATAACAAAGATGGCTAGGGTTAATTAAAGACTATGATTTGGATCTTCAGTATCATCCAGGCAAAGCTAATATCGTGGCAGATGCACTCAGTAGGAAAGGTTATCAAGGCAAAGCCAGTGAGACAGACTATCCACCTCAAGTATAGAAACACATGCAGAAGTTGAATTTAACAATAGCTGAACAGGGATTTGTAGTAGTGCTAGAGATTCAACCAGTACTGACATATCAGATCAAAGCAGCCCAAGATGAAGATGAAGAAATTCAACAGCTCAAGAAAAATAGTCAGGAAGGAAGTTCAACAGGATTTATAGAAGACAAGCAAGGGATCTTAAAATTTTGTAGTCGTTATTGTATACCCAAGAAGAAGAAACTAAAAGATCTGATACTAGCAGAAGCCCATTCATCACAACTTTCAATACATCCAGGAGGCACAAAAATGTATCAAGATTTGAAGAAAAGATTTTGGTGGAAAGCTATGAAGAAAGAGGTAGCTGAATATGCGGTAAAATGTGATGTGTGTCAGAAAGCAAAGATAGATCATCAAAGGCTGTCAGGACTGCTTAAATCACCGCCAATACTAGAATGGAAATGGGAAGACATCGGCATGGATTTCATTACCTAACTACCTAAGACTCAAGAAGGATATGATGTATCTGGGTAATAGTTGACAGATTAATCAAGGTAGCACATTTCCTACCAATCAAGCAAACCTCTGGGAAGGATAGATTACAAGAGTTATATTTGACAAAATTTATGGTACTGCATGGAGTTCTAAAGAGAATTGTTTCAGACAGAGGGGCACAATTCACATCAAAATTTTGGGAGAAACTACATGAAGCAATTGACTCTCACTTAGCATTTAGTATAGTATATCATCCACAAATTAGATCTTAGAAGACATGTTGAGAGCCTATGCCATTGTATATGGAGCGGTGTGGAATACTTGCTTGCCATTTCAACAATTCTCTTACAATAACAGTTATCAGGCCATCATTAAAATGGTGCCATCCTAAGCTCTATATGGGAAAGAATGCAGAACACCACTAAATTGGACAGAGACTGGAGAATGATAATTTCTCGGTCCTCAGGTTGCTCAAGAAGCAGAAGCCCATGTGAGAATCATAAGAGATAAAATGAAGTTTGCACAAGACCGTTAGAAGATCTATGTAGACACCTGTAGGAAAGATCCGAGCTTTGAAGTAGGGAATTTTGTATATCTCAAAGTCACTCCCTTCAAGATCATTAAGAGATTTCAAATAAAAGGGAAGCTAGCCCCAAGATATGTTGGTCCATTTCAAATTACAAAATGAGTAGGTGAAGTAGCATATGAAGTGCAGCTAACACCAAGCATGAATAGAATACATAATGTGTTTCATGTGTCATAGCTTAGAAAGTGTTTGCAGCAACCTATAGATGAAGTTCTAGTGGAAGAGATTGACCTGCAAGATGATCTGACATATCCAGAGGAACCTCTACAAATACTTGAGACAACAGAAAGGTAGCTCAGAAATAGAAATATCAAATTCTGTTGAGTACAATGGAGGAACCATACCGCAGCCAAGTCAACTTGGGAAAAGGAGTCAAATCTGCAGTGAGATTTTTCCAAATTACTCCCTGGACCAAGTTAATCTCGGGGTCAATATTTTTTTAGGGGGGGGGGTAGGTTGAAACACCTCAAAAATTCAAAACTATTTTGAATTCTTTTTGGCTTTTGTTTGAATTCTGAATTCCTTCCCAATTTGACAAACCATCTCAATTCCTTACTTTCCTTGCTTCCCATGTCCTTCGACTGTTGGCGCCCTCTGAAAACCCGTTTCCCCCACTATCTCCCTATTCTTCCCCCTCCACATGGCTGCATGGCGTCGCCCAAAATTGTAGTCATGACCTCCTCAGCGTTCACACCTTTCCTACCAGTTGTTGATGCCGTGGTCCCACTAGCCAATTGCCCAACTCTCTACCCTCTCCCCCGTTTTGTATGTCGTTTGACTTGCTCCCTCTCCTACCATAGCTCGCTGCTTCCCTCTACCGACACACGTTCTCTTGCCCCTTCGTGGCATCCTTTCTCGCTGGGAAGGCTCGCCAGTGCCGATTCATCATCGCGACCACACCCTTGTTTTTCGTAGAGAGGAAGCCGACTGAAGGTATACGAAGACCCTAGGCGTGACGTGGCCATTCCTTAGTCATTTGCTCACCACTAGCCAATAGCTGGGATTGCACGTGCATGCGTAGCCGGGCCGAATCAGCTGGCCCACATGGGGTTTCGTTTGAATCTTCCTGTGCGCGCATTGTTCCTTTTGGGCCAACCTAACACTATTGTGCACTGTAGTGGCTACTGTTCATCCAAGCCCAAAACACAAAAATATCTCATTTCAATTGTTTCAGTGCCATGAACCCATTTTTACCTCCGTTCTACCAATCTCAATTCCAATAAAATTCAAACCAACTCCATTTCATTTTTATTGCATTTTACTCCTTTTTGTTTTATTTATTTTCCTAGCTTGGTTAGACTCAAGCATGGGCTCATGTTATTTTATGTGTTTGTGCTAGCTCCCGAGTACTCTGAGGTGACCATGCAAGGACGCGATCCAGATGTTGAAGTTCTCGAGACATTAGAGTTTGCAAAGCAGCAAGGCGAGTTACAAGGTTTTGATCATATTGAATCGCATGGAATTTAAATTATTTAATTATAGTATTTGTATTAATGTTTTTCAAAATTTTATTTAATTAAAATAAATATTTAGAATGACATGTTAATTAGTTATGTCCTAGCACTAAAAATGCCTTGTTTAATTTGAGGCCTTATTCAGCTCGATAACCTTAGTAATATTTAATTATTATATAAATAATTGTAGATTATCTCATTCAAAATTTCTAACTACTAAGTGACCTAGCATTTGGCTGGTAAATTTGTTTAAATAGTTCTAGGGTAAGGAGACGTAAGGAGACACCATGGAAAGCCACTAGATTATTGGAGTCTACGACCTTACCCTCAAGAGGAGGCTTGAGCAGATGGGTGGCAGTGCCGTCGAGCACTGGGGATCTGGGTTGTGGTTGGCAACCTCAAAGAGAAAAGTAAGGATTGAAACCTTATACTGAGTAAAGGACATAGTAATCACTCAACCACAAGAATTGACTTGTCAATCCTCATCTAGTAGCTACTCAACTCGATTGAATCTCTACAGGAGGTAGGAGTAAAGATAAAGGGTATTGGTATGTTGAATGGTAAAACCATACCTAACAACGGTAGGTGCCACTCGGGATGGGCAGAAGTGTTTAGGCCTAGTGAGTAGATACCCCGGTCTGAGTGGAGATCTACCGGGTAGAGGCTATATAAAGAATTGAGCATTGGAAAACCTTGTTTTCTTAAAATTGCACGCTAGCTGAAACGTGTCTATTGCATGACATTGGGAGTTTGAGCAATCTTACAGGTAAAGCTGGGCAACTCTGCAGAGTGAAATAAATGGTATTCGAATATGCTATGCTTTTGGTAAATGAAGCTGTGTTTAATGGGTGATTCCAATAGCAAGACATAAGTAGATTTCATTATGTTTTAATTTGAGTAAGCTAAGTAATTAAGTATAAAACAACCCTAATCTTGAGAAGTTTTCATTTTGTGTTTTTGATGTTTAACAATGTTTACAAATAAAATTGCATCCACTCGGATTAATAAAACTAGTATATTCCCTTTCTTTGAATATCCTTGCAAGTAGATATGATAGGTTTTACTCTTGTGACTTGTTGGGTACGATTGTATTCATTACTTGCTAAATTACAAATAGAAGAACATTGGGGCTGCAATGAATAAGTTGTTGATGAAGCTCCAGAAGAACTATACTACTTTGTCAATGACTAGTTTTAGGTCTTAGCCGCGCTCAAGTTTACTTGTGGATCCTTCTTTTTTAATGTAAGGTAACTTGGGGTTTGCATGCTTGTAGCATCAAAATTAGGTGGCTAAACCATATTTCTATAATAAAGTTTGGCTCTTTTTTTTTGTAAGGACGTGTTGTTGTGGTGCTCACTCATATACAATACTCTATAATTGAACAGTTCTGAGCATTTACGGATATTACAAGTGCCTCAAGAAATAGGGACAATATATGGTAACACTAACACATGTACGCTAGCATATGCTAGTGATAGCGAGCGAGGCGTGTGGCGGCAATGCGTACGAGTGATCGGTGGTGCAGCATGCGGTGGCATAGTGTGTGGCTGGAGCGATGCGATGGTGCAGCAAAGCTGGAGTGGGTGCATAGCACGCACTCGTGCACAGGCGAGCGATGTGCGCTATGCGATGTCTTCGGCATTGATTGCAGGCGCTGGCTAGAGCTTGCGCATGTGTTGGCGATGGGAGTTCAGCGATGGTGTGCGGCCAACGAGTGGAAAGCTAGCATTGGAAATAGGAATAAATTAAAACAAAGCATCTAGGATTTCTAGTATTTGGGTCCTACTCTCCCCTTGTCCCCTTTTATCATGGCACCAGTTTGACTATATCTCTAATTCCTCCTGCACTACCTGTTCTTGGAAAACAACTCCCCAATAAAATTTTAACCATCCCATTTTCTCATATCCTTTTTTACTAATTACTCACATGTCCTTAAGAGAGTATTTCAAAAAATTACAATATAGTTGAAGTAGGACTATCTCTTTTGTCACAGTACTCTATGCCTTCCAAACTGCTTGTTTCTTGATCAATCGTGTTCCTAGCCATGTAATTCAATATAGTACTCCCTTGGAAAATATTTTTGGAACAACACCTAATTATCCTTTCTTAAAAAGCTTTCAATGTACTTGTTAGCCCAACCTTAGGCTGTACAACACAAGATTTAGTTTTGATCATGATCGTATCTTCCTAGGTTATGGTTCCATTCACAAGGGTTACAAATGTTTGGACAGATCACCTGGTTGGGTTTATGTCTCTAGAGATGTTTTTATTAGAGTGTTTTTCCCTTTGCCTCCAAACATTTTCCTTGGTCACAAACTGTTACACAGGCTGGCATTTTTCTCCCTGTCCAATCTGTTCCTTAATTCATGTTCTCTTCCACCGGTCACTACTCCTATTCCATCTAAGAATGACCATGTGCAAGATGTTAGTCAAAATTTGTCTATTGATATTGACATTGCAGGTACCGACCCCATTTCAATCACATCTCCGAGCATAGTTCACGAGTATGAGCAGCCACGGCCTGGTCCATGAACAAGGTCACAGAACAATATGCAGAAACCCAAAGAATTTACTGATGGCACCATTCGGTATCCTTTGATTGGGAGGAAGGCATGCAATAGCCACTGTTGTTGAATATGCAAGTTTTAATGAAGCTCTACAAGATCTACAGTGGCAACAAGCAATAGATGTGGAGTTTCTTGCTCTACAACACAACAAGACTTGGCACTTAGTTCATAGAAGACAATGTCATAATTTTATAGGTTGCAAGTGGGTGTTCAAATCAAAGTGGAAAGCAGATAGATGGATTGATCGATATAAAGCCATATTAGTGGTGTAAGGTTTTAAACAAAGGTATGGTATAGACTATGAGGACACATTCAATCCTGTAGTCAAACCAACTACAATTTGACTTATTCTTGCTCTTGCCATCTCGAGAGGGTGGAGTTTGAGAAGTTGATGTGCAAAATGCCATTTTACATGGCATTCTCGAGGAAGATGTTTTTATGAAACAACCATCTGGATATGAAGATGCTCATTATCCACATCATGTTTGCAAGTTGGATAAAGCACTATATGGATTCAAGCAAGCACTAAGGGCTTGGTACTCCTACTGAGTTCTAAACTTCAAGAGCTTGGTTTCACTTCCTCATAGGCTGATAGATATCTATTTATGTACCGAAGGCATGGGGTTACAGTTTAAATGTTGATTTATGTGGATGATATTATTATGGCTAGTTTGTCTGATGCTGCTACTACTAGTCTTCAACAACTTTAGAAAGATTTTTCCATCAAGGATTTGAATGCCTTACATTACTTTATGGGAGTTGAAGTTGTTTCGTGTCATGAACCGGGGTAAACACCACCAAGAAAATGGCCGGATGGCGTCGGCTTAGAAGGAGAGAGAGATTTAGACGAGAAAGACTATAATATTTCTCTGATTCAAAGTAACACAACCCGAACCTGATGTTCCTGCCGCATCATCCCTGGATGCTCCTGTAGGCTTCCGCGCATAAACCTTCACTCAAGACTGCCATTTTTGTGGCATCATAACTTGGGAGTGACTTATCTTTTGGCAAATCCAGTCTTCCATGCTCAAGCAAAGTACATAGAAGTGGAGTATCATTTTGTAAGAGAAAGGGTTACGTGTAAGATGCTTGATATTCGATTTATATCACCACAAGATCAAGTATTAGATATTTTTACAAAGCAACTGCCATTTCATAGTTTGAGTTGTTTCAGAACAATCTCATTCTAGTTCCACAAGTTGAGATTGAGAGAGGCCTACAAAATAACTCAATTATAGATAATAATATTGTTGGACCCCAAGTTTGATAACCTGGAACCTTCTGTGAATCACTGCATTATTCCCTGGATCAGTAGGTAATGCTCATAGATACAATGCTGCATCATTTCATACACGACAAAACCATATATTACAATACCAGAGTTTAAATAGACCGCGTCAGGCCGAGGTTACAATAGGGCCATCCGGCCAAATGTCTTACAATACATAAAGAGCGAAAGCGTACATAGCGTAGGGGCACAAGTCGCCATAGGTAAGCGACTGGGTCAACCTGAGTACCGCCGCTATTAATCAGGGGCCTGACTAATAATGGATGCACCCACCAAAACTATCCTGGTCAACCGGACTGAGGCGAGAGGCAAGACTACCGATGCCTAATCTAATATTCACCATCTTCATGGCCTTCGGCATCCTGATCGTCATGGTAGGCGTAGTGCTCTTGATTCACACCTTCTGAATGGGGGATTAAGAGCGAGGGTGAGCACCAACAACTGTGCTCCGCGAGCCAACACACAGAACGCATATATTTAATGATGCAAGGCTAAACAAGGGTGGCTTGGGTTCTTTTATTTGCTTAAAGCGACTTTTGGAATAATCATAATATAAAAGTCCCTATGACCTAGCATTTTTCAAGGACTCATGATTTGATCACTGAAAGTATGCAATAATTTATAATGGGGTAGGTTCAATCCACCGATTTTATGGTTCCATCCACCATTGCTAAATTTTGTTTAGAAGGTTACATCCACCTTATTACCAACACTAGAGTACATCCTTCCAGGGAAATATTACCAAAGTCAGGTTATATCCACCTAACAAACCCTTATTCCCAACCTCAAAAGTTTTGAAATAGAACTATCTCGAGGAAGATTTCCATGTCTGCCTTTGACCATGGGCACAGCTATTCGAATAGTTGTATACTCTGCAGAGACTGTACATATTTACCCACAAGAGTTATTTGTCCCGATGGTTCTACATGATTCCTTAGACATGCAGATCGAGAGAATATCACGAGGCCTTTACAATACCTCGCACTTTAGCATATCACTCCTATGGGGTTACTTCCATAGGTTGTGCGGGATGTCCACCATAGGGTAGCGCAGTCGGACTCCACTCTCCACATACGCTATCCTAGGCAACGTCACCTACATCCGGTGTCCCGTTCCAAGTGGCGCTTTCATTACCCACCTACACACGTTCTCCGTGAAATGACTAGAGGGTTCAGTAAATTATTTAGCCAAGCCTACAATATGCCAGCTTGTGGTTGTACTGTTATACACGGAGGGTCCACACAGGATTAAGTTCTTAATTTGTCCAGGCAGTTCATTCCACATCCCCTGTGTTACTTCCACACCCACCACACTTACCACCCGCCCAGACAGGTTTAGCAAATTTTTAGGGTTTTGAGAAGCATAACACAAATTAACATAATTATTCAGCCACGTACATCCCATGACTGTCCCAAGACTAGTTTCCATGATTAAAGAATGATTAGCAGGGCTATTGAGGCCCTGGACTTTACAAGACCAGCATGGCAGTAGTACGACTTATAACTACCTTAGTTATAGTTTATACCTAGGGCGACAATGATCATGTGGGTTCAAATGTTACTTGTGGGGTATGTTATTATGAGGTAGATACATGGTTATTAGCTACCTTAAAAGTGACATACGCTTGTATATAAAGTAAAGCATCCAGATTTTTATAATTTAAATGAACATAGTTTCACATGAAATATAGGCGCAAAATGATCAAAGTATTGACTCGCCTGGATCAAGAGCTTGGGGGTCTTGTGCTGCTTTAAGCGGGGGCTCGTTCGTGTCCTCGAACTCTACTTGGGAGATCGAACCGGAAAAGCAACACAAAGAACGAAGGCAAATAAATGTAAAACAAAATAAACAAAACTCAAATTAACTCAAAACTGAACCAAAACAGAACCATCAGATAGATCTCGATTTTAGAAAAATTTAGAATTTGATTTCATTAAATTGGACTTATGGTTAGGAAGTTATAGCATTTCAAAGTTTTAAAATCCTGGAAATTCAGAAAATAAGAGGAGAGAGAGGGAGTGGGCTGCCGACAGATGGGGCCCGAGGAGAAATAATGTCTGCTCGGATATTATCGTTTAAAGTAACTGACAAGTGGACCATCATTACGAGAGTTAATGGCCGGTTAGGACAGTGATTTAATTAGGGGGGGGGGTTAAAGCATTGCTCCATTTCTCTGGTTCTTCTCGGCCGCAAGGGAGATGGTGCCAACCGGCGGCGGAGAGGGCGTGGAGGCGTGGCGGCGCCAGCCAAAATGGGTCGCCCAGCCTGGTGCGCGCCTCGGGGAGGATGGAATCGACCGGTGTCGGCCGGATTTGGCCGGGCGGCGAGCTAGGCGGCGGCCGCAACAGGGGAGTTGGGCGCTGGCGCCTCGGGCCGTGGGAGTCTGATTTATTGGTGGTGGAGCATCTCCGGGGGTCCGGAGCTCACCTGGGATGTCCGTCGAGGCCGAGAGGGAGCGGGGTGGGCCGGCGGCGGAAGCGTGCTCGGCGGTGAAGAAGGAGACGGCGGCGGCTCGCTGGGGAGGGTGGCGGGGCCCGGCGAGGTGGGGGTCGGGTTCCCGGGGTCCTGTTGATGCTTCACACGCGGGGAATCGGCCCAAGGTGCAACGGTTTGCCGATGGTGACCGACGTCGGAGTTGGGGATTAATGGCGTCACCGACGGCCTGCAGAGGAAGAGGGATCGATTAGCCGGGGAGGAGGGAAGAGGGAAGAAAGATGAGCGCGGGGAGAGACTCAAAGGCCGGAGGCCGACCGGCGGCGGTGATTGCCGGCGGAGCACACACGGCAGAGGAGGCGGTGGAGTGGAGGTACTTCGATGGGGGGGGGTGCAGCGAGGCAATCGGTCCCCTTTATAGAGGCCGGGGAAGGAGGCAAGACGCCGAGAGGGGGCAAGGCGGCGTGGCGCGGGCATGCGGTGGTGTCATCGCCCTACGGCCACAGGACTGACGCGGCTTCCGGAGCGTGTCGCGACGCGGGTTAATGCGGGGAGTGCCGCTCGGCCCGATGGTCGCAAGGGGAGGCGGGGTGTAGAGTGCAACTGGGCGACGCCAACGTGATCGGGGAGTACCATGGCGGCGCAGCGCACGGGTGGGGGCCGGCGAGCGGCGTGCACGGCAGAGTGGAGATGAAAACGAGGGCGAGGAGGCGTGCCCTGGCACGGCCGCTGCCGGGCGTTGAAGGCGAGGGGCTGTCGCCGCATTCAATTGCCGACGCGGGTGGTTGAGGAGGGTGGTAAGCGGCGACAAAATCAGAGGGAGGAGGGGCGCTGCGGGTGGAAGGAGGAGGGAAGAGTGCTGCCGCCAGGAAGATGAAGGAATGGGCGGCGGGGATGGAGTGGAGAAGGGGATGGACGGCTAGGATTGAAGGAATTTGGTTCCACCCCTTTTTTATTCCTTTATCTGAAATTTCCTAGCTTTTGCAGAAAATTTTAATTGCTAGCTTTTTAAAAGATTACTTTGGTTTGCCTCATTGGAGATAAAACAAGGTTTTCAATTAAAATTATTTAAGCACAACTTGGATTATCTTTTCGAAAAACAACAAGGATCACAAACTGAGAATAAAGCTTTTTAATTCAACAACATAGGTTTGAATTTTACATTGACTCCAAGCTCTGAAAATGGGATGTTACAAATATATAGTTGAGCTTCTTCTTTATTCAAATGTAATATCCAAGATATTGTAAACTCATTGTAACATACGTGAGATCACGCTGATTGTTTCTGTTGACGACTGTACTCTGAATGGCAATATAAATACCAAAGCCACAGCCTTGTCTGGCTTGTGCAATCCTCTTCAATCTTTTCTCTTCTTCAACCTATTGCCATCTATTGTGTTTAATTAAGTAGTGCATATTGTGCGCAACAGCACAAGTAGGGCAATCAACATGGTTAATACGTACGTTGTCTTCATCGTTTAACCCAACTGATCAACATGAATATGATGATGGTGGAATGACCTCCTCCACAGCTAAGTAGTACACTACACTTATACTAGAGCAAATCGTCGACCAACCTTGTTAGCCTCACAAAAACTTGTAGGCTTGGTTTTCACTTTTATACCATACCGAACAGTGATCAACCGAACTGAAATACTGAAACCGAACCGAAATACTGAAACCGAACCAGTTCTTGCACGCACACCATCTAACCCTACCTCTCCCGATACCCCTGTCTTTCTCTTTGCGGCCATCGCGCCTTGTCTCATGCACAACACTAGCAACATCCTTACCAGCCAGCTATTGGCGGCACAAGCACTAGTAGACCCACATGATTCATGGGTATTCAGCTGAATATTTAAAATTTTCGACCAAACATCCACTATATATAAGGTATAATATATATATGTATACCAGTAGTTGGGACAAATTCATCCTATGCATACCTAGTCTACCTAAATTGGCACTAGATCCTTTTAGGCCATTTCCCTCTCCTAGGCCCAAATTAGTGCCAGACATTGACCCAGACCCACTGCTTATTGTTGTGATTCATATGACACATGGTAGAAACTTTAGGTCTCACTCAGTCTCTCCTCTCACTCAAGTCTCTTCTCCTTGGCTCTCTCTGTCTGGCGATGCAGGAGGCCATCTCGCAAGTTGCAAGCCATCTCGCCGTTGTCACTCACCAGCGCAGCCGCGCAGGTTCATGCTCAAACTCTGCCTCAAGGCGCAAGGTTCCTTAGGGGTGCCACACATCGAGCTACAGAAGGAGCTCAGGATCTAGGTGGTTAATTAGCTCCATCTCGGTCTTCCAAAACCAGCAATTTTTTGATGAGTGGATGGCCATGTTCTTATAATTCCTCTTAGCTTCGATTACGATGACCATTTTGCTGATTGATTTTTTAGGGGTCCTGCTGAACATGCTCATGAACCCACCACTGCCAGTTTATTCACTATTGGTATGTGTTCCTTGACTCATGAATGATTTCGGGATATAGTGTTTGTAGTGTTCGTTGAGGCTAGCAACCTAGGAGTAGTCTGCATCAGTTGCTTATCACATCATAAACCTTTCTGAAAGCAATGTAGTATTTTTAGTGTAATTGCCATTGTTGTATGGATCCTAAGAAACCTAGGAGTAGCAATTAACTTAATAAGAATTAAGAAATGGGAGTGCTGCTCAGGTTTTATCATTATTTGTTGTGTGGGTTAATTAGCACGAATTACCTTTGTGAGATAAGACCTCTGCAACTTGTTCCTTTGTACTTCAATTGTTCTTGGACTCAGGGATCTTCTTAACTTGCGGAACTAAAGAGGAGAATAGTTCTAGGACTATTGTGTTTCTAAATGTTGCTGTTACTATACCATGTTTGTTGTTAATATATCCTCAAGGAGCCTAACTTGGGATGGAGTTGTATCTCATCTTTGCGAAATTCAAACAGGTTGAAGTCTGATTTGTGGATCTTCTGATGCCCTTTTATTTCAAATGATAATCACTAGGTATGATTATGTTGTGTTGTGCAAAACTGGCAAACTTGGGCTCTTAGTTCTGTTCTTCACTCATTGCTGAAGTTGCTTCATTTTGTGTGCTTGTCTACATGGCAATTCACCGAGGTCATGTTCATGTAGTAGTTCTAAACGTTTGGTTCCCTGTGTGAAACAGGATACAATTCAATACATGTTGCTTAGAATATATTACCAGAAGCACACATGAAATAAAAAGCAAGGTGGTGAAATAAAAAGAAAAGTGATCAACCTTTCTGAGCTTTCTATTATGCTTGTTCAAATAAAGAAGAATCTCAATTATACAATTGCTTACAAGCTTCTCAAATTGGTGCTAATTCTTCCCGTAGCAACTACTGGTGCTGAGAGTGTGTTTTCTTTGATTAATGACATGAAGAATAAGCTAAGAAATAGAATGGGGGGCCAATACGAATGATGACATTATATCTCGCTTCCAAGGCATAAAGCATCATCGCGTTAATTTTTTTAATTTTGTAATTTTTTACATTATTTGAGATGCTGTCTTTAGTATGAATAATTGTACTTTAATTTTCACTATTATGGACCTTTATGTTTTCTATTGAATAATATTTTTATAATTTCGAATACCCATCCAAAAAATTCCTGGGTCCGTCACTCGGCACAATCACGTACATGACCTCTACAAATCTCCCAATTGTGTTTGAGTTGATCTAATTATGCATGAGTCATATATTGAGTAATGATTATTGATGTATTATGTGCTTGGTTCTGAGATATGTAGGGCTTCTTTGCCCTTTCACCTTTGGGGGTGCTGTGTGTGTGCATTGGAAAATTTGGTAAATAACAACAACGGAATCAATCAGATCGTGCAATGTAATTCCCCCGTCTATCTTTCATTGCTAACTGGTGGTTTGTTCTGAACACATGTGTGAGTTTCAATGGATTATGAGGGATACGTGAGTGTGTTATGTGAGTAACTAGGTTAAGTACTGCTGCAGTGGGCGTGGATAATGTAAGTGTGGTGTGTGTGGAGTATGTGTTTGTTTGTTTTATGCAGTGCTGCCGACCTTCCGTGCTACGTGCTGCCAGCACGCCCCAGCACGGTGTTGTACTAGCACTGCTGGGCTGCTGGCTTGCTGAGGTGCTGCCGGATTGCTAGTGCAGTAGACGGTAGCGCTTAGACCTAGGAATGGCAATGGGGCCATTTTTCACCGGACCCCTAGAACGTCCTCACCCTTGATCATTCCCCGTCCCCCAGTCCTCGACAAAACAAGTCGAGGAGTTAAATTTTTTGAAATAATCTATTTTTATTTTAAACTACAGTAATATATCTGTATTTTTTTATTTTACACTAATAATCCTCTGTCGCTCTACCGTTGAGCGACATAGGATAGTCGCCCAATGGTTGTACGCTAAGTGTCCAAGTCGCCACTGGTTGAGCGGCTAGTGCTAATAGCCCACGTCTTGTTGACCTGTGCTCCTAAGGCCTCGGGGTCAACTCCACCTGCACCTGCATAGCTACCGGGACACCGTTGAATTGCGATCTAGAAAGAACGTGGATGGATATGGGCTGAGGTCCTCCCCTGACTTCCCTTGGGTTGTCCATGAAGAAGTCGTCCACGTCCTCCGGGGGTCCTTGTGCGGGGATAGCTCAACTCCCTATTAGGACATGAAACCTATAGGACAAATATTATTTATTTGTGCAATATATCGACACGAACAAACCTCAAAAGATGAAATGTACTTTTGACACAGGCAATGTGCATGTACAAGTGTCATAGCCACCGTACCTGCCCTGCCCAAATAGGTCGGGGAATAATGGATACTGCCCTGACACTGGCGGGTAGGGTCCAGGAACGACGACGATGGTGGGGGGAGCCACGTGCCTACCCTGACCTCGATGTGGCTACCACTAGGAGC
This sequence comes from Dendrocalamus sinicus, assembly GCA_036346575.1. Taxonomy (NCBI): domain Eukaryota; kingdom Viridiplantae; phylum Streptophyta; class Magnoliopsida; order Poales; family Poaceae; genus Dendrocalamus; species Dendrocalamus sinicus. The sequence continues at coordinate 4,409,138 of CM070663.1, forward strand.
GTCCTACACAACGTCAGGGTCATGACACACCTTGTCCCATTATAGACCCGACGAAGAGCCTGCAGCAGCTCATCGTGCGTCACCTCCAAACCATGGGTGACCCTACCCAGGATTGACCCGGTGTCCCTCGCAATCTCAGCGGTAATGTCGATCTGCAAGGCAATGAAAGCATCAAAATTGTAATTGCGGTAACTTGCGGTCGAGCTGTTCGACGAAGTGCTCATACACACATGTGACCTGCACGTGTGCATATTGTGCTTGTGAGCTAGAATAATGGTTACAAAGGATGACCCATAATATGAGTATAGTAAAGATCCAGATTTCGTTTAGACATGGTTCATTGGCAGTCTAGTACTAGTTGAGAATTTAAGCGAAATCTGATCACGAAAAGCTACAAATTCAAGGCATAGTCCATTCATCAACTGTGAGAAAATGAATCCTATCATTCTAAGTTCAAGTTCAACCCGTACGGAACTTGCACTAAAAGATTAGTATATTAACAATACTTTAGCACAATATCTTTGACATTTTCTTGCTTCTTGCTTTGGAATTGGTGAGGAATTGTTAGAAATAGGCCCATATGAGTGAGGCCCATTTATTATAATTCCAAAGCATGCATGGTTTAGTACCATATTGCTAAGACAGGGTGGTGAAGACTAATTTATAAGGTCGAGCCCTCTCCACTCCTTGAATATAGATAGGAATAACATGAGAAGAGTTTTGGCTAATCATACATGCATGCACATACGCGTGAATTCACATATTTTCATGTGAAAATGGTGTGACTTGTGATGTGCGACCATGACATGATATGAAGCACCACTTGGCAGACCAAGTCCACCTTATTTTTGCTAAACTAAGCATCATCTCTCACATTTTAACTGGTTATAATACTGCTTAAATATGATGATGTGATTTGATGAAGCAGTTACCAGTGAGTTAACACCGCTTAATCTGTGATGTGATGAGGCAGTTACTAGTGAATAATTCTGTTTAATCGCAGCAGTTACTGGTGAATAACTGCAGCACCCTTAAAAGGGCCTAGAGACGTCCAAGAAAAAAGATAGAGAAATTCAACCTCCATTCTTCCTCTACTTTCTCCCCTGCTATTCTGTGCTGGTGTGCTGTGCTACTTAACCACTCCTACCTTTCTTCTCGACGTGCACTTGGAAGAAGGGAGAGCGGCTATCTCCAAGCCATTACCGCAGAGAGTATATGCATAGTGCAACAATAAAGTTTCTGGGCAGCGCATTTGTGTGACCACTCCTACTCTGCTTCACCTACATCCTGCATTGCACCGAGCCTGCATTGCTTACTATTCTTCATGAAGCCCAACAGTAAGTCATTCGAGTGTTAGATTGACTTTGATACTGTTTTTACTTGTGTATTTTCTGAAGTAAAATGAGTAGCCTGCTGTTAGTATTGATTTATGCATCATTAGTTATTTGTGATATTTACCTCCTAATTAAATTTAGAATTAAAATATTGCCCACTTTTCCAACATTTTAGAAACCTTATTGTGAACTTTGTTGTAATACAGCAATGGCTGATGCTTCTGATGCGATGAAACCAAAGAGGTTTTTTGGTTAGAACTTTCACAGATGACAGACTATAGCAAAGTTTTGACTCATATCTTTGGGGTTGTGGTGGGTTATCCACCTGCAGTATCCATTTACGATTGAGCAATTTATGCAATTTGAAAAATGCAAACAACACTACTCTTAGTTGCATTTTGACTGTTCTGATAGATCAGCTCTATGGTGTGTACATGGACAATAAGTCCACCATAGAGTTGTGAAATGCACTAGAGCGCAAATATGCAGAGGCAGAGGTAAGTTGCTGGCTCTACATGTGTGAGCGATTTTTTAACTTTAGCACGGATGAGGCTAAGTCTATAATTGGACAAGCTCATGACCTTGTCCAGTACATTTACAACCAGTGCAACAGAGCAACCAACAACGTCATCGATGTACATCATGTAGCCTAGCATTTCTGCAGTAACATGATGCAGAGGCTCGTGTTCAGCAAGAGACACTTCGGCAAGCCACCTGCTCTATGGGTTGGTGCCGAACCAGGGCCAGATGAGGAGGAGCACATCGGTGTGCAACTCATGTTGCTGAACTAGGAAAGCCATTTGTCCTAGATACTCTCTCAGTCAGCCTTGGAATGGATGCCGCTTGTTTGCATGCATGGTACATAGAAAAGACCAATAAGATGAGGACACAATGCCCTACGGGTTGCACCGTCAAGTACATGGCTAGGCATTTTCTCCATGAGACTGGATTCTTCGTGGTGGGCTTCGACAACTTGTTTGAACTCTTCAACCTTGACACCCTTGATGTCTCACTTTTAAGAAGCTGGACATTGTAAGTATGTACAATTATGGTCTACATTCATGTAATACTGATAAGTGCTATAACTCCTTGTTTATGTATAGACACATGATGCTAGAAGCCAAACGTAGAAAAGAACCGGTCGATTTTCTCGACTCACACTTGATCTCTAAGCAATGCATCAACCAAAATGCATTCTACGTCGAGGATTATGTAACAACGTGATTGTATGCTCACAATGACAAGGATTACATACTTGTACAATACAACCAGGGGTAAGTGGCTCACTCATTGCTATACTCATTGATTTGTACTTCATATGCAAGAAGAACTTAGTTTTAAGGACTATGGTGGCGTACATATGTAGATGGCACTGGATTCTAATTGTTATTGTACCAAAGTGGAACAAGATAGTATACCTTGATTCCCTAATCAAGAGCAAACATGACTTCACACATGTGCAACAATTAATCAACAGGAAAACTCATTACATAAATAACTTTATGTACCCTTCATTTGCAATGGTTGAAGTTAACATTTTCGAATCACGTAGGTCGATTGCCGCATACATTGCCAAAAGAGGAAGACGCGTCGAAGGGAACACCACACTACGACATGTAACATAATTTCTGGTACCCATTAATACACAATAATCCTATATCACACTCCGTAATAATGCCTCTCAAGCTGAATAAACCTATATATAATTCTATTTTTGCAGTGCCACTAGCATTACAGGGCAATGTATGTGGATTTTATGTTGCCTCCATATGCAAGAAATCATCGGTGATAGACCCAAGAATCCAGAGGTTAATTTATGAAGTTACTTACAGTTTTCACGGGCAGCAGTAGAGAGAAACATGCATGCTGTAGTACAGTTGATGTGGGGGATTTTGTTTTATCTTGTTTACAAGCTAAATGATACAATAACTCTTTTACGGAAAGTCTGATCTACAATCTATTTGCGCCATTGTGTTCAAAATTATGAGCTTAATAAAATAAAATCCATGTTAAATATGTTTCAACACTATGAATTCATGCTTTTTTTATACTAGTCACAAGTAAGTAACTGAAAATAACTTCACGTGTAATAGACCATAGCTTTCTTTTACAAGAATGATAACTTTTGGCATATCACAATGTCTGTCAATTTCTTCCTCACAAAAGTATTTGGCCTAACTAGTGATAATAACATCATGCTTGTCTGATGGTAAATTTTATACTGCAATACTACATAAAGTTACTACTGAATTACCACCACGCACCAGAAAGCCAGGGAGCAAACCTACGCGTAGCGTGCGCACAGGCGTTGAATATATACACATACACATACATACATGTGTATGTGTATGTGTATGTGTATGTGTGTGTGTGTGTATGTGTATGTGTATGTGTATGTGTATGTGTATGTGTATGTGTATGTGTATGTGTATGTGTATGTGTATGTGTATGTGTATGTGTATGTGTATGTGTATGTGTATGTGTATGTGTATGTGTATGTGTATGTGTATGTGTATGTGTATGTGTATATGTATATATACACTAACCAACACGCAGATGTAGAATACGTGGACAAGTTACTAACATTTCTGAATGAAGTTACCATCTGCTCTGAATGAAGTTATTACCAAACCATAATAGTGTTGAAAAGTTATCATCGGTTCTACATGAAGTTATCATTGGTAGTAAGTGAAGTTACTACCAATGCTCACAGTACATAGCTGGTGGTAACTTTCTTCATAGCTGGTGGTAAATTTGCAATTGATGTTACTTTGTGGATGGTTGATATTTTTACAACTTGCGTTAGTTGGCAACGTACAAAGAGTAGTGGCAATGTACAGAGAGCAATAAACAGAGAGCAGTGGCAACGCATAGAGAGCAGTGGTAACGTCCAAATGTTAGGCAGAATGTCTTGTGATATAAAAGGTTTCCAACATTCGCATGTGAGCAAAATGTACAGTAATATTCTGATTGGCATGAATTTTCCTCTGTTATGTACCAATGCCTAGTGAATGTTCCTTTGGGCCTTAAGCATTCTCTCTCCTAAACTAAATTTCATGTATAGTTGTTCCTTGCCCTTATATTGCAGCAACACAGTAAAAGCACGCAACTAATGGTCATGCTTATCCGCAAAGCTTGGCAATTCATATCGAGAGCTTGCAATACAGGAGGGCACGAGTAGACATCGACAGTAGTTATATTTCAGCAAAAGAGATGACGTGATATGTACGTGACATTCATAAAAAGATAAAGAGATAATGAGATATGTGTATGGCATTAATGAAAAGATAGGTAGAAATGAAGTAATTGTAAATTGACATGAGTACTTGGTAACATATTTTATAATACTATTTATTGTTTTATTAAGTGCTTGCTGAGTCATGGAATTACCCTAGCTTATGTTGTTATTTTTAGAAAAATGATGAAGGCGACATGCATTGGGAAAGTAGCTCATAATCAGTTCGTGCACCGGTGTTACTTCACTTACCACATTAGACAATAAACACTCGTTATTAGTGCTTTGGTTTATACAAACTCTTGCAATTGGTCAATAGATTCGTTTTGAACATATAGCTATTAGTATGGTTGCAATTAAATAAAGTATCATTGGTTAGTCTCAGTAATTGTATTTCATTGATTAGTCTCAGTAATTGTATTATCTGTGTTATTATTATTGCATAAATTAAATGTTAAGATTTCTTTTATTCAGTATCGTCATTTTTGTCCTTAAGTGAGTATTGGTGAAACCTTGGTCATTGTATAAATGTCCGTTGTTCATGAAAGATAGATTAATTTGGGAGATAATAGAGTTAGTGGTGATATTCTGGATCCATGTCTAGACAGGGTGTTACATTTCTCCTAGCTCTATGTACAACAATAATTCCAGCGATTTGTTTTGAGGGTTTGTTGCCACTAGGCTGCAAATATTCTGCGCATGCCAATTGGCTTGTCCTGAAATAAGTGCAGTCATGACTCATTATTTTGGAAGCTCGTTTGCCGGTGCATATCTATAGGGCAGTGTAATTGTCAACTCCAGTAATTTGTCTACAGCAACTCTATCATATTTCTGGTACTGTATATATGGGGAATACATATAGTCATAGAAGTCTGTGTTGCATGAGCTTCGATGAAAGGTGAGATATTGAAGAATTTAGCTCTTAGAAAATAATTTATTTTTGCAATCGGAGAGACAATGGATGTTAATAATATGTTTACGTATTTGTAAAGTAATGGTTTTGTAAATTTGCAGTTGATGTTACTGTGTCGATGGTTGATATTTTTGGAACTTGCATTAGTTGGCAGCGTACAAAGAGCAGTGGCAACATACAGAGAGCATTGTACAGAGTGCAGTGGCAACGTATAGAGAGCAGTGGTAACGTACAAATGTTCAGAAATGTCTTGTGAAATAAAAGGTTTCCAACATTCGCATGTGAGCAAAATGTACAGTAATATTCTGATTGGCATGAATTTTCCTTTAATTGTTATGTACCAATGCCCAGTGAATGTTCCTTTGGGCCTTAAGCATTCTCTCTCCTAAACTCAATTTCATGTATAGTTGTTCCTTGCCCTTATATTGCAGCAACACAATAAAAGCACGCAACTGACGATCATGCTTATCCGCAAAGCTTGGCAATTGATATCGAGAGCTTGCAATACAGGAGGGCACGAGTAGACATCGACAGTAGTTATATTTCAGCAAAAGAGATGACGTGATATGTACGTGACATTCATAAAAAGATAAAGAGATAATGAGATAATGAGATATGTGTATGGCATTAATGAAAAGATAGGTAGAAATGAAGTAATTGTAAATTGACATGAGTACTTGGTAACATATTTTATAATACTATTTATTGTTTTATTAAGTGCTTGCTGAGTCATGGAATTACCCTAGCTTATGTTGTTATTTTTAGAAAAATGATGAAGGTGACATGCATTGGGAAAGTAGCTCATAATCAGCTCGTGTACCAGTGTTACTTCACTTACCAGATTAGACAATAAACTTTCGTTATTAGTGATTTGGTTTATACAAACTCTTGCAATTGGTCAATAGATTTGTTTTGAACATATAGCTATTAGTATGGTTGCAATTAAATAAAGTATGATTGCTTAGTCTCAGTGATTGTTTTTCATTGATTAGTCTCAGTAATTGTATTGTCTGTGCTATAATTATTGCATGAATTAAATGTTAAGATTTCTTTTATTCAGTATCGTCATTTTTGTGCTTAAGTGAGTATTGGTGAAACCTTGGTCATTGTATAAATGTCAGTAATTCATGAAAGATTGATTAATTTGGGAGAGAATTGAGTTAGTGGTGATATTCTGGATCCATGTCCAGACAGGGTGTTACATTTCTCCTAGCTCTATGTACAACAATAATTCCAGCGATTTATTTTGAGGGTTTGTTGCCACTAGGCTTCAAAGATTCTGCGCATGCCAATTGGCTTGTCCTGAAATAAGTGCAATCATGACTCATTATTTTGGAAGCTCGTTTCCGGTGCAAATCTATAGGGCAATGTAACTGTCAACTCCATTAATTAGTCTACAGCAACTCCATTATATTTCTAGTAGTGTATATATAGGGAACACATATTGTCACAGAAGTGTGTGTTGCATGAGCTTCGATGAAAGGTGAGATATTGAAGAATTTAGCACTTGGAAAATAATTTATTTTTACAATCGGAGCGACAAACGATGTTAATCATATGTTTATATATTTGTAAAGTAATGGTATTGTAAATTTGCTGTTGATGTTACTTTGTGGATGGTTGATATTTTTACAACTTGCGTTAGTTAGCAATGTACAAAGAGCAGTGGCAACGTACAGAGAGCAGTGGCAACGTATAGAGAGCAGTGGTAACGTACACATGTTAGGCAGAATGTCTTGTGATATAAAAGGTTTCCAACATTCGCATGTGAGCAAAATGTACAGTAATATTCCGATTGGCATGAATTTTCCTCGATTGTGTACCAATGCCCAGTGAATGTTCCATTGGGCTTAAGCATTCTTTCTCCTAAACTCAGTTTCATGTATAGTTGTTCCTTGCCCTTGTATTGTAGCAACACAATAAAAGCAAGCAACTGACGGTCATGCTTATCCGCAAAGCTTGACAATTCATATAAAGAGCTTGCAATACAGGAGGGCATGAGTATACATCGACACTAGTAATATTTCAGCAAAAGAGATGATGAGATATATACGTGACATTCGTAAAAAAATAAACAGATAATGAGATATGTGTATGGCATTAATGAAAAGATTGGTAGAAATGAAGTAATTGGAAATTGACATGAATACTTGGTAACATATTTCATAATACTATTTATTGTTTTATTAAGTGTTTGCCGAGTCATGGAATTACCCTTGCTTATGTTATTTTTTTTAGAAACATGATGAAGGCGACATGCATTGGGAAAGTAGCTCATAATTAGCTCGTGCACCGGTGTTACTTCACTTACCACATTAGACAATAAACATTCGTTATTAGTGCTTTACTTTATACAAACTCTTGCGATTGGTCAATAGATTCGTTTTGAACATATAGCTATTAGTATGGTTGCAATTAAATAAAGTATCATTGGTTAGTCTCAGTAATTGTATTTCATTAATTAGTCTCAGTAATTGTATTATCTGTGTTATTATTAATGCATCAATTAAATGTTAAGATTTCTTTTATTCAGTATCGTCATTTTTGTGCTTAAGTGAGTATTGGTGAAACCTTGGTCATTGTATAAATGTCAGTAGTTCATGAAAGATTGATTAATTTGGAAGAGAATAGAGTTAGTGGTGATTTTCTGGATCCATGTCTCGACAGGGTGTTACATTTCTCCTAGCTCTATGTACAACAATAATTCCAGCTATTTGTTTTGAGGGTTTGTTGCCACTAGGCTGCAAAGATTCTGCGCATGCCAATTGCCTTGTCCTGAAATAAGTGCAGTCATGACTCATTATTTTGGAAGCTCATTGGCCGGTGCAAATCTATAGGGCAATGTAACTGTCAACTCCTTTAATTAGTCTCAGCAACTCCATTATATTTCTGGTAGTGTATATATAGGGAATACATATAGTCACATAAGTGTGTGTTGCATGAGCTTCGATGAAAGGTGAGATATTGAAGAATTTAGCACTTGGAAAATAATTTATTTTTACAATCGGAGCGACAATCGATGTTAATCATATGTTTATATATTTGAAAAGTAATGGTGTTGTAAATTTGTAGTTGATGTTACATTGTGGATGGTTGATATTTTTACAACTTTCGTTAGTTGGCAGTGTACAAAGAGCAGTGGCAACGTACAGAGAGCTGTGGCAACGTATAGAGAGCAGTGGTAACATACAGATGTTTGGCAGAATGTCTTGTGATATAAAAGGTTTCCAATATTCGCATGTAGGCAGAATGTACAGTAATATTCCGATTGGCATGAATTTTCCTCTGTTATGTACCAATGCCCAGTAAATGTTCCATTGGGCCTTAAGCATTCTTTCTCCTAAACTCTGTTTCATGTATAGTTGTTCCTTGCCCTTGTATTGTAGCAACACAATAAAAGCACGCAACTGACGGTCATGCTTGTCCGCAAAGCTTGACAATTCATATCGAGAGCTTGCAATACAGGAGGGCATGAGTTGACATCGAAAGTCGTTATATTTCAGCAAAAGAGATGATGAGATATGTACGTAACATTCATAAAAAGATAAAGAGATTATGAGATATGTGTATGGCATTAATGAAAAGATAGGTAGAAATGAAGTAATTATAAATTGACATGAATACTTGGTAACGTATTTTATAATACTATTTATTATTTTATTAAGTGCTTGCTGAGTCATGGAATTACCCTTGCTTATGTTGTTATTTTTGGAAAAATGATGAATGCGACATGCATTGGGAAAGTAGCTCATAATCAGTTCGTGCACCGGTGTTACTTCACTTACCACATTAGACAATAAACATTCGTTATTAGTTCTTTGGTTTATACATATATCTCAGAAATTGTATTATCTTTGTTATTATTATTGCTTCAGTTAAATATTAAGTTTTCTTTTATTCAGTATCATCATATTTATGCTTAAGTGAGTATCGCTGAAACCTTGGTCATTGTATAAATGTTAGTAGTTCATGAAAGATAGATTAATTTGGGAGAGAATAGAGTTAGTGGTGATATTCTGAATCCATGTCTAGATTGGGTGTTACATTTCTGCTAGCTCTAGGTACAACAATAATTTCAGCAATTTGTTTTGAGGGTTTGTTGCCACTAGGCTGCAAAGATTCTGCGCGCGTCAATTGACTCATTAATTTGAAGCTCGTTTCCCGGCGCACATCTGTAGGGCAACATATCAGTCAACTCAATACATATGGTCACGGAAGCGACGATCGATGTAAATCATATACATTGCCAAAACCGCCGCATGCCATCTCCACGCGCAGCACCGCAAGCTGTTCGACCATCGCCGCGCGTGAACCCACACGCCTCCACGTCGCCCGCGGTCCTCGTCGGCTGATTCTGTGTGCTAGCATGCAGCCATGCGCATGAGTTTCTAGTCGCTATTGCGTTGTTTGAACGCGAACCAACAAAGTAACTCTGGTACAGAATACATGAGGCGCTACAGGAACCACAATAAGAGAGAAAAAATTCTACAGTGACCGAATAGAGAGAGAGAGGCAGCGCCGAAGAAAATAAAGGAAAAAAAGTAAAAAATTGTAAGGAAGGGATCGCAATTTTAAAGCTCTTTCTTGGGGTAATGATCTATATTTTCTCTCTATTTTGTTATTTTTTCTATAGAGATTAGAGTTAAAATTAGAGAGAATATTCGTGAGTTTTTGTCAGGATTGATTAGTAGATCAGTTTAATCTATTGTATCCTTGTACGATTATTTTAGGTGTTGTGTAGGCGTAATTTGGGAAATTCATCTACTAAGAAGTTGTAGAGGATTTCGATAGCTTATTGTAGAATTTTATTCACATCAATCTTATAAGTAGATTGTGAGATATGTTTTTTTTTAAATTCGGTTGTCTGGTAAGTTTGTCATGTTTTGGCGGCCCGTATAAATTAGTAGATTACAAATTGTAAATGAGCTAATCTGCGAACTTGGTCAACATCAACATTGTAGGTAATTTTGTATTGTTTCCAAAAAGTGTAAGAACATAATTATTAGATAAGTAGAATAAAAGTTATAAATTTTAGAAGGCTGTTGTCCAGTACCAAGTTGCTGCTAAACATAGTCGTAGAAAAATATTAATTTGACAAATTTAATGCCAAAATTAAATTTTAGGAACAACTATAAAGTGATAGATAATTTCCTGTAGGTTCTGAAAATGTCATAGTTTAATATATTTGCAGATGTGATGTATATTAAATGATATAAAATTATTAATTCTGTTGTCCAGAGGATAACAGATCTATCCTCTGAGTTAAAAAAAAATAAGGAATTAGATTATTTAATTTGGACATTTGGCCAACTAAGAAAATGTAGAAAATTTTGTTTATGTTCTAGAACTACTATGATTTGCTATTTTGCGAGGTGAGGATTGAGGGTTATGATATTTTTAGTTTTGGGATAGCTAGGGAGACTATCTAGTAAAGGGGGAAAGTTCTAGGTTTAGGTAATGCGTAGGAGCGTTGCCATTTATTTGATACCTTCTAATGATAAGGCTTGTATTGAGAATGAGTAATTGCTATAGGAGAAGTAACGTCGGTTGTGTTGTCATCTCCTAATCAAACCGATCGTCGCGACTAGAGAGGCAAGTGCTTGGTAAAATGATAGATGATGACTAATAAATGCTCACTATTATTGAATTATTTAGTCACGCAATAATTTTTGTTATACTTTTTGTTCAGTAGGAGATTAATTTGATGCTAATTGTGATATGTGCTAAAATGATGAAAAATAGCATTAATGACATAGTATGTACATTATGAGTCAGGACAATGAGAAAGTCAAAAGTAATATTGTGATATGAAAGGTTTCCAACGTTTGCCTTGTGAGCAGAATATACAGTAATATTCTGATTGGCATGAATTTTCCTCTGTTATGTACCAATGCCCAGTGAATTTTCCATTGGGCCTTAAGCATTCCCTCTCCTAAACTCAGTTTCATGTATAGTTGTTCCTTGCCCTTGTATTCCAGCAACACACAATAAAAGCATGCAACTGACTGTCATGCTTATCCGCAAAGCTTGGCAATTCATATCGAGAGCTTGCAATACGGGGGGGCATGAGTAGACAACGACAGTAGTTATATTTTAGCAAAAGAGATGAGAAGATATGTACGTCACATTCATAAAAAGATAAAGAGATGATGAGATATGTGTATGGCATTAATGAAAAGAGATAGGTAGAAATGAAGTAATTGTAAATTGACATGAATACTTGGTAACATATTTCATAACATTATTTATTGTTTTATTAAGTGCTTGTTGAATCATGGAGTTACCTTTGCTTATGTTATTATTTTTAGATAAATGATGAAGGTGACATGCATTGGGAAAGTAGCTCATAATCAGTTCGTGCACCGGTGTTACTTCAGTTACCACATTAGTCAATAAACATTCGTTATTAGTGCTTTGGTTTACACAAACTCTTACAATTGGTTAATAAATTCGTTTAGAACATATAGCTATTAGTATGGTTGCAATTAAATAAAGTATCATTGGTTAGTCTCAGTAATTGTATTCCATTGATTAGTCTTAGTAATTGTATTATCTTTGTTATTATTATTGCTTCAATTAAATGTTAAGATTTGTTTTATTCAGTACCGTCATATTTATGCTTAAGTGAGTATTCCGTGAAACCTTGGTCATTGTATAATTGTCAGTAGTTCATGAAAGATAGATTAATTTGGGAGAGAATAGAGTTAGTAGTGATATTCTGGATCCATGTCTAGTCGGTGTGTTACATTTTTCCTTGCTCTAGGAACAATGTTAATTCCAGCAATCTGTTTTCAGGGTTTGTTGGCACTAGGTGCGAAGATTCCGCGCGCGTCAAATTGGCTTGTCCTGAAATAAGTGCTATGGTCACTCATTATTTTGGAAGCTCGTTTGCCGGTGCGTATCTATAGGGCAATGTAACTGTCAACTCCATTAATTAGTCTACAGTAACTCCATTATGTTTCCGGTAGTGTATATATAAGGAATACATATAGTCATGGAAATACAAGCTATAAAACAGTACTATAAAACAAGCTATAAAACAACATTTAAAGAAATAAAACAAGCTATAAAACAACATTTAAAGAAATACAATAAATAGATTGAAATTTAAAGAAATACAACAAGCTATAAAACAAGTTATAAAACAACATTTAAAGAAATACAATAAATAGATTGAAATTTGCTAAATTTAATACAGTAAATAAAAATAGCAATTTAAACAAAATAATACCGTTAGTGCTGGCACCGACCTGGCACGAACCTAACCATAGGTATTCCACCCAAACCATCTTTCCCAAAAGATCTCATGTGAATTCCATCCATCCATAAGAATTTTATAAACCATTTTGAAAAACAAAGTCTAATTCATGAGAAACCTTACTTAGCTTGCTCTTGACCATGGGCACAGCTATCCAAGATAGTTTATACACTCTACAGAGGTGGTACAACTTTACACACAAGATATGATTAACTCATAATATCGACCATTACACGCTTCCGTAGATGTATGATTGAGAAAATCATAACAAGGCCTTTACAGTTTAAAGCTGTCAACCTGACCATGCCTCCGCTAAGGTTTCACCACAACATGAGTCCACAAGTTGGGGCCACCTCTTGTGCCGTGTGAGACTTCTCATGGCCTACTCCATGCTCACATTCAACCTTTAGTGAGACTCTGGTTTGGACCTTCAAATTAGTCAGTCAGAGCTGTCCCATAGCAATCTTATAGTAGTATGCTATGGCTTTGTAATAGTAGCTCACAAACTGGTCCTTAATTTGACTTAGGCTCTTCCCACATACCCCTTGTGCCTGGAATCATAGTTGCGTCATTGAACAACAATGTGTGTCAGTAAGCACCCACTACCATACCATTTGCCTAAGTCTAAACCATATTTTATATTTTATTTTATCAAAAATTTCATAATCTTTCTTGCCACACCAAAATCAAGAATATATTTTAAAACTCATCCTTTTATGTGAAAAGGTTATCCCTAAACCAAAAGTTATTAATAGGCATGTCTAAGCTTTGCTTCAAGATTCTATAGAAAACACTAGTGTATTTACCAAAGTTTTATTCTAGGATGACAAGGTATCTGGGAATCAATATAAAAGGATGTATTAACAAGTAGGCAATAACTAAGTTTAAACCTAATTGGAATACATTGAATAAAAATATGCATATAGAATAATTTAAAAAAATTCAATAGGATCAAGGTGTATTACTTGCCTTACTCTGTGAATTGGTTAGAATTGTTGCCAAAGAATTCCTTGGAGTCGTCGTAGTCTACACATGAAACTATCCCACCAAACTCTAATAAAATTTAAATAAATTCAAATAAACTCCAAAAATTTGAAAAGTGGAATATCTAGATATTTCTTGATTTTAGATAAATTTAGAAATTTGAACGGGTTCAATCGGAGCTAGGATGTAGAAATATGGGCTTCCAGAATTTTAAATTCATAGAAAAGAAGTGTGAAAGGATAAATTAGTTTTTTGAATTATTTTTGTACTGAAAAATCAAATTATGATGTCAGATTTTTATTTATAATTTTTGGCCAATTTTATTCTTAAAGGAAATTCATGGAAATGCAGATGTGGCAAGTTCGAGTGACGCGGCGCATAAGTTGTAGTGGTCGCAAGTAGCAGTGGTTGTAAGTAGCAATGGTTGTAAACTGCAGTGGTCGTAAGCGGTAGTAGTCAAGTACTGTAGTAGTCATAAGGAGAGTACAAAGAGAGTTGAGCGAGCTCAGCTCTAACAGTGCCATCTCACCTTGGCGCGGATTTTGAGGAGGTCAAAAATCGACCGACGGTGAGGAGCAAGCGGCGTTAGTGCATGACGAAGGGGCTCCGACAGCGGATGGGCTCGGCAGGGGTGGCAGACAGTCATGCAGGCTCAGTCTCTGTGCAAAGCTGCCCCCTTTTGTCATGTCACTTCGCAAAGCTGCCCCCTTTTGTCATGTCACTGCGTAAAGTTGCCCCCTTTTTTCATGTCACTGCGCAAAGCTGCCCCCGTCCGAGGCGGCCTCCTAAGCAATACTCAATGTGCAATATTATTAAGCATGTAATGGATTGGTTGTTATCTTCTTGCGGTTGTCATCATTGAAGTTCACTATTCGTTTGGAACACGGATCGAGTAGGTAAGGAGAAGTACAAGTAAGCATGGTACGGTACTAAAAAGTTCACATCGTAAATAACAAATGTAAATAGTACATGAAAAAATGGTGTACAGTCAGCACTACCCTCAGTCGCCACCCTGGCCTACCCCATCTCTGCGCCAGTGTCCTCCATACAGCCTCGCTTGGACGTCCTCCGCTGCAATGGCTGACGACGCCTTGGCAATGTAAGACGATCAGGAGACCATCGCACCCGCCCCTGAGCTGCTAGAGTCGGCTGCAACACTGCCTGTGTGCCCTCCGATGCACCGATGAGGGCACTCCCGGAGAGAACCTCTGGTGGTGTGCCGCAAGGTGGAGAAGTACTGGTCCGGATCGTTTGGGCTCGCGGAGGGGCTGAACCGAGCGGGAAAAGATCTGCAAAAATAATATCGTTAGTTTCTAATGTAAAGCATTGCGATAAAACCGAGATTGTACGATACGTACCCTTAGTTGGCGCTATCACGCCTGGAGAAGGGGCGTACGACATCGAGTACACCCCTTGTGTGGGGAAGCCAGGGATGTACGGAGGACGTGAGAACATCTGCCCTGGCGGTATACAAGGTCGTCCCCAAGCAGATCCTCCAGCCTCGTTCGGGTACGGTACCCACGCAGAACCTCCGGAGTAGTGCCACGCCGGTCGGGGCAGCACTGGTGGCCGAACTGTCCATGTGCTGGGCATGTCCATGGAGGCCGCTAGTAGCCTCGTGCAGGACAGCGGGGTGACGACACGTCTACCCCAGTCCATGATACGATGCCATGCGCTGAAGTTGTCCTCGTGGCTCACCTCGGCACCTGTGGCGAGCCTATTCAGTATACTCTGGCCATCCATGAAGATCGAAACACCGACGTCAGTCTGAAGGAAAAGATATAAAATAGTTAATCATCGAAGCTAGCATTGCCATTAGCGAAAGTTCAAAAATACGTGTAACGTACCGCGATGTCAGAGTGGCGAGCTGTGCGGGGGTGAGTCAACGACATGTACAAGCCTCGTACGTGTCCGGCCCTCGTACCAGTGTAGGTATTCTGTGTACTCTGTGTTGTCGTAAGCGCGCCGTCCCACTGCGCAGTCCACCCCTGCATCTTCATCGTCTAGTATGTGTTGTGTTTCACTCCCTTTCTAGAGTGCCTGCTTTTAGGACCACTTCGTTAGTAACTGCCAACGGAATAGTAAGTATGTACAAATTTGTGACACGCGTGCACAGCCTGTGGAACTGGTGGTCTGACTGGTACTGGAACAGCCTGACATAGACCAAACTGCTGCATCACTCGCTGCAGCGTGTAGTCCTCTATGAAGATGTCGCAGACAAGCTTCTGGTGTGTCAGCTAGAAAGCCCAGTCACGCCAGCAGAGTGTCGACAACCCATCGGGAGCATGGTCCAGCAGTGCCGCATGTGAGTACGGCTCCCAGCACATGTCGTCGGTCGTGAGGTAGTCGATCTGCTCAACAAAGGGCAGATACGCCCGCGTGACCTGCACATGTGCGAGCTGCACCTGCAAGGATGAATAGGTGTTACATACGACTGTCGTTAGTACAAAGGAAATAACTAATTGACATATTACTTACCCGTCGATGACACCAGAGAGAACACATCGTCGGCCGGTCGACGTGTCCCCCATGATACATCTCCGGCCTGTACGGACCCATGTCGTCTAGCAAAAGTCATCCGAGGCTGAAGCGCTTGAACGACCATAGCTGCAGCAGCAGGGGACAACCCGCGAGGATCGAGTTCGCCTTGGTCCTCGAGCATGCATCGCACAGGCCATGGTACGTCGCGGCAAGTGCGGCCGATCCCCAACTGACCTAGGGGGCCCGGAATGCCAAGTAGCAGGGACACATCCTGCAGGGTTGGCGTCATCTCCCCGAATGGGAGGTGGAAAGTGTGCGCCTCGGGCTGCCAACGGTCCACCAAAGCTATCAGCAGGGAACGGTCGAACAGGAAGCATCGTGATCACTCCACAACGTCGTCCCCACCCGTGGCCATGGTGGGTCCATCCTCATCTGTGGCCTGCACCATCCGGGCAAGAGGGAGTAGCCTGGCATCCCACAGCCTGCAAACAAAGTGAAGGTCAGCACAGGACGTTCTTACGGCAGCACTAAAATGTTGACGGAGTGCAAACCTGACTGTCCAACGGGGGTCAAGTATCCGGGCCACACAAGGTGTGTGTGTCCGGATCACTCCCAGCTCAGCTGGCTTGTCCGCACTCCCCGGTGGCGGCACACGACGGGAAGTGCGATGCAGGTAGTCCACGTGCTCATCCAACAGGGGGTACCGCCAGTCCGAGTTGCGACCATCACGAGCCATATCTGCAAAAAGAGTTCAAGTTAGCACTTATAAGGAACCAAAAACATCGCATGTAAACTAACAGTAAATAGAACAAGTATGTAAACAGAGCAATACTAAGCTACCAGCATAACAACAACTACATTACAGAAAAGGGGATGTAACATACCAGTTGTACAAATGGTACATGAAATACACGATACTTTAGTACGACATTTCGCACGTCATAAGTGCGTACTAAACAAACACAGTTTACAATGTAAATTTAGTTCTAGTCTCCAACAACTAGTAGTACACACCCGCCACTCTGCCTACTGATCAACACATGCATTGCATCATCTAGCTGTGTGCCCCTCTTGACCGCATCGCCCGCAACATGCACCAGATGCTTCGGCTTGCGATTCATCCATATCATTTCTAATACGCTGGCTCTATCGCTGACCCTTCCCACCCTTCAGCATATTAACATCTAGAATCCAGGTCCTTGCTGCAATGTCCAAGTTGGCGAAGTTTCCGACTACCCTGAACCCCCGGAGCTCCCCACACCAAGCATGCAGTACCCTCTCCTTAAAGAAGTACTCCGACATGAAGTTCAAAGGATCCATGCCCACGGTCCCGCATGCAGTGAGGACATGAGAGCATGGCTTGTGTAACAGCTTCAGCTTGTTGTACGTGCAGCTAGGTTCATTTGCATGATCTCCAGGGCATACCTCATAGGTAACAAGGGAATGAGCCGTCCCAAATTCGGCTCTATCACAGAGTACCACATCGAAATGATGCTCCCTATTGCCCATGACCTGCACTATGTGCAATTGACCATTCTGTGCCTTCATCTCCATGTATGCCGTAATTTTGGACGAATATAATGCTCAGGGATTTGCCGCATTCGCGTGCCTCTCTTTGAAGTATTCGATTGTACTGTGAAGAACACCTTCCACGATGGCGACAAGGGGTTGTGAACGGAGGGCCCTGAGAACCCAATTGTACACCTCTACAAGGTTCGTCGCCATTATGCCGTACGTTGCACCATCGTGTCGTGCTATAGTGACCACTTCCCCAATGGTTCACCCTCGATCTACTGCGAGAAGCACTTGATGTTTCATGAGCTCCACCTTCTTGGACCAGTTGGGTTAGGCTCATTGAGTGCTGCTAAGCATTCCGGTTGTATCGCTCCAGGCATGACCGGCCCCTTGCTCCCCTCGTCCACGTGCTTCTTGGTGTGCTCATCCAACAACACCCACAAAGTATCTAATTTCCTCTGCTGGTTCTGCATAGCCAGCCTCTTGAATAGCTTCATCAAAGGTTGTTTCAGGAACTGCTTGAAAAAGTTAGCACCTAAGTGACGAATGCACCACCTGTTCCTCATGTTCGGCTAAGAAAAGGGCTCCTCGGGGTCTTCCTAAAGTTTTCCTATAGGCTTTATAATCTCGGCGTGGCGATCATGGATTATGCACACACCAGGACGAGTGCCGACAACTCCAATCCTGACATATCTGAGAAACCACAACCAGCTTTCATAATTCTCACTTTCCACGAATGCGATGGCCAGCGACAATATTTGGTTGTTACTGTCAACACCTATGGCCGTCAGGATCTGCCCCTTGTATTTGCCTATCAAAAAGGTCCCGTCAACTGAGATCACCAGAAGCATGTGCCTGAATGCCTCAATGCAAGCACCAAATGCTAACAAGGCTCTCTACAACACCACATATCCTGGTGGACTTGCGGACGGCTTGTCTTGCATAGCAATATACGTCTGGGTTCTTGTCCTGCAACACCTTAAGTATACGAGGAAGATTGTCGTACGCCACCTTGAAAGACCTGAAACGTTTTTCCAATGCCTTCTGCTTGGCACGCCACACCTTTGTGTAGCTAATCTTATACTTGCATTTCTTCTCATAGCTACCACGATATGCATGGCCTCCATGTCTTTCTTCTCCATTATCTCTCTGTACATCAAATTGGCTATAAAGGCGGACATTAGGTTACGATACCTCGCCAAAACACTGTTGATAATGCAAGAGTGCGGCTCCACCTTTGACACAATCCAGTGAGTCTCATACTTGGGTCTACGTGCGTGCACCCACCAAGGACAACCAGCCTGCTCTCACTTCATGGTGTACTGCTCCTGGCTTGATTTCACAACACAAAATGTCCACTACATTGAAAGGGCCCACAGCTTGATGGCATCCTGCAGTGCTGCCTTATCAGCAAACATAGAATGCAACCGAACCTCTGTCTCATGATACTCCCACGCTGATTCATGCTCATCATGTGTGGAAACACCCTCAGCATTAAACCGGTTCCATTCCTGCGGAATTTTCCTCATCAGAACTGTCATCGTCGTCGTCCCGTATAGCTTCCTCTTCAGCCTATGCCCTCTGGTCTTCACAGTCCATCTGCTACATGATGTACTCAATATGCCCCCCTTCATCGGCTTGTCCAGTTACCTCTCTATGGCTTGACCATTGTAACTCTCCTCCATGCACCGCATCGGCTTCATCACGAGCAACTTGATCATCTTCGCCAACATGCAGCCCGCACAAGCTGCTAGCGCCACCCGGAGCAAGGGCGGACGCATGACCTTGCACAGCTTCTAATGAGTACAGTTGCACAAGCAGGACACACTCGTATCCACGCTGCTAGCACCCCTGCACAAAGCCCTTCCACGCAGCAGTGCGCAGCAATGTCTTCAACTTCCATCTGATGTCCGTGGGAGACTGGCTCCAAAGCCCTTGCACGACGACGTTGCACACCTCAGGGTCCAACAAAAAAGTCTGGGTCAGCCAATACAGCACATCTGAGATCCGAGCATTCTCGCCATCCAGATGTACTAGAGTGACTAGCAGAAAACCGCTCAAATCCACACCATTCGGACCTTCACGAACGGTTCCAACATCGTAATGCACTCTCAATGTAGTGGTTATTGCCATTGCTATTGTCGGCCTGCATATATGCTTCAATTTTGCGACATGTCAAATAGCATCGCACAATACCAAAGTATCGACATAATGCAATTCATATTCCGTCGATCGTTCGCATGTTGTAACCCACTACAATAACCTCGTACTATGAACTTCTAACATACGAATTAATTAAATTCTACCATAAATATTTACTAATTTTTTAATAGTATAAATTTCACCGGACGATTAATTTGTACATTACGGTGACTGAATTTTCTACAATTACAATTTTGTATGCATGCATATTTCGTACTGATGCCAATTTTCTAAAACTATGTTCCCTAAATTATACATAACTATACGCTTTTACGGCTGTTAATTTTGTAAAATTACATGTTTAATAAATTTAGTATAACAAATATTTAACTATTTCTATCTGGACCTACACCTACGGTTGCTTCTTCATCTCCTCTCCATTTCTACACCTGCTAATTTTCTATAACTACGTTAACTAAATTTTCTATACTACAAATTGTACTAAAATTTCTATACTAAATTTTCTACATCTACAATTTTTACTAACACTAATAGTTGATAAAAAATATACTGCAAATACAATATATTACAAAAAATACTTGGGTCTGAGGATCTAAATGGATGAAATGGCTCCCACTCCTCCTTCCTCCCTCTCCTCTCCTCTCCTCCTCCTCTCCCTCTCCTCTTCTCCCCCTCCTTCTCTTCTTCCCCTCCTTCCTCTCCTCTTCTCTTCTCCCTCTCCTTTCTCTTCTCTTCTCTTCTCCTCTCCTTTCTTCTCTTGGCGCAGAGCGATTGGAAAAAATGAGGCAAGGCGGCGGCGGCGTTGGGCGACTGGAGCTCCAGTTGCCCAACCGTACAGTGACTGGACCTCCAATCGCCCCCGTACAGCAACTGGACCTCCAATCGCCCAACACCTGGGCGACAGCAATAATTCGCCCACCCGTTGCCATATTGCCCACGTGTCGCCTCCCGGTTAAGCGATTGGCTCTAGTTGCTCCCCATTGGGCGACTGGACCCTATTTTTGTAAAAAAAATTTCCTCAGGTATATTTCTGTAATTTTGAATAAAAAATAGATTATTCGTACAAAAAATTCGCTGACCTTCCATGCTACGTGCTGCCAGCATGCCCTAGCATGGTGTTGTACTAGCACTGCTGGGCTGTTGGCTTGCTGAGGTGCTACCGGATTGCTAGTGCAGTAGATGGTAGTGCTTAGACCTGGGAATGGCAATGGGGCCATTCTTCACTGGACCCCTAGAATGTCCTCACCCTCGATCATTCCCTGTCCCCCAGTCCGCGACAAAACAAGTCGAGGAGTTGAATTTTTTGAAATAATCTATTTTTATTTTAAACTATAGTAATATATTTGTATTTTTTATTTTACACTAATAATTCTCTGTCACTCTACCGTTGAGCGACAAAGGATAGTTGCCCAACGGTTGCGCGCTAAGTGTCCAAGTCGCCACTAGTTGAGCGGCTAGTGCTAATAGCCCACGTCTTGTTGACTCGTGCTCCTAAGGCCTCAGGGGTCAATGCCACCTATGCCTGCATAGCTACCGGGACACTGCTAAGCTGCGACCCAAAAAGAACGTGGATGGATGTGGGCTGAGGTCCTCCCCTGACTTCCCATGGGTTGTCCATGAAGAAGTTGTCCACGTCCTCCGGGGGTCCTTGTGCGGGGATAGCTCAACTCCCTATTGGGACACGAAACCTATAAGACAAATATTGTTTATTCGTGTAATATATCGACACAAACAAACCTCAAAAGATGAAACGTACTTTCGACACAGGCAATGGTGCACGTACAAGTGTCATAGCCACCGTACCTGCCCCGCCCGAACAGGTCGGGGAATAACGGATACTGCCCTGACGCTGGCGGGTAGGGTCCAGGAATGACGACCATGGTGGGGGGTAGCCACGTGCCTACGCTGACCCTCCAGGCTAGTCAAGCGTTAGTGTGGCACATGCACGTGGCCCTCCAGAGCCTCCTGGCTGAGCTGCTGGACATGTCGGCCTTGGCATACGTGTCGATGTGGCTACCTCTAAGAGCGTCCTACATGACGTCAGGGTCATGACACACCTCGTCCCACTGTAGACCCGATGGAGAGCCTGTAGTAGCTCATCGCGCGTCTCCTCCAAACCATGGGTGACCTTACCCAGGATCGACCTGGTGTCCCTCACTATCTCAGCGGCGATGTCGATCTGCAAGGCAATGAAAGCATCAAAATTGTAATTGTGGTAACTTGCAGTCAAGCTGTTCGATGAAGTGCTCATACACACATGTGACCTGCACGTGTGCATATTGTGCTTGTGAGCCAGAATAGTGGTTACAAAGGATGACCCATAATATGAGTATAGTAAAGATCCAAAGAGTACGTACCCATCTACGGCACCAAAGGGACCCTACGGTCGGTTGGTTCATCACGCCCCATAGTACATGTCCACGCAGTACAGACGGGTGTTGAGCAACATAGGCCATTCAAGAGAAAAGTGCTCAAGTGACCATAGCTACAGTAGAAGGGGGCAGCCTATAAGGATAGTGGTCGGCCTTGGCCTACATCACGCCTCGCACATGCCATGGTACATCACGGCAAGTACGAATGATCCCCAGTCAAACATCTACAGCAAGTACGCCTAGAGGTGCTGCAATGTCTGGTATTGGCTGGCCTCTAGGTCCATCCGCTCGACCTGTGCACAAACGAAAAATTAGTGACCCTGTCATATGGCAAGAATAGTGCATCACTAAATAGGGAAAGTAGATAGCATACATACCTGGAACTGCGTCCTCTGCCACACTAGGAAGACGTAGTATGCTACCACAGCCTTGGCTAGAAGAACCCCCTAAACATACCCAACAGGTTGTCGCGCTAGTCGGCAGGCGTATCCAGTGGGGGAGGCAGTGGCTCTTGCAATAGGCAAGTCAAGCAGCACCATGATGTCCTACAGAGTGGGGGCCATATCCCTGAATGGGAGGCGGATTTTGTGCATCTTAGGCCACCACTGGTTCACTAGAGCTGTTAGTAGCAACCGGTCGAACAGGAACCATTGTGACCACTCTGGGCCGGCCTGGACCTCCCCGTCATCCTCTACGAGAGCATCGTCCTCGTTAGTGGCCTCCACCATCTGTGTGAGAGGTACAAGGTCGCATCACTCAGCTTGCAAAGCATGAAGAAATAAGTACATAGCGGAAATATGATAAAAAAAGTGCCACAATTTGCAGACAAACCTATCTCTCCACCATGGATCTAGTCTTCAACCTCATCGGGGTGTCCGCGTATGGACTAGCCCTAATTGAGTCACCTCGTCCCCACCCTCGGGATGGGGGACATGATGGTTGGTGCAGCGCTGCTTGTCAGTGCTTTGCTCCAACAGGCTGAAAGGCTAGTTAGAACCACCAAGGTTGCGAGCCATACCTACAAATCAATTTGAAGTTAGCAATTATGACACAATTATTGGTTTAATTATTTATAGTGCAGCTCTAGAAATTCTGAAAATGTAGTTACATTCTTGCATAAACCGCATATTCCTCAACATATATAGCCATAACCACATTTCCGTATTAGGGTTTTAGGGTTTAGGTTTCAAGATTTAGGGGTTAGGGTATGGGGTTGAGAGGCTAGGGTTAGGGTATAGACATAGTGGCATGACAACTATTAACAACTAAATTGGCATTAGTTCTATGACTACACTATTTACAACTATTAACAATATGCGACATACCCGACATAAATGCACGTATAATGATTTTAGTTGCTAACCTGCCATGGTTTTGAAAGTACAACTATTAACAACTAAATTGGCATTAGTTCTATGACTATACTATTTACAACTACTAGCAATATGCGACATACCAGACACAACTACATATCTAATAATTTTAGTTGCTAACCTACCTTGGTTTCAAAAGTAAATCTACATGGAAGACATGACACAACTATACATTTTAATGATTTTAGTTGCTAACCTACTATGGTTTCAAAAGTAAATTTACAAAGAAATGTAGGGGACTCACCGTCGTTGATGCGCAGACCTCTCCTCCTCTCTTCCCCTCCCTCTCCTCTCTTTCTCTCCCCCTCTTCTCCTTTCTTCTCTTCCCCTCCCTCTCCTCTCTTTCTCTCCCCTATTCTCCTTTCCTCTGTTCTCCCCTTTCCCTTCCTACCTTTTGCTGCTCTGCTCTGACGTGAAATGGCGAGAGGGCGCTCGACCAGTGCGTGCGTGCGTTATAGCCCCCTAGCCGCCCAATAGTTGAGCGACTAGTAGCTAAATGGACTAGTCGCTTAACCACTAGGCGACTTGGACACTTGGCACGCAACCATTGGGCGACTACCCCAAGTCGCTCAACGGTGGAGCGATAGACTATTATTTGTGTAAAATAAAAAAACACAGGTATGTTACTATAATTCAGAATAAAAAAATAGATTATTTAAAAAATTCTCGAGGAGCTCCACTTATCCTTAGCCCCCGATGGGGAATGGGTCCCCGTTACACAGTAATGAGTAAGTACACTAGTTAAAAACTAATTATAATCAACAATAATATGATGATCAAATTAGTAAAACAATTGTATAAACTCGTTACAAAGTACTTCCCCCGTCTAAGTTTATAAGACATATTTTTTCTTGGCACATGGACCAAGGAGATAATGAAAATGGCAAGATTACCCCTAATTTTTATCTCTAAGCACTACATGTAATGCATGCATGTATAGAATAGCAAATAAATTTGCATATTTATTAGGGGTACGAAGAGAATATCATACTACTTTTGCGTTAGAACATGAAATACGTCTTATATTTATGGACAATGCCATTCAAAAAATATATCCTATAAACTTGGATGGAACGAGTACAAATAAAAATACAATACCACCACATAGTGCTCATATCAAGGTTTGTGAGAGGGTATCTGAGCTATATAAACGACTAATACCCACCCGTCATATTTTTACTGGATCCCTGTGGAGAACTGGTATGGGGGCCAGCTGGGGGAATGTCCCCGTCCCTACATCCCCGATGGGGAATGATTTAACCTGGTTCTTATATATCCCCATTGGAAAGAATTTTCTCCATCCACTACTACAGAAAAGGTCATCACAGACGGTTCGAAATCGTCATCACAGACGGTTATCTGAACCGTCTGAAATTATGGGTCAGTGATAATCCAAGTTATCACGCATTTGTTTTCAAACCGTCGTGATTATCGATATCACGACGCGGTTTTATTACAAACCGTCAGGATTATCCGATATCACGACGGTTTTTATAAAAACCGTCGTGATATCGATAATCACGACGGTTTGTAATGAAAACCGCCTCGTGATATCCGATAATCGAGACGGTTTTTATAAAAACCGTCGTGATATCGATTATCACGCATCGCTTTAATGAAAACCGCTCGTGATATTCCTCCCCTAACCGTAATCTATTTCGCTTATTGGCTAGCCTCAGAAATGCTAGCCGTGCCCTCTCAAACAAGCGAGATAAACAAGTATAGATACAATTCACATCTCAATTCATTTGACAAACATCCAATTCACATCTCAATTCATTTGACAAACATCCAATTCACATCACATTTCATTCACGGACATAAGGCATCCATTTCGCAAATGAATTAATTGAAATGAAATAAAATATGCATTTACAAATTCAGAATTACAGAGTGATAAGAGCAATAAAAATCAATCACAGCAGTGGAACTCTCCATCTGATTTGATGACTTTAGCCCACAAAACCAAAGCAACTCTCCTCGAATTTTTGCTAAGTCCGCCTGTTCCAAAGCAGATTTAGAGATGGGCGCAACCTGTAGATAGGAATATCAACGCGCGCACATATAACACGTGACATGTATGAAATAATTGTGGGAAGATTGACAAACCTTAGAATTAGTGATCTTGGTGGAATCGAGGAGTAGTCTCATATGGTGGCACACGTAGTATCCACACGTGTTGCCCGGCTCCTGCTGGTGGCACTGCAAAAAATAGAATGTGTTAAATCAAGTGGCATTACTACTATGTGTTGTATATGATTAATTAATATGTAGCTAGGGAATACCGGAAACTTGCGATCATGTTTCAAGGGCTTGGCCCCTGTCGTCGAGTCACGTGTTTGTTTAACGTATGTAGCGAACGACCTTCGTTATTCGAAAAAGTTAGATTAGTCATTCGAAAGGAAAGAAAGAGTACAATGTACAATGTACGTACCTATCGAGTATTCGGGCGATAGCTGTGTACTTGGATTTGTTCTTACTTAGAGAATCAAGGTATATAGCCTTGTTCCATTTTGGTATAATTACAATTAAAATCCAATGGAATTCTCATTGTATGGCATAAGAACAAATTCCTTATCTTGGTGAGCCAGCAGTGCTTTTACAATATAGTCCTCGACGAAGGATGCATCCTCGATGATGGTATCAATGGCGACCAAGCGTGGGTCAAGGAAACCAATTCGTGATTTCGATGATCTAGCTTCGGTCAGCATGAATCTATATATAGCACAGAAAAGCAACAAATTGTGACATATATCGGTATTACGTGAATAGAGACTGTGATTGTACGACTTACAAACACCCAAAGATCGAACGAGTGAGGCGTCGAGAGCGTTGAGCGTGAAAAGTTCAAATATATCGTCGAAGGTCACCGCGAAGACACATTCCTGAACTTCGTGAATGAAATGTTCCTGCTTGAATTTGACAGTGATACCTGAGCGCCGTTCTCCCTCTGGCTTATTGGACTGTTCCATATACCAAGTGTGGAATCTTTGGCAACCAAGTCCTAGTTCTAGGAGCTCTTTCTTGAGTACCATCGGGTCGCCTAGCACGAATTTGCGGGCCAATGGCATGTACGGGATATCGTCATCGTCCTTCATCTTTGATTTGCCCCGCCATCGCCTCGATTGTCGCCGACTTTATGCTAGTCGATCGTAATGGTATAGACGGTGCAAGTTGCTCTCGCGAGAATAGCTCCGTGGAGATAGCACCGTGCGTAGTCGTGGTTCGCCCGCCTGTGTGGAGATGTCACCAGTGCAAGTTGCTCGCGAGAATAGCACCGTGGAGATAGCACCGTGTATGTTGCTTTGGTTCGCACCGCACTTCGGTCCCGCCACCGTGAAGAAGCCTCCAGGAGATGTCGCTTTTGGCCACCGGATGAATGTTCCAATGGCCTGTCCTAGAGTCACGATCTCGCCGTTGGGGGCTTCGATGGCGGGACCACCTCAAAATTGACATACACACCATCCACATTAACTTTGCGGCTCGGCGCTAAAGCTTGACCGCACCACGGCCCGATATGAGACGAATATGCCCGCCCTGGCAACAACAAGGGAATGGAGCCATATCTCACTTGGAGCCTGCAGTCAGAGGCTCCTACATAACGATACAAAATTAGCTACTCGAATAGGCCTACCAATGGAACAAGCATTCGAGAGGTAATAATTATTACTGTGATGTCGTCCACAGGAAATTTGGACTGGGTATGCGTCGGATTGGACGAGCAGCTACTCGGACGGTTGTGCGGGCTAGCTAGCATAGCAGCGGCGGTGGTGGCCTGATAACTTTCTGTCTGTTTCCGCACCTCTTCTCTGATTACATCACCCATCTGAGCTAATATCTCCTCTTTAAGAGATTCCTTGATCTCTTCTCGTAGCTGTGCGTCACGCTCGGCTTTGTTTCTCTTCCTACGCCGATACATTCCGGAGTCATCTTCGAAACCATGTTTCCAAGGAACGTAAAGCCCAAGGCCTCTCGTGCGACCCGGTGCTCCTTATTTCCTGGGGCCACGGAGAGCATATCATTCTCCCTTGTTCCTGGAATGATCCTGTGGTAGATTCAAAACTCACTCTTCCTGCAAGAGCACGAAATGTCATTTCAACTCATACGAAGTTGTGGAGTAATTACAAGCTACGTAGTTCTATCGATATCTTACCAGGCGCTGGGACACTTGCTGGTCGCCAGGTTTCAAAGGAGATGTCCCCGATGTCGTTGTAGATGACCTTGCTCTAATCCAATTTCGTGCGCGGTCATCCGGATATTGAAAACGGCGGGCGATGTCCCGTGCAGCTGCCAGTCATCCTCCTTCATCCATCATGGATTTTACCCGCATACCCAGCTGTGCCAAGTCTGTGGGGGTGTGTGTTTTTTGCCTGGAGGGCCTTGTGCGCCGTACTTGTACTTTTGAACTCTTCGGACGTCTTCATCGCCTTGAACTCTTCCCATTGTGGTTCCAGGAATGGGTATATATGAAAAGGCGTTTCGTCCGTCTCCACGTATTTCTTGACAAGCGTGCTCTTGAAGTTCTTCCATGCTTTGCACGCCCCTAGGTAGGTTTGTCGTTGCACAGCGTGTAGGTGTTCTTCTGGGAACTCGAACGATGCCAAAATTTCGGTCCACACCACGTTTCGAGTGTTAGGCACGTTCTTCCATGAATTGTATGTGATCTCAATTGCTCGTGCAACTATTCCGACCATGCTTCGAATGCGCTACCGCTTTTTAGGAAGGATAGGGACCCCAGATGCGCTTATCGTGATGGTCTGTCGGCCCTCGAGCTTCTTCGATAGCCCTCTTCCTTGGCGCCTTGATGTTGGAGCGGACACCTCCGCGATGATGTTGAAGAATGCGCGGTGATGTGTTGCTCATTTTGTGGGTCTATTAAGATAAGATGAGAAAGTGATCATATTGAATTGGAAGACAAGAGAGGAGTAGAGGGGAGGGGGAGAAGGGAGGGGGTGATATGGACATAGAGAGGGGGTGATGTGCCTATCTTAGCACCTACTTTAGTTGCTAATACTATAAACCAAATAGCAAAGTCCCTAAACAAAGTTCTATGAAGCAAATGGAACAAACCAGTGGTATCAAGTTCATTGAACCGATACACCGGAGTGTCCCACTTGCTTCATGCCCTTTGAATGTCTATGTGGCATATATTATTACTACAAGGTCTCTAAACAAAGTTCTATGAAGCAAATGACACAAACTAGTGTATCCGGTTCATTGAACTCGATACACTAGAGTGTGTCACTTGCTTCATGCCCCTTGAAGGTCTGTGTGGCATATACACTAGAGTGGTCCTTGATTGCTTAATGTGTTCTCTCAAATTGTAGGGTGATGTCTAGATACATGGAGCATTTGGGTGGAAAGATCAAGCTGTTTACGTCAGCGCATGATCGCAATTCAAGCATACCATAGCATCCGAGGCTGCTGCTGTGTCTTCAAGACACACCGCAGCCCTGATGTGCCTCTGATGCTATGCTATGCTTCGAATTGATAGTCATGAGCCTGACGACACAATGTATTTCTTTCCACCCAAATGGTCAATGTATCTTTCGCAATACTCTTCTTTGATTGGTGCTCTCAAATTGTAGGGTTGCACATGATAAGATGAGGAAGCAAGAAAAGTGAAACATGATGCTCAATGTTACGAAGAGAGGAGAGGAGTAGAGGGAAGGGGGAGAAGGGAGCAGGTGATGTGGACAGAGAGAGGGGGTGATGTGCCTATCTTAGTCCCTAAACAAAGTTCTATGAAGCAAATGACACAAACTAGAGCATCCCGTTCATTGAACGGGAATTCTAGAATGTGTCACTTGCTTCATGCCCTTTGATCATCCTATCTTCCTTGATTGGTTAATTTGTGCTCTCAAATTGTAGGGTTGCACAAGATTAATCTTGGCTGTCCCGCTACTAAATCATATACTCTTCCTTGATTGGTTATGCAAAATAACAGATCAAGTATCAAGCATAACAAAGATGAAGCATCAAGCATCAATGTAAGATGTACCAACGTAGACTAATCAACCTGCAGATTAAGCATAAATATGTACTATGTACCAATGTATCAAGCATAAAGCATAACAGCATCAAGCATAACAGTATGAAGCATCAAGCATCAATGTAATATGTACCAATGTAAACTAAGCAACTGCAGTAAACAATGTACCAATGTAGTATGTACCAAATAGCATATCATTAACAGTATGGCATCAACCCTAAACACTAACAGTAAGCATCAACCATAACACTAACAGTAAGCATCAACCCTAAATATGTACTATGTACCAATGTATCAAGCATAAAGCATAACAGCATCAAGCATCAACCTTAGGGTTTTGGTGACCTTAGGGACGGCGGACGAGGAGGAGGCGGCGACGCAGGAGGAGGAGGCGGCGGCGACGGAGGAGGTGGAGGAGGCGACGACGACGGAGGACGAGGAGGCGACGGGCTCGGCGAGGCGGCGACGGAGGAGGAGGAGGCGGCGACGCAGGAGGAGGCGGCGGCGACGGGGGACGAGGAGGCGACGGGCTCGGCGAGGCGGCGACGGAGGAGGAGGAGGCGACGGGCTCGGGAGGCGGCGACGAGGAGGAGGAGGCTACGGCGACGTCTTCGTCCGGGAGGCGGCGGCGAGGAGGGCTCGGGAGGCGGCGGCGACGACGGCTCGGGATTTAGATCGAATCGAATAACTACAGCGCACACGAAAACCCTTGGGAGAGGGTATATGTAGGCAGATTATCACAGCCGGTTCTAAACTTAGAACCGTCAGGATAACATATCACGACGGTTCTACACTTCAAACCGTCGTGATAGAAAATTATCACGCGGTTCTACACTTAGAACCGCTCGTGATAAAAATATCACGCATTTGTTCTACACTTAGAACCGCTCGTGATATGCCTTTGCCGACTCCGCAATTAAGACAAACCAATAACTACACACTGCATTCATATCAACCACCAAACAACTGCATTCATATACAACACCAACCAGCTTGATACATTTTGACAAGGTCTCAAATACATCACCCATATACATTTTCACATATACATCTCAAAATTGATACATCACACATTTTCACATATACATCTCAAAACTGACTACATCACACATTTTCACATATACATCTCAAAATTGACTACATCACACATTTTCACATATACATCTCAAAATTGTCTACATCACACATTTTCACATGTACATCTCAAAATTGTCTACATCACACATTTTCACATATACATCTCAAAATTGACTACATCACACATTTTCACATATACATCTCAAAATTGACTACATCACACATTTTCACATATACATCTCAAAATTGTCGCACATTTTCACATATACATTCTTATTGTACTTGCTTATTTCCTTTAAAAATTAGCCCTTCATCATGATCAATGCGCACGTGAATCGTTTCACACGTTGTTCATCGTCGACCCTTATGCCATTTCCAAAAGGAGGTAACTTGTCAAATTGATTGTATTCCTCTCGCCCACTACATTCTCCACTCCGACAATTCTCCTTTTCCATGAAGAACTACATGGCGTTTCTTATTTGCCGGTCGGTTACATAGAAAACTTGAACAACTTGATTGGCGAGTACGAATGGTTCGTCTTTGTACCCGACACGTTGGAGGTCCACGGTCGTGACACCGCATTTGTCAACCTTCACCGTGGGAGATGCACCCAACGGCAAATAAATAAGGAGATCTTGAAAACCACATAGTCGAGCTCCCAAATCTCTTCTATGAAGCCATAGTACGAGTTTCTCGACCCATTGGTACTGAATGCATCTATGCGGACACCGCTGTTCGTTAGTGCTCTTGACATCCCGAGATCTGCGATAGAATGTGTACCCATTGATGTCATATCCTTGCCATGTCACAACTGTAAATGTCGGCCCTTTTGCCAACCATGTCGCGTCTCACTCGGCGAGCTCCTAGCGATTTGCTCCTTCAACCATTGGTTGAACCGACGGTTGTGTTGCCTCATGATCCAAACATCCGCCGCTCCGGATTCATTGCCAAGCACATCCTTGTGCTGGTCCACATAAGGCGCCACTTCACCATGTGTTGCAACACCGTGAAATGGGCTTGAGTATACGTGTCCATATCCGGAGTGATTGCTTTCCTTCCGATAGTTCCGAGACCCTTCACCTCCCCTCATGATGAGATTGGGGACACCTATCGGTTGAATCGAGCTATATAATCGACACAAAACTCAATGACCTCTTCGCTTGCATAACCTTCGACGATGTCGCCCTCCGCCGAGAACGATTCCGCACGTAGGACTTGAGAATTCCCATGAACCTCTCAAATGGGTACATGCTACGAGGAATACGGGCCCGCACATTTTTATCTCCCACACAACGTGAACAATGAGATGGACCATGATATCGAAAAACGAAGGAGGGAAATACATTTCAAGGTGACATAGAGTCATCACCACCTCGCCCCGCAGAGCATCTAGTCCTTCGGGATCGATGACCTTCGAGCAATTGTGTTAAAGAAATAACATAGCCTCATGATTGTCTCTCGGACTTTGATCGCAAAATATTTCTAATTGCAATAGGGAGCATCGTGTCATCAGCACATGACAATCATGAGACTTCATGCCATTTAACTTCAAATCTTGCATCGAAACAAGTTTCTTCACGTTGTCGAGTAACCGAGACGGAACTTTGACACCATGCAAGCACCGCACGCTTCGTTTTCTCACCTTGGACAGAGTGTAACACGCAGGGGAAGGTACGTTCGTCCATTATCGCTGCTTGTCGGTGCTAACTCCGCCCGATGTCCATGTCACCAAGTCAAGCCGCGCGTTGACACCGCCCTTTGTTTTATCACGGATGTTCAGTGAAGAGACCAATCAAGTCGCCGCACACATTCTTTTCTACGTGCATGACGCCGATGCAAAGGCCGCATATCTAGGTACTCCCAATAAGGTAAGTCCCAAAATATTGATCTCTTCTTCCGGTGTTCTTCTCATGAGCCCTCAATTTACGCCCCTTTCCGAGGACAACATCTAAATCCTTAACCGTATCATAAACCTCGTGTCCCCTTAAATGCCTTGGAGCTGAACCGTCTTCCTTCTCTCCGTCAAATTGTTTCTTCATCTTGCGGTATGGGTGAGCCCTCCAAGGAACCGGCGGTGACGCATGTAGACGGTTTTATGTGAGTGTCTCACCACACACTCTCGGTACCATCTAAACAGTGAGTACAAGCTTTGGCACCTTTTGTAGTATGGCCTCGATAGGTTACCAAGGGCGGGATAATCATTTATGGTGCAGAACAATAAGGAGCGCAGAGTGAAGTTCTCTCGCTTGTATGCATCCCATACCTGCACCCTTCGCTCCACAAGATTTTTAGATCTTCCACCAACGGTGCTAGGAACACATCGATATCATTCCCGGTGTTGTTTTGGCCCTTGGATAAGTATCGACAAAGAAATGTACTTTCGCTTCATACACAACCAAGGAGGAAGGTTATAGATGCAGAGAGTCACGGGCCATGTGCTATGTCGGTGCTCATGCTATCAAAGGATTCATTCCATCTGTACTCAGTCCAAACCTTATATTCCTTTGTTCTGAACCGAACTCTGCAAACCTCCTATCGATGTTTCTCCACTGCACGGAATCAGCAAGGTGTCTTATCATTCCATCCTTCTTGCGCTCCTCCGAGTGCCAACGCAGCGCTTTGCCTCCTTTGGATTTGCAAAAACCTTTTCAAACGGGGAATTATAGGAAAATACCATGCCACCTTAGCAGGAGGTCCTTTGTTCGCCTCTGTTCCCTCGCCATCATCTGATTGATTGTTACGTTTGTATCGGGATGCGTTGCACACCGGACATACATGCATGTTTGCATACCCTTTACGGTAGAGGATACAATCGCTTGGGCATGCATGTATTCTTTCTACTTCCATTCCCAACGGACAAAGAACCTTCTTAGCTTTATACGTGGTTTTAGGCAACTCATTTCTCCGGAAGCATGTCCGCTAAAAGACCTAGCAGCGCCGTGAAACTCTTGTCGGACCAACCGCTGCTTGCCTTCAATTTCAACAGCTCAAGCACGGCCGACAACCTCGTGTACTTGCAGCCCGTGTACAAAGGTTTCTCGAGTCCTCCATCAAGCCACGGAATTTAACATACTCTCTCTCATCATAGTTCTCTTCTACATCGCAAGCATCCGATCCAGATTATCATCGTGCAACCTATCCGAATCCGAGCCACAATCGACATCACCGGCGGCATGTCGCTCACTTCACAGCGATGTCATCCGGGGCATATCATTCACTTCACCGCGATGTCATCCGCGGCATATGATCATTCACTTCGCCATGACTGGTCCAACACGTATAATCCTTTTTGAAACCCTCCGAATCAAGTGCGCTTCAATTTGCCTCTGTTCTTAAACATCTTCAAATTCTCAGCAATGCATGGGCAGCACATATATTCCACCCTTATTCAACATATCCTCCTCGCGGCTCTTATAAAAGCAGAAATGCCATTAATGTACTCTTCACTCACACGGCTCATGCATACATCCAAATTCGGTCCTACGTTACGTACATATGTAACAACTTAGTATTAAAATCTAGATTAACTAATTATATATAACTACATATATACTGCCACATTTATTATATTGAGACTTAATTTGCCACTCAATTCATATTACAAACACAACATCTATTATATAACCAACAATTTTGCAAAATAACCATCTTCAATAACCACTCATGGATTACTTAGAACTAAATTGTAATGCAATTAAAGAAAAATAATTTTCATTACTAACCATATCTCTACAAAGAACCAGAAAGTCTGAATCTTAATTCAAAGCTCAATCTCGCCTCTTCCCACCAAATTAATCGCCACGAAATCGCCTAGCTTCCTCCCGAGTGAAAAAGTGCGCAGCAGATCCGGATCGAAATGAAGACAGATGAGGTCCGAGCAGCAATAATAAATGCGCACAGACGGTTTTAATAAATGCCCTAGTTATCACATGATTATTTTAATGAAAACCGCTCAAATAATATTATCACTTTTTATGACCGAATACGTAATCGCCGCGTGTTTCGATGCCGTAACGCCGTGTTTCGATCGCCTAATTAACGCCTCTCGATCGTTATACGGCGCCTATATCATTAATGTTTGGGTATACGAACCGCTTGTGCTAAAGGTTAAATATGCGCTCCTAATCCGTGTCTCTTCTACGCACGCATAATATTACAATATACAATACAACATGGCTTCTACTATCGTTCTTGTGATCATCTCCTTCCTCTCATCTGCTCATCACGAATTGTTCGCCGAACCTTACACAGCGCCCAGCAATTTGCATCCGAGCGACTTCTCCGCACCCGCCTCGCTCTCCTTCCCGACTTTCTTGCATCCGTCGCTTGACTGATCCTCCGCCGCCGACGGAGGCGCTCGCCGCCGCTCAAGAAAGGGAAACGCCCTCACCCCGGTTCTTCTCCACAATGTGCGCAATGCGGAAGAAGCTCTACACGCATTGCGAGACGGATGGATAGCCTTGCCGATCAAGCGTAAACGGCAGATTCGAGGAATCTTTTCATGCTATCCTCTACGACATTATGGATGTCGCGATCATTTGCCCAGCTGCACGAGGAAGTGCTAAGGACAAGGGCAATCTTAACGCGTTCGAGAATTTAGCGGTGATCCTCCAAGTCCCCAAGTTGAAGAAGAAGCTACGAAGCCCAAAAGAATACAACTGGGAAACTCGTACTGTGCGACTTTTGTAATAAATTTGCCTCTAATTGAAATTAATAAATTTGCCTTTAATTTGTGATCTCTTGTCTCAGAGTTCTCAGTTAAGTTATTAGAAGCAATGTGTACTTATATATTAACCTCGATCTAGAATATGACAGAGAAAGGGACATCACACTGTTCTTGTAAAAACCATCGTGAACATTCCTGACGGTTCTTAACAACAACCGGCTGTGATAGTCGACACAACACGCACGGTTTTTAATAAAAATCGGCTGTGATAATCTCAGATATCACGCATGCTTTTAATAAAAACCGCTCAGTGATATTCTAGTATCACGAGGCGGTTCATACGTAAGAACCGCTCGTGATACTCCTTTTCCCGCCACAATTTAAAACCGCTCGTAATAGTGTACATTACAGCGGTTTCACAAAACCGTCTGTGATTTGGCGTCTACTATTAGCCTTTCTGTAGTAGTGATCCCTATCCCCTAATAGGGCAATTTCCCGTTAGGGAAAAGGGAATATAGCTCCATTCCCATCCCTACTTAAGTCCAGGTGCGCGGCTAGATATTAAGTGTCATAATTTGTGACCGTAGGGTGTCAACTTGCCGTATCGTTCATAATTTACATGACTTTAGTAAATATGGTATTTACTGATATCATACCAAAAATAAATTGATATTTATCAATACCAAATTATATTATTAGAAACACCATATTTACCAACAATAAAATACTACTAATTAAAATTTACGATGAAATAAACAGTATATACATATATATACACACACATATATACGTACATACATACAAGTATACGTGTATATATACATATTAATGTATATATACTTGTATATTTATCTGTACGTATGTATGTATATACATGTGTGTACATCAATATACATATACAAATATGTATATATACATATATATATATATATACATATATGTAATATATACATATACATATATATGTATATATGTAATATATACATATATATATATATATAGTATATATATTACATATATGTATACATATATAATGGCAGTAAGTACTACATATTAAAAATTACAATAAAATAAATAATTACATAAATACACACACACATATATATGTATGTATGTATGCACACACAAATGTATTATACAGGAAGTACGTGCTAATACGACTGCTAACCAGCTACGAAGAATTACGAGATTGCGAGAGCGACTGCGAGAGAGATTGCGAAAGAGAGACTACGAGAGCGACTGCGAGAGAACTCACAAATTATAGCGCGAGCGAGAGCGCAACGTGCTGATAATGGTGGGAGTAAACTGCGCGCGGGGAGACAGACGTGACATAGCCTCACTTTTGGTTGTCTGTTCCCTCGTCGCGTCCGCATAGAGCATATAATTTCCATGCCAGCAAAATGGTGTAGAGCTCATACCATTCGTTCCCATGCGCAATAACGCAAGTAAAGACACATGCGGGGGCTGCCTCTGTGTACGGTGCCAAGGCCTGCTGCCCGGTGGCCAAGCGACAGATCATTAGACCATGCGCTTAACTGGATTAATTGAAGTGCTAATCACCTGCTGCCCGGTGGCTGAGCAACAGATCATTAGACCATGCGCTTAACTAGATTAACTGAAGTGCTAATCACCTGCTGCCCGGTGGCCGAGCGGTAGGCTACCTGGAGCCCGGTAGCCGGGCAGTAGACCCTTGGCCATACAGTGGCTAGACGGCAGGTCCCTACCGCACAGTAGCCAAGCAACAGGTGACAGTGCCTGCTCCATGACGTCGCCGCCTAGCGACCAAACGGTAAAATAATTATTTTTACTATTATTATATGTATACTGATATTTTTATAGATATGATACAAATAGTGTCATATGTGCCGGCCGACAGAAAGAACTGCCCATTACGTTGAGCACCTGGTGCATGTCTGCGTGTAGCCAAGAAGCTATGACACGCGTATGCATATGACGTGGACGGGATGTACACGTGGTGTACGTCCTCTATTCTCTGGTAAAAAACTAGCAAGGAACACGAGTACTTACATCAATCAATGCGGCTCTAATTTCCCTTTCCGATCCGGCCAAAAGAATTTCCCTTTCTTGTACAATTTGGTTTCATTGTCAAACCAATTTGGCACTGACTTCCTGTCCAACACAAGTTAAAAAGAACTCCCTTTCTTCTACTTGGCCTCGCTACCGCTAGCTAGCGTCCCTGTAGTACCTACCTACCTAAGTAATAAAACGACTCAAGACCGCACAACAGTACCGTATGCATGTTTTTTTCTTAAGGAACGATGATATGCATGTTTTAAATACATCTCACTGGCTACTCATATAAAGGCCAAAGACGTGGACTGTTTCTTATTAGCGCAGGGCTGGAAGCCCAAACGCAGGAACTGAGAAAACACAATAATAGAAAAATATACAAATAGGATGCCATGCCTTGTCAAACTCTTTGAAACGTAGGAAATAAAAACACAAGAATAAGAAAAATACACGAGTTTGATATCAGGCTTCTTTGGAACACAGGAATGGAAAAACACAAAAATTTAATAAGAATATAAGTGCAAAACAGATGATTGAAAAACATAGAACTGCTATTTGGATAGGACATAGGTAAAACATTGGAAAACTGCCTCGATCGAATGCGATTGAGTGACAAAAGAGGTTGGAGTAGATTTTTGTCATATGGAATTGAAGGAAAGCTACAATAATCCAATGAAGCTTTATAGGCTCATTTCTATGTTCTAAATGATAGTATTACTACAGAAAAAGCCATTATCGACGGTTCAAGAAAATCATTATAAACGGTTTTGTGAGCCGTCTGCACATACGGTTTTTAAACTTTCTATTGTAAGTCACAACACAGACGGTTTTTAAAAATAATCATCTGTGATGTGTACGTATAACAGACGGTTTTTAAAAATAACCGTCTATGATGTATACGTATCACAGACGATTAATAAAACCATATGTGATGTGTTATCACAGACGGTTATTTTACTAATCATTATCTTTGTTTTCATATCTTCCACATGCCTTGAAAGCAGTACATATATAATTCATGGTAACACTAACATATGTAGTCTTGCACACCCCACAATTTAAAATGAGATAAAGACAAAGTCAAATCACATATCACACTTAGGCTTCAAAGAGCATAAAGCAAATCACACATTAGTGGAGCAGATATGGAAAACCAAGATGGTAATTAGTAATGGTAATAGGTAGTTTCTTAGTGGAGGTTGATAAAAGTTTGTCCATAACAACCGTGTAAGAGTTGGTGATATCTAAGAACAAAATAAGGACTAAATTAATACGAACCGTAAAGCTAAAGTGGTCCAAAGCATTTAAACAAGATGATATCTCTGAAACAACAACAGATCTATAGGAATCACATAACATTTCGTGCCTCAATAATATCCAACCTCTCAAAGATGGATATATTTCAGCAGATGTGGATGACTTGCTGCAGGTTTAGTCACCTCAACCTTCTCAAATAACTGCAAGTGGGTACATTTGATGCATCAAGAAAATACCTAGAGCAAAATTTTACATTAACAATTGCCTTGCCAAACAAATACATCACACTCAATTAATAAGGAAGCCATAGCAAATCAATAAGTATTCAACAATGCAACAATTACACATTAAAAGGAGCCCTTTTGCAGATATATTCTTACCTTAGTGATGAAGACACCCTTGCATGTGAGAAACATGGCAGAGATTTTGTTGAAAAAAGATAGTTGTAGACGAAATTGGAGTTCTTGGTGCACTGTGGATTAAAACCATCGTATGTACGTGTGCTAAGAGTACTAATTTAACTTATGAATCATTTAGTATGAGATATAAAATTATTAGGATTGTAAACTTATGAACCTCGGTGGGTGGGAGGCCATTGGATGGATGGGTGTAAAATTATGAACCTCGGTCTATATATAACATATAGCTTTCTATGAAGTATATAACCAATGAAATATATATATTGTTGGTGCGAATATGAGTAATATTAGATTTAATGATCATTATATAATTGCTTTTGTTTCTGTTTGGACCAAAGATAACTAAAATATGACTTATCTTTTATTTAGAGGATAACTAAAATATGACTTATCTTTTATTTAGAGAATTGATGCTTAAGAGCATTGGCAATTCATCTTCGGGATATTACCATGAGAAGGGCATAATTGGAACCTAAGCCCAGGTATTCGTCCTGGGACATGTACTGATGAAATAACAACAAAGCAAAAGTGATAATTGGTAACAATGATGATACATTGTTCATTGCCATATCATAAACATGAAAGAAGAATGTTACACATGGCATGCTCGGGGAGGCAGTGTGCTCGGAGAGGAGGCATGCTCGAGGAGGAGGCGGCAACTCATGCTCGAGGGATATTTAGAGAATATTAAGTGTTTGAGTGAGAGCATGGGCAATCCCTAGAGTTTCAATATAAATAGGTCACATCACAGATAGTTCTAAATTGGAACTGTTTGTGATAAATACACATCGCAGACGGTTCTCAATGCATTCTCATATACATAAATGTAAATTCACACACACACACACACACACATATATATATATATATATATAATATATATATATATATATATACATGTATATACGTGTGTGTGTGTGTATATATAGGTACATATATATACACATATGTATGTGTATATATATGTAGGTACATATATATACATATGTATGTGTATATATATACGTTTATATACATATATACACACATATGTATAGATATACATACATACATGCATGCATACGTATGTATATACATGTATGTATGTATGTGTACGTACATATACATATACATATATTACATATATGTATATACATATATATAATGGCAAAGATAGTACTACAAATTTAAAATTACAATAAAATAAATAATTACATAAATACACACACACACACACACACACACACACACATATATATATATATATATATATATATATATATATATATATATATATATATATATATATATATATATATATATATATATATATATATATATATATATATATATATATATATATATATATATATATATATATATATATATATATATATATATATATATATGTATGTATATGTATGTATGCACACATATGTATTACACAGAAGTGCTCATAATACGATCATAATCACTTCATAAGAATTGTGAGACTGTGAGAGCGACTGCGAGAGAGATTGCAAAAGAAAGACTACGAGAGCAACTGCGAGAGAACTCACAATTTATAGCGCTAGCGAGAGCACAACGTGCTAATGAAGTGCTAATAATGGTGGGAGTAAATTGTGCGTGGGGAGACAAACGTGATGCAGCCTCACTTTTGGTTTTTTGTTCTCTCATCGCGTTTGCACAGAGCACTTAATTTCCATACCAGCAAAATTGTAGGACCGAACAGGCAACAAAGGGGGGTGAATGGTGCCTTCAAACCTCCTAAGTATTCACACAATCTTCTTCTCCGATAGCTATAGAAGCTATGAAGCAAGAAGATGAATGCTTACTGGAAAACCGAAAGAAAGCCGAAGGAGACTGAGAGATGAAGGAATAAAGAGTTTGGCCAAAATCCAGAGTAGTCGACACTTTACTGAGTAGTCGAACGACTCTCTGCTAGGGGTGAAAACGGGTCAAATTCGGTCGGATATTGCTTATTCCATATCCTATCCTATATTTTTTCGGATTCGGAGTCGAATACGAATAGTACCGGATACGAATACGAATCGGGATAGTATCGGTCACAGATACGGAACAAATATGGAGCGGATGCGAATATGATAACAAATATCTCGTCGGATATTACGTAGGAATATGAAAGGCATATATAGACGGGTAGAACATGTAATGTAATAAACTGGTTGAAAAAATTATCAAACCCCACATGCAAACATGCGGTTTTTTGTGGAACACCCTGGGGTGATCAGCAAGTTTAGGTTTTCTCGAGATGTATGCAAATGGGAAGACAACTGTGGACAACGCTGCATGTTTGTTATGCCTCTGGACTCTAGTCACCCGCCGAGCAGGTTTCTCCAACTGGACAATACCACCAAAGAGTATATAGACTGGTAGAGTGGTAGTCTGGTAGACGACATATATAGACTAGTAGAAAATGTAATGTAATCTAATGTAACAAAAAGCATATATAGACTGGTACAAAAGGCATATGCAAAAGGCTTCTCCAATTGGACAATGCCACCAAAGAGTAATTGTGATGGATTTCTCAACATTCTTATGTGATCCCAAATACTGCTGCTTCTCTCCTTTGCACCATCTCACATAAATACTGCTGCTTCTCTCCTTTGCACCATCTCACATACACATATGTACACAGAGAAGGATCAACAAAAAGAACAAGAGAATCTGTTGCACTAAAATTTGATGAGTAGAGCAGCACGCACATGTACCAGATTTACCTCTCTGCAAAGTTTCTCCAACTGGACAATACCACCAAAGTGATGGATTTCTCAACATTCTTATGTGATCCCAAATACTGCTGCTTCTCTCCTTTGCACCATCTCACATATACACATGTACACAGGGAAGGATCAACAAAAACTTAAAGAACAAGAGAATCCCGAAAATTATCCGAAAATATCCGAAAAATATATCCGGGTATTATCCGATAAAATCCCGGATAGTATCCGTATCCGTCGGATAGTTCTTTTCTGAATCCGAATCCGTATCCGAAAGCAACTATCCGAATCCGACTCTGAATCTGATAATTATCTGACATAACTATCCGAATCCGATCTGACTCGGTCGGTCGGGAAATATCCGATCCGTTTTCATCCCTACTCTCTACTATGATCGAAGTGACCGGAGCAGTTTCAGAGCAATCGAGACTTAACAATGAGATGCCGACCGACAAAAGACTCCAAACAGTGAGTAAAACAGACTCAGCCGACAATAGAGCACTCTCAGCAGAAAAACACAGCAGAGCAGGAAGCAGTGTTTGACCGCAGGAACCAAAACTCGTGTAACTTTTGATTCTCTGGTCAAACAACCATGAAACTCTAACCACAGCAAGATAATGACCTTTGGTCAAGAAATCATGGAGCTAAAGAGAGCTCTTCACTGTGGTCAAAAAGAAGGTCATGGTCGAACTCAAAACAGAGGAAGAGCAAAGCGTATGACCGCTAGACCCGTTTTCCGAATAACTTGAGATTCTCGGATCTTTTGGTCATGGGACTTCAAACACTGCAAGAACTCATCCTCTGGGAGAGAAAATACAAAGAAAACGGAAACTCTCTACCGAGATCACGAGGGACTAAGTAGTCGAAGATGTAATAGAGGAATTCTGTGGCGCATGACCACTCGGCAAAAATGCAACCGAAACCTTTGCTCTCGGGAAGGACCTGGCCCAAATAGCCTTGAGGAAGATTCCCAGTTTAGAGCAAAAAAACCGAAGCTACTCGAGCCAAAAACACCACTCAAAACAGAAGAAGGCAGAGTCAACCAGAGCACCCGAGAAAGAAAGACAAAACAGAGAAAATGCAATCAACATATCACAGAATAGCTCATAGATAGAGGAACAGAGATGAATAATTGCATTAACGGAGGTTTCCACAGCCACTCCACACAAGCTCTCAGACCCAAGAGCAACGCATGCAAAAACAGAGAGAAAAACCCGAGCGCTTGCCAGAAAACCTCAACTCTGCCTCGAGCTCTACCTAATCTATTTATAGTCTTCAAATACCAGGGGGAAACCGTTAACCCCAACTAACACCGGGTTTTACCACACGACAATCCGCTAACACAACCTGTTACACAGTGCTTTCTCAGCGACTTTAACAGAGACCGATTTCCTTTGTAGCTTTCCACATTTCTCCAAAATGCCACTCTGCCGCCTTACTGGAAACTTCCTCCTCTCTTGCTGTCCAAGTCTTGCAACCACCTCGCAAGCCTCATCGTCTTCAGCATCTCCCAACCGCTCTCAACCTCAGCACCGCCTGTGCCTAGTCCCGGCCATCCCATGCCTCGCCACAACTTATAGCCTCAAAGTCCTACAACCATCACAGACAAGCAAACATCACATAGCACTGCTCGAAACATAGATAACATCAATTTGCATCAAAGAAAAGTATTCAAAGCATAATCCTACAAAGTCGTAAACACCCTACGACTGGTCAAAATAGTAGAACAAGAATGCACAAGACCTACGATCGCTACACGAGTCGATACGACCACCCTAGAGGTCCATACGACCGATTCCCAGATGTTACGGCCGCTTCAGGAGCCCGTACAACCAGTTAGACGGAAGCTACGACCACAGCCAAGGGTTCCAACATGGTCAAAGAGACTTCTGACCACGTCCGACCACGCTACGACTTCATCCGAGCACTTCCGACCACGTCCGACTGCGTCTCAAGCCTGTCCGACCACGTTCCACCGCAACCGACCGCGTCCGACCTCATCCCGAGCACATTCGACCGTGTTTGACCACTTTCGACCGTGCTCCGACTACGTCTAACCAGTATCAACCACAAACGACCGCGTCCGACTATGATCCGACCACGTTCGACCGCTTCACAACGTGGTCGGAGTCCGCCGACTTCC
The DNA here is from genome assembly GCA_036346575.1 of Dendrocalamus sinicus. Classification (NCBI taxonomy): domain Eukaryota; kingdom Viridiplantae; phylum Streptophyta; class Magnoliopsida; order Poales; family Poaceae; genus Dendrocalamus; species Dendrocalamus sinicus. Next base: position 4,453,071 of record CM070663.1, read on the forward strand.
CAATGTGGTCGTGGTCGAAGACTGCTGACTTTCAACCGCAGTCCGCGATAACATGGTCGTAAATGTCGCAACATGGTTGTAGACAATGAACCCGGCTTTTGACCATGGCCAACGTGGTTGTAAGGCCTTCTGACCACGGCCAACGTGGTCGTAAACCCTTCTGCCTGCTTCCGACTACGGCCAATGTGGTCGTAAACCCTTCTGCCTGCTTCCGACCACGGCCAATGTGGTCGTAAACCCTTCGGCTGGTTTCCGACCATGGCCAAAGTGGTCGTAGTCCCTTCGGCTGGCTTCCGACTTCCGATTGAGAGGTCGTAAACTCTCCTGCTGCCATCCGACCATGGCCAACGTGGTCATAAACACTGCTGCTGCCTTTCGACCACGGCCAGCGTGGTCGTAAACACTGCTGCTGCTTTTCGACCATGGCCAGTGTGGTCGTAAACACTGCTGCTGCTTTTCGACCACGGCCAAAGTGGTCGCAAATCCGTCTGGGGCCTTCCCACCACAGCCAACGTGGTCGAAACGACTTCCGACCATGGCAGGGAGCTACGACTTGGCAGAAAACATACAAATCAAACTCAAACTTTCTAAAACAAGTGTCAATTACTCATCACAAACATGAGGTCACCTCCACATGGTCTCTCAAAAATGGTGCAGAGCCCATTCCATTTGTTCCCATGAGCAATAATGCAAGTAAAGATACACATGGAGGGCTGCCTCTGCGCACAGTGCCAAGGCCTGCTACTCGGTGGCCGGGTGACTGGTCATTAGACCATGCACTTAGCTAGATTAATTGTGATGCTAATCACCTGGAGCCCGATGGCCAGACGGTAGGTCCCTACCGCACGATGGCCGGGCAGTAGGTGACAATGTCTGCTCCACGGTGTGACTGCCTAGTGACCGAATGGCAAAATGGTTATTTTTACTATAATTATGTTCATACTGATATTTTTGTAAATATGATGCAAATAGCGTCATATGTGCCGGTGAATCAAAGTCAGTTTTGGCACTGTTTTGCACCGTATTTACAAAAATAGCAGTACGTGACATGTATTGACATAAATACTATTTTTGCTGTCGGCGGGCTGGGCGGTAGGCCTGCCTGCTGCCTAGGGAGGAGGTGGCAGGTAATTAGCCGGCCTAATTATCAGCCCTAATTTTTTCTATTTATTATTTGTTTGAATTTTTAAATATGTCAAATGAGCTCTAAAAATTACAAAAATTTACGTACACCCTCCCGACACAATGTACCTCACAGTGTAATTTTGGAGTAATTTTATCCATTACGAATATTGCTCAAAAATTCATACTATTTTAATAATTTTACGAGTTTGTAGATATAGCAAAATGAGCTCCAAATGTTATAGCAAACGAGCATCCCGATACGGTAATAGTTATTGCATAATTTTTTGGGAATTTTATGTGCTCCGAATTTTCCACGTTTATTCAAATTAACTTAAACATGAATTTAACGATCCTCACGCATGTTTTGAAGTACCACGTGTCGGCCAATCGTGGTATATATTATTTGCTGCTATTTGGTTTGCAAAATTGTTGTGCTCTCTGTATGTGCCCCTCTCGCGCTCTCTCGTTACTAATATCATTCGGACATGTGTTGGCTTGACATAACGGCCCCCTCACCTGCTCCCTCATCGGCACAAATGTTAGTGCAGCCATGTCGCCCATTCTCGCCCGCGTAGTCATGCGCACATATGTCACTTTTACTGTGGTATCCGCTGTTGCCTGTGGTGGTGCACATCGACAACGTGTCCATAATTTCTAGTGGGAACACACCGGATTCTCTTTTCGCTCGCTTCAAATACAGAGCTCTCGCAATCGCTCATGTAAACTTCACTTTGCTTCTTGTAGGAAGAAGAACCTTCTGCGTCATACAATAACATAGCATGGCAGAGACTGAGGGGCCAGTCGAAGCGGGGTCTCCGAAGGAAGACCTTTTCCGGGAAAGGAGGGAGGACTTCAGCCGTAACTACCGCTTGAGGCCAAACAGGGGGGCTCAACCGGTATGGCCGAAATGTAGACACAGGGAGGACATGGTCGTGCGGTCCTCGATGGCCATTTTGATGGTGGGTGACGTTTCTTTCGATGCCTACACTCTGCGATACAATTAACCCATAGTTTATTTTTTCTTATTAGTAATAGCGCTTTCATGTTAACCCTCATTTCATGCAGATGGCGAAATGCGACTTCGTCCGCTGATCGATCCTCTCCATGAACACTATGTTGTGAGGTACATGGATACACTGTGGGAGCGAATCTTAGAGATGGAGGTGCAGATTGACATTTTCAATGAGGAGAACAATGACCTCCGGCAACAGATGCAGCACAAAAGGTCCATGACATTATGACACTGAGTGACACCTAGACGAGCTCGGTCTGTTGGGGCAATCCTTCAATGAGTGCTCGAAGGTCTTACTTATTCGGCATTTCACTGTGCGGGAAATGCTGGTATGTTGGCTCACATCCATGTTGTTTTGAAAGCGTCGTATCTGTCGACGTCCCTTCTTAGTTATCTTCAACTCCTTGTTGGGGGCTCATTGCAGCAAGTCTGGCCAAAGATCCCTATAGTTCATGTCCAAACCGTACGAGTGAAACTCTGCACTCCATGTACTAAAAAAGTGTTGTATGTCATAGTACCCTGAGGTATACGGCTCGGACATCTGCCTTGTTTGCGCACATGCCTTGTACACATGTGAGCATGGCTTATGGAGGAGCGTCGGCTTGTTGTAGGTGCAAGTTGCTGCATAACCCAGGATGCATTCCTATTTCATTTCACCCCTGGCATGACTATTCACATATCAATCTAACATTGTGATCCGTGATGACACAAACGTTGGGTCGATCGCCAACCACCGCTTGCTTCATGATCACTAGGAACCAGAGCCAACTGGACGTGTTCTCGCTTTCCACAATGGCAAATGCCATTGGGAGAAACTGGACATTCGCGTCGGCCACCACCGTGGTGAGAATGGTTCCCTTGTAACTCCCTATGAGAAAAGTGCCATCCATCATGAGCACAGGATGATAAAACTTGAAGCCCTCAATGGCCTGGGTGAAAGCCTAGAATAGCCAGTCCAATATGAAGCAGTTGGGCCCTTCGTCAGCATCTGGACGCTCAAGCTTGTTTATGTACGTGCCAGTGTTTGACTCGGCTATCTGGCAAAGCAATCTCGGTGAAAGGTTGTACGCCTCTTCGTACGTCCCATATATGGACTCGATGACCTTGTGCTTAGCTCGTCGGACCTTACTGTAGCGGACTAGATAGCCAACCACATTGGTAACTTCTGCCATGAGCTTCTTCAGGGAGATGGAAACATCCGCCGCAACTAGGTGGCTAATGATGCTTGCCACATATTCTGAAGTCACGTTCCGATGATGGTGCAGGGGCTCGCTGAGTACGCAAGTGTGGTCAATCATTGTCTTGATCGAGAAGGCCGAGCCAAAAATCATGGCTCGTTGAGCGTCGACCTTTGCGGAGCATCCTTCCACTACGCACTTTACATCATAATTTCCTGGGTTGGACCAGTGAACTCGGCACACACGGTTGATAAACAAGGTGTACTGCGCAATAGCTTGTTGCACAACTGCCTTGCTAGGGAAGCGTTGCCCAACTAGGAGGGTGTTAGCTGGAAACCCCACCGGACCTTTCTTCATGTGGCAGTACAAGGGAATGTACCGCAACATCATCGTGCCTGAAGGACACATACGACACCTCTGACGACACAATTCCCCCAGGTGGTTCAGCTATCTGATGTCCGTCATCCTCGCTATCATCAGAGCCCTGGTCAGTGTCCTCGTTGGACTCCAACCCAAGCGGCTCGTTCGGTACATACACATGGCTGTCAATTCAAGCTGACCACCACATGCTCGACCCCTCATTCCTCATGAAATCAGGGGCGATTGTACCTTCCGATACAACATATTGAGTGGTATCATCTTGAAGCTCCGCTTGTGGTTCCCTAGGTGTCGAGGGGCCGGGCTCATCAACATTTGCAGACTCCCGGTGTGTGAAACTTAGGTGCACAATCAGCCTCCCGTAAATGCCGCCTCAGGCTGGGAGGCAATTTGCATGTACTGCCTCCATGCTGTAGTGCCATTCACCTTCATGAGCTCCTACATGCCATTGGTGCAGGTGATCCCCTCAATGGCAAGTTTCATCGCCATTGCCTCCATGGCGAACTCTCTTCGGATGTAGTTTCGTAGCTCTTGAATATCCATGATGTCGAGTTTTTTGGTCTAGAGCATTTTGTTTTGGCATGTTGATAGGTCCAACCCATAGGGTCCAGCCCGTACAAGGCCATCGTCGTAGAATATTACTAAGTGTTCCATGCCTGCGACTACCTAAAGCTACAACAACCAGATCCGTAGTAAGCATTACAACAGACATAATTACATGCATGTAACTACATATGAATAGTTCATCAATTATAGACAATTTGACTACTAATTCAAAAAAATTACTAGTCTTTCTGCGAGAGATGAGCGACTGAGATGACCGATGACCAACTATGACAGGTTCATATTTATAGCGTAGCGCAAAGGGAACCCGGTGCACTCAACCCGCAAATTAAGGACTCCTTGTTGATGCGCAGCACTTTTGGCGAGGGGGGACTACATGCCAACACTAACAAAAATGTATACGAGGGAGCGGACGAGGGTGGACGCTACGGACATAACAACATCAGTGCGGATGAGGCAGCGCGCGAGGCGGGACGACACGAGCAGACTGACATTTGTGCGAAGCGCACAGTGGAAAAGAAAAGATTGCAACAATTGGCCAATATATGTGCGAAGAGTAGAGATCATGCACTTCAAAGGAGGACTGAATTAATATGAAACAATAGCACCAACGAGCCAATAATTATGATAAAATTATCATGAATAAATGTGGCAAATTAATAGCACATAAAATTTCTAAAAAATTATGCAATAACTATTACTATATCGGGAGGGTTCACATAAAATTTTGTAACTTTTTGAGCTCGTTTGCTATATAAAAAAACTCATAAAATTATTGAAATTTTATGAATTTTTGAGCAACATTCACAATGGATAAAATTACCCAAAAATTACACTGCGAGGTACGTTGTGTAGGGAGGTTGTACATAATTTTTTGTAATTTTGGAGCTCATTTAATATATTTAAAAATTCAAACAAATACTAAACGGAAATAAATTAGGGCAGGTAATTAGGCCACCCTGCCGTCGGCGACAGTGCCACACGTTGCCTCACGGGTGTTGCCGCCTGGCCGCCAACGGTAAAAATAACATTTTTATCAATACATTTTGCATACTATTATTTTTATAAATATGATACAATACATTGCCAAAATTGACTTTGATTCATGTGCCCGCCGACGAAGAAACTGTTGAGGAACCGTCGCTGGCGACCGGTCCGATCGATTCCTCTGCTTAGAACAAATCGAATGAATCACTAAAGACAGAATATTAGATTGAACACACAGAGAGAGGTAGAGAGAACTCCTGGTCTTTCTTTATTGCTTTCAATTGCATGAGTACAAAATCTGCCGGTACGGCTCCCTATTTACAGTCTACAATGAGGTGCCCACCATGGGCCGGGACTGCTGGCCTAAGCCCAGGTTTTTGAACACTCCCCCTTGGGCACTCATCCGACACGTTCATGCCTCGTTAAAACTCCATAAAAACCCAGTGGGAAAAATTTGGAGAAAGAGTACATGATACATGTTGTGCTGCGATGCACGAATTACCTCATTAAAAACCTTGGTCGAGAAACTTCAGGAAAACTCGTCAAGGAAAAAAGAGTACAATTCACCCAATTTCATTCAGTCTTCAGGACTTATATTCTTTTGGGTACTTAATCTTCATGATCAAGATTTATTAACGGGCTTGAGAGAATTCTACCCCTGAATTCTGCACTTCTTTAAGTCTCATCATTCCAATCCCTCGCACGCACCTTTCAAAGCTAGATGCGGGGAGCGACTTAGTGAACAAATCTGCCAGATTTTCACAAGACTTAGTATGCAATACTTTGATCTCGTCCATCTTTTGCAATTCATGTGCATAGAAGAACTTGGGGTTGATATGCTTTGTGAGACGACTCTTCACATAGCCCGTTTGCACTTGTGCAACACAAGCTGCATTATCTTCATAGATAATTGTGGGGATTTGCACAATATTCATCCCACATGACTGCTGGATGTGGTGAATCATTCGGTGGAGCCAAGCTCACTCTTGTGCGGCTTCATACAGTGCTATAATTTCTAAGTGGTTCGTCGAAGTAGCTACAAGGCTTTGCTTAGACGTTTTCCATGAAATTGCAGTTCCACCACACAGGAATACATAGCCTGTTTTTGACTTTGCGGTATGCGGGTCTAACAGGTACCCAGAATCTCCACAGCCAATCAAGTTCACATCTTAATTCTTTCTGTAGAACAATCCAAGGTTCTTACTTCCTTGGAGGTATCGGAATATATCCTTTATGCCCTGCCAATGCCTTTTAGTAGGTTCTACACTGTACCTTACTAAGAGGTTCACGACAAATGCAATGTCCGGTCTAGTGCAGTTTGCTAAGTACATGAGCGCTCCCACTGCACTCAAGTATGGGAATTCCGGTCCCAGGACTTCCTCCCCCTCTTCCCTAGGTCAGAAAGGATCTTTTCTTGCTGTAAAGACCTCCCGATCATCGGTACTTTCGATGGGAATGCCTTCTCAAAACCAAATCTTTCTAGCACCTTCCGAGTGTAGGTCGACTGATGTACCAAGATTCCTTCAGGGATATGCTCAAGCTGCAGGCCTAAGCAGAACTTGGTCTTGCCCAAATCATTCATATCAAATTCTGACTCCAAGTAGGAGCTTGCTTCTTTTATGTCTTCTACTGTCCCGATGATATTCAGATCATCTACATCACAGAGATTATGCAAAATCCATTCTGGGATCGTGTAGAGACCCGAATATGCAAATCCGGACTCTCCTGTGTATTCTGCACTAGTCCAGGATCACGCTAGTGCACACAGTATAAACAAAGATGAAATATCGAACATATCATGATTCACTAATAAAAGACTCAAATATTATTAATAATTATCAGAGTACGACCTTATGGCCAAGCTTACAATAGACTAGCCCGAAGGGCTTAACAAAAACTAGCAGCGAAAATCCAAAAGAAAGCGCAGCAGCCAATCGACACGCCCACAGGCTATCGAGTGGAGAACGAAGCCTAATCCGCGAAGACGTCGAAGTACTCTCCTTCTGGAACCTCCTGCTGGTGATTCTCCTCCTCCTCAACTGAGCAACAGGGGCATAAAGCCGTGAGTACATAGAGTACTCAGCAAGTCATTTGTAACAAAGATGCAATATAGTATGCAAGGCTTACCAATGGATGGCTGAAAGGTTAATTTTACAGAAAGCAACAATTTAAAGTAAATACAATAAGTAGATTGAAAAGCGAACTTCGAAAATGATAATAAATAAGTAACCAAAGGAATTGAGACCAACCACAAGTGAACTGACCATTCACCCAAGGAATCCACCATGAACCAAGATCCATGAAATGAACCACCAGTGAACTAACCATTCACTCTCCAACTTAACCCAACTAGGTTTTTATGAAAACTCTACCCCTCGTGTGAAATCACCGAGCATTGTCCATGACCGAGGACACGGCTATTCGAATAGTTTTACACTCTGCAGAGGTTGCACAACTTTACCCACAAGAGATAAATCATCTTAATAGCCAGCATGCTTCCTTAGGCATGAGACCCAGATAAATTATCACAAAGCCTTTACCTCACTCCAATCTAGTTAGACATCACCCGCTAAGGTTTCACTTTGCTGAAGGGTTAACCACCACATCTAAGTCCCTCTGCGCCGTATGAGGACAAGAACCTGTTCCTCATCAGTGAGCAATCCAAGACCCACGGTACTCACTTACCAATGATGATATCTGAACTAAACCTTTGCAAGTTAATCAGCTAGGTCTATCCCATACTAGACATGTGGTTGTGTGGTAAGACTCAGATCAATGGCGCACAAAGTTAAGTCCTTAAATTTACCCAGGCGAAACATCCACATCCCATGTGCCTCTCGCTTCCTTTATCGCACGATCAATCGCCCAAGTGAAAACCAATTTTTTATAACCAACACCAATGACACTACCCATGCCATGGCAACAAGTTTTATAAGCGTGGTTAACCACCACATTCAAGTATATCATTAAGTCAAGATTAACTTAACCACATGTGATGATAAACCCAACGTACTAGTGATAAGCATGGCTAAGCAATTAAACGCATAACCCATGTGACAACTAATATTGCATCACTAAGTAATTTCCCATCCTATGGTGACAATAGAATCATGGTATTCAAATTATCAAGGAGGAAATAGTCAATTAGGTCATTAACTACCAATACAAGGGTTTTATAATAAAATAGCAATGCATGATAATTTAAAACAAAGTAATACATAATAGATTTGAAAACTGGGTTCAACATGATCAAAGGACACGACTTGCCTTGGCCTTGCTCAGTTAGGAATTCTTGATCTTCGAATCCTGCTTCAGCTCCTTCGAACGCGTGATCTAACGAGAGAAAAAAACGAGATGAACACAAAAACAAATTCAAATAAAACCAAAATAAACTCCAAAAACTGCAAAACCAGAACCAAAAGATGGAGCTCAATTTTAGATGAATTTAGGAAGAAGAATCGGATCAATCGGAGCTAGGACGAGGGAGAATGGGCTCTTGGAAAATTGGATCTAAAGAAAATCGAGAAAATTGGAAAAGTGCACTGTGCTGTGGACCGGGCGCACGGGAGAACGGGTCTACGGTGAACCCGGTGCACGAAATAGTGCGGCTGACTGGGCTGCTGGCGCAGGCGGCGGAGCTACCGTGGCGACACTACTAGTTTTCAGGTCTAGGACAACGGAGCGAAATCGTTGCAATAGGGCCAAAATAGATGCAATATGTACCTATTGCAACACATCACTTCCGTTGGCAAGCGTGGCAAGTACTTGCGTGCTTAAAAGATTGTGCAACGGATTGTGGTTTCGTTGCAATACCTATGGTTATCGCCATGCAATGTGTTGTGGCAATTGTTTGTTGTTGCAACGAATGATGTCATGGCGATATAGGCTATTGCCACGGCTGACTCCGTGGCAATAGCTTCTTTTGCCACGAAGTTTGGTCGTGGCAATAGTATCATTTGCCACGAAAATATTGCGTGGTAATAGGTTCTATTGCCACGCCATGGTTCGTGGCAATAGACCCTATTGCCACGAGAGCATTTCATTGCAACAGATATATTGCTACGGAGGCGTTTCGTTGCAGCGAGTTTAATTGCCACGGAGGTGTTTCGTTGCAATATGTTTTATTGCCACGGAAGGCATTTCATTGCCATAAAGTTATTGCGACGAAATATGTTTTGTGGCAAATAGATCCTATAACAACGAACATTGTTCATGGCATATAGTGAAATCGCAATATAGTAGCGGCGTTGCAACAGCCTATCACAACGAAATACCAATTCTGCATACAAGTTTATCGCAACGGTAAAATTTGCGGTAGCATATTGAGCATATGATAGTTTATAATTTAAAAGTGCCACCACTCATGCAAGAATTACATATCAATCTCTATACTTAAACTACAAAGTTTGTAACTAATAACATCAGACAAAACTATACAGACAAAAAAAAGGATTTATACTTCTAGAATTTATTTCCTATTATTGGTGTGTTTGCCCTCAATGCCTTTACGCAGCCATCATGTCCGACCTAAACAAACAAAACTTCCGACTCAAGATGACCCGCTGTACATCCATGATCAATCTATCACGAAACCTCCACCCGTGACCAAATTAAGAATCCTTCTAATAGGTTCCCAATGATGGCAAGCAACTCTGTTTCGTCATCTCATCCCGCATTTTTCCTCAAGGAAACACTTCGCTTAGTACCTCATCTCAGCAAGTACTAGCATGTATTCAGATAAATAACAATCCAATATGGAGTGAAAGACGGCATGAGCGGTGGAACCAACCTGATTTGCAGGTTGGAGGCCTTAATGAAGTAACCATTCGACCAATCATTGCGCCTTGGACATTATTTCCTGTTAGCATACAAGACCATAAAACATGCAAATATAAGGCATGTGAGAGCTCATCATCTTAATAGGCGTAAACAGTGGGCACACAAAATGTAAAGCCGTGTTGTATGTGTAGAAGAACCTGCACTTCCAATATCTCAGAGCCCGAATAGCATCTAGTATATAGTTGGTATCTACCAAGTCGGTAAATCTCCTCATCTACGAAAGAACACAACAAAGTTACGTGAGTAGAACTGTTAGAAAACACAATCGATCATTATACATAGCAATATACATTGATCTAAACCACTCGGTGTCAAAAGCAAAATGAGATCACCACAATAAGACTTCAATATAGTTGCAAATCACCAACTTCATGAGTATGTAATTATTACCAAAAATATACAGAAATGTGAAATGCCATTTTTATACCAAAGATCAAATATGATCAATTATCCATCCCAAGTCCAATTAATGTATACGGATAAAAATGCAATTGTTGGAATTTCACCGCGCTTCTATCCATATGTCCTACCAAAAATATCAAAGTTGAGGATGTTCTCACTTAAGATGTTCTTTAATTTCTATTCTTCTTGATATCATTCAGCTTGGGCACCCAATGGTTGGAGCTTGTTTACGCTTCTAATAACTAACTTGAGTTAGCAATAGGTTCCAGAAGCCAACACATTTGTAAGCAATTCAGCAGAAAGATATTTTTACAGATAAATTGGTGAATGATAATTAGAATAGCATACGTTACAATGTATGGGATCTTAAGTTTTGGAGGTATATTGTCACCAAAGAGGGCAGCTTCTTGAGCCATCTTTAGCAAGATTCTTGGACAATCTCCCCATATACATACCGAAATCAACTTCTCATAAATCTGAAGGACAATATACTTATTCAGAGTCATTAACCACAAAAGGGAGAAAGAATATCAGAGCATATCGAGGTCAAAACCGCAATACACTGCTCTCCGTGGTTCAAACTTTCGCATCCAAAGCCCGATCAAATTCAATCGATGGAAGATGAGAAGGACTTAAAGTTCCCCATTCCATGTTTATTACCTGTTACAAAGAAAAACTAATTAAAATCCTCATAAACCGGGCCGTCGCGAGGAGGATGGGGGCGGGGCGACCGCGAGGAGGATGGGGGCGGTGGGGCGGCCGAGCGCACCGGCGGGAGGAGGATGTGGGGCGGCCGACCGAGAGGAGGACGGCGGTGGTGGGCGGCCGCGAGGAGGACGGGCCGGATCTGGAGGTGGGGCGGCCGGGCGGGTGGCGCGGCGGCGGGAGGAGGACGTGGGACGGTGGAGGCGATCGGCCGAGGAGTGGTGGGATCTGTGTGTCGGCGTCTTGGCGAGGAGGAGGGCGGCCGGGACTGGGATCTGGAGGTTTCGGTGGATTGGAGGCGCGTGGTGGATCGAGTATCGACCGAGTGACCGCCGGTGGCGTTGGCGCGCCGAACCGATGATCGGCGTCGCCGATGGAGTCATCGCCATGGTCTTGTCGACCTAGGTCTTCTCGAACCGACGCCTCGTTCTCTCACGTATGGGATCGAATAGATCGTGGCGCCGGCCTTGGGGTGTAGAGGCGGCGGAGGCGAGGGAGACGGGGCCGTGGTGGAGGTGGGAGGCGGAGGCGGCGGCGGGGAGGCGACGGAGGCGGAGGCGCGAAGGGCCGGGAGGCGGAGGGAGACGAGGGGCGGGAGGCGGGGAGGCCGGGGGAGGCGGGGGAGGGGGTCCGTGGGAGCGGGCGCGGCGGCGGGGAGGCCGGGGGGTGGGGATGAGGCGGCGGGGGGCGGTGGGGATGAGGCGGCGGGCAGCGGGGAGGGGTCCGTGGGAGCGGGCGCGGGCGGAGTGGGGAGGCCGAGGGCGAGCCGGGAGGCGGAGGGAGACGGGAGGTGGGGAGGCCGGGGAGGTGGGGACGACGCGGCGGGGGGAGGTGGGGATGAGGCGGGGGCGGCGTGGGAGGGGTCCCGTGGGAGCGGGCGCGGCGGAGTGGGGAGGCCGGAGGCGAGCCGGGGAGGCGGAGGGAGACGGGGAGGCCGGGGGAGGTGGGGGATGAGGCGGCGGGGCGGAGATACTATCTGGCGGCGGCTCTCTCTTTCTCCCCCTCCAGATTAGATTAGGGAGGGGATTAATTTGGGCGGAGGGTAGCAGGGCGGCAAAAACGTGGGTTCAGCGGGGGGTTTTGGCGGTTCGTCTTTTTTTTCCGCGGTTTTTAGCAGGAAGAAGGCGTGCTTGTGATTTTGTTTGGGAAAATATTGGTGGGATCTCTATTTTGACAGAAATTTAATTTCGTTTATAAATTTGCGAGCTGTCCAGTTTGTCAAATTTTAGAAATTTTGTTTAGGTGTCATCACATCATGTTCGTGGACCATTAATGATTTGATGAACTTTGTATAAGTTTGAGTGAAACTTAAAACCATGTTGATTAGATACAAATGAATAACATGCACGCAATAGTTTAAATTAAAGTATGAGATTTGGTTCAGTCCATACGGAGGTGCTTGGAGGTGCTAACACCTTCACCACATCCGCCGCTCAATTGGTAGGGGCAGAATTGTATTTTTAGTTTTCCACGCTTAATGAACGGTTAATCGTATAATACATGCTACAATACTTTGGAGCTGGTATTCGAAACTTCCAAAATTATATATTCGTAAAAACTTCCTACAGGCTACAATTATAGTATCGCATATGAGAAATCGTAGAAGGCAAGACGTTACACCGCTTGGTTGTATCAACCTATACAAACGAAAGAATGTTCTCCGAATGAGCTGAAAATTTCATGTTACACTCCCATCTGTACCGTTGACGTGCCATTAGAATTCGCCGCCAAAGTTCATTTCATATCGCATATGAGAAATCGTAGAATGCAATCGTACACCGCTTGGTTGTATCAACCTATACAAGCGAGCAATGTTCTCCGAATGAGTTGATAATTTCACGTTAGACTCCCATCTGCATCGCTGATGTGCCATTAGAATTCGCCACCAAAGTTCATTTCAGATCGCATATGAGAAATCGTAAAGACAAGACGCATACACCGCTTGGCTATATTAACCTATGTGGCGAGCAATCTTTCTTTGAATGAGTTCAAAATTTCACGTTGGACTCCCACCGCACCGCCGACATGCCATTGCAATTCGCGCCATAGTTCATTCTCAGACTACGCATGAGAAATCATGGAAGATAGTGCGTACACCGCTTGGTCAGATCAACCAATACAAGCGAGCGATCGTTATTTAAATGAAAAATCAAAGTCGATAATGACAAGAACTAAAAACGGAATAGAAAGGTACCTTCTCGTGGAGTTTTAAGTTTTTATTCAAAATTAACAATTCAATTCCGGCATCCACTCGCCGTCACGGTGCCTGGGGGAGGAGGGGACGGACGCGTCTCCTCCGCGGCGAGGTGTTCATCGCCGCTACCATCGTTGACGCCGAAGTCGTTGAGGAGATCGCCTCGCCTCGACTCCCGAAACTCTCTCGCTTCGCTTGGCGTGAGGAGGAAAGTGATGCGCGTCTTTGGATAGTTTTAAGACAAGTGAGCACGTGAAATTACTCCTTTACCCATTTCGCTAACACCATCTCTGTGCACCACTCACAAACATCGGACCCAAATTTCAACCATAAAAGTCTCAGATCCTTGTGGCGGTATGGACATGCAAACTTGCCTTTTGTGCTCCAACCAGATAGCATCCCATATGCTGGAAAATCATTAATTGTCCACAGGAGAATTGCACACAACTTAAAAAAAAATTCACCTTGCCATCCCATGTCTCAACACCCTTTAACCAAAGATCTTTAAGGGCACTCCCAATGCAGAAACTATGAAGTAGTTTCTATACTTACTAATTAATGTAGACACTACCCATAGAAACTATACTCCCAATGGATAGTTTCTACAAATAAAATTTTCATCCAATCATCTATCTTCTCTCTCCTATCATCTACCTATCACAGCTCTTTCTATCTTGGTTCTCGTGGTAGACAAGGTTTCTATATAAGAAACCATTTCCTTATCTCTCATCCTTAACTCCAATGACACATCAGCATTTTGCTTATTTGACACCTTATTTAATGCCATAGAAACCATCCATAGTTTCTGCATTGGGAGTGCCCTAAGCTCATCAATCGAGGCCACTCGGATGTTGACTTATCCATCCGCATCCAACTGCTCCCATCATGTGACATGCACCTCCCCTCCCCTCCGGACTCCCCGCCCCCTCCTTCCCGGAATCGGATCCTCCGACTTTGCACAGCAAAATCGTGGTGACTTTACGTGATCTCGAGCCGTCCGCCCAAGAAAGAACGGCCAGATCGGATGGTGCTACAGATTTACTGTATTAGAGGACCCCAATTCCTCCTTCCCCTCCCCTCCCGGCCTCCTCCTCGGCTCCCCGCCGCTCCCACCACTCCCCGCACCTCCGCTCCCCGCTGCCTCCCTCCCTCGCCCCGCCCCCTCCCCTCCCGGCCTCCCCGCCGCCCCTCCCCTCCCCTCCCGGCCTCCCCTCCTCGGCTCCCCGCCTCCCCCGCCGCCCCGCACCTCCGCTCCCCGCCGCCTCCTCCCTCCCCCCCTCCCTCCCGGTCTCTCCCCGCCCCTCCCCTCTTGGCCTCCCCGCCGCCCCCCTCCTTCCCCCCCCTTCCGGCCTCCTCCTCGGCTCCCGCCGCTCCCACCGCTCCCGCGCCTCCGCTCCCCCATCCTCCCCGATCTGCTCCCGTCGCCTCCCCGCGCCTCCCCCCATCTCCTCCCTCGGCCTCCACTCCCTCCGCCTCCCCCGTGCCTATTACCGCAATGCCCTAGGGGTGAGGTGATAGCAGCCGCAGGAGCCCTAGGGGAGAGGATGCAGCAACCTCACGATGGTGGTGACCGGAGGCGCTCTCCCGCCCCTGTTCCCGGGATCGCAGGCGCGTCGTGGAAGCTCGCGGTCGCCTCGCCTCCGGCGGTGGCCTGGACCGTCGGCTTGACGAGTCGCCAGCAGGATAACGGCAAGGAAGCAAAGGTGAGACAATAGATTCTTTATTACTTCTTGATTCCCAACCCCAACTGCAATCCGACAATATATATGAGGTGATTTACAGGGGAGAGTCCGATCTGGACTGCAATCCCAACCCCAACTCTGAGACGGAACTAGGGTCCTTAAGGGACCGGATCTTGTGAAATAGCAACCTCAACTTCATCTACATCGCCCTCTCCGATGCCGCTCCTCATCGCCAAGCAGGTCCTTGCCCTCACTCAACTTACCATCGCGCTCTATGCACCACACCCGCACACACTTGTGCGGAAAGAACTTCCCACCTACAACATGTATGGATGATCGTAAATATGTCTAGTTCGTCCCATACACATAATGCGTAAGGTGATAAAGGGATACAATCGCTTCTCGGCTTTTAGATCGTGGTTTATTATCCTGTGTCTCTTGTGGTATTCTAAGTTTTTCATGTGTGGTTGTTGTCAAACCAAAGAGTGCGTCTGACCAAATACTTTATGACTTCGATTATAATTTGATTAATGATCAGCTTGTTGGTTCTAGAACGAATCATCCGCGATGCATTAAGAAGTGAAAGGACAAATGGTCGCATTTTACGTAAGTTATACATCTTACAATGTATACCGACATTTTATGTTTGGCTAATTTCTCCTTTTCGCTAATCTATTTCTCGCTTCTTTATTAAAAGGGTTTTATGTGCCGAGTGACTGGTCTTTTCTCATTCTGAGTTTTCTAGGAGGTACTACAAATTTTAATAATGCTTTTACAATCCCATGAGAAAATCGCCTGCAGAATCCAAGGATTAAAATAGATGCAGATTTGACCCATGGAACCTTATTTTGAAACAAATAACCTCCTATAGAATTCTACAACTAACAAAATAAACAGCATTAGCTGTACAACTTGCATTCTCTGATTGCCTCTTCAACGTCTCCACTCGGCTTTGACTGGTCTCTCTGCATATAGTTTTTTTGGGGCGAGACAAATTAAACCAAGTGAGAAAATATGATATACAACACTCAAATTCACATTTAATCGTTATGATAAACAGAGCTATGAAGTGACGAATTTATGTGACCACCTATCCCTTGGCTATCCTTATCTTTTGTGCCCACAAGTACGAAATTCAAAATCTTAACAAGCACATGCGGTTTATATAGGTACCTATGAGCATAGGTCACTAAATCGACAGAATAGAAAACAAAGGCCGAGTGTCACACCTGCTATCTTTAATACTATATAATCGTATATTACTCCATGTGCACAAGAAGTAGCACAACAACACCTACCATTGTCTGTTGATAATGTGTCGTGCATGTCATACATATTTCTGCTTTCTTCACAGCTCAATTTTTGGATCTTAGGTGACGCTGACGGATGGACCACTATATCTACCTTATTTGAGCGAATGTTCTATAACTGATATCCTCTTAAGAAGTTTGAAGAAACAAGCTAAACATAGGCACATATCCCAAATCTTGATAAAGCCTTTTCATCTAATTCAAAACTGGATCACACAAGATTCATGATTTCGTGGTGCTTGCATAAACATGGTCATAGTGATTTTAGGTATATTCACTCGGTTTAACTGATTACTTTAGCAAAACTACTACGAGGGATATTTGACTTTTCAGAGCCCAGCTATGCCAAAGAAAAACGGAGCATGGAGCAGTTTATTTGGGGAAAGCTTCTCATGTGAGCAAACTATAGCTCGGTTCAGCCATAAGTTTCATCTTGTGGAGTATATTACTTAGTAATTCAATGGCTGCTGTTTCTTATGAGTTATGATTTTGATCAAAATTGGCAGATACACTATGAGACAACTGGTCCAGAGATAAGGAGGACACACTTGGACAAAGTTGATATTTTTGTCATGGGGATTGGGAGTGGTGGCACTGTCTCTAGGCGCTGGCAAGTACCTTAAGGAGAAGAATCCCAATGCAAAGGTACTACATAGACCAGACATGAAAAATTGCATTAGAGGTGTTGATTTGAAACTTCATTTCAGGTGTGGGCATGCAGATCTATGGAGTTGAGCTCTTTGAATCAAATGTTCTCAATGGTGGTAAGCCGGTAAGCTATAGCTT
Source organism: Dendrocalamus sinicus (assembly GCA_036346575.1). Lineage (NCBI taxonomy): Eukaryota > Viridiplantae > Streptophyta > Magnoliopsida > Poales > Poaceae > Dendrocalamus > Dendrocalamus sinicus. The sequence goes on from CM070663.1 coordinate 4,470,233, forward strand.
TCGTAAAAGATTTACATTTTCAAACTAGATATCCGATTCATTTGTACAAATATGTTCTATATGAACCTAATTGCAGGCCCTCACCTCATCACTCAAACAGCGTTGGGATCAAGCCGAAATTTTGGACATGGATGTGATGGAAAAGTTTCTTGAGGTAATGATGAATAAATCTCAAGTTGTTCTTTGTCGATCACTATACCTTTTGTCATTCCATTCGTTGCATTACGCTGTTCCTTCAAGTGTTTCACGATATCATTCTTTCGAAAAAGTATGTTATGAGCCGCCAAAATAAACGCTACCGGAATGCCCATGTTGAATATAGTTTTGTTCACTTTTTACTTCTATGGATGTTTTGCTGCAAATTAATGTACTTGTTTGATAAGTACTTGCTTATCCGAATATAGTTTTGAGCAAATATCCGGGAAAGACAACACCCAAAATCATCTAAGTATCCCTACTGTCGTTTCACTCATCCCGAGATCAAGATGGTTGGGTGACAGAGGTTAATCAAATTTCTTACTCCCATCTTAACCTCTGCTCAACATAATTGTAACTTGATTGGTAAAGTGAAATGATCTTGCAACCTTTTCATAAATAAAGTAGCAAATGTGTTGTAGAGAAGTTGATCATTTGTTTTAGTTGTGTTTGAACGAACAATTAAAGTCACAATTCTTAATCAATCCTGTGCTTTTGGTGTTTTTAGTTGTGTTTGAATGAACAATTAAAATCACAATTCTTAATCAATCTGTGCTTTTGGGGCAGTAAAAATTCTTTATAATTCCCTAATGAAGTTCCTCTTAAAATTTTGCACCACAAGCGAGAGAAAGGCTGATAAGGAGGGATTTGAAATTAGTGTGGTTCCTCTAATGCTAAGTAGGAGTTTGCTTCAGTTGCATGAACTTACTTGAAAAGTGTATTAGCTTTTATATAGTGATAAAGCTTGTTTGCTCAAAACTGTCTACTCCTTGCAGGACATCAAGTTTGTTGTTCATGCGCACCCAACCGTGTCTCAAGTTCGATGAGCTCTTCAAAGCTGCCAAGGTATATATGCTTTATTTATTATTGTTATGTTCAGAATTATTTGGGCCAAAAATCTGGAAAACTGTATGTTATGATCTTTTTCAACAAGTTAATACAGTGTTTCTCATTCCTTAAACGAGCCACTTGCAGCCTAGACAGAACAGAGTGGAAGCCAAATCATTTGCCATAGCCCTCTTAGATGTCCTTACTTCACGAGCCCACTATTTAACAGAAATGATTTGTAGTTATTTGGGGTCCATAATTCGTAATGAGCTCCACTGCTTAGTGCCAAACTATCTATTTATCGAGGAAAAGAGAAGATCTACTTATTGCTCTATGTATCAAACACTTGTAAATTTTATAGCCGTGTAGAGTTCATCCGCATGCTGCCTTCACATGTTGTCATCTTCTATCGTGTCATTGTGTGATTACTCGATCAATTTATTCATTGGGTAAGAGCAGTGGAATACTCTTTCCCGCTTTGGAGCAGCATTTAGAGACAAGACATGATCAAAGTACTTATTTGGTTAAATTGATGGCGTGGCCACCACGCAAATTCAAGAAACAGTTTATAGTGAATTGCGATGCGAAGCCGCCTCGAGCACTGCTTTTCTTTGAGCTTGATAGTTACTGTATGGAAGTACCATTTGTCCCCGAGGTAAAAGTTCTTTAAAATGGTGGGCGGTTCCCAAAGAAACAAGGCGCATTTCTCTTTGGGCTCGATTACATGTTTGCTTGGTTCGCATTTTTGGGCCCAAGGTAAATGCTTGTTTCTATCAGTTGATTGTGAATTTGTAATACACGAAACTTCTTGTTGTGTTGATCAATGATAGACTCGTGAAATCTAGGTTCTCAACAACACAATAAAGCAAAAAAGGAATGATTTTCTTCTTTGTGACATATGTGCATTTCTTCTTCTTTTTTTATGGCTCACATGCACATGCATGATTTTCTTGCTCGATCGATTTCTTCTCGGCTTTGGCATCTCAACATCTCCTCATGCACAAACCTGTGACTAATTAAAATACTAACATTATGTAGTAGCCAATTCTCATGTAAATTTAAGCTAAATTTAATTAGGAGCGAGTTCACCTGTTGATTAATCTTTTTAGCTCGTGCTCGCATAATCGGTCCGATTAGAATGTCCTCATTATCATGTACACTCGAAATGATGGACAATGGACTAATGTCGACGAGACCTTCTAAACGCATCTTCAATTTAGGCTTGTACAGATCGAGTATAGGCCTGTATATAATTAAATAAAATAGTAGTAACTCTATATCTCTAAATATAATAATTAAAGACCCAATTAAATTAGAGTTCACATGATAATATTTAATGTGGCTCAATAATTCTTTCTAGTTAAATAATATATTTAATTGAGAAGTGCAAGACATGAGCGTATCCGCGTCATCTGTGGAGGCGGGCCGACTGCTAGGTAGCGGCGCGTTGCGGTGGCATGGATGGTGGAGGCGGGTGATCTGGCGCGTGCGGTGGAGGTCCCCAAGGTTTTATATGACAGGTGCTTATCATGCTTAGATAAATAGAAATTTACAATTATAATTGACAGTGGGGTACGATAGTCTGGTGGTAAACACCTTGGCCTCCGAGCTAGGAGGTTGTTGGTTCGATTCCTCCACACCCCATGGTTTTTGTTTTTATTTTTTCTATTTTAATTTTTATCCTCTCCTGTTTTGTCAAGTGAGACCTCCTCAACTGCGTTTTAGTTGTCACTTTTCAATTTATTTATCTCCTCTAGAAATTAATAACTATAGATAATATAATTCCTCCACACCAATTCGGCCCTTGCGTTGAGCAATTAGGCCCACGAAAACAAAGCGTTGCAACAACAGATTATTGCCACAAACAATCATCATATATAGCAACAAATTTATTTCGTGGCACTACAAACTCATTTCATACGCATTGTACAGGAACCTTTTGCAACGCAATTGATGACTATGACAACGCAATAAAATTGTGGCAATATTGTCACCCACTCGCAACAAAATTCTATAAGGTGGCAATACCTCCTAACTATTGCAACGAAAATCAATATTATCACAACGCAAGACAACCGTGGCAATAAAGTCATACTACTCGCAACCATTTTCTAAATGGTGGCGATAAAGCCACCTTATTACAACGAATTCAATGACTATCGCAACGCAATATTTTAGAGGCAATATCGCGCCCATATCGCCACGATTTTGGCAAAACGTTGCAATAGTACATACCTATTGCAACTAATTTAGTGTCGTTGCGATGCGTTTCGTGGCTAAAGGGTCGGAATCTAGTAGTGCGACCACGTGGCAGGACACGTGTGCGCCCGAGCTGACGTGGCGGCTGACTAAGCAGGGTGACGTGTCATGCTGATGTGGCAGCTGACGTGGCACCTGGGACGGCTCGGTTGCTGACGTGGCATGCCACGTCGGATCTAGGGCTGACGGGTCGGCTTGCGTGGCAAGCTGACTGGGCAGGGTGACGTGGCTCATGGCGCACGGGTCTACGGGGCTCGACTGACGGGTGGGCCCGGCTTGCCAAAGGCTCGGTGCACGGCGGACTCGGTGCGTGGGAAGGTGAAGGGGCGCGGATGTCGGGCGTCGATCGGCGGCGTGCGGGGACCGAGGCGTCGCGGCGGTCCGCGGCGAAGCGGGCGGCGCGTGTCCGGCGGCGGATCTGGCCGGCGAGGCTCGGACGGCGTCGGTCGGGTCGGCGTGGCTCGGGGCGGCGGCGGCTCACCGGCGGCGGTGGAGACGGCGGTCGGCGGCGGCGGCGGGCGACCACGATGGATGCGAAGCGACGTCGTCGGCAAGGGCAGCGGACGACGGGCTCCGGCGGTGAGGCGCACGGCGCACGGTGGCTAGCGGCGGCGAGGGCGGCGCCATGGACGAGAGGACCCTGTGGGTCGGCCTTTATACCCGAAGCGGCGGAGAGTCCACGCGACACGGAGCGAGTCCGGCTGGTCACGTGCGGGGCGGCGGCGGAAAAGGAAGGCGGCGCGAGCCTCCTGCCGAGACGGAGGCGGAGTCCGGTCGGGATGATTCGACAGCGGGCCCCACCGCTAGTGGCACCGGAGAGAGCGGTCGGGATGCGCCATCGTGCGGTCAAGGCGCGCGGCGTGGATGCGCGCGCGCGGCGTGGGCGGGCAGGCGGTGGGCGGCGATCGGCTAGACCGGGCTGGCTGGGTGGGCTGCGGCCCACTGGCCGGTTTTGGTTTTTCTTTTCTTTTTCTTTTCCAGAAATTCAAATAAATTCTTTTGAGCTCTAGAAAATAGCAAATAAATCCAGAAAAATCCTAGAAAATTCCAATAAATTCCTTGAGACACAAGGAACTCAAATAAAATAACTTTGGCAAATGTTAATGTTTAACTTAATCATATTAAATCCTTTTAATTCATGAAAATTTCAATTAAGCTTTAATTAATTCCAATAATATTCAAATGGTGAATTTTATTTTAAAAGCTTCAAAAGACTCAAAAATCGGATGTTACAAACCTCCCCTTAAACGGAATCTCAACCCCATTCTAGGGGACTTGGTGATCGGTGTGATAAGTCCTTCTTATCCATTTTCGCGAGCATCCCGGTTACTTTGGACTCGAGGAATCGGAGTTCTCGTCCTTTATTCCGAGGCCTCTAGACGGGATTAGGGATACCTTCAATTTTTTGGTATTTCAACCCTCTCCGTGCATTGCGTGCGGCACATGCGACTTAGTCACGCTCTTTGAATCACTAAAGTGATCGGGTAGTTGGTTTGATAATGCTTGCAAATCGATGATCTTCTCGACCTCTTTCGCTTTCACTAGTGCGCGAGTCATGTGCATGAATTCCCATGGCTTCCACGTAATTTCGGACATTTTTCATCAAGGGTTGATTTCCTCCCTAATGTCGGAAATTATACTCATCAAAAATGCAGTCAAGCGAAGCAAGATGCAACTCTCCCAATATGGGTTCTAAATACTTAATTATAGATGCGTCTCATAACCAACGATATCCCAATCATGCGGAGTGGGCCCATGGTAGTACAACGCAAAGGGGGTATAGGTACATAAACCTTGCATCCAAACCTCCTGAGATGAGAGATATTCGGTGGTGACCCTTGCGCTAGTTGCATAGGTGAATGGATGTTGTAGGCCGAAGGTCTAAAGTTGATGAGATTCACTGCATGTAGGACTGTGTGTCCCCAACATGTAGTTGGCAAATTACAATTATGCAAGAGGGGTCGGGCAATAAATTTAATTCTCTTGATTAAAGCCTCTGCCAAACCATTTTGTGTATGGATATGCGATACTGAGTGCTCAACTGCAATCTCCATCGCCATGCAATAATCATCAAATGCCTTTGAAGTAAATTCTCCGGTGTTGTCCATTCTGATGGACTTGATGTGATGATTAGGAAACACATTTCTGATGCGAATGATCTGCGAGATCAATTTTGCGAAAGCATGGTTTCTTGTGGACAACAAACCCACATATGACCACTTCGAGGAAGCGTCAATGAGCACCATGAAATACTTAAATGGCCCTGAGATGGGCTGAACGGGACCACAAATGTCTCCCTGGATGCGTTCCAAGAATGCAGGGACTTCATCCTTCACTTTCAGAGTGGAGGGTCTGGTTATTAGTTTCCTGGTGGCACATGCAGCGCACACAAAATCTTCATGATTTGGGAAATTCTTCACATTAATATTATGCCCTTGGGAATTGTTGATTATGTTTCTCATCATTCTAAGACCTGGGTGGCCTAATCTGTCATGCTAGAGACAGAATAGTTCAGACATTCTAAATACTATCTTCAGGACAGTGTAGGCTGCAGGTGCCTTAATATTGGTATAATATAGCCCATTTTCTAGTGAAGGAAGTTTTTCTAATACCCTTTTGCCATTTTCTTTGCGCTTCGTGATGAGCAGGTATTCCTTACCGTACACTTCGTCAGTCTTAACGTGGAAACCATTGGTGCTGATATCCTTAAAACTTAGGAGAGTTTTAGTCGATTCTAGGTACAATAAGACTTCTTCAATGACCAAAGTTGTGCCCATTGGAAGTATAATTGTGGCTCTTCCAGAACCAATTATACACGCATCGCTTCTGATGATTGTCGTAAGGCTGCCAGTGCTCTTATGAATCGACTGAAAATACTTAGTCTCCCTTAAGATGGTATTCGGTGTGCCGCTGTCGGCAAGGCACACTTCCTCCATAGGGCTTTCGCACCTTGTAGCTTCCAGAGTTGGCTTCACGGCTAGCGAAGCTGTCTGGTTCGTCCTGAGTCTTCCGCAACCTGCATCATATCAATCAATTCAGCGTACTCCTTGTAGCCATCTTGATGATAGTTGTGGGCAGATTCTACAGCATTGGGGTGAAAGGTGGACAGGGTCTTCTTGATCTTCTGCTCATCTGCGATCTGCTTGCTACAGAGTTGAAGATTGGTACAAATCCTGTGCAAGGCAGAATTGTACTCCCCGACAGTCTTAAAGTCGGCAAACCTCAGTCCAATCCACTCCTGCTTTGCTTGAGGAAGAATGGTGTACTTTAGCCTCTCAAACCGCTTCTTGAGTGTGGTCCAGAGTGCTAGCGCACTTTTCTCCGCCATATACTCATTCTTGAGAGTGAGGCAGAGGTGGTGCCTGAGAAAATGAAATACCTGATCATTCTCCTCATGTGTGGGTTGGGCGTCATTCTGTCCGCCAATCCCAATAACTGCGCGGAGCCTCTTGGTTCCAAGCACAATCTCGACATCGGATGCCCATGTCAGATAGTTTTGGCTATGCTGGGCCAGCTCCTCGAACTCCCGGTTCGTGATGCCAGTTATCTACATGTGTATGAACGGAATAAATAAGTTTACTTCAGATAAACATGCATGGAATAATTTACTGCAGGTAAATAAATGGTACAATAGGTTTCCCTTTCTTATACAATTTGGTTTCATTATCAAACCAATTTGGCACTGACTTCCTTTCCTACACAAGGTAAAAAGAACTCCCTTTCTTCTAGTAGGCCTCGCAACCGCTAGCTAGCGTCCCTGTCGTACTGTATGCATGTTTTTCTTAAGGAACGATGCTATGCATGTAATATCCTAGAAGAGTTTCGACCGTTAATCAATTAATCGGGGAGAAGGACCTTAAAGGAAAAAGTAAAATATCAGTTTTAGGGGAATTTCTGAATTTTTATTGCAACCTGGGCCTGGGCTTTGGCCCGGTGGATTTCGACCTAGCGGGAGGCGCCACCTCCCCTCTAACCTAGCCGCCACCCCCTCTCCTTGTGCGCCTCCTCCCTTGTGCCGCCCCCTCTATGGTGCGCCCCTCCCCTCTGCCTCGCGCCGTCCAGCAGCGACTCCTCCTCCCCTCTCCTCCATTGCCGGTGATCAAGACCTCCAATTGTTGCCGAATGATCGGGGGAAAGGATTAAGGCGCAGCTAGGCGATTGGGTTCGGAGGAAGGGAAGAAGAAGAAGGGGAAAGAGGAAAAGAAGGAGAGGAGGAATTCGTGGAGTGTACGTGGTATTTCTACAGCGATTCGCCAAGGGTAATCCCTGTTCTTCCCCTAATAGATGTATATTCTATTGCGTAATCAATGTCGGTATTCTGGACTGCTAGAACAGATCGGGTTAGTCGGCTGTTTTGGGGAAGATTCATGGGGATTTAGGTCTGGACTTTGCCTAGAGAGTTGTAGAGGATGTCATTATCTTTCCATGAAGTGCTAGAACGCGTCATTTGGATCTCTGTAGCAGAAGTTATGATTTTATTAGCGGAACTGTTCTGCGGATCGGTGGGTTTTCCATCAGGTTTTGGGAGATCGAGTTTTGCGATTAGAAATTGGGAGAATTAGAGAACCTCAGTATAATGAAAGTTGTAGGTAATTGTCTTAGCTTTCCAGTAAGTCCAAGAAATCGTGATTCGAACACTCGTACAGAAAGTTATGGTATTTTTAGTGCTCGGTCCAGAGAGCCTGACGAGAATTTGACGTTTTAAGAAAACCAGTTGGTGCGGGTAGAATATGGCCGAATCAGAAAGGCTCACCAACTAGGTTTAGTTAGATAATTTAATTATCTTTCCAGAAAGTCTAAGAACACCCCATTCGGACTTCTGTACCAATAGATATGAATTGTTGAAGTTGGCTGTCCGTGGAGGGGGACAGGATGCCGAAAGGATTTGGGGTTTTGGTTCAAGCTAAACACGTTGGGTTAGTTTGGGGGTGCTTTTATTTAATCTAAAAAAAACTTGCTGCTGTTGTCTTAGCAATCATTATAATTATTATTCAGGAGGAGGAAGGATTCCAGGGCCGCGCTTCCGATCATTCCCCATTTTCTCGTGGTTAAGGCAAGTATAATGATGGTTTAAATTTTATAGTGTGGATTGTTGATGATTGTTGCTATGAAGATGGTTGTTCCATGCTTTGAGAATATGTGATCTTGATCATGATAATGATATGTTGATATTGTTTATGGTAGATTGCAATTGAAAGAGTTCCTGAGAATTTAGGCTTGTACAGATCGAGTATAGGCCTGTATATAATTAAATAAAATAGTAGTAACTCTATATCTCTAAATATAATAATTAAAGACCCAATTAAATTAGAGTTCACATGATAATATTTAATGTGGCTCAATAATTCTTTCTAGTTAAATAATATATTTAATTGAGAAGTGCAAGACATGAGCGTATCCGCGTCATCTGTGTGGGCGGGCCGACCGCTAGGTAGCGGCGTTTGCGCGGTGGCATGGATGGTGGAGGCGGGTGACTGCTGGGCGTGCGGTGGGAGGTCCCCAAGGTTTTATATGACAGGTGCTTATCATGCTTAGATAAATAGAAATTTACAATTATAATTGACAGTGGGGTACGATAGTCTGGTGGTAAACACCTTGGCCTCCGAGCTAGGAGGTTGTTGGTTCGATTCCTCCACACCCCATGGTTTTTGTTTTTATTTTTTCTATTTTAATTTTTATCCTCTCCTGTTTTGTCAAGTGAGACCTCCTCAACTGCGTTTTAGTTGTCACTTTTCAATTTATTTATCTCCTCTAGAAATTAATAACTATAGATAATATAATTCCTCCACACCAATTCGGCCCTTGCGTTGAGCAATTAGGCCCACGAAAACAAAGCGTTGCAACAACAGATTATTGCCACAAACAATCATCATATATAGCAACAAATTTATTTCGTGGCACTACAAACTCATTTCATACGCATTGTACAGGAACCTTTTGCAACGCAATTGATGACTATGACAACGCAATAAAATTGTGGCAATATTGTCACCCACTCATAACAAAATTCTATAAGGTGGCAATACCTCCTAACTATTGCAACGAAAATCAATATTATCACAACATAAGACAACCGTGGCAATAAAGTCATACTACTGCAACCATTTTCTAAATGGTGGCGATAAAGCCACCTTATTACAACGAATTCAATGACTATCGCAACGCAATATTTTAGAGGCAATACTGTGCCCATATCGCCACGATTTTGGCAAAACGTTGCAATAGTACATACCTATTGCAACTAATTTAGTGTCGTTGCGATGCGTTTCGTGGCTAAAGGGTCGGAATCTAGTAGTGCGACCACGTGGCAGGACACGTGTGCGCCCGAGCTGACGTGGCGGCTGACTAAGCAGGGTGACGTGTCATGCTGATGTGGCAGCTGACGTGGCACTTGGGACGGCTCGGTTGCTGACGTGGCATGCCACGTCGGATCTAGGGCTGACGGGTCGGCTTGCGTGGCAAGCTGACTGGGCAGGGTGACGTGGCTCATGGCGCACGGGTCTACGGGGCTCGACTGACGGGTGGGCCCGGCTTGCCAAAGGCTCGGTGCACGGCGGACTCGGTGCGTGGGAAGGTGAAGGGGCGCGGATCTTGGCGTCGATCTTGACGCGCGGTCGCGGGGACCGAGCGTCGCGGCGGAGTCCGCGGCGAAGCGGCGGCGGTGTCCGGCGGCGGATCTGGCCGGCGAGGCTCGGGCGCGTCGGTCGGTCGGCGGTGGCTCGGGGCGGCGGCAAGGCTCACCGGCGGCGGTGGAGACGGCGGCGGTCGCGGCGGCGGCGGGCGACCACGATGGATGCGGCGGCGTCGTCGGCAAGGGCAGCGGACGACGGGCTCCGGCGGTGAGGCGCACGGCGCACGGTGGCTAGCGGCGGCGAGGGCGGCGGCTGCGGGACGAGGAGGACCCCAGGGGGTCGGCCCCTTTTATACCCGAGCGGCGGAGAGTCCACGGCGGACACGGGAGCGGAGTCTGGCTGGGTCACGTGCGGGGCGGCGGCGGAAAAGGAAGGCGGCGGCGGAGCCTCCTGCTCGGAGACGGAGGCGGAGTCCGGGTCGGGGATGATTCCGACAGGCGGGCCCCACCTGCTAGTGGCACCGGGAGAGAGAGCGGTCGGGATGCGGCCATCGTGCGGGTCAAGGCGGGCGCGGGCGTGGATGCGCGCCGCGCGTGCGCGGGCGGTGGGCGCCGATCGGCTAGGCCGGGCTGGTTGGTGGGCTGCGGCCCACTGGCCGGTTTTGGTTTTTCTTTTCTTTTTCTTTTCCAGAAATTCAAATAAATTCTTTTGAGCTCTAGAAAATAGCAAATAAATCCAGAAAAATCCTAGAAAATTCCAATAAATTCCTTGAGACACAAGGAACTCAAATAAAATAACTTTGGCAAATGTTAATGTTTAACTTAATCATATTAAATCCTTTTAATTCATGAAAATTTCAATTAAGCTTTAATTAATTCCAATAATATTCAAATGGTGAATTTTATTTTAAAAGCTTCAAAAGACTCTGAAAATCAGGATGTTACAAACCTCCCCCCTTAAACGGAATCTCAACCCCATTCTAGGGGACTTCAGTGATCGGCTGTGATAAGTCCTTCTTATCCATTTTCGCCAGGCATCCCCGGTTACTTTGGACTCGAGGAATCGGAGTTCTCGTCCTTTTATTCTGAGGCCTCTAGACGGGATTAGGGATACCTTCAATTTTTTTTGGTATTTCAACCCTCTCCGGTGCATTGCGTGCAGGCACATGCGACTTAGTCACGCTCTTTGAATCACTAAAGTGATCGGGTAGTTGGTTTGATAATGCTTGCAAATCGATGATCTTCTGGACCTCTTTCTCAGTTTCACTAGTGCGCGAGTCATGTGCATGAATTCCCATGGCTTCCCACGTAATTTCCAGACATTTTTCATCAAGGGGTTGATTTCCTCCCCCTAATGTCGGGAAATTATACTCATCAAAAATGCAGTCAGCGAAGCGGGCAGTATGCAACTCTCCCAATATGGGTTCTAAATACTTAATTATAGATGCAGTCTCATAACCAACGTATATCCCAATCATGCGGAGTGGGCCCATGGTAGTACACTGCAAAGGGGGGTATAGGTACATAAACCTTGCATCCAAACCTCCTGAGATGAGAGATATTCGGTGGTGACCCTTGCGCTAGTTGCATAGGTGAATGGATGTTGTAGGCCGAAGGTCTAAAGTTGATGAGATTCACTGCATGTAGGACTGTGTGTCCCCAACATGTAGTTGGCAAATTACAATTATGCAAGAGGGGTCGGGCAATAAATTTAATTCTCTTGATTAAAGCCTCTGCCAAACCATTTTGTGTATGGATATGCGATACTGAGTGCTCAACTGCAATCTCCATCGCCATGCAATAATCATCAAATGCCTTTGAAGTAAATTCTCCGGTGTTGTCCATTCTGATGGACTTGATGTGATGATTAGGAAACACATTTCTGATGCGAATGATCTGCGAGATCAATTTTGCGAAAGCATGGTTTCTTGTGGACAACAAACCCACATATGACCACTTCGAGGAAGCGTCAATGAGCACCATGAAATACTTAAATGGCCCTGAGATGGGCTGAACGGGACCACAAATATCTCCCTGGATGCGTTCCAAGAATGCAGGGACTTCATCCTTCACTTTCAGAGTGGAGGGTCTGGTTATTAGTTTCCTGGTGGCACATGCAGCGCACACAAAATCTTCATGATTTGGGAAATTCTTCACATTAATATTATGCCCTTGGGAATTGTTGATTATGTTTCTCATCATTCTAAGACCTGGGTGGCCTAATCTGTCATGCTAGAGACAGAATAGTTCAGACATTCTAAATACTATCTTCAGGACAGTGTAGGCTGCAGGTGCCTTAATATTGGTATAATATAGCCCATTTTCTAGTGAAGGAAGTTTTCTAATACCCTTTTGCCATTTTCTTTGCGCCGTGATGAGCGGTATTCCTCTCACCGTACACTTCGTCGGTCTTAACGTGAAACCATTGGTGCTGATATCCTTAAAACTTAGGAGAGTTTTAGTCGATTCTAGGTACAATAAGACTTCTTCAATGACCAAAGTTGTGCCCATTGGAAGTATAATTGTGGCTCTTCCAGAACCAATTATACACGCATCGCTTCTGATGATTGTCGTAAGGCTGCCAGTGCTCTTATGAATCGACTGAAAATACTTAGTCTCCCTTAAGATGGTATTCGGTGTGCCGCTGTCGGCAAGGCACACTTCCTCCATAGGGCTTTCGCACCTTGTAGCTTCCAGAGTTGGCTTCACGGCTAGCGAAGCTGTCTGGTTCGTCCTGAGTCTTCCGCAACCTGCATCATATCAATCAATTCAGCGTACTCCTTGTAGCCATCTTGATGATAGTTGTGGGCAGATTCTACATTGGGGTGAAAGGTGGACAGGGTCTTCTTGATCTTCTGCTCATCTGCGATCTGCTTGCTACAGAGTTGAAGATTGGTACAAATCCTGTGCAAGGCAGAATTGTACTCCCCGACAGTCTTAAAGTCGGCAAACCTCAGTCCAATCCACTCCTGCTTTGCTTGAGGAAGAATGGTGTACTTTAGCCTCTCAAACCGCTTCTTGAGTGTGGTCCAGAGTGCTAGCGCACTTTTCTCCGCCATATACTCATTCTTGAGAGTGAGGCAGAGGTGGTGCCTGAGAAAATGAAATACCTGATCATTCTCCTCATGTGTGGGTTGGGCGTCATTCTGTCCGCCAATCCCAATAACTGCGCGGAGCCTCTTGGTTCCAAGCACAATCTCGACATCGGATGCCCATGTCAGATAGTTTTGGCTATGCTGGGCCAGCTCCTCGAACTCCCGGTTCGTGATGCCAGTTATCTACATGTGTATGAACGGAATAAATAAGTTTACTTCAGATAAACATGCATGGAATAATTTACTGCAGGTAAATAAATGGTACAATAGGTTTCCCTTTCTTATACAATTTGGTTTCATTATCAAACCAATTTGGCACTGACTTCCTTTCCTACACAAGGTAAAAAGAACTCCCTTTCTTCTAGTAGGCCTCGCAACCGCTAGCTAGCGTCCCTGTCGTACTGTATGCATGTTTTTCTTAAGGAACGATGCTATGCATGTAATATCCCAGAAGAGTTTCGACCGTTAATCAATTAATCGGGGAGAAGGACCTTAAAGGGAAAAAGTAAAATATCAGTTTTAGGGGGGAATTTCTGAATTTTTATTGCAACCTGGGCCTGGGCTTTGGCCCAGTGGATTCGGCCTAGCGGGAGGCGCCACCTCCCCTCTAACCTAGCCGCCACCCCCTCTCCCTTGTGCGCCTCTCCTCCCTTGTGCCGCCCCCTCTATGGTGCGCCCCCTCCCCTCTGCCTCGCGCCGTCCAGCAGCGACTCCTCCTCCCCTCTCCTCCATTGCCGGTGATCAAGACCTCCAATTGTTGCCGAATGATCGGGGAAAGGATTAAGCGCAGCTAGGCGATTGGGTTCGGAGGAAGGGAAGAAGAAGAAGGGAAAGAGGAAAAGAAGGAGAGGAGGAATTCGTGGAGTGTACGTGGTATTTCTACAGCGATTCGCCAAGGGTAATCCCTGTTCTTCCCTAATAGATGTATATTCTATTGCGTAATCAATGTCGGTATTCTGGACTGCTAGAACAGATCGGGTTAGTCGGCTGTTTTGGGGAAGATTCATGGGGATTTAGGTCTGGACTTTGCCTAGAGAGTTGTAGAGGATGTCATTATCTTTCCATGAAGTGCTAGAACGCGTCATTTGGATCTCTGTAGCAGAAGTTATGATTTTATTAGCGGAACTGTTCTGCGGATCGGTGGGTTTTCCATCAGGTTTTGGGAGATCGAGTTTTGCGATTAGAAATTGGGAGAATTAGAGAACCTCAGTATAATGAAAGTTGTAGGTAATTGTCTTAGCTTTCCAGTAAGTCCAAGAAATCGTGATTCGAACACTCGTACAGAAAGTTATGGTATTTTTAGTGCTCGGTCCAGAGAGCCTGACGAGAATTTGACGTTTTAAGAAAACCAGTTGGTGCGGGTAGAATATGGCCGAATCAGAAAGGCTCACCAACTAGGTTTAGTTAGATAATTTAATTATCTTTCCAGAAAGTCTAAGAACACCCCATTCGGACTTCTGTACCAATAGATATGAATTGTTGAAGTTGGCTGTCCGTGGAGGGGGACAGGATGCCGAAAGGATTTGGGGTTTTGGTTCAAGCTAAACACGTTGGGTTAGTTTGGGGGTGCTTTTATTTAATCTAAAAAAAACTTGCTGCTGTTGTCTTAGCAATCATTATAATTATTATTCAGGAGGAGGAAGGATTCCAGGGGCCGCGCCTTCTGATCATTCCCCATTTTCTCGTGGTTAAGGCAAGTATAATGATGGTTTAAATTTTATAGTGTGGATTGTTGATGATTGTTGCTATGAAGATGGTTGTTCCATGCTTTGAGAATATGTGATCTTGATCATGATAATGATATGTTGATATTGTTTATGGTAGATTGCAATTGAAAGAGTTCCTGAGAATTTATGATGCATAGTTGTTGTGAATGCAAGTTTTATTTGTTGAGACATTCACATTTGTGCATCATGCTGATTTATTGAAGTCTTGGTCACGAGATGACCAAGCGCCGAGGTCCCGACATGTTGTTGTCATGACGGGCTAAAGGTCCCCATACTTGTGGAGTATGGGCAATGGTCCCTGTACCGGAGGTGCAGGCATGGGTGTGCATTGACGGATGCACACTCCGCATTACCGTAAAATGCGCAAGAGAAGAGATAAAGAGATTTTTGATCATATTGCATAGCATGTTTATTCATATGATTGATGGATGAATTTGTGAAGTGATGTTCACTTTTACTCTCGTTGCCACTATTTATATTTGCTGAGTCGTTGGACTCACACTTGTTTGTTGTTGTGGTTGTTGTTTGTTTTTTTAGGTACCTACATGAGACCGGCATGCATGGGATAGAGATGGACTAGCTTTGTTGCACTTGCACGGTCCATTCACCTTGGAAGAAATAAAGAACCTTAATCATTATTGGTTGAATAGCTTAAGTGGTAACTGATTAAAGATCACCATGTTTAGAATGTAATAAAGGTTTAGAACTATTACATTGTTTACGTTCTTATTTAAGTATTGTGGTTGAGATTGTGATGGCAAACATAATTCAGTTTGTTTAGAATTGGATATTTAATGTTTTCTATTATTCAGATCATTTGTTTATGCATGTTGAAACATTTGATTTACTCATTAAACAAAGGAGGTTCTGCTGAAATTTTGTAAGGTGAATATATGTTCTTCTTTAATATGTTGTTAGTTTAGTAGCATTCCAGGTCATTGTTTGGCTGGGGTGTTACAGTTGGTATCAGAGCGGGCTTTAGGTCCGTGGTAATTGAATAATTAAATTGACACACAGTGCACAGTAGGATGGGAATGGGTGAAGCATTGCATTTACATTTCCGTTATGTTGTAATGATGATTGTGGTTTGAGATGATATATTATATCTATATTATAAAACTATAGATATTATGTGTGGGGATAACCCATGTTGAGAGGTTGAGGTCGTAGTTGTGGCCCTGGGCTGTACCAGGTTGCACCACCGTTAGCGGTATGAGAGTATGAAGGCGGTTACCTCGAATATCTGAGAATAGGCGTTGATAGTGAGTATCTCTAGAAGAGTTGTCCTCTTCTTTGACTTTGAATTTGGTCAACTCTAGTCTAGTTGGGCTCGATGAGTTTCTCTTGGGTTATTAGTTCATTACGGTTGATCGGTTGCTTTGAGAAAGGATAGTGTGTTTTAATTGGGCTGAATTTGTCCTGTAAAGCAATCATTATTTTCCCAGCCGATGAGTTATTCTTACGATTGGTGAACTTGGTTGGTGGTCAAGTTTGACCTTTATATTGGAGTTTTGTCTTCCTCATGGGAAATCTTGATCCATTTATTCGCTTGATGTTTTTGGGTTAATGAAAGTTTCCTTCTGCAAGTCCTTTAGTTCGTGGAGGCTTTTACTCATTGTATCTTTCTTGGGTATTTTGAGTGTTGAAGCTTAATGGATCTCTTTTATGAAAGAAGATGTTAAACCCTTTGACGATGTGTTGTCATGATAAGATGAGAGGTTATAATCAAAGCACTCAATGAATATGATATGGATTATCAAGATTGGGTTGCAGTGTGTGCATGATTGATCTTAGCTAAGATCCTTGAAAGGAAAGTTGAATAAGTTGAGGTTGTTCTCTAGTAGTTCTTGATGAGTGTGATGTGAGTATGACTATATTTAGGTGGAATCAACAGAGTTAATAACAAGTAGGGCGTTGTGAAACTGGTTTGATCACTATAGGTGATATATTTTGATAAGCTTCTCGAATAGAGGTGACCTGCGGGTCTCAACGGATTAATCTAACCCTTTGGGATGGATAGGTCCAGAAGATGTTAGAATATTGTCATAGTGGATATTAATCTTGGAGTTACCTTTTATGGATAAGTACTGATCATATGTAATTGCTAGGTGCATTTATTACGTATCGAAGTATGGTTTTGAGCACCACTAAGAGATGAACTGATGGAATGTAATTGGTGATTTTTGTTACCTGATGGTGGAGTGGTAGGATAATAGTATGTCTTTGATGAGAAGGTTGATCCTTAAAATTGTTTCGTTTACTAAACTGGTTGGATTACTTGATCTCAATGGATTCATTTAACTGTGTAGGAAGGAAGAGTTAAGGATGTTTTTGGTTTCTTGATGGTCTTATGTTTGCTAGTTGGAATGCAAATAGAGGAATGACCGTAAATCCTTCCATGACGGTATAATCGTCAACTGTTTACGATAACCATTAGATTGGAATTGGTGTGCACTAAATTGATGTTGAGCATTGCTAATAGGTTAATGATTGGAATTTAAGAGTGATCTAAATAGGTGGGTTGTGAGGATGACCTGGGCAGCATGCCTTAGTTAAAAGACGGTTTACTTCGATAGTGGGGTTTGTGCATTAGTTATCCTCTTGACCAGGTTGAGTATTGCAACCTTATAGAAAAATATATGAAATAGGTTATTGTGTTTCCCTGGGAAGGTTAATGATGGGATAGTGAGTTATGTTGGTTCATGCCGAGTGCATGATGTGATGTTAGAAAGACTAGCGATTATGGTTGCTAGAGTGATGTTGATTCCTTTAAGAGGAGATTAATTTGATTGCCTTTCGTGATATTTCGTAAATAAAAATGTTTCAAGTTTTGCGGCGGAGATCATTTGGATCTCATGATTTATTTGGTAGTTGAACTGTTCCGAGCAAAGTGAAGTGTGAAAGATCTTATTGGTTCTTAAGTGGTTCTTGTGGTTTGGTCTTAAGAACTTGTCTTGTTCGAGCTGACCAAGTGTTGTTGTAGTCAAGGAATTGTTTTCTATGTTAACGGAAAGAGTGCATTAGGAGTATTTGAGGTCTGAAGCCAAGTTTCGTATCTTGCGATTTGATATCCTCTTCTTGGGGGATTGTGCCTTCAATTGTGGACTCCCCTTATGTTTTCCGAGTTCATTGCCAATTGACTATTCCTCTTGGTCTGGTGTTTACCGTGATTGGTAAACGTTTATCTGAGCGCTGAAATTATTATTCTTTTTGGCCTCTTCTTTTGAGAAAGGATTAACTGATTCATGTTGCAAAGCCTTTAGAGATGAATGTTGGCAACTGGATAGTGGTGGTCGAGTAGATGATTCTGTGAGGCTTCAGGTGTCAAGATGTTTGAGATGCATGGCGCAATAAATCGATTTATTAGAATAATCCTTGGAAAGGATTTGATTTAAATAGAATGTTTGTCTTTGGAGTTAATAGGTTTCGTTGTCGCAACTAGTAGGACCTATAGCGAGATGTGGTCCAAGATCTTGTGTTCATCTTGATAGAATATTAGAATTAGCAAGTATGGAAATCTTGATTAGTTTCTTAGAGTATCGCATTTTGGGTACTCGGTAAGATTGTGTAGAAGATTTATGATGAGAGTAGTAGTATAGAGGAATCTAATAGTCGTGTTAATTAATGGGATAGCAAGGATGGTTGAGTTATTGTTAAGGATGACTCGGCCTCAGTGAGTAACCCTTTGTGAGATAGATTATCTCTAAGGATAACTTGGTCAATAAGTTAGAAATGGCTACTTTGTGGTCGCGTAGCTAAATTTGATTGGTGTGGGTTAGAGAAGGTCTAAGATTGGTGAAATGAATCGCCTTGGGCGGTTACTTGATTGGTGAGAAGCGTTGACCTTAGTGACCGAGGTTATGGTTGAGTTGTGTGAAAAGTTTAGTCATTAGATCTGAGGATTACCTATCAATTATACCAGAAATTCATTGTAAGAGTCTTAAAGGATGAAATGTGGGCTTTGCATTTTTTATGCTAGCATCTTGGTTTTCCATGATTAGATTCCAAGAGTTATGGTGATGTTTGATAGAATCCTTGGAAGCAGAAAATGAGCATGAAGGTGGTGAATTTAAAGTTGATCATCCTTATGATTCAGTGATGTGAATGTGGTACATAAGCTATATCGTGGTGTGTTGGGAATTATTTATCAAAGTAATTCCTTTGCTAGAGAAGTTGATCAGGGTATGTTATTGTGGATTGAAAGAGTCTCTTTACATAGGTGTGGAATTTGTGTTCAGCTTGGGCATAGCCTTGAGGTTGCTAATTTAAGAGAAAAGAGTTAGAATGTTATGCGACGATTTGGGATCCTATGGTTTAAGAGAAAGTTAAATTCTTAAAAGAAAGATGGTGGAAAAGAGCGTGATCTTGCTTAGTGAGATATTCTCTTAGTTTTACTTGAGCTTTGTGTTTATGACAGATGTCTATTACATATTGAGTGGGTTCTTGTCGGTTTGTCTGGTTCTTTCCAGTTAAGAAAAAAAAAAGTTAATCGGGTTATTCGAGGGGTTTCGTTTTTGGCTTATGTGGCATTTATTTCTAAACTGTCTCCTTGAAAGGTGGAAAAGTTTTCATGTTGAGTCTTTGTCTTTGGATTGGGCTCTTCTGAAGGGAAGATGGTTTTGAGTTGGTTGCATTAAGATCTTTTGTTTTCAGTCGGGAACTGTTGTGCGTCCCTGGTTAAAAGAGGTGCTCATTATTAAAGTGAAGAGATCGATTGATACAAGGATCAAGAGTTTTGTGTGTTTGTGCAGGTTGTGTGGTTTAGTACCCAAGGGAATGTTGGTCCAAGGTATAATGGTTGTTTTTGAAAGTTGGAGAGACTTGGTAGAGAGCGTATTGCTAGAACCGTCTTGAGTCCTAGCGTAGCGCACAGATCGTTTTGTATGACCTAGTGTCGAGGGAGTACTGGAGGAATCTGGAGCATGAAGTTTCGTTTGAGCCGTTGACCCATGGGTAAGACCGTGCCTTCGAGACGTGTCCGTCGAGTGACTCTTGAAAGGATGGGACAAGTAGTAAGGCGTACAGCGTCGATGCGTCAAGGTGTTTTTGTTGCAGCAGACCGAGAGAGGCCACTTGGGAATTGGAGTCTCGCATGCGCGAGCAATATCGGAGTTATTCACAGCAGTGCGTGGCAATGTTAGTAAGATTTAGCTGTGATTATTCTTCTTGGCGTAAGCGTGGTTAGAATTCGGGGTCGAATTCTGTTTAAGGGGGGTAGAATGTAATATCCCAGAAGAGTTTCGACCGTTAATCAATTAATCGGGGAGAAGGACCTTAAAGGGAAAAAGTAAAATATCAGTTTTAGGGGGGAATTTCTGAATTTTTATTGCAACCTGGGCCTGGGCTTTGGCCTGTGGATTTCGACCTAAGGGGAGGCGCCACCTCCCCTCTAACCCTAGCCGCCACCCCCTCTCCCCTTGTGCGCCCCCTCCCTTGTGCCGCCCCCTCTGTGGTGCGCCCCTCCCCTCTGCCTCGCGCCGTCCAGCAGCGACTCCTCCTCCCCTCTCCTCCATTGCCGGTGATCAAGACCTCCAATTGTTGCCGAATGATCGGGGGAAAGGATTAAGGCGCAGCTAGGCGATTGGGTTCGGAGGAAGGGAAGAAGAAGAAGGGGAAAGAGGAAAAGAAGGAGAGGAGGAATTCGTGGAGTGTACGTGGTATTTCTACAGCGATTCGCCAAGGGTAATCCCTGTTCTTCCCCTAATAGATGTATATTCTATTGCGTAATCAATGTCGGTATTCTGGACTGCTAGAACAGATCGGGTTAGTCGGCTGTTTTGGGGAAGATTCGTGGGGATTTAGGTCTGGACTTTGCCTAGAGAGTTGTAGAGGATGTCATTATCTTTCCATGAAGTGCTATAACGCGTCATTTGGATCTCTGTAGCAGAAGTTATGATTTTATTAGCGGAACTGTTCTGCGGATCGGTGGGTTTTCCATCAGGTTTTGGGAGATCGAGTTTTGCGATTAGAAATTGGGAGAATTAGAGAACCTCAGTATAATGAAAGTTGTAGGTAATTGTCTTAGCTTTCCAGTAAGTCCAAGAAATCGTGATTCGAACACTCGTACAGAAAGTTATGGTATTTTTAGTGCTCGGTCCAGAGAGCCTGACGAGAATTTGACGTTTTAAGAAAACCAGTTGGTGCGGGTAGAATATGGCCGAATCAGAAAGGCTCACCAACTAGGTTTAGTTAGATAATTTAATTATCTTTCCAGAAAGTCTGAGAACGCCCCATTCGGACTTCTGTACCAATAGATATGAATTGTTGAAGTTGGCTGTCCGTGGAGGGGGACAGGATGCCGAAAGGATTTGGGGTTTTGGTTCAAGCTAAACACGTTGGGTTAGTTTGGGGTGCTTTTATTTAATCTAAAAAACTTGCTGCTGTTGTCTTAGCAATCATTATAATTATTATTCAGGAGGAGGAAGGATTCCAGGGGCCGCGCCTTCTGATCATTCCCCATTTTCTCGTGGTTAAGGCAAGTATAATGATGGTTTAAATTTTATAGTGTGGATTGTTGATGATTGTTGCTATGAAGATGGTTGTTCCATGCTTTGAGAATATGTGATCTTGATCATGATAATGATATGTTGATATTGTTTATGGTAGATTGCAATTGAAAGAGTTCCTGAGAATTTATGATGCATAGTTGTTGTGAATGCAAGTTTTATTTGTTGAGACATTCACATTTGTGCATCATGCTGATTTATTGAAGTCTTGGTCACGAGATGACCAAGCGCCGAGGTCCCCGACATGTTGTTGTCATGACGGGCTAAAGGTCCCCATACTTGTGGAGTATGGGCAATGGTCCTGTACCGGAGGGTACAGGCATGGGTGTGCATTGACGGATGCACACTCCGCATTACCGGTAAAATGCGCAAGAGAAGAGATAAAGAGATTTTTTGATCATATTGCATAGCATGTTTATTCATATGATTGATGGATGAATTTGTGAAGTGATGTTCACTTTTACTCTCGTTGCCACTATTTATATTTGCTGAGTCGTTGGACTCACACTTGTTTGTTGTTGTGGTTGTTGTTTGTTTTTTTAGGTACCTACATGAGACCGGCATGCATGGGATAGAGTGGACTAGCTTTGTTGCACTTGCACGGTCCATTCACCTTGGAAGAAATAAAGAACCTTAATCATTATTGGTTGAATAGCTTAAGTGGTAACTGATTAAAGATCACCATGTTTAGAATGTAATAAAGGTTTAGAACTATTACATTGTTTACGTTCTTATTTAAGTATTGTGGTTGAGATTGTGATGGCAAACATAATTCAGTTTGTTTAGAATTGGATATTTAATGTTTTCTATTATTCATATCATTTGTTTATGCATGTTGAAACATTTGATTTACTCATTAAACAAAGGAGGTTCTGCTGAAATTTTGTAAGGTGAATATATGTTCTTCTTTAATATGTTGTTAGTTTAGTAGCATTCCAGGTCATTGTTTGGCTGGGGTGTTACAATGCATGTTTTGAATGCATCTCGTTGGCTACTCTTTGGGAAGTAGGAAGTAAAAACATAAGGAAAATACAAGACTTTGATACCAGACTTCTTTGGAACAAAGGAATGAAAAAACACAACAATTTAATAAGAATGCAAGTGCAAAACAGAGAATTGAAAAACATAGAACTGCTATTTGGATAGGGCATAGGGCAAACATTGGAAAACTGCCTGATCCAATGCGATTGAGTGAAAAAAGAGGTTGGAGTAGAATTTTGTCATATGGAATTGAAGGAAAGCTACTGCAGAAAAAGTCATCACCGACGGTTCAAAAAAAATTATCACAGACGGTTTTCAAACTTTCTGTGATAAGTCACAACACAGACATTTTTTTTAAAATAACCGTCTGTGATGTGTACGTATCACATACGACTAATAAAAACCATATGAGATGTGTTATCACAGACGATTTTTCTACTAATCATTATCTTTGCTTTCTATATCTTCCCATGCATTGGAAGCAATATATATATATATATATATATATATATATATATATATATATATATATATATATATATATATATATATATATATATATATATATAACATTAACAAATGTAGTCTTGCACATTCTCAATTTAAATGAGATAGAGACAAAATCAGATACCATATCACACTTAGACTTCAATGGGCATGAAGCAAATCACACATTAGTGGGGAATATATGGAAAACCAAGATGGTAATTAGTAATGGTAATAGGTGGCTCCTTAGTAGAGGTTGGTCAAAGTTTGTCCATGACAACCGTGTAAGAGTTGGTGATATCTGTAGTAGAAAAAATAATTTTATACAGCATACACCAAGTAAATTAATACGGACTATAAAGCTAAAGTGGTACAAAGCATTTAAACAAGATGATACCTCTGAAACAACAACAGGTCAACCGGAATCACACAACATTTCTTGCCTTAATAATATCCTACCACTCAAAGATGGGTATATTTCAGCAGATGTGGATGACTTATTGTAGGTTTAGTCACCTCAACCTTCTCAAATAACTGCAAGTGGGTACATTAGGCGCATCAAGAAAATACCTAGAGCAAATGGGTGTATATCGGCATGTTTGCAGTGGAGAAGATATTTTTACATTAACAATCGCCTTTTGAAGCAAATACATCATACTCAATTAATAAGAAAGCCATAGAAAATTAATAAGTATTCAACAATGCAACAATTACACCTTAAAAGGAGCCCTTTTGCGGATATATTCTTACCTTAGTGATGAAGGCACCCTTGCATGTGAGAAACATGGCAGAGATTTTGTTGAAAAAAGATAGTTGTAGACGAAATTGGAGTTCTTGGTGCACTGTGGATTAGAACCATCATAAGTACGTGTGCTAAGAGTACTAATTTAACTTATGAATCATTTAGTATGAGGTGTAAAATTATGAACCTCGGTGGGTGGGAGGGCATTGGATGAATGGGTGCACTCATCATGAGGTAATGGCATAACTCATTTTTACTCCATTCCTCATTTTCCCTATAAGCACTGTTAACGAGGATATATTACATATATGTATATACATATATATAATGGCAATATAGTACTACAAATTTAAAATTACAATAAAATCAATAATTACATAAATATACATACATATATATATATATATATATATATATATATATATATATATATATATATATATATATATATATATATATATATATGGGAACGTATCCAGTGCTAACAGGGTATTCGGTGCTAACATGTGAACTCCGTTTGTAGACCATCAGATGTACTTCAAACGGCCTGGATCTCTGAAGGTGGAAGCACCCAATCCACTTAAACGTTTTTGCACTATACTCCCTACCGGTTCACATCTTTTTTTTTCCGGCCCCCGCCTGATCCATTCGCCTCGCGCGACGCCGCCTCCCTTCTCCCCGCGCCTCCCTCTCCAGACGCGAAACTGCGAAAAGATTAGGGTTAGGCGACGGCGGACTCCCTCCGTCCGCGGCGGCGCCGCCTCCCTCCAAGCCGGCCTCCTCCTTGAGTTTCCTCACCGAGTGCGGCCGCCCTCCGACCCAAGCGCTGATGCCCTCCGACTAGGGTTAGGGTTAGAGTCCGCAGCGACGTCGCCCTCCGACCCGGCCACCGCCCCGAGCTCCGCCGCCCTCCGACCCGGCCTCCTCCCCGCGCTTCTTCCCCAAGCGCGGCCACCTCCCCGAGCTCCGCCGCCCTCCGACGCGGCCTCCTCCCGAGCTCCGCCGCCCTCGACGCCCCACCTCCCCAGCTCCGCCGCCCTCGACCGGCCACCTCCCAAGCTCCGCCGCCCTCCGACGCGGCCACCGCCCCGAGCCGGCCACCTCCCCGAGCTCCGCCGCCTTCCGACGCGGCCACCTCCCCAAGCTCTGCCATGGAAGATTTAGCCATGGAAGATTTATATTCCAATTTGTCAGATTTAGCCATGGAAGATTTTTTGAACAGGTAGACAAGGAACAGTAGTAGGACTTTCAGATTGGAGAGTTTGGCCAGCATTGTGTAATGCAGCATTGGTCTGATTCATGACTGTAATAAGCGATACTAACGTATCAGCATTGAGTTACTCATGCAGCATTGGCAGTAATAAGCTTTGTGATTTTTTTTGGTTGCAGAAGCTTTTAACATTTTATTATCTATGTATTTGCAGTTTGGCCTTGACCACACTCTTACAACAGGTGTTATCAGGTGTGATATTGTTTGATTAAACTGATTCATCTTTGGCTGATTGATATTGGAATACACTGAGATGCTTCTAAACTGAGCACTGGGAGACTGCAAAATGGCTACTCAACAGGCATACTGAGAAACAAAATTGCATAGTCTGAGCAGTGGGCATCATTACAAACATAAGCTTTGAGCCACTCCACTTGTTCTTATAAATGACATGATTATTGGCAGAAAACAACCCAGCTGTATAATTGTGTATAGTGTGGTCTCAATTATTGGCAGAAAACAACCCAGCTGTATAATGCCATCCAAAGCATTTCAGTGACAAAGAAGGATCATAAGAAACAATCACAAGGACATCCATCCGCAGCATCACTTACCTATGTATGATGATGTATCAGCCGAACAGTGCACACATATACGATACAACAACGAGGACTTCTCAAAGCAGCATTTGTCAAAACCAGCATTTGTCAAAGCAGCATTGATCACATATGCAAAAAAACACTGAATTGATCACATACTAGAGCATAAACGGTTGAACTACAAAAGCTGTGCTAAACATCAGAACTCAGACCATGCAGCATTGGTCTGATTCATGACTGTAATTTCTACATCCTTTTCACTAGCAAGCATATAGTCATGCTTCTTGTTTCTAACACACCCGAATCCCCTGCCTGCTGCATACAAAAAATTGCTTCACAGAATCCACTTCACAAAAGTTACTGATTTTCCTCCTCCTCATTGTGGCGATAAGCGCAATCACCATTCACCAAATGACCTCTACACCTCCTGCTGAACGATTTCCACTTCTTACAGTGGATAACTCCGAAGACGCCAGAACATTGCTAGTTCAGGATCAGCTTCCTTTGCTTGTTGTATGCATCCATGTCAACTTCTATATTCTTGGTCCTCTTTTTGTATGCATTGTACAAGGTTTTCTGATTGAAAACTGCAAGCATTAACACCTAACTCAGTTGCATGTAAAAGATTTTCTGGCTCAGGAGTTATTTTCTGGCTTGAATAAAAACACATCAAACTGTAAAATAATTGTAATCTATGCCAAATGTGATGTTCTCACAAAACAGTCCCACACTGACATTGTAATCTAGATCCTAATCTGAATGGAGCAAGAATTCACCAGAGATTAAGCAACACCCAAGTGGTGGTTGTCCAATGTACACCCAAGTGGGAGGCGGCGCTCGGGTGGCGCGGCGCTCGGGAGGCGGCGCTCGGGTGGCGCGCGCTCGGGAGGTGGCGCTCGGGGCGGTGCTCGGAGTGCGGCGCTTCGGGGCGCGCGCTCGGGTGGCGCAGCCTTCGGGAGGCGGCGCTAGGGGTGGCACTCGGGAGGCGGCGCTCGAGGGGGCGCTCGGGAGGCGGCGCTCGGGGGCGGCGCTCGGGTGGCGCAGCGCTGGGAAGGGCGGCGCTAGGTGGCGCTCGGGAGGCGGCGCGGCGCTCGGGAGGCGGCGCCGAAGGGCATCGCGCAGGTCGGAGGCGGCGCACTCGGTGAGAAACTCAAGGAGGAGGCGGCTTGAGGAGGCGGCGCGCGCGGACGGAGGAGTCGCCGTCGCCTAACCTAATCTTTTCGCAGTTTCGCGTGCGGAGGGAGGCGGGGAGAAGGGAGGCGGCGTCGCGAGGCGAATGGATCGGCGGGGCCAGAAAAAAGATGTGAACCGGTAGGGAGTATAGTGCAAAACGTTTAAGTGGATTGGGTGCTTCCACCTTCGAGATCGAGCCGTTTGAAGTACATCGATGGTCTACAAACGGAGTTCACATGTTAGCACCGAATACCTGTTAGCACTGGATACGTTCCTATATATATATATATATATATATATATATATATATATATATATATATATATATATATATATATATATATATATATATATGCACACACATATGTATTACACAGAAGTACACATAATACGATCGCTAATCGATTCTAAGAATTGTGAGACTGTGAGAGCGACTGTGAGAGAGATGGTGAAAGAGAGACTATGAGAGCAACTGCGAGAGAACTCACAATTTATAGCGCTAGCGAGAGCGCAACGCGCTAACAAAGTGCTGATAATGGTGGGAGTAAACTGCGCGCGGGGAGACAGACGTTGCATAGCCTTACTTTTGGTTGTTTGTTCTCTCGTCGCATTTGCACAGAGCACTTAGCAAAATGGTGCAGAGCCCATTCCATTCGTTCCCATGCGCAATAATGCAAGTAAAGATACACAGGGGGCTGCCCTGCGCATAGTGCCAAGGCCTGCTGCTCAGTGGCCGGGTGACAGGTCATTAGACCATGCACTTAGCTAGATTAATTGTGGCTAATCACCTGGAGCCTGGTGGTTGGATGGTAGGTCCCTGCCGCACGATGGCCGGGCGGTAGGTGACAATGTTTGCTCCACGGCGTCGCCGCCTAGTGACCAAACGGCAAAACAGTTATTTTTACTATAATTATGTTCATACTGATATTTTTATAAATACGATGCAAATAGTGTCATATGTGCTGGTGAATCAAAGTCAGTTTTGGCATTGTTTTGCACCGTATTTACAAAAATAGCAGTATGCGAGATGTATTGACATAAATGTCATTTTTGCCGTCGGCGGGCTGGGCGGCAAGTGCTTGCCGCTCCCTCAGTGGGCGGCAGGCTTACCTGCTGCCTAGGGAGGAGGTGGCAGGTAATTAGGCTGGCTAATTAGCCGACCTAATTATCTGCCCTAATTTTTTTCTATTTAGTATTTGTTTGAATTTTTAAATATATCAAATGAGCTCCAAAAATTACAAAACTTTATGTACAGCCTCCCGACACAATGTACCTCACAGAGTAATTTTTCAGTAATTTTATCCATTGCGAATGTTGCTAAACTATTCATACAATTTTAATAATTTTATGAGTTTGTAGGTATAGCAAATGAGCTCCAAATGTTATAGCAAACGAGCCTCCCGATACAATAATAGTTATTGCATAATTTTTTTGGGAATTTTATGTGCTCCGAATTTCCACGTTTATTTGGATTAACTTAAACATGAATTTAACGATCCTCACACATGTTTTGAAGTGCCTTATGTCAGCCAATCATGGTATATATTATTTGCTGCTATTTGGTTTGCACAATTGTCATGCTCTCTGTATGTGCCCCCCTCGCGCGCTCTCTCGTTACTAATATCATTCGGACATGTGTTGGCTTGACATAATGGCCCCCCTCACCCGCTCCCTCATCGGCACAAATGTTAGTGCAGCCATGTCACCCCATCTCGCCCGCGCCGTCGTGCGCACATATGTCACTTTTATCGTGGTATCCGTTGTTGCCTGTGGCGGTGCACGTCGATAATGCGTCCATAATTTCTAGTGGGAACACATCGAATTCTCTTTTTGATCGCTTCAAATACAGAGCTCTCGCAATCGCTCATCACTCAAGTAAACTTCGTTTCGCTTCTTGTAGGAAGAAGAACCTTCTGCGTCATACAGTAACATAGCGTGGCAAAGACTAAGGGGCCAGTCGGAGTGGGGTTTCCAAAGGAAGACCTTTTCCGGGAAAGGAGGGAGGACTTCAGCCGTAACTACCGCTTGAGGCCAAACAGGGGGGCACAACCGGTATGGCCGAAATGTAGACATAGGGAGGACACGGTCGTGTAGGTCCTCGATGGCCATTTCGATGGCGGGCGATGTTTCTTTCGATGCCTACACTCTGGGGTACAATTAACCCATAGTTTATTTTGTCTTATTAGTAATAGCGCTTTCATGTTAACCCTCATTTCGTGTAGATGGCGAAATGCGATTTCGTCTGCTGGATCGATCCTCTCCATGAACACTATGTTGTGAGGTACATGGATACACTGTGGGAGCGAATCTTAGAGATGGAGGCGCAGATTGACAATCTCAATGAGGAGAACGATGACCTCCGGCAACAGATGCAGCGCAAAAGGGGCAACGAGGAGGTCATCAATATAGGAAGTTCATATGATCCCACATGCTGTTGCGCGAACTCTAGCTGCATATGTGCGTGCCACTACAACGAGGCTAGCCACATCCGAGGCGCCCCCCATAGCAACACTCCATGTGAGTACCACGAGGCACCTTCTACCAGTAGACATGCACCAGAGAAGGTTATAGCATGTAGCTCGTAGTTATGTTCAATGTTGTAAGGCATGTAAGTGAATGGTGTATGCGTCGTTGCGGTTGCTGTTTTTTGAGTGGACTATTGAAATGTTGTGTCATATGCATTAAGTTAGAGGGGTCAACATGCATTGAACAAACATTATAAAATACATCTCAAATGGGTACAAGTATAATTCTTGCGATACAGTAAAAGATACATGAGTTTATGACACTGAGTGGCGACCAGACGAGTTCGGTCTATTGGGGCAATCCTTCAATGAGTGCCCGAAGGTCTTACATATTCAGCATTTCACTGTGCGGGAAATGCTGGTACGTTGGCTCACATCGATGTCCTTCTAGAAGCACCATGTCTGCCGACGTCCCTTCTTAGTTATCTTCAACTCCTTGTTGGGGGCTCATTACAGCAAGTTCGGCCAAATATCCCTGCAGTTCATGTCCAAACTGTACGAGTGAAACTCTGCACTCCATGTAGTAAAAAGGTGTTGTATGTCATGGTACTATCAGGTATACGTCTCAGACATCTGCCTCGTTTGCGCACATGCAATGTACACATGTGAGCATGGCTTGTGTAGGAGCGTCAACTTATTGCAGGTGCATGTTGCCACATCACCCAGGATGCATTCCTGTTTCATTTCACCCCTGGCATGACTGTTCGCATATTTTTTTTGCCAAAGCCATCAATCTAGCATTGCGATCCGTGATGACACAAATGTTGGGTCGATCGCCAACCACCGCTTGCTTCACTATCGCCAGGAACTAGAGCCAACTAGACATGTTCTCGCTTTCCACAATGGTAAATGCCACTGGGAGAAGCTGGTCATTCACGTCGGCCACCACCGTGATGAGAATGGTTCCCTTCTAACTCCCTGTGAGAAAAGTGCCATCCATCGTGAGCACAAGACGACAAAACTTGAAGCCCTAAATGGCCTGGACGAAAGCCCAGAATAGCCGGTCCAGTATGAAGCAATTGGGCCCTTCGTCAGCATTTGGACACTCAAGTTTGTTTATGTACGTGTCAGTGTTTGACTCGGCTATCCGGTAAAGCAATCTCGGTGAAAGGTTGTACGCCTCTTCGTACGTCCCGTACATGGACTCGATGAACTTGTGCTTGGCTCATCGGACCTTACTGTATGTAACATCCCAATTAGGGAGCTAGTGTAATTTCAAAATTTTTAAAATCTTTTAATTGTTCCTCCTGTATTTCTTGAAAGCTTTTGGCGTATTTTAGATTTCTCGAGTTGGGTGCTTGCCAAAAAGCCCGAGTAATGAAAATACACACCTCGGAACCAAGAACCAAAGATTTAAAGTTTAAAATTGAGAAAATCCAATACTCCTTGGAAGTATTAATTTCAAATTTTAAATTTGAAATCTGGTCATCCAAAGCTAAGAATAGAAATTGAAAATTAATACAAAACCTTTTTCCATCCAATTTGCGCATCTGAAAATTTAAATTGGGAGATTAAGAATTATTTCTCAAAATTCGAACCCTCTTAAATTTAAATGCTGAATCCAAAATTTTGAACCAAGTTTTCAAATTTAAAACCTAATTACAAATCTAAATCTGAAAATTAAAAACTCAGAGTTTTCCTCTCAGAATTTGGGCCAGCCCATTTCTTCCCGTCTCCTCTTTTCTTCTGGCCGTTGGCCCAACCGACCGCAGCTGCCTTCATCCTTCCTATTTCTTCCTTCCTCCTCGTCCTCTCTATTCATGGCGCTGCTCCTCCCCAGTCTCGCCCAGCCCACCAGCTACAGCGTTCCGCCCCCGGTTTTCCCGTCTTGTCTGCGCCAGCGACCCTACCACCGGCCTACCCCGACGCCATCCCCCTACTCCCATGCCGCCGTACACACCGCCATACCCGACGTACTCCTTGCCATGCCGCCACCATGCCGGCAGTACTCCCATGAGCATGCGCACCAGTGGAACGACTGCTCCTCTCACTCACCTATAAGACGCCCAGGGTTCGCCTCCCCCTACTCCTCCTCCTCCCTCAAACCAAGCTCGGCTCGAGCCCCCTCCGCGTGCGCCGCCGATCACCTCCTCGTTTCGGCCGCCTCCGGTGAGTATATCGCAAGCCGACTGCGTCGCGACGTGCGCCCGAGCGTCCACGGCCTCCCCTCACCGTTAATCGGAAAGCCACCGCCCGAGCTCACGGCGCGAGCCCTTTCCCCACTTCCGGTCGGCCGACGCCATTGTCGCCGCCGCTTCCTCCTCGGTCGGTCCCGAGTCGATTCGGCGCGGTGGGAGCAACACCTCGGTGCCCCAAGGCTCCCCCACTCGTCGGCCGGTACCCTCCGCCGCCCCAGCTCTCCGGCCACGGCGACCCGATTGTGCCGCCGCCCGCGCACGACGCCAGACCACCCCAGCCTCCCTCCGGCCGCTTCGATTGCTCCGGTGAGTTACCTATACTCCACTCCTACTCCTACGCGCCTCACTTTTCCCCTTTTCTCCTCCGGCCGCCGGCGCCCCGTTTCCTCCTCACCGCCGGCCGCCTAACACCGCCGTCAGCTCACCTTGGCGTCTCCCGGCCGAAGCCACTACTTCTCGGAGCTTCCTAGCCATGCGGGGGTTCTGTTTTGCAGGTTGCCGTCGCCTCCCCGGCCGCTCCTCGCCGGCGACCCCGCACGGCCCCGCAGCACCCAGCTCCCCTGTTTCGCGGTTTGGCCGTGCTCTGCTCTAGTTCCCACCCGAAGACAGTGTCCCTGTTTCTGTCTCCCTCTCTCTGGTATGACAAGCGGGCCCAGCCGATCAAGCACCCCCAAAACCTTGCCTCATGTCTCAATATTCTTTGGTGTACGACTCATTTGGAAACTAATACTGTATATAATCAAAGGAGCAATGTTGTAAACTATGAATGGTGAATAGAAAGGAGAATAGAAATTTAATTGTGATATTCAACAAAAAAAAGGGTTATGAAATGGAATTAAAGACTTAAGTTTGATTAAATTGCATATAAAGATACTTTGTGAATGAGAGTAAGAATAAGAATTATTTATAAATTACTAATGAAGAAGATTAATGTAATTAAACAAAAAAACTAAGCATGGGTCAATCATATGCCAAATTAATAAGTTAAAGTTAATTAAAGTAAGCTCATGGCATGAACTATTTTTCTAATACTAAGAAACTAACATAAAGTTAATAAAGTCATAATGATAACAACATCATGGACAAAGGATTTAGTTTTGAAACTTGATAAAAGATTCATACCCATATAATCTTGTCCAAGTCTATGACAACTAAGTAAATTAATTCAGCAAGATTGTGCCACATGAAATATTAACCATGAGTTGCTCATCTCTCATTAGTAGTGCTTGAAATAATCTTTGGCAAGCCACATAAAATATCAAGTGTGGTTTACTCATATCTGAAATCATGAAAGCTATCTTTTTACAAAGTGCTTAAAATATTTGTAGTAAAGATTTCAACAGTTATCCTAAATACTAAGATTTCAAAATAACAAATGTTTGCGATCAAGAACTCTTGAACAAGAAAGAGCCATCATTAATTTTCATCTCACACCCAAATCTCTAATCATTATCTCAGGATCTAAATCGAATGGTTGAGAATAATTACCAATGAAAGAAATAGCTTTATTAAGAAGATCCCTATTGATTCATAACACCCCTCTCCAGCAAATCACAATCGACGACCATTTCTAATAACCTTGTTAATTAAGCAGACTAATCAACCTTATAAATTGGGCTAAAATGACCAACTCCATACTTCAATAAAACTATTAAAAGATGGGTTCATTAAGTTGGCAGTCGCAATCTCAAATTAGTATTATCACATGAAATATCAAAGTTGCACTGGGTATTTAAAATTATACTCATCTCCTACAAAACCTCCGCATCCAAAAATTACAAAGTTCTATTCCTCTTTACTATCTTTGCTAACCTCTTTTATCTATCCATAAGTCCTGTTCGACTCATGGAACTTCCCTGATAAATATAAATCAATAGAAGGAAAGTTATCAAGTAACACGCATGAGCTTCGCCACCCAAACACTTCTTAACCCTTTCCTTCTGCTACTTCTGTCTACAAAAAGGAAGTTTGGTTTTTCCTATTCTGTCTCCCTTACCTCAAAGGCTTAAGTTCAAACACGTCGAGGGTGCTCGTGAAGATTTGGTGGTCTCGCTTCAACAAATTGAGTGTTCAGAGCCCTGTGCCTTCTTGAGTGTGTCTCCGCGCATAGACGTTGCTGGGTCAAAAAGGATTTTTATTGGCCCTGTGCACTGCCTTCTTGCCCTCGGGCGTTGTATTTTGTAGTCACAGGAAAAGTTTGTTTTCAAAAGCTTGGTTGTTCTGTGTGGCTTGTGTACTGCCCCAGCTTCTGGGTGTGCACTCCTTAGAATGGGTTAGAGTATCTCATCCTTGTAATCTTTACCGTACCTCATGCTAATTCCCCCTCACCTTATTGCTGAAAACCTCGTGGGTTTGCAGGCAAGAGGTAGCAGATAGCCAAGTCAAGACACTTAAAGCTTTGAAGTTGGAAGAGGCAACATCTTTGAAAAGGACAACAACTACGAGGCCTTAACCCGCAAAAGGGTCAAGACTCAAGTTTCTGTCTCACAGTGAACTCACCATTACAATCATCATCAGGACATTGTCAATGGCCAAGAACAAGGCTAAAAGCAAGAAGCAGGAACCAATAATTTTTACTCGCTTTGGTCCCTACCACTCAACAAATATTCATTCAGACCCACACCACAGAGATTTCTAAGAAGCAACCATCACAATGGGGATAATGGTGGCATAGCACCAAGCCAACCTCGAAAGGATATTGCTTGTTTCTGTTGCCAAGATATTGGACACTATGCTAACCAGTGCCCCCAAAGGAAGCAAGACAAAGGGCCAATCGCTTCAAATGTGGTGACCCGGACATTATGTGAGAGCGCCCTCAACGAAAATTGAACAAGCAAGAAAAGGGCGTTGACGCCATCAACCTCGGTCTTGGCAAAGGAAAGTGTGTTAGCTCCAAGTGTGTCATCCAGGAACCAACTGGACCTAACAAATCCCTACTACCAGGTCCAGAAGCTCTGCCAGTTACTGCATGCGCTGAATGTGGCAAGATAGGACAAGGCATCCAATCATTCCCTCCACTACGACAGGTTACATGCTTTACTCGCGGACAAACAGGGCACTACAGCTACAATTGCCCAATTCCCTACTACCGTCCTTACTGCAAGCAACACCATCTACTAGAAGGCTGTCTCAAGAAACTAGCGGCATGTACACGCTGTGGAGAAAAAGGACATCAAGCGAATCAATGCACTGCAAACTGCCCCAACTGCGAAAAAGACCACCCACCAGGAGAATGTCCAATGAGCAAGATCACATGTTTTCTTTGTGAAGGACAAGACCATTGCCCCAAGGATTGCTCCATGAGCCTGCTGCTAACCAAGGCTGCTGAGATACAGAGACTGAGCTTTCAAGCTGCCATCAGACTCGTCATGAATGGAGCTGACAAGAGCAATTAGTACCGGTAACTCTTCATGTTAAGGGGGGTAGCCTAAATAAATAAGAAGTGTCGGAACACCTTGATGATAGACCCTGCTACCGCTCCAGCATAAAGAGAAATATCAATCAGCACAAAAAAAACAACAGCAAACCCCTGAAATGTCGAGCAGTGAAGTGAAGCCAGCTGCCAGCTATCCAGAAAAACAAGGTCCCCTGTGGGGTGTTTTCTCCAAGCGATGGCCCGCTTTTGTTTGGATATCCTCTCTTCGGATGGCTCCAAGGGCAGTATGCGTAGTATCAAGCAGTACCGTAGAACCTTTTTGCTAGCCAGCATGTTCCCACCTACTTCTATTTGCTCCACTCAAATCTCGGGGGCGAGATTCATGTTAAGGGGGTAGGATCTGTAACATCCCAATTAGGGAGCTAGTGTAATTTCAAAAATTTTAAAATCTTTTAATTGTTCCTCCTGTATTTCTTGAAAGCTTTTGGCGTATTTTAGATTTCTCGAGTTGGGTGCTTGCCAAAAAGCCCGAGTAATGAAAATACACACCTTGGAACCAAGAACCAAAGATTTAAAGTTTAAAATTGAGAAAATCCAAAACTCCTTAGAAGTATTAATTTCAAATTTTAAATTTGAAATCTGGTCATCCAAAGCTAAGAATAGAAATTGAAAATTAATACAAAACCTTTTTCCATCCAATTTGCGCATCTGAAAATTTAAATTGGGAGTTTAAGAATTATTTCTCAAAATTCGAACCCTCTTAAATTTAAATGCTGAATCCAAAAATTTGAACCAAGTTTTCAAATTTAAAACCTAATTACAAATCTAAATCTGAAAATTAAAAACTCAGAGTTTTCCTCTCAGAATTTGGGCCGGCCCATTTCTTCCCGTCTCCTCTTTTCTTCTGGCCGTTGGCCCAACCGACCGCAGCTGCCTTCATCCTTCCTATTTCTTCCTTCCTCGTCGTCCTCTCTATTCATGGTGCAGGGGCTCGCTGAGTACGCAAGTGTGGTCGATCATCATCTTGATCGAGAAGGCCAAGCCAAAAATCTTACCTCATTGAGCACCGACCTTTGCGGAGCATCCTTCCACTATGCACTTTACAGCGTAATTGGCTGGGTTGGACCGGTGCGCTCGGCACACACGGTTGATAGACAAGGCTTACCGTGCAATAGCTTGTTGCAAAGCTGCCTTGCTAGGGAAGCACTCCCAACTAGGAGGGTGTCAGCTTGAAACCCCACTGGGACCCTTCTTCATGTGGCAGCACGAGGGAACGTACCACAACATCATCGTGTCTAGAAGACATATACAGCACCTCCAACGACACAATTCTCCACCGGGTGGACCAGCTATCTGCTGTCTGTCGTCCTCGCTATCATCAGAGCCTAGGTCAATGTCTTTGTTGGACTCCAACCCAAGCGGCTCGTTCGGTACATACTCATGGCAGTCAATTCGAGCTGACCACCACATGCTCGACCCCTCATTCCTCATGAAATCAGGGGCAACTGTACCCTCCGATACAACACATTGAGTGGTATCATCTTGAAGCTCCACTTGTGGTTCCCTGGGTGTCGAGGGGCCGGGCTCATCAACATTTGCAGACTCCCGGTGTGTGAAACTTAAGTACACCATCGGCCTCCCATAAATGTCGTCTCAGGCTAGGAGGCAATTTGCATGTACTGCCTCCATGCTGTAGTGCCATTCATCTTCACAAGCTCCCACACGCCATTGGTGCAGGTGATGCCCTCAATGGCAAGTTTCATCGCCATTGCCTCCGTGGCGAACTCTCTTCGGATGCAGCTTCGTAGCTCATGAATATTCATGATGCCGAGTCTTTTGGTCTAGAGCACTTTGTGTTGGCATGTTGATAGGTCCAACCCATTGGGTCCAGCTCGTACAAGGCCATCGCCGTAGAATATTACTAAGTGTTCGATGTCTGCGACTACCTGAAGCCACAACAACTAGATCCGTAGTAAGCGTTACAACAAACATAATTACATGCATGTAACTACATACAAATAGTTCATTAATTTCCAACAATTTGACTACCAATTCGAAAAAATTACTAGTCTTTCCGCGAGCGATGAGCGACTGAGATGACCGATGGCCAACTACGACAGGTTCATATTTATAGCGTAGCGCAAAGCGAACCCGGTGCACTCAACCCGCAAATTAAGGACTCCT
This sequence comes from Dendrocalamus sinicus, assembly GCA_036346575.1. Lineage (NCBI taxonomy): Eukaryota > Viridiplantae > Streptophyta > Magnoliopsida > Poales > Poaceae > Dendrocalamus > Dendrocalamus sinicus. The sequence goes on from CM070663.1 coordinate 4,506,828, forward strand.
TGTTAATGTGCGGCACTTTCGGTGAGGGGGATGCCCGCAAATTAAGGACTCCTTATTGACACACAGCACTTTCGGCGAGGGGGACGGCATGCCAACACTGACAAATATGCAGACGAGGGTAGACGGCACAGACATAACAACATCAGTGTGGACGAGGCTACGCGCGAGGTGGGACGACACGGGCAGACTAACATTTGTGCGAAGCACGCAGTGGAAAAGAAAAGATAGCAGCAATGAGCCGATATATGTGCGAAGGGCAAAGATCATGTACTTCAAAGGAGGACTGCATTAATATGAAACGATAGCACCAACGGGCCTATAATTATGATAAAATTATCATGAATAAACGTGGCAAATTCAGAGCATATAAAATTCCTAAAAAATTATGCAATAACTATACTATATTGGGAGGGTTCACATAAAATTTCGTAATTTTTCGAGCTTGTTTGCTATATCGAAAAACTCATAAAATTATTGAAATTTTATGAATTTTTTAGCAACATTCGCAATGGATAAAATTACCAAAAAATTACACTGCGAGGTACGTTGGGTCGGGAGGCTGTACATAAATTTTTATAATTTTGGAGCTCATTTAATATATTTAAAAATTTAAGCAAACACTAAACAGAAATAAATTAGGGCAGGTAATTAGACCGGCTCCTGCCGTCGGCGACAGTGCCACGCGTCGCCTCGCAGGCGTTGCCGCCTGACCCGCCGACGGCCAAAATAACATTTTTATCAATACGTCCTGTATACTATTATTTTTATAAATACGATATGATACATTGCCAAAACTGATTTTGATTCATGTGCCGGCCGACAAAGAAACTACTGCTCAATACGTCAAGCACCTGATGCATGTCTGCGTGTACCCAACAAGCTAAGGGCCTGTTCTTTTTGGCTGCGGCTTATAACTTTTGGCTGAAATTTTTGAATTTTGGCTGTTTACAATACAGATTACAGAGAGATCGATACTCAATTGTGATTTTGGCTGGTACAGATGTTGGACTTTTAACGTGTACTACGTTTAACTTGTAGACCCCGTCTTGAGAAAATATTCCATTTAAAAGTTAGGTACTGTAGCGGCTGCGAAAAGCCGGCCGACTTATTGCCTGCCGAATAGGCGACACGTGTATGCTTATATAACGTGAGTGGGATGTACACGTGGTGTGCGTCCTCTATTCTCTGATAAAAAAATTAGCAAGGAACACCCGTACTTAGATCAATCAGTCCGGCACTAATTTCCCTTTCCTATCCGGCCAAAAGAATTTCCCTTTCTTAGAGCAAGTACAATAATAATCTTATAACTAAATTAGTCAGTATTTTTGCTGATATGAAGAAGAGAAGAGAGGAGAGAGATGAGAGCTTAGCTCTAATGCAAGTAACAAGCTGGGCACAGGAGCCTATGCAGTGGTGGGCCTACATAATAAATGTATGTGAGGAAGAATAGGAAAGAAAATGTGAGATATGGTACCACATAGTAATAAAAAAAATTTTATAGATAAATTATTGTATAACTTGGCTCTTATAACTTGATTTATAGCTAAACACTTGACTCTATTATTGAACTTGCTCTTACGCAGTTTGGTTTCATTATCAAACCAATTTGGCACTGACTTCCTTTCCTACACAAGGTAAAAAGAACTCCCTTTCTTCTAGTAGGCCTCGCAACCGCTAGCTAGCTAGCGTCCCTGTCGTACTGTATGCATGTTTTTCTTAAGGAACGATGCTATGCATGTTTTAAATATAGAAATAAAGGTCAAAGACGTGGACAGTTTCTTATTAGCGCCAGGGCCGGAAGCCCAAACGCAGGAACTGAGAAAACACAATAATAGAAAAATATAGAAATAGGATGCCATGCCTTGTCAAACTCTTTCGAACGTAGGAAATAAAGAGGTTGGAGTAGATTTTTGTCATATCGAATTGAAGGAAAGCTACAATAATCCTATGAAGCTTTATAGGCTCATTTTTATGTTCTAAATAATAGCATTACTGCAGAAAAAGTCATCACCGACGGTTTAAAAAAAATTATCACATACGGTTTTCAAACTTTCTGTAATAAGTCACAACATAGACGGTTTTTAAAAATAATCATATGTGATGTGTACGTATTAACAGACATTTTTTAAAAATAACTGTCTGTGATGTATACGTATCACATACGACTAATAAAAACCATATGTGATGTGTTATCACAACGGTTATTTTACTAATCATTATCTTTGTTTTCTATATCTTTCCCATGCACTGGAAGCGGTATATATATTTCATGGTAACACTAACATATCTAGCCTTGCACAATCCATAATTTAAATGAGATAGAGACAAAGTCAGATCCCATATCACACTTAGGCTTCAAAGGGCATGAAGCAAATCACACATTATTGGTGAAGATATGGAAAAACAAGATAGTAATTAGTAATGGTAATAGGTGGTTCTTTAGTGGAGGTTGGTCAAAGTTTGTCCATGACAACCGTGTAAGAGTTGGTGATATCTGTAGTAGAAAAAAAATAATTTTATGCAGCACACGCCAAGTATATCTTACAAAATAAGGATTAAATTAATACGAACCATAAAGCTAAAGTGGTACAAAGCATTTAAACAAGATGATACCTCTGAAACAACAACAGATCTACAGGAATCACACAACATTTCGTGCCTTAATAATATCCAACCTCTCAAAGATGGGTATATTTCAGTAGAAGTGGCAGACTTGCAGTAGGTTTAGTCACCTCACCTTCTCGCATAACTGCAAGTAGGTACATTTGATGCATCATGAAAATACCTAGAGCAAACGGGTGTATATTGGCATGTTTGCAGTGGAGAAGATATTTTTACATTAACAATTGCCTTGCGAAGCAAATACATCATACTCAATTAATAAGAAAGCAATAGCAAATTAATAAATATTCAACAATGCAACAATTACACCTTAAAAGAAGCTCTTTTGTGGATATATTCTTACCTTAGTGATGAAGGAACCCTTGCATGCGAGAAACATGGTAGAGATTTTATTGAAAAAAGATAGTTGTAGATGAAATTGGAGTTCTTGGTGCACTGCGGATTAGAACCATCATAAGTGTGCTAGTAGTACTAATGTAACTTATGAATAATTTAGAATGAGATATGAAATTGTTAGGATTGTAAAATTATGAACCTCGGGGGGTGGGAGGCCATTGGACGGATGGGTGCACTCATCATGAGGTAATGGCATAACTCATGTTTACTCCATTCCTCATTTTCCCTATAAGCACTGCTAATGAGGAAGGACTTAGTGTACCCATTTTTCAACCTAAACATCTCCATATGTGAATTACCTAATTTTAAGGCTCTTTATCAGGGTAATGATCTATATTTTTCTCTCTATTTTGTTAATTTTTCTATAGAGATTAGAGTTGAAATTAGAGTTAGAATATTCATGAGTTTTCGTCAGGATTAATTAGTAGATCAGTTTAATCTGCTGTATTGTTGTACAATTATTTTGGGTGTCATGTAGGCATAATTTGGGAAATTCATCTACTAAGAATTGTAGAGGATTTTGATAGATTTTTGTAGAATTTTATCCAGATCAATCTTATAAGTAGATTGCCATATATTATTTTTTTTAAATTCGGTTGTCTGGTTGGATTGTCGTGTTTTGGCAGCCCGTATTAATTAGTAGATTAAAAATAGTAAATAAGCTAATCTCCAAATTTGGTCAACATGAACATTGTAGGTAATTTCGTATAGTTTCCAAAAAGTGTAAGAACATAATTATTAGATAACTAGAATAAAAGTTATAAATTTTTGAAGGTTGCTGTCTAGTACCAGGTTGCTGCTGGACTTAGTAGTGGGAAAACATTATTTTGACAAACTTAATGTCAAATTAAATTTTAGGAACAACTATAAAATGGTAGATAATTTCCTATAGGCTCTGAAAATGTTATAGTTTAATATATTAAACTATAACTAATGATAGGTAATAACTAATAAATGCTCACTATAATTGAATTATTCATGTCACGTAATAATTTCAGTTATCCTTTTTGTTCAGTCGGAGATTAATTTGATGCTAACTGTGATATGTGGCAAAATGATGAAAAATAGCATTCATGACAGAAGATGTGTGTTATGAGCTAGGATGGTGAAGAAGTCAATAGCTATGATTTATGTGATTATTCCAGTGTGCTCTTGAGAAAGGCTTAGTTTGGTAGGCACCTCCACAGAATGAAGGTAGATGGTGACATCGACGGATATACCCTCCGCTATACCAGTATGAACTATAGAGGAGACATGTGCATTGCATTGCATTAAGAGAAATTGAGATAAAATATTGAGGCATGTGGATGAGAATTGATGACAATGAGATGTGAAAATTGAGTTAATAGTAAATGGTCAAAAATTGTTAAAATGATGTGGATTCATTTATTGTTCTGTTTTGTACTTGCTGAGTCGTGGACTCAACTCTTGCTTTGTTGTTATTTTTAGGTGAACGTTGAAGGCGACATGAATGGGTGGATGTAGAACTTGGATTATTGCATACTTGTAGCTCTTCACTCTACCTAGCTATTTATCATTTATGGATATAAATAAATTAGTAGTCTCTATAGAATTGATTAGATAATTCATGAATTCCCTTAGACTTCATAATTCATAATATTGCTACTTGATGCTTTACTCAAACTAGACTTGTTTATTATTCATTTTGGTTATTGTTGGTTTATATTAAGTTCAGTTTATGGTTTACAGTGTTGCTGAAATTTATGTTTAGTATCTTGTTAAATGTTTGTCCTTGAAATCTAGTTATTAGTAATACTTGCTTATTAGTTAAAATTGGTAACGATAGTAGTTGAAGGTGATATTTTGGAATTTTATTTGGCCAGGTTGTTACAGGCTTTTCTCATTATTTGTCCAGTCCTTTTCTCATGGATGCACGTGCTAATTGTCACAATTCACCTCCGTCATTGACAAAATGCAGATATCTCAGGTATAAATATGCCATACCATCACCAAAGGATCCAACAAGAGGATCAAAACATGCAACTTGCAGCCTTACACACAAAAATGAGCTCAAACACAACATCCAGCGAGGCAGTTACACCAGGCCAAAATGTTCCTGATCCAAATAATACTACAACTATATTTGTAGTACTTGCCACCTTACTGCTGGCTCTTGCATCGCTCTGCTGGAACAAAGCAACGTCCAACAAAAGGGTGCTTGGCCGGCTGCCCCCTGGGCCAGCTGGGTTGCCGGTTATCGGCAACATGCATCAGATGCTTTCAAACAAGCCGGTGTCCAGGTGGATCCACAGCCTACTCAAAGAGATGCACACCGACATCTTATGCCTCCGTTTTGGAGCCGTCCATGTCGTTGCGGTGACCTGCCCGGAGATTGCCCGGGAGGTCCTGCGAAAGAACGACGCTGTGCTTGCGTCGCGGTCCACCACGTTCGCCTCTGGTTCGTTCAGCTTCGGGTACAAGGGCTCCATCCTGTCGCCGCATGGAGAGCAGTGGAAGAAGATGAGGCGGGTGCTTACTTCCGAGATCCTGTCCACGTCCTTGGAGCGCCGGCTGCACGGCCGGCGTACGGAGGAGGCCGACCACATAGTCCGGTACGTTTACAACCAGTGCAACAGAGCAATCAACAACGTCGTCGACGTACGTCATGTAGCCCAGCATTTCTGCGGTAACATGATACGGAGGCTCGTGTTCAGCAAGAGACACTTCAGCGAGCCGCCTGCTCTATGGGTTGATGCCGGACCAGGGCCCGATGAGGAGGAGCACGTCGGCGCGCTGTTCACGCTACTGAACTACGTCTATAGCTTCTGCATCTCAGATTACTTGCCTGCACTGGTGGGCCTCGACTTGGATGGTCATGAGAAGGTTGTCAAAGGTGTGATGAGGACTTTGAATAGGTTGCATGATCCCATCATACAGGACAGGATCCATGAATGGTCCACTCTTCGAAAAGGTGGTGAGAAGAGAGAGGTCAGAGACTTTCTTGATGTTCTAGTTTCTCTTGAGGATGCGGAAGGGCAACCTTTGCTGTCATTTGAAGAGATAAAAGCACAGACAGCGGTGAGATATTTTTGTTTCTACTACTTGTCCCAATATATTTCATTTTTACATAATATAAAATTGTTCCTCCATAATACATTATAGTAAACACAGTATAGAATGGTTTGACTATATAGCTAATGCATGGTTAACATCATAAACTCAAAACTGCTGGAGTATTATGAACTTCTCTGTCGTATTAATTTTTGACGTGAAACTAATTGATTATGTTGTAACATCCAGGAAATAATGTTTGCAACAGTTGACAACCCGTCAAACGCAGTAGAGTGGGCAGTTGCCGAGATGATGAACAAGCCAGAGATCATGGAGAAAGCAATCAATGAATTGAACACAGTTGTTGGCAAAGAAAGACTAGTCCAAGAACATGACATTCCTCATCTCAACTATCTCAAAGCATGCATCCGCGAGGCCTTCCGCATGCACCCTTACCACGCTTTCAACGTTCCCCATGTTGCCATGGCAGATACCACTGTTGCTGGCTACTTCATTCCAAAGGATAGCCAAGTAATTATAAGCCGAATGGGACTTGGACGAAACCCTAATATTTGGAATGATCCTCTTGAGTTCCGACCCGAGCGGCATCTGAACAGTTCAAGTGTAGTAGTGCTCACCGAGCCAGATCTCAGATTCTTCTCGTTTAGCACTGGCAGAAGGGGTTGTCCTGGGGTTTCGCTTGGCACTTCTGTCACAATGATGTTATTTGCAAGACTTCTGCAAGGGTTCACTTGGACCAGACTGCCTGGCATTCATAAAATTGAGCTCGAGGAGTCTAAGTCTACTGCCAACCTCGCACTGGCTGAACCGCTGCTCTTGCAGGCTGAACCTCGTTTGCCGGTGCATCTCTATAGGACAATGTAACTGTCAATGCCATTAATTAGTCTACAGCAACTCCATTATATTTCCGGCAGTATATATAGGAATAAATATAGTCACGGAAGTGAATATATAAATAACAGGGGCATCATGGTGTCCAGACTCAGACTTTCTATCTATTTTTTTCCCCTCTTGATACTATAACAACCGAGATGTTCATGAATAAACCAAAAGCAAGCACTTCTAGTCACGCCATGTTCTCCACGTGCAGCCCTCAATACACATGCGTGGACAAAAATCCTTCTGCTGGCTGTTCTCTTTTGTCTCTTTCTTCTAATCTCCTTTTCCTCTCTTCTCTAATCTGCATGCGCCTGATGTCTTCACGCTAGTAATCTTCACACGCAAGTGGACCGAGGCTGTGCACTTGCTATCTTTGATTCTTCTACGGGTGACGGCGCTACTGCGTTCCGCGTGAGACACACATGAGACAAGGAATTAAGACACGCCAACCATCTGACAAAAGTCAACGCGATAGCACGCACTGCCACACGAGGACACCGGCGACACGAGCGCGCTGCGGAGGAGGATGGACTGCCCCTTTTTTTTTTCTCGTAATCGAGCTAAACTTTATTTCTACATCACGATGACTATAAAGTTTTTTTTTAACACCTCTAAAACTCTAGCACAAAAATTACATTTGAAAAGCCACATAGTTAGCCTCTAACCACATCTCTATTTATAGTCTAGGACATAAAACCTAGGCATATCTTAAGCCCACAAGTTCCAATCCAATTCCAGCAAATAAGGGACCCGAAATCCTTCTTAATACGGGTTTTCTAAAATTCTAACTTTTCAACTCATCGCATGTCAAAGCCTACAGGACCACAGCTCCTGTAGTTTCTCCACGCATCATCCACCTTTGATCTCCACGTGCTCCAGCGTGAGCCCGACCACCTCGTGACATTCTCGACCGCCTGGACCTCAAATTTCCCCCTCCTAGTCCCGGTCTTTCTCGTGACCGACCATGACCGTCTCCACGCCTAATCTGCATATGCAAAGACCAAAGAACGTTTTTCCAACAAAGTTATCTCCAACTTGACCAACATTAATCCATACACACGCAACACACCACAAGTAATATCACAGTCAATGTTGTCAATTATTCATCACCAAAAATTCTAGACCTAGCTACACTATCTAACAATCTCCCCCTTGATGAATACATTGACAACACCTCAAGATAGTATGAAGAATTAGCTTCAAACAAATATAAGTGAAGAACTGAAGCCCAAAAAGCAATTTAAGCCACACATTCAAATCTCTTCAAAAACTCTCCCCCTCAACACAAGAGAAGCAACTTTTAGCAAATTTCTCCAATTTCTCAAATATCTCTCCATTCTCTCCAATTCCCCCCCCCCCCCGCAATGTAATCATTAAGAAACTTCAAAGAAGAATTATTCTAAAAAGAAGAAATGAGAATAAAAGTCTAGAAGCTTTGTAGATTATACAAGTTACTGCGTATTGTTTTAATAATGTAACCAAGCCATGTTTTTGAGTAGAGCTATCTAGATCATATAAAGTCATATATAATATAGCAATATCAAAACAAAGTTTTCAATATAATTAAGCAATTTATATCAATAACAGGTATCTCAATAATGACTGAACCAATTATAGAGTGCACAATGATATGTCACAATGAAAAGTCAAAGCCTAAAAGTGACACAAATTTTTAATTTAGACGAGCTAGCAGTCTCATATAACAATCTATTACTTCACAATCAATTCTTATGCATTACGGTCTAACATTGTTACAATTATATAAGAAGTACAACTCTTTTTTCGGTCTTAAGCATTAGAGTTGCATAACAAATAAAGCCTGTTTCCAAATAAAATCATATGCATTGTAGTATCTAGATATGTAATTGCATGGCAAATTTAACTAGCTCGTTTCATTTCTAACAAAAAAAATAGTCAATTTTTAGCCTTTAGTCATATGAGATCTGTGCTCTTCTTAGCGCTCTTGGGGTTCACCAAACCCAAGCATGATTTCCATTTTCCAGTGGCCAGCGTGGTCTCAGGGCTCTGGGGGTGGCGATGCTGGTCTAGTCAGATTTGCAGGCCTCGTGGCTCTGAAGGCGGTGGTGCCACCGGAAACATCAGACTGATGCCTAGACATGCATACGGATCTCTTCGCTTGGATGCCTGACACCGACGAACTGTCGTGATGTTGGGGAAGCAATCTCGGTGAAAGGTTATACGCCTCCTCGTACGTCCCATACATGGACTCGATGATCTTGTGCTTGGCTCATAGGACTTTACTGTAGCTGACTGGATAGCCAACCATATTAGTGACTTCTGACATGAGCATCTTCGGGGAGATGGAAATGTCCGCCACAACTAGGTGGCTAATGATGCTTGCCACATGTACTGAAGTCACGTTCCGCTAATGGTGCAGGGGCTCACTGAGCATGCAAGTGTCGTCAATCATCGTCTTGATCAAGAAGGCCGAGCCAAAAATCTTGGCTCGTTAAGTGCCGACCTTTGCGGAGCAGCCTTCCACTACGCACTTTACAGCGTAATTGGCTGGGTTGGACCGGTGCACTCGGTACACATGGTTGATAGACAAGGCATACCGTCCAATAGCTTGTTGCATAGCTGCCTTGCTAGGGAAGCACTACCCAATTAGGAGGGTGTCAGCTTGAAACCCCCACTGGGACCCTTCTTCATGTGGCAGTACGAGGGAACGTACCACAACATCATCGTGCTTGGAGGATACATACGTCACCTCCGACGACACAATTCCCCAAGTGGACCAGCTGTCCATCGTCCTCGCTATCACCAGAGCCTGGGTCAGTGTCCTCGTTGGACTCCAACCCAAGCGGCTCGTTCGGTACATACTTGTGGCAGTCAATTAGAGCTGACCACCATATGCCCGACCCCTCATTCCTCACGAAATTAGGGGCGACTATACCCTCCGATACAACACATTGAGGTATTATCTTGAAGCTCCGCTTGTGGTTCCCCTAGTGTAGAGGGGCCGAGCTCATCAACATTTGCAGACTCCCAGTGTGTGAAACTTAGGTACACCATCGGCCTCCCGTAAATGCCGCCTCAGGCTGGGAGGCAATTTGCATGTACTGCCTCCATGCTGTAGTGCCATTCACCTTCACGAGCTCCTACACACCATTGGTTCAGGTGATCCCCTCGATGGCAAGCTTTATCGCCATTGCCTCCATGGCGAACTCTCTTCGGATGCAGCTTTGTAACTCATGAATATTCATGATGCCGAGTCTTTTGGTCTGGAGCACTTTGTATTGGCATGTCGATAGGTCCAACCCATATAAGACTATCATCGTACAATATTACCAAGTGTTCCATGTCTACGACTACCTGAAGCCACAACAACCAGATCCGTAATAAGCGTTACAACAAATATAATTACATGCGTGTAACTACATACGAATAGTTCATTAATTACTGACAATTTGACTACAAATTCGAAAAAAAATTACCAGTCTTTCTGCAAGCAATGAGCGACAGAGATGACCGATGACCAACTACGACATTTCATATTTATAGCATAGTGCAAAGTGAACCTGGTGCACTCAACCCGCAAATTAAGAACTCCTTGTTGATGCGCAACACTTTCGACGAGGGGGGACGCCCGCAAATTAAGGACTCCTTGTTGATGTGCAACACTTTCGGCGAGGGGGATGGCATCCAACACAGACAAATGGGCAGACGAGGGAGCGGCAAGGGTGGATGGCATGGACATAACGACATCAGTGCGGACGAGGTAGCGCGCGAGGCGGGACGACATGGGTGGACTGACATTTGTGCGAAGCACGCAGTGGAAAAAAAGATAGCAGCAATGGGCCAATATATATGCGAAGAACAGAGATCACTTCAAAGGAGGAATGAATTAATATGAAACGATAGCACTAACGGGCCGATAATTACGATAAAATTATCATGAATAAACATGGTAAATTCGGAGCACATAAAATTCTTAAAAAAATATGCAATAAAATTATCATGAATAAACATGTATGCTTATATAACGTGAGTGCGATGTGTGGTGTACGTCCTCTATTCTCTGATAAAAAAACTAGCAAGGAACACCCGTACTTACATCAAGCAGTCTGGCACTAATTTCCCTTTCCTACCCGGCCAAAAGAATTTCCCCTTCTTACACAATTTGGTTTCATTATCAAACGAAACCAATTTGGCACTGACTTCCTTTTCTACACAAGGTAAAAAGAACTCCCTTTCTTCTAGTAGGCCTCGCTACCGCAAGCTAGCGTCCCTGTTGTACTGTATGCATGTTTTTCTTAAGGAACGATGCTATGCATGTTTTAAATTCATCTCATTGGCTACTTAAATAAAGGTAAAAGACGTGGACAGTTTCTTATTAGCGCCAGGGCCGGAAGCCCAAACGCAGGAACTGAGAAAACACAATAATATAAAAATATAGAAATAGGATGCCATGCCTTGTCAAACTCTTTGGAACGTTGGAAATAAAAACATAAGAATAAGGAAAATACAGGACTTTGATACCAGACTTCTTTGGAATAAAGGAATGAAAAAACACAACAATTTAATAAGAATGCAAGTGCAAAACAGAGGATTGAAAAACATAGAACTGCCCTTTGGATAGGGCATAGGGCAAACAATGGAAAACTGCCTGATCCAATGCCATTGAGTGAAAAAAGAGGTTGGAGTAGAATTTTGTCATATGGAATTGAAGGAAAGCTTCAATAATCCTGTGAAGCTTTATAGGCTCATTTCTATGTTCTAAATGGTAGCATTACTGCAGAAAAGGCATCACCGACGGTTCAAAAAAAATATCATAGACGATTTTCAAACTTTTTGTGATAAGTCATAGTACAGACGGTTTTTGAAAATAACCATCTGTGATGTGTACATATAATAAACGGTTTTGAAAAATAACCATTTGTGATGTATACGTATCACAAACATCTAATAAAAACCATATGTGATGTGTTACCACATACGGTTATTTTACTAATCATTATCTTTGTTTTCTATATCTTCGCCATGCATTGGAGCAGTATATATATATATATATATATATATATATATATATATATATATATATATATATATATATATATATATATATATATATATATATATATATATATATATTTTCATGGTAACACTAACATATGTAGTCTTGCACACCCACAATTTAAATAAGATAGAGACAAAGTCATATCCTATATCACACTTAGGCTTCAAAGGGCATGAAGCAAATCACACATTAGTGTGGAAGATATGGAAAACCAAGATGGTAGTTAGTAATGGTAATAGGTGGTTCCTTAGTGGAGGTTGGTCAAAGTTTGTCCATGACAACCATGTAAGAGTTGGTGATATCTATAGTAAAAATAATAATTTTATACAGCACACACCAAGTATATCTTACAAAATAAGATTAAATTAATATGGACCATAAAGCTAAAGTGGTACAAAGCATTTAAACAAGATGATACCTCTGAAACAACAACAGATCTATAGGAATCACACAACATTTCTTGCCTCAATAATATCCAACCTCTCAAAGATGGGTATATTTTAGCAGATGTGGATGACTTGTTGTAGGTTTAGTCACATCAACCTTCTCAAATAACTGCAAGTGCGTACATTTGATGCATCAAGAAAATACTTAGAGCAAATGGGTGTATATCGGCATGTTTGTAGTGGATATGATATTTTTACCTTAACAATTGCCTTGCGAAGCAAATACATCATACTCAATTAATAAGAAAGACATAGCAAATTAATAATATTCAACAAAGCAACAATTACACCTTAAAAGGGGCCCTTTTGTGGATATATTCTTACCTTAGTGATGAAGGCACCCTTGCATGTGAGAAACATGGCAGAGATTTTGTTGAAAAAAGATAGTTGTAGACGAAATTGGAGTTCTTGGTGCACTGTGGATTAGAACCATCATAAGTGTGCTAAGAGTACTAATTTAACTTATGAATCATTTAGCATGAGATATGAAATTATTAGGATTGTAAAATTATGAACATCGCTGGGTGGGAGGCCATTGGATGGATGGGTGCACTCATCATGAGGTAATGGCATAACTCATTTTTACTCCATTCCTCATTTTCCCTATAAGCACTGTTAATGAGGAAGGACTTAGTGTACCCATTTGTCAACCTAAACACCTCTATGTGTGAATTATTTGATCATTTGTTTTGTTAACAACATGTGAGACCATAGTGGGCTTCATAATATACAACCATCATACTTACAGTTACTTTTATGGTAAGCCTTATATAAAGTTTTTCAATTCAGTGAGACTTATTCTTAAATTTTTCTCTGGTCTCTAGGAGTGAAAGCACCTAAGATATATAGATGAGATGATAGCGATATCAAACTTAACATATTTTGCATATCTAAAGAAAGCCAAGTGCAACTTTATTTAATTATAATTATGTGAGTTATTGACTTGAGATCTATATATAACTAATAGCTTTCTATGAAGTATATAGCTAATGAAATATACATATTGTTGGTGTGAATATGAGTACTATCAGATTTAATGATCATTATATAATTGCTTTTGTTTCTGTTTGGACCAAAGATAACTAAAATATGACTTATCTTTTATTTAGAGAATGGATGCTTAAGAGCATTGGCAATTCATCTTCGGGATATTACCATGAGAAGGGCATAATTGGAACCTAAGCCTAGGTATTCGTCCTGGGATGTGTACTGATGAAATAACAACAAAGCAAAAGTGATTATTGGTAACCATGATGATACATTGTTCATTGCCATATCATAAACAGGAAAGAAGAATGTTACATATGGCATGCTCGGGGAGGTAGCGTGCTCGGAGAGGAGGCGTGCCTGAGAAGGAGGCGGCGGTTCATGCTCGAGGGATATTTAGATAATATTACGTGTTTGAGTGAGAGCGTGAGCAATCCCTAGAGTTTGAATATAAATAGGTCACATCACAGATAGTTCTAAATTGGAACTGTTTGTGATAAATACACATCGCAGACGATTCTCAATGCATTCTCATATACATAAATGTAAATTCACACACACATATATGTACACAAATATATATACATGTATATATGTGTATATATATGTAGGTACATATATATACATATGTATGTGTGTGTATATATATACGTTTATATACATATATATACACATATACATGCATGCATAAGTACATACACATATATGTGCGTATGTATATATACATGTATGTATGTATGTATATGTGTGTACATACATATACATATGCATACAAATATATATATATATATATATATATATATATATATATATATATATATATATATATATATATATATATATATATATATATATATATATATATATATATATATATATATAATGGCATATAGTACTACAAATTTAAAATTACAATAAAATAAATAGTTACATAAATACACACACACACACACACACATATATATATATATATATATATATATATATATATATATATATATATGTATGTATGTATGTATGTATGTATGTATGTATGTATGTATGTATGTATGTATGTATGTATGTATGTATGTATGTATGTATGCACACACATATGTATTACACAGGAAGTATCTGCTAATACGACTGCTAACAAACTGCAAAGAATTGTGAGACTGTGAGAGCGACTACGAGAGAAATTGCGAAAGAGAGACTACGAGAGCAACTGCGAGAGAACTCACAATTTATAGCGCGAGCAAGAGTGCAAAGCGGTAACGAAGTGCTGATAATGGTGGGAGTAAACTGCGCACGGGGAGACAGACGTGACGTAGCCTCACTTTTGGTTGCTTGTTCTCTCGTCGCGTTTGCGCAGAGTACTTAATTTCCATACCAGCGAAATGGTGCAGAGCCCATTCCATTCGTTACCATGCGCAATAATGCAAGCAAACATATACGCGGGGGGTTGCCTCTGCGCACAGTGCCAAGGCCTGCTGCCCGATGGCTGGGCAACAGGTCTTTAGACCATGCACTTAGCTAGATTAATTGTGGTGCTAATTACCTGGAGCCCGGTGGCCAGACGGTATGTCCCTGCCGCACGATGGCCGGGCGGTAGGTGACAATGTTTGCTCCACGGCGTTGACGCCTAGTGACCGAACGGTAAATTGGTTATTTTTACTATAATTATGTTCATACTGATATTTTTATAAATACAATGCAAATAGCGTCATATGTGCCGGCGAATCAAAGTCAGTTTTAGCACTGCTTCGCACCGTATTTACAAAAATAGCAGCATGTGAGATGTATTGACATAAATGTCATTTTTGCCATTGGCGGGCAGTCTACCACCCGAGGGCCAACCGGCGGGCCTGGGGAGGAGGCAACAGGTAATCAGACCGGCTAATTAGCTGGCCTAATTACCTGCCCTAATTTTTTGTTTAGTATTTGTTTGAATTTTTAAATATATTAGTGAGCTCCAAAAATTATGAAAAT
Organism: Dendrocalamus sinicus; assembly: GCA_036346575.1. NCBI lineage: Eukaryota > Viridiplantae > Streptophyta > Magnoliopsida > Poales > Poaceae > Dendrocalamus > Dendrocalamus sinicus. The sequence goes on from CM070663.1 coordinate 4,522,197, forward strand.
TTACATACAGCCTCCCGACACAATGTACATCACAGTGTAATTTTTGGGTAATTTTATCCGTTGCGGATGTTGCTCAAAAATTCATACAATTTTGTTAATTTTACGAGTTTGTAGATATAGCAAACGAGCTCCAAATGTTATAGCAAAGGAGCCTCCCGATACAGTAATAGTTATTGCATAATTTTTTGGGAATTTTATGTACTTCAAATTTGCTACATTTAACTTAAACATGAATTTAATGATCCTCACACATATTTTGAAGTGCCATGTGTCGACCAATCGTGGTATATATTATTTGCTACTATTTGGTTTGCACAATTGTCGCCCCTCTCGCACGCTCTCTTGTTACTAATGTCATTCGGACATGTGTTGGCTTGACATAATGGCCCCCCTTGCCCGCTCCCTCATCGGCACAAATGTTAGTGCAGCCATGTCGCCCCATCTCGCCCATGCCGTCGTGTGCACATATGTCACTTTTACCACAGTATCCGTTGTCGCCCGTGATGGTACATGTCGACAACACGTCCGTAATTTCTAGTGGGAACACATCGGATTCTCTTTTCGCTCGCTTCAAATACAGAGCTCTCGCAATCGCTCATGTAAACTTCATTTAACTTCTTGTAGGAAGAAGAATCTTCTGCGTCATACAGTAACATGGCGTGGCAGAGACCGAGGGGCCAGTCAGAGCGGGGTCTCCAAAGGAAGACCTTTTCCTAGAAAGGAGTGAGGACTTCAGCCGTAACTACCGCTTGAGGCCAAACAGGGGGGCTCAACCGGTATAGCCGAAATGTAGACATAGGGAGGACGTGGTTGTGCAGGTCCTCGATGGCCATTTCGATGGCGAGCGATGTTTCTTCCGATGCCTACACTCTAGGGTACAATTAACCAATAGTTTATTTTGTCTTACTGGCAATAGTGCTTTCATGTTAACCCTCATTTCGTGCAGATGGCGAAATGCGACTTCATCTGCTGGATCGATCCTCCCCATGAACACTATGTTGTGAGGTACGTGGATACATTGTGGGAGCGAATCTTAGAGATGGAGGCACAGATTGATAGTTTTAATGAGTAGAACGATGACCTCCGGCAATAGATGTAGCTCAAAAGGGGCAACGAGGAGGTCATCAATATAGGTAGTTCGTATGATCTCACATGCTATTGCGCGAACCCTAGCTACATATGTGCATGCCACTACAATGATGGTCAGGCATGTCCGAGGCGCCCCCCATAGCAACACTCCATGTGGGTACTACGAGGCACCTTCTACCAGTAGACGCGCACCAGAGAAGGTTATAGCATGTAGCTCGTGGTTATGTTCAATGTTGTAAGGCATGTAAGTGAATGGTGTACGCGTCATTGCAGTTGCTATTTTTTGAGTGGACTGTTGAAATGTTGTGTCATGCGCATTAAGCTAGAGGGGTTGATATGCATTGAACAAACATTATAAAATACATCTCAAATGGGTACAAATATGAATTAATGCGATACAGTAAAAGATACATGAGATTATGACACTGAGTGGCGACAAAACGAGTTCGGTCTGTTGGGGCAATCCTTCAATGAGTGCCCGAAGGTCTTACATATTCGGCACGTCACTGTGTAGGAAAGGCTGGTACGTTGGCTCACATCCATGTCGTTTTGGAAGCGTCATGTCTACCGACATCCCTTCTTTGTTATCTTCAACTCCTTGTTGGGGGCCCATTGCAGCATGTCCGGGCAAAGATCCCTGTAGTTCATGTCCAAACTGTATGAGTGAAACTCTACACTCCATGTACTGAAAAGGTGTTGTATGTCATAGTACTCTAAGGTATACGGCTTGGACATTTGCCTCGTTTGTGCACATGCCTTGTACACATGTGAACATGGCTTGTGCAGGAGCGTCGGCTTATTACAGGTGCATGTTTCCACATCACCCAAGACGCATGCCTATTTTATTTCACCCCTGGCATGACTGTTCACATATATTTGCCAAAGCCATCAATCCAGCATTGCGATCTGTGATGACACAAATGTTGGGTCGATCGCCAACCACCGCTTGCTTCACATTCACTAGGAACCAGAGCCAACTGGACGTGTTCTCGCTTTCCACAATGGCAAATGCCACTAGGAGAAGCTGGTCATTCGCGTCGGCCGCCACCATGGTGAGAATGGTTCCCTTGTAACTCCCTATGAGAATAGTGACATCCATCGTGAGCACATGACGACAAAACTTAAAGCCCTCAATGGCCTGGGCGAAAGCCCAGAATAGCCGGTCCAGTATGAAGCAGTTGGGCCCTCCATTAGCATCTAGACGCTCAAACTTGTTTTTGTATGTGCCAATGTTTGACTCGGCTATCTGGTGAAGCAATCTCGGTGAAAGGTTGTACGCCTCTTCGTACGTCCCATACAAGGACTCAATGACCTTGTGCTTGGCTCATTGGACCTTACTATATCTGACTGGATAGCCAATCACATTGGCGACTTCTGACATGAGCATCTTCGGGGAGATGGAAACATCCACCGCAACTAGGTGGCTAATGATGCTTGCCACATATTCTGAAGTCACGTTCCGATGATGGCACAGGGGCTCGCTGAGCATGCAAGTGTGGTCGATCATCATGTTGATCGAGAAGGCCAAGCCAAAAATCTTGGCTCGTTGAGCGTCGACCTTTGCGGAGCAGCCCTCCACTATGCACTTTACATCGTAATTGGCTGGGTTGGACCCGTGCACTCGGTACACACGGTTGATAGACAAGGCGTACTATGCAATAGCTTGTTGCACATCTGTCTTGCTAGGGAAGCACTGCCCAACTAGGAGGGTGTCTGCTTGAAACCCCCACTGGGACCCTTCTTCAAACGGCAGTACGAGGGAACGTACCACAACATCATCGTGCCTGGAGGACACATACGGCACCTCCAACAACACAATTCCCCCGAGTGGACCAGTTGTCTGTTGTCCATCGTCCTCGCTATCATCAGAGCCTGGGTCAGTGTCCTTGTTGGACTCAAACCCAAGCAGCTCGTTCGGTACATACTTGTGGCAGTCAATTCGAGCTGACCAACAAATGCCCGACTGATCCCTCATTCCTCATGAAATCAGGGGGTGATTGTACCCTCCAATACAACACATTGAGTGGTATCATCTTGAAGCTCCACTTGTGATTCCCCGGGTGTCGTGGGGTCGGGCTCATCAACGTTTGCAAACTCGCGGTGCGTGAAACTTAGGTACACCATCGGCTTCCTGTAAATGCCACCTCAGGCTGCAAGGCAATTTGCATGTACTGCGTCTATGCTGTAGTGCCATTCACCTTCATGAGCTCCCACATGCCATCGGTGCAGGTGATCCCCTCCATGGCAAGTATCATCACCATTGCCTCCATGGCGAACTCTCTTCGAATGCAGCTACGTAGCTCGTGAATATTCATGATGCCGAGTCTTTCGGTCTGGAGCACTTTGTACTGGCATGTTGATAGGTCCAACCCATTGAGTCCAGCCCGTATAAGACTATCACCATAGAACATTACCAAGTGTTCCATGTATGCGATTATCTAAAGCCACAACAACTAGATCCACAGTAAACGTTACAACAAACATAATTACATGCGTGTAACTACATACGAATAGTTCATTAATTACTGACAATTTGACTACCAATTCGAAAAAAATTACCAGTCTTTCTATGAGCGATAAGCAACTGAGATGACCGATGACCAACTACGACAGGTTCATATTTATAGCGTAGCGCAAAACGAACCCGGCGCACTCAACCCGTAAATTAAGGACTCCTTGATGCGCAGCACTTTCGGCGAGGGGGGACGCCCGCAAATTAAGGACTCCTTGTTGATGCGCAGCCCTTTCGGTGAGGGGGGATAGCATGCCAACACTGCCAAATGTGCAGACGAGGGAGCGGACGAGGGTGGACAGCATGGACATAACGACATTAGTGCGGGCGCGCGAGGCGGGACGACATGTGCAGACTGACATTTGTGCGAAGCGCGCAGTGGAAAAAAGATAGCAGCAATGGGCCGATATATGTGCGAAGAATAGAGATCACTTACTTCAAAGGAGGACTAAATTAATATGAAACGATAGCACTAACGGGCCGATAATTTTGATAAAATTATCATGAATAAATGTGGCAAATTCGTAGCACATAAAATTCCCAAAAAATTAAACAATAACTAATATTGTATCAGGAGGCTTCACATAAAATTTTGTAATTTTTCGAGATCGTTTGCTATATCGAAAAATTCGTAAAAGTATTGACATTTTACAAATTTTTGAGCAACATTCGCAACAGATAAAATTACCCAAAAATTACACTGCGAGTTACGTTGTGTCGGGAGGCTGTACATAAATTTTTGTAATTTTAGAGCTCATTTACTATATTTAAAAATTCAAACACTAAGCGGGAAAAAAATAGGGCAGGACCTAATTACCCCAGTAAGGGGTGGTAGGCGCCTGCCGTCGGCGACAACGCCACGCTTCGCCTCGCAGGCGCTGCCGCCCAGCCCGCCGATGGCAAAAATAACATTTTTTGTCAATACGTCCTGTATGCTGCTTTTACTATAAATACGGTGCAAAACAGTGGCCAAAACCTGCTTTGATTCATGTGCTGGCCGACAAAAAACTACTGCCCAATACGTCGAGCGCCTGGTGCATGTCTGCGTGTAGCCAAGAAGGTAAGACACGTGTATGCTTATACATGTACACGTGGTGTACGTCCTCTATTCTCTGATAAAAAAAACTAGCAAGGAACCAGTCCGGCACTAATTTCCCTTTCCTATCCGGCCAAAAGAATTTCCCGTTCTTACACAATTTGGTTTCATTATCAAACCAATTTGGAACTGACTTCCTTTCCTACACAAGGTAAAAAAAACTCCCTTTCTTCTAGTAGGCCTCGCTAGCGTCCCTGTCGTACTGTATTCATGTTTTTCTTAAGGAACGATGCTATGCATGTTTTAAATACATCTCATTGGCTACTTAAATAAAGGTAAAAGACGTGGACAGTTTCTTATTAGCGCCAGGGCCGGAAGCCCAAACGCAGGAACTGAGAAATAGAAAAATATAGAAATAGGATGCCATGCCTTGTCAAAATCTTTGGAACGTATGAAATAAAAACATAAGAATAAGGAAAATACAGGCTTCTTTGGAACAAAGGAATGAAAAAACACAAAAATTTAATAAGAATGCAAGTGCAAAATAGCGTATTGAAAAACATAGAAGTGCCATTTGGATAGGGCATTAATTACTGACAATTTGACTACAAATTCGAAAAAAATTACCAGTCTTTCTGCAATCAATGAGCGATTGAGATGACCGATGACCAACTATGACATTTCATATTTATAGCATAGCGCAAAGTGAACCTGGTGCACTCAACCCGCAAATTAAGAACTCCTTGTTGATGCGCAACACTTTCGGCGAGGGGGGACGCCCGCAAATTAAGGACTCCTTGTTGATGCGCAGCACTTTTGGCGAGCGGGATGGCATCCAACACAGACAAATGGGCAGACGAGGGAGCGGCAAGGGTGGATGGCATGGACATAACGACATCAGTGCGGACGAGGTAGCGCTCGAGGCGGGACGACATGGGCGGACTGACATTTGTGCGGCACGCAGCGGGAAAAAGATAGCAGCAATGGGTCAATATATATGTGAAGAACAGAGATCACTTCAAAGGAGGAATGAATTAATATGAAACGATAGCACTAACGGGCCGATAATTACGATAAAATTATCATGAATAAACATGGTAAATTCGGAGCACATAAAATTATTAAAAAATTATGCAATAAAATTATCATGAATAAACGTGTATGCTTATATAACATTTTTTGTTATAACATGAATAAACGCTGATGGCAAAAATAACATTTTTTGTCAATACATCGTGCATGCTGCTTTTACTATAAATACGGTGCTTATATAACGTGAGTGCGATGTGTGGTGTACGTCCTCTATTCTCTGATAAAAAAACTAGCAAGGAGCACCCGTACTTACATCAAGCAGTCTGGCACTAATTTCCCTTTCCTACCCGGCCAAAAGAAATTTGGTTTCATTATCAAACGAAACCAATTTGGCACTGACTTCCTTTTCTACACAAGGCAAAAAGAACTCCCTTTCTTCTAGTAGGCCTCGCTACCGCAAGCTAGCGTCCCTGTCGTACTGTATGCATGTTTTTCTTAAGGAACGATGCTATGCATGTTTTAAATACATCTCATTGGCTACTTAAATAAAGGTAAAAGACGTCGACAGTTTCTTATTAGCGCCAGGGCCGGAAGCCCAAACGCAGGAACTGAGAAATAGAAAAATATAGAAATAGGATGCCATGCCTTGTCAAACTCTTTGGAACGTTGGAAATAAAAACATAAGAAATATAGAAATAGCGCGCTCGGCCATCGCTGACGCTGCCTCATTTGCTTCCTCCGTTGTTCGGTGCCGCGAGAGAACGAGAGCAGAAAGAAGAGAAACAAGAGAAGAGGAGGAAGGAGGGGAAGAAGAGAAGGAGGGGAGAAGAGGAGTAGAGAAGAGGGTCAGATCTTCATATCTAGGTATTTTTTTTAGTATATTGTATTTGTAGTATATTTTGTATAAAATGTTAGTGGTAGTAAAAATTGTAGATGTAGAAAATTTAGTATGAAAATTTTAGTACAATTTTTAATATAGAAATTTTAGTATAGAAATTCTGTAGTATACATTTTTTAGTATGGAACATTTTTAGTACAGAGATTTTAGTACAATTTTTAGTATAGAAATTTTTGCATAGAAAATTTGTAGTATACAATTTTTAGTATAGAAAATTTGTATTATATTTTGTATGAAATGTATGCTGTAATAAAAATTGTAGATGTAGAAAATTTAGTATGGAAATTTTAGTATAGAAATTCTGTAGTATACATTTTTTTAGTATGGAAAATTTTTAGTACAGAGATTTTAGTACAATTTTTAGTATAGAAATTTTTGTATAGAAAATTTGTAATGTAGTTGGTTTTGTGCTGGTTCCTTATAAGTGCTAACTTGAACTCTATTTGCAGGTATGGCACGTGATGGTCGTGACTCAAACTGACGGTTCCCCTATGGGACGAGCACGTGGACCACGTGGTCTTTACAATCGATCATCTCGTCGAAGCTCTTATTTGCGTTATTATGTACTAATAACATCTTGTTTGCATTCAGGTGGAGCGGATGGATCTAGATGTGGACGATCACCAGGTCTCATGTCACTTGGAGGCGTACTTGCTGTGGCTATTTGGTTGGGTGCTCTTCACCACCTGCCACGGCTACAGCGTCGACGCGCGCCTTATCGCTCGTGTTAGGGCGATAGTCAACGGCGAGGCCCCCCAGGTCAGCTGGGGATCGGCCGCACTTGTCGCGACCTACCGTGGCCTATGCGATGCGTGTTCGAGGACCAAGGCGAACTCGGTCCTCGCGGGCTGTCCCCTGCTGCTGCAGCTGTGGTCGTTCGAGCGCTTTAGCCTCGGACGACCTTTGTTAGACGACATGGGTCCGTACAGGTCCGAGATGTATCCGGGGGGAGACGTCGACCGGCCGATGATGGGTTCTCTCTGGTGTCGTCGACGGGTAAGTCATATGTCAATTAGTTCTCTCTGGGATAGACGTATCGTGTACCTGCTATCCTACACGAGGCTACCAGCGGCCTCCACGCCCAGCACACAAACGGTTCGGCCACCGGTGCCACCCCGACCAGCGTGGCACTACTCTAGGGGTGCAAACGGAGCGGATACGGACGGATATTGCTCATCCCATATCCTTTTCCATATTTTTTTGTCAGAGTCGGACACGGATAGTGCCGAATACGAATGCGAATGCGGATATTCTCGGTCACGAATACAGAGCGAATACATGCCGCTCCGAATACGGTTAGTTTCGGTCACGAATATTTAATCGGATAATGCACGAAAGCAATTTCACATGGTGACAGAGACAAATTAAGCAAACTGAGATCTAATACGAGTGTACCGACGTTGCAACAACAACCAAAACAAGCAATCTTATATAAATAAATGATGCAGCATTTCAAGAAGAGTTGGAGATCCCACCTGACCGGCGGAGAGGCCAGGTATCCGACTCCATTTTCGTATCCGGTAACTATCCGGGTAACTATCCGGTAACTATCCGGATATCTATCCGGTAACTATCCGGAAAAATATCCGGATAGTTCCGTATCCGTCGGATAATGCTTGTTCCGAATCCGTTTCCGTATCCGACAAAACCTTCGGATATCCAAAAATTTGCTCCGAATTGTATCCGAATTAAAATGGACGGACGGTCGGTCGGGAAATATCCGCTCCATTTGCACCCCTACACTACTCTGGAGGTTCTAGGTGGGCATGTCCTATAGCACCTCACCCGAACGAGGCTGGGGATCTGACCGGGATGGCCTCGTACACCGGTAGGGCAGATGTTCTCGTGTCCTCCGTACACCCCTGGCTTACCCACACAGGGGGTCTACTTGATGTCGTACGCCCCTCCTCCAAGCGCGATGGCGCCAACTGAGGGTACATATCGTACGATCTCGATTTTATCGCAATGCTTTAATCTAAAACTAACGATATTACTTTTGCAAGTCTTTTCCCGTCCGAGCAGCGGCTCAGCCCCTCCACGAGCCTGGATGATCCGGACCAGTACTTCTCCGAGTGGGTCAGGCAGGCATCTGGGTCTGCACCTCCCGACATAGCACCAGAGGTTCTCTTCGGCAGTGCCCTCACCAATACACCAAAGGGCACACAGGCAGAGGTGCAGCTGACTCCACCAGCTTAGGGGCGGGTGCGACACGCTCCTGATCGTCTTACGTTGTCGGGGCGTCGTAACCCGTTGCAGCGGAGGATGGCCAAGCAGAGCCGTACGGGAGGACATGGGCGTGGAGATGGGGCTGGCCAGGGTGGCGACTGAGGGTAGTCCTCATTGTACAGTATTTTTTCATGTACTGCTTACGTTTGTTATTTACGATGTGAACTTTTTAGTACTGTGCCATGCTTACTTGTACTCCTCGTTACCTACTCGATGCACGCTCCAAACGAATAGTGAACTTCAATAATGACAACCGCACAAAGATTCTCAGTAACATTAAAATATCACTTACCATCGTATGTACCGATCGTTCTACGGTCAATCGTTCCTAAAAAAATTTCCCACAATTTTTTACGCACCTACAATATACAATGAACATAAACTTTTATTACAAGTCCAGCAGATTTTTTCCTAGTCTGAAACTACAAAATTGACAACATTTAAAACGTTCACAAGGGACTGAGTGCAGTCGACCAATGGGGGGGCGACTGGCTGCAATCGCCTGAGGGTAGGGCGACAGGGACTCTGTCAGCCCCTGGTTGGGCGATAGGCTTCAGTCGCCCCCTATTGGACGACTGGAGCCTATTTTTGTAAAAAAATTTCTCGCATGTATATTTTTGTAATTTTGAAGAAAAAATGAATTATTCGTACAAAAATTTCATACGTCGAGCACCTGGTGCATGTCTGCGTGTAGCAAAGAAGCTATAAAACGTGAGTGGGATGTACACGTGGTGTACGTCCTCTATTCTCTGATAAAAAAACTAGCAAGGAACACCCGACCTTACATCAATCAGTCCGGCACTAATTTCCCTTTCCAATCCGGCCAAAAGAATTTCCCTTTCAACCAATTTGGCACTGACTTCCTTTTCTACACAAGGTAAAAAGAACTCCCTTTCTTCTAGTAGGCCTCGCTACCGCTAGCTAGCGTCCCTGTCGTACTGTATGCATATTTTTCTTAAGGAACGGTGTTATGCATGTTTTAAATACATCTCATTGGCTACTTAAATAAAGGTAAAAGACGTCGACAGTTTCTTATTAGCGCCAGGGCCGGAAGCCCAAACGCAGGAACTGAGAAATAGAAAAATATAGAAATAGGATGCCATGCCTTGTCAAAATCTCTGGAACGTAGGAAATAAAAACATAAGAATAAGGAAAATACAGGACTTTGATACCAGGCTTCTTTGGAACAAAGGAATGAAAAAACACAACAATTTAATAAGAATGCAAGTGCAAAATAGCGTATTGAAAAACATAGAAGTGCTATTTGGATAGGGCATAGGGCAAACATTGGAAAACTGCCTGATCCAATGCGATTGAGCGAAAAAAGAGGTTGGAGTAGAATTTTGTCGTATGGAATTCAAGGAAAACTACAATAATCCTATGAAGCTTTATAGGCTCAATTCTATGTTCTAAATAGTAGCATTACTACAGAAAAAAAAGTCATCATTGACGATTCAAAAAATTATCACAGACGGTTTTCAAACTTTTTGTGATAAGTCACAATACAGATGGTTGTTAAAAATAACCGTCTATGATGTGTATGTACAACATACGGTTTTGAAAAATAATTGTCTGTCCACATTAGTGGGGAAGATATGAAAAATCAAGATGGTAATTAGTAATGGTAATAGGTAGTTCCTTAGTGGAGGTTGGTCAAAGTTTGTCCATGACAACCGTGTTAGAGTTGGTAATATTTGTAGTACAAAAAATAATTTTATACAGCATACACCAAGTATATCTTACAAAAATAAGTATTAAATTAATACGGACCATAAAGCTAAAGTGGTACAAAGCATTTAAACAAGATGATACCTCTGAAACAACAACAGATCTACATGAATCACACAACATTTCGTGCCTCAATAATATCCAACTTCTCAAAGATGGGTATATTTCAGCAGATGTGGAAGACTTGCTGTAGGTTTAGTCATCTCAACCTTCTCAAATAATTGCAAGTGGATACAATTGATGCATCAAGAAAATACCTAGAGCAAATGAGTCTATATCGGCATGTTTGCATTGGAGAAGATATTTTTACATTAACAATTGCCTTACGAAGCAAATACATCATACTCAATTAATAAGAAAGACATAGCAGATTAATAAGTGAGAGACCATGTGGAGGTATCCCCATGTTGGTGATGAGTAATTGACGTTGGTTTAGTGAGGTTGAGTTTGTTTAGGGTATTCTAGGATTGAGTACCTTTACTTGCGCTATTATGGATTATGCTGTTTCGCGGTGCTATATGACGGTTTGCTTGTCTCGTGTGGATGCAGGACTTGGAGCTAGGTCATGGTGAGGCGAGGAGGACCGGGACTAGACACGGGAGGTGTTGAGGTCCGCACGGTCGCTGATGCCGAAGATGATCGATCTTTGGTGAGGTGGTTGCGAGTCGGGAGACGAGGAACCGGAGCGGGAGCTACCGGTGACGGACACGACGGGCAACGACGGGAGAACCGGGACTAGGCTCAGGGATGAGTCGGAGGTCCAGAACGGTTGGATGTCGGTTGCGGTCGTACGTGACGGAACGGACCGGACTAGGCTCAGGGAGGAGTCGAGGTCCAGGCGGTCAAGGTACCGGACGCGGGAAGTTTCCGGGAAGGTGCTTGAGGGGCAAATTGGTAATTTGACTCAAGCATTTGGAAGGAGGTGGCTGGTTGTTTCCCTCCAAAAAGAGTGTTGACTAATTGCCTCATATGGTGTGTGAGGTGGTGGAGTGGGCATTGTATGCCACTTCTTGATTTGCTAGTTTGGGGTGAGGCTTTGGCCTTCAAATGGAGAGGAGAAGGCAGTGGCAAGGCATCCATTCAAGCATTCAGGCATTCTAGTGTACTCATTGCTGTAGAGAGTGAGTTCTGGAGAGAGTTCCCAGTGTATACTACGTGAGTCTTGAGTTTGTGAGCTCTGGAGAGAATCATGTAGTAAGAGGGTGAGGATGAGTTGAGGATCATGTAATCACTTTCTTGTTCTAATGTCCATGCGTATCGGGACTCCTCTGTATTCAACTTTGATGAAATAAAAATATGAAGTTTTCTTCCGTGCTCTGTCTGGTTCTTCGTTGCCTGTTTGCTTGATTTCTTGATTTTCTGTGTCTCAAGTTGTTAATTGTTGAGGAGTGTTAAAATGGATCGCTCTGTGATGGGATGATATCTCTAGACCATTTGGTCAGCTTGTTCCCTAGAGATTCAATGATAAAAATCAAAGATTCCATTTCAGCTCATTCCTCTGTTTTTCACTGTACTAGGGTTTTATGTCAGGGGCATGTTGGCCTTCTTGATCCCCTTGATAGAACGGCTTGAGATTCTTGTTGGGGAGGTCACAGGATGTTGCTAACTCAATTGCAAAATCTCATGTGCAAAGGACCAGTGAATCTTGAGTATTTTGGATTTATGAGTTGTCCTGTCTTCATTCTCAGTTTCTAGGGTTTTTAGTGCATATCAAGTTTCCCTTCTCAATAAAGCTTGAAATTTGGCTTGAAGGTCCCTGTGACTATTGCTAATATATCCCCAGATTTTCAGTGCCAAAGGATCTAGGGTTTGGGAGGAATCTGAGTTTTTAGTTCAGCTCCTGTAATTTTTAGGATTTGGGCATAATCTGAAATTCTATGAGTTCAGTTGGTTTTTCAGGTTAATTGGTCCCTCAAAAATGTTTGGAATAGTCCTTTGAAGCTTTGCTTTAAAGTGATTTAAATTATTTATCTCCTTCTCTTGCTTTTGACAAAATCTCCTCAGTGCAAACCTGAAAAATAAACCTGTCTGCAGTCTGAACCCGAGGGCCGGTCCAACTTGTGCTTGCTGGGCGGTCAGACCAGGCCCTCAAGGCCGGTCTGACCGGCTCACAACATGTGGTCAGACCGCCCCTCAAGTATAAGTCAGACCGCCCGAGCAAATCTTCGTGAAATTTGATTTTGAGAATTTGTTGCCTCCTTGTATTGGTGTCCAGTAGCTTTTCTTCAAGTTCTTGTGAGGCTCCAGAGAAGCTTTTCCCTCTTCATAGCATTGCCATGCTATAGGAGAGGAAGTTCTTGTGGTGGATACTTGTGAGGGTTGAGTTCCATTTGATCCCTTGTTGTTCTCTCCTTGCACGTTGTTTGGCCAAGTAAGTCTTCCAGAGAGCTCAAGTATTTCTCATCGTAGTTTTGTAGCTATTGGTGAGAAGTAAAGTTAAGTGAGTTCTTGGGGGTTTCATTTTTAATTGACCGACATTCACCCCCCCTCTGTCGCCATTTCGGTCCAACAATTGGTATCAGAGCCGGTTAGCTCTTCTCAATAGATCTTAACCGGTCTCAAGAGCCATGGCGACGGACAAGTATTCCACCAAGCCTCCGATCTTTGATGGCATGGATTATCCGTTCTGGAAAAGCCGGATGGAGACTTACATCCAGGCTCAAGGATATGCCATCTGGCGGAAGGTGAAGGTGCGTTATGCTGTTCCTGCCGATGAGGACATCAATGCCGGGAATATGGCTGATGTTGAGGCGAATGCAAAGGCAAGGAACATCATCATCCAAGGTTTGAGTCGTAGCGAGTTTGACCGCATATCTCATCTTTCGTCCGCCTTCGATATTTGGGAGACCCTCGATGCTTACCATGAGGGCACCTCCCAGATTAAGACGGTGCGACAGGACCAGTTCAAGCGGGACTATAACAAGTTCGAGATGCTTGCTGGTGAGTCTTTGGATGAGTGTTTTGCGCGCTTTCACAAGATCTTGAGCAATCTCCGAGAAGTTGGTCTCACATACCCTGACTCGGACAACGCTCGTCAGATGCTTGCTGCGCTCGACCTTCGTGTTTGGGAGATGAAAGTGACGACCATCAAGGACACCACGGACCTCTCGACTTTGACTCTTGATGCGCTGTACTCGCGTCTCAAGACTCACGAGATTGACATTGTCTCTCGCAAGTCGAAGTCACAATCGATGGCTCTAGTCACTGATCCCAGTTCAGCTTATGGGTCTTCTTCTGATTCGCTTTGTGGTTTCTCCCTCGCTGCTCTCTGTGACGTAACTGATGATCAGTTAGAGCAGCTTGAGGATGAGCAACTGGCCCTCCTAGCTCGGAAGTTTTCTCATGCTTACAAGAGGAGGAGGGACGAGAAGAGACAAGGACCCGTGATTTGCTTCGAGTGTGGTGGCCCCAACCACATTCGGGCAAACTGCCCCAAGTTGGAGGGCAAGAACGACTCCGGCGGTTCGAGCAAGAACGTCTACACCGACAAGAACCGTTTCAAGAAGCACCCGAGCAAAGAGAAGAAGTTCCGCAACCTTGGCAAAGCCAAGAAGCTCTTCCATCGCGTCCTCACCGCCTTCGACGACCTCGATCTCAGCGAGGTGGAGGGGTGGAGTGACGACGATGGGAAGGACGAGCAAGATCCCAAGGATGGCGAGGACTTCAGTGGCATGTGCTTCATGGCCCTCGAGGGCGAATCGAGCGACAATGGAGTGCATCTCGACTCGGACGAGGTATGCCCTTCCTACGACCAGCTCAATCAAGCTTTTCTTAAGCTAGGTGGTTTTCATGCTAGAGCTAGGGCTAGGTGTACTGAGTTGGAGAAGGAAGTAGATAGATTGTCACTGGAGATTATTGCTCTTACATCTGATCCTCCTAGTGATAATTGTGATACATGCTCTGCTTTGTTGGTTGATTTGGAGAAATTAAGGACCTCGCATGATAGTGTGTCCTCTGAGCTTGATGCTGTTAAGGTGAAGAATGATAGTCTACTTGCTGAGTTAGAGTTGAGTAGGATGGCTGTTACCCTACTTACTACTGATGAGACTACTTCTCCCACCTCATGTGAGGATAAGGACATTGCTGCTGGAGGACCTTATGCCATGCTCCTTGATCTGCCCGAGTCTTGTAAAAATTGCAATAATTTGAAAATGAACCTAAAACGGGCAGATCATAAGATATCTGAGTTGTATTCTTGGTTGCTTGAGCCATCTGCTTCATGTTCGAACTGTCCTAAATTAACTGCTGAACTTGAATCTGTTTCCAAGCAGTTTCAAGAAATGATTGACACTAATAAGAAAATGTCTCAGTTTGCGACTAAGGACCCTGTTAGCTCACCATGCATTAGTTGTGATAAACTAAAACTTGAACTCGTTGCTTTGAATGAAAAATGCATGAAGCTAACTAAGGATCAACTAGTGAAGCCATCAACTGATTGTGATGTGATTGCTGGTGTGGGGGAGAAACCCCAGGGTAAGGTAGAGACGTCTAGCGACGTGAGCCAACCTGCTAGTAGTAGGACTGTCCCATCAGAGTCGGTTGTGCGTGCACAAGCCATTCTTTCCTCTACTGTTGGTTCTTCTTCTGCTCCCTTACCCTCTGCTGTTCCCTCTTCTCCCTGCTCTTCTTGCACCTCTCTCTTTTGGGAGTGTCAGTATCTTATGAACACTCTCGAGAGGTTTGTAGGAGGCAAGAAGAAGCTTAATCTTATTCTAGACCAGTCTAAAATTTGCAGATTTAATCAAGGTCTAGGATATGATTTTTATGAGGACATGAGGAAGCATGCTCTGCTATTCTCGAGACCCATAGTAGGAGGTGTGATCGAGGTTGAACCAGTGTCCGATGAGGTCAAATTCAAATCAGCGGGCTTTGTCAAGGGATATCCGACGACAAGGTGATTCCACCTCATCGCCGCCTCTCGAAGCCAAAGTCTTCTCGTGCTACTTCCACCTCTCAGAAGATGAAGTATCACTGCACCTTCTGTCAGAAGGATGGACATACGGTCGATCGATGCTTCAGCGCGCCAAGATTGCACGTAGAGACCGTCTTTGAGGCACTTAGGCGTATTCGTGGTCACCCGGACACACGAGTGCACCTAGGACCAGACGAGGTCTAGGCTATCTGCTTGTTGATGGGTTTGGGCAGCATCGAGGACTTGGTTTTTCCGAGTCTTCGGTTTCGTCCTCATGTCGCTCTTGATCATGACTTCCGCCGTCCGAGGGTACATCTCGCTTCCCGTCGAGACAGCTACCGCGGGCGTGATCGCGTGTTGTTGGTACTCGACTTGCTTTCGTAGCGCTTGGACCCAACAACGGCTTCAGTTCTGCTCATGGACCATCCGCTTCTTTCATCACGAGAGCGTAGGATAGATAGAGGTCGATCCGTGCTTGACTACTTCATCCGCTCGGCGTGTTGTTCAAGATTGGGTGCCAAAATCACTCTTGATTTACCCCAAGATCGAGACTTTACTCTGCTGACTCGAGTTCGCGGGCTGGAAAGGGAGAGGTTTGGCTTGTAGACTCCGGGTGTTCACGACACATGACCGGAGACTCCCGTCGGTTCTCTTCCTTAGCCCGTGCTCCGGTGATGAGACGATCACCTTCTGAGATGCTTCATCCGGTGCGCCATCGCCAACGATGCTGTGAGGGTTAATGATTCATTTCTTTTGAGAGATGTTGCTTTGGTTAGTAAGCTGCAGTATAATTTGCTTTCGGTTTCTCAGCTTACCGATGACGGTTATGAGGTGAGCTTCAAGAAAAACAATTGTAAAATTCTTGATTCTTCGGGTAGTCTGGTTTGCGGGATTTCTCGTTATGGGAGGATTTTTCGTGCTGATTTTGTTGAATCTTCCGTGATCCTCTCGGTGTTTAGTTGCTTCGAGTCCCGTGACCTTTCTTTCGGCATAGGAGACTTGGTCATATTGATTTGACCATTTGACCCGAAAGTTAGCGACCACGATCTCATTCGTGGTTTGCGAAACTCAAGATGGTCAAAGATCTGGTTTGTGCTCCATGCCGCACGGCAAGATGGTTGTCTTCACATCCTCCGGTCACTATGACCATGACCGATGTACCGGACAGCTGCTCCATATGGACCTTTGTTTGGCCACTCGAGTGCGATCACCGGAGGAAGTGGTATGTCCTTGTCGTGGTCGATGACTTCTCGAGGTATTCTTGGGTGTTTTTCTTGGCCTCGAAGGATGAGACGATACCCATTTTCGGGTTTGTTTAGTAGGCTTTCTGTTGAGCTCCGGGTGCCTTGCGGCGATCCGCGATGACAATGGCACGAGTTCAAGAATTCCTACTTTGAGAGGTTTTGCGATGAGACCGGTGTAGAGCACCGTTCTCTTCTCCATACGTCCTCGCCAGAATGGCGTTGTGGAGAGGAAGAACCGTACTCGGTTGAGATGGCAGGACGATGCTTGATGAGTACTCTACACCGAGAAGTTTTGGGCTGAGGCTATAGCCACCGCATGCCATGTTTCAAATCGAGTTTTCTCGAGGCACACTTGCATCGCACTTCTTATGAGTTGAGATATGGGCGAAAGCCCAGCGTCTCGCATTTTCGTGTGTTTGGATGCAAGTGCTTTATCTTGAAGTCCGAGAACCTAGATAAGTTCGAGTCACGTTCTTGTGATGGGATCTTTTAGGTTACTCGCCTTCTTCATGGGCTTATAGGGTGCAGGCTGCGAGTCTAGCAAAATGGTAGAGACACGTGAGGTGACTTTCGACGAGGCCACCGGGGACTAGGCCGATATCTCGAGTTCTTTAGAGCAGTCCGAGACCATCTTCGTGGATGATGAGGACGATGGAGATGAGGTTGTCTACCGATCTAGTCCTCATCCTCCACCCCGAGGTGCCTTCTTCCACCGCACCTCAAGGAGATCACCCATGCCTTCGCTTCCTCGGAGCTAGTGGCTCTGCTCCTACCTCTTCACTCATGAGGTAGAGGCCACTTCTTCTTCTCATCCGAGCCTCCCGACATATCCGAAAAGGCATCCTTCCGAGCAGATTATTGGAGACCTCTTTGGCGAGTCACTCGTTCAAAATCCGCATGTCTCACTCTGTCTCCATTCTGCCTTTGTCGCCTCCTTTGAGCCCAAGGACGTTTGTCATGCTCTATCTGATGAGTCTTCGGTCAATGCCATGCATGAGGAGCTAGAGAATTTCGAGAGAAACAAGGTCTGGTCGCTTGTCGAGCCCCCACGAGGTCACAATATCATTGGGACTAAGTGGGTGTTCAAGAACAAGCAGAGCGAGGATGGAGTGGTTATTCAAACAAGGCTAGACCGGTAGCGCAGGGTTCTCTCGTGTTGAGGGTCTTGATTTGAGGAGACCTTTGCTCCTGTAGCTAGACTTGAGGCCATTAGAATCTTGCTTGCTTTCGCGGCTTCTAAGGGTTTCAAGCTTTACCAGATGGACGTCAAGAGTGCCTTCCTTAATGGATTCATTGAGGAAGAAGTCTATGTGAGACAGCCTCCTGGTTTCGAAAACCCCAAATACCCAAACCATGTTTTCAAGCTTTCCAAAGCTTTGTATGGACTTAAGCAGGCTCCTAGAGCTTGGTATGAGAGGCTTAAGTCCTACTTGTTGAGTCATGGTTTTGACATGGGTAAAGTAGACAAGACCTTGTTCATTCGCGGCATGGCACAGATCTTCCGCTCGTCCAGATCTATGTGGATGACATCATCTTTGGCGGCTCCTCGCATGCTCGCTTTCCGCCCCGATGTCATGAGCTCGGAGTTTGAGATGAGCATGATGGGCGAGCTAAGTTTCTTCCTTGGCTTCCAGATCAGCGACTCGGAGGGTACTTTCTTGCATCGGGGCAAGTACACTCGTGATCTCCCGAGACGCTTTGACATGAGTGATGGTAAGCCCGTGTCAACACCCATGGCTTCTCAGCTTCACTTGACCCGATGAGGATGGTGAGCGGTTGATCGAAAGAGTGCAGGAGTATGATCGGCTCCTCTTATACCTCACCGCCTCGAGACCGGACATACACTTTTCTCAGTGTGTCTTTGTGCCCGGTTTGAGCTTCTCTCGCGTATCTCACCGCCAAAGCGGAAGCGCATTCTTCGTACTTCGAGCTACCATTGACTATGGTATCGGTACTCTTCCTCTTCTGTCTCTCCTTAGAGCCTTCTGACGCAGACTTTGCCGGTGTAGGATAGATAGGAAGAGCACTTCGCACTTGCCAATTCATTGGCACTTCTCTTGTCTCTTGGTCTTCTAGGAAGCGATCCGGTGTTGCACACCCACCGCAGAGGTGAGTATGTTGTCGTAGCCGATTCTCGCAGCAGATACTTTGATGGCTTCGACCTGCGGGACTTTGGGTTAGTTATAGACGATGTTCCACTCTTTTGTGATAACACTAGTGCTATTAACATTGCTAAGAACCCAGTGCAGCATTCCGGACCAAGCATATAGACATTCGATATCACTTCCTTAGAGACCATGTGGAGAAGGGTAACATAGTGCTCCAGCCAGTGAGAGTGAGCACCGATTGGTGATATCTTTACCAAGCCTTTGGATAGCTCTAGGTTTTCGGTCTTGCTACTGAGAGCTTGGGGTGGTTTGTCCTCATGGACTGTAGTGAGGGGAGTTTCAGTGCTTTATTGCTCTATCATATATATTATGCTCTTGTTCTCATTTTGCTTGCATTTCATTCGGTTGCATTTGGGTTAGTTCTCTCAAAGCATAGATTAGAGTGTTTCTCTCTTGTCTAGTGGTTTAGATTTCTTCCTCTCATCTTGTGATCTAGGGTTCTTCTCTGTTAGCCGCTTCTCCTACTTCACTAGGTTGAGCCTACTCACTACTTTTAGGTTCTAGCAAGGGTCGGGCCACCCTTGGGTAGACAGTGCGTGTTTGCTCCTTAGTGTGCTAGATTACCGGTTTGACAGTCCTAGAGTCATATGGGGTAGATGAGAGTCAGTCTGAGCCGTAGCATCCTCTATATCTTGTCTATGCTTTAAGGACTACCTTGTTTGATTTCTTTGCCAGCTTCTCATTTTATAGCTTTAGTTCAGGGGGAGTTCATTTGGGAGCTTCTGGAACTTAACATTGACATAACTCAACTTGAACTAAAAATGCATCTAATGTTGAGGAGGAGTTGGATTTTCTGCATTTCTAGCATTTTGCATAGTAATTGCATGGAGCCTTGATTATTATCCTTAGTTGATATAAGTACAATGCTTTACATCGTGCCATGGTTTATGCTTCATTTGCTAGATTTATCATGACTTTACATGTGTCGTCAAGCCTTTGCCATGATGAGTTAATTAAAAAAACATTGCACAACTTGAATTAAGACATGTCATGTTACTTCTTGAGATTAGTCTGTCTTTAGTTATCCTCTTATGATTCATGTCATGTCAAATAGGCTAAGTTGAGCTTTGAATCTTTAAATTGAGCTTTAGATTGAGCTATGATAGTTTTTGGATAATTCATGAGTTAGTACAATTGTTTAAAAGCAAAAGATCTTTTTATGTGCGAAAAAACTGATCTCACCAATTCTTTCTCATGAGACTGCTTGCCATTGCACTGGGCATGAACTCAGGGGGAGTTTTGGATGACCAAGATCATCTCCTTAAGCTTCTCGCTTGGAATGGTCGCATAAGGCTTGAGATCTAGCACATGACAAAATTTTGATTGGAAACGACCATGAGTTTCAAAAGAAAATGTCAATTGTGCCAAATTTGCTTAACTTCCAAAAGAACCAAGTACTTAATGATTAATTCCTGAACCTGTAGCACTATTAAATGGCTCAATTCTAGCTTCTTGGTTCCACTTAGATTATTGACATGGCTTGCATCATCTTTGGATACCTTTAGCTAGACTTTGATCTTGCATGGCTTGACATGTTAAGAAATTCATCTAAATCTCAGATTGTTACTTATGTGGCTTGGCTTGATTATGCATATTTTGTTATGATCTTGATAGCATTCATTTGAGTCATGGCTTGGTGTAATACTAAATGGTCAATTTGGATAATCTTCATGGCTCTAGTTGCTTAGTATTGAATAAAATTCAGTCACATCATGTTTTCTTTTCCCTCCAAGTAGCTTGATGTCTTTATTGCCAAAAGGGGGAGAATAGTTGAAAAAGCTCATTTTGGGAGCCTTGAGGAAAACTTCCTCTTTCTTTTGCTCCTTGTGTCATCTTGGTTATTTGCATCACTTCCTTTCTTTGGACCAAGCTTGACTTGTAAACAAACTCAATTCTTATGCTTTTTCGGTGTTTGTCAATATACTCATCAAGGGGGAGATTGAGAGACCATGTGGAGGTATCCCCATGTTGGTGATGAGTAATTGACGTTGGTTTAGTAAGGTTGAGTTTGTTTAGGGTATTCTAGGATTGAGTACCTTTACTTGCGCTATTATGGATTATGCTGTTTCGTGCGGTGCTATATGACGGTTTGCTTGTCTGTGTGACTGCAGGACTTCGGAGCTAGGTCATGGTGAGGCGAGGAGGACCGGGACTAGACACAGGAGGTGTTGAGGTCCGACGGTCGGTGATGCCAAGATGATCGATCTTTGGTGAGGTGGTTGCGAGTCGGAGACGAGGAACCGGAGCGGAGCTACCGGTGACGGACACGACGGCAACGACGGAGAACCGGGACTAGGCTCGTGGATGAGTCGGAGGTCCGAACGGTTGGATGTTGGTTGCGGTCGACGCGTGGAACGGACCGGACTAGGCTCGTGGAGGAGTCGAGGTCCAGCGGTCAAGGTACCGGACGCGGAAGTTTCGGGAAGGTGCTTGAGGGCAAATTGGTAATTTGACTCAAGCATTTGGAAGGAGGTGGCTGGTTGTTTCCCTCCAAAAGAGTGTTGACTAATTGCCTCATATGGTGTGTGAGGTGGTGGAGTGGGCATTGTATGCCACTTCTTGATTTGCTAGTTTGGGGTGAGGCTTTGGCCTTCAAATGGAGAGGAGAAGGCAGTGGCAAGGCATCCATTCAAGCATTCAGGCATTTTAGTGTACTCATTGCTGTAGAGAGTGAGTTCTGGAGAGAGTTCCCAGTGTATACTACGTGAGTCTTGAGTTTGTGAGCTCTGGAGAGAATCATGTAGTAAGAGGGTGAGGATGAGTTGAGGATCATGTAATCACTTTCTTGTTCTAATGTCCATGCGTATCGGGACTCCTCTGTATTCAGCTTTGATGAAATAAAAATATGAAGTTTTCTTCCGTGCTCGCATGCTCTTCGTTGCTGTTTGCTTGATTTCTTGATTTTCTGTGTCTCAAGTTGTTAATTGTTGAGGAGTGTTAAAATGGATCGCTCTGTGATGGGATGATATCTCTAGACCATTTGGTCACTTGTTCCCTAGAGATTCAATGATAAAAATCAAAGATTCCATTTCACTCATTCCTCTGTTTTCAACGTACTAGGGTTTTATGTCGGGGCATGTTGGCCTTCTTGATTCCCTTGATAGAACGGCTTGAGATTCTTGTTGGGGAGGTCACAGGATGTTGCTAACTCAATCGCAAAATCTCATGTGCAAAGGACCAGTGAATCTTGAGTATTTTGGATTTCGAGTTGTCTGTCTTCATTCTCGTTTCTAGGGTTTTAGTGCATATCAAGTTTCCCTTCTCAATAAAGCTTGAAATTTGGCTTGAAGGTCCTGTGACTATTGCTAATATATCCCAGATTTTCAGTGCCAAAGGATCTAGGGTTTGGGAGGAATCTGAGTTTTAGTTCAGCTCTGTAATTTTCAGGATTTGGGCATAATCTGAAATTCTATGAGTTCAGTTGGTTTTCAGGTTAATTGGTCCTCAAAAATGTTTGGAATAGTCCTTTGAAGCTTTGCTTTAAAGTGATTTAAATTATTTATCTCCTTCTCTTGCTTTTGACAAAATCTCCTCAGTGCAAACCTGAAAAATCAACCTGTCTGCAGTCTGAACCCGAGGGCCGGTCCAACTTGTGCATGCTGGGCGGTCAGACCAGGTCCTCAAGGCCGGTCTGACCGGCTCACAACATGTGGTCAGACCGCCCCTCAAGTATAAGTCAGACCGCCCGAGCAAATCTTCGTGAAATTTGATTTTGAGAATTTGTTGCCTCCTTGTATTGGTGTCCAGTAGCTTTTCTTCAAGTTCTTGTGAGGCTCCAGAGAAGCTTTTCCCTCTTCATAGCATTGCCATGCTATAGGAGAGGAAATTCTTGTGGTGGATACTTGTGAGGGTTGAGTTCCATTTGATCCCTTGCTGTTCTCTCCTTGCACGTTGTTTGGCCAAGTAAGTCTTCCAGAGAGCTCAAGTATTTCTCATCGTAGTTTTGTAGCTATTGGTGAGAAGTAAAGTTAAGTGAGTTCTTGGGGGTTTCATTTTTAATTGACCGACATTCACCCCCCCTCTGTCGCCATTTCGGTCCAACAATAAGTATTCAACAAAGCAACAATTACACCTTAAAAGGAGCCTTTTTGCGGATATATTCTTACCTTAGTGATAAAGGCACCCTTGCATGTGAGAAACATGGTAGAGATTTTGTTGAAAAAAATAGTTGTAGATGAAATTGGAGTTCTTGGTGTACTGTGGATTAGAACCATCATAGGTGTGCTAAGTGTACTAATTTAACTTATGGATCATTTAGTATGAGATATGAAATTATTAAGATTGTAAAATTAGGAACCTCAGTGGGTGGGAGGCCATTGGATGGATGGGTGCACTCATCATGGGGTAATGGCATAACTCATTTTTACTCCATTCCTCATTTTCCCTATAAGCACTGTTAACGAGGAAGGACTTAGTGTACCCATTTCTCAACCTAAACACCTCCATATGTGAATTGCCTAATTTTAAAGCTCTTCATCGGGGTAATGATCTATATTTTTCTCGCTATTTTGTTAATTTTTCTATAGAGATTAGAGTTAAAATTAGAGAGAGAATATTCGTGAGTTTTCGTCGAGATTAGTTAGTAGATCCTTGTACGATTATTTTGGTTGTCGTGTAGGCATAATTTGGAAAATTAATCTACTAAGAATTGTAGAGGATTTTGATAGATTTTTGTAGAATTTTATTCAGATCAATCCTATAAGTAGATTGTCATATATGAATTTTTTTTAAAAAAAATCTATTGTCTGGTAAGATTCTTGTGTTTTGGCAGTCTATATTAATTAGCAGATTAAAATAATAAATAATCTAGTCTGCGAATTTGGTCAGCATGATCATTGTAGGTAATTTTGTAAAGTTTCCAAAAAGTGTAAGAACATAATTATTAGGCAACTAGAATAAAGGTTATAAATTTTCGAAGGTTGTTGTCTAGTACTAGGTTGCTGCTAGACTTAGTCCTGAGAAAATATTAATTTGACAAACTTAATGCCAAAATTAAATTTTAGGAACAACTATAACATGGTAAATAATTTCCTATAGGCTTTGAAAATGTTATAGTTTAATATATTTGCATATGTATATTAAATGATATAAAATTATTAATTCTGCTATCCAGAAGATAACATATCTTTCCTCTGAGTTAAAAATGGGGATTTAGATGATTTAATTTGGACATTTTGCCAACTATGAAAATGTAGAAAATTTTGTTTAGGTTCTAGAACTGGTATGATTTGCTATTTTACGAGGTGAGGACTGGGGGTTATGATATTTTTATTTCCGGGACAGCTATGGGGACTGTCTGGTAAAGGAGGAAAGTTGTGGGTTTAGAGGGTGTGTAGCGTTACCATTTATTTGTTACCTTGTAATGCTATGGCTTATATAGAGATGATAACTAATAAATGCTCACTATTATTGAATTATTCATGTCGTGTAATAATTTTTGTTATCCTTTTTGTTCAATAGGAGATTAATTTGATACTAATTGTGATATGTGACAAAATGATGAAAAATAGCATTCATGACATAAGATGTGCATTATGAGCCAGGATGGTGAAGAAGTCAATAGCTATGAGTTATGTGATTATTCTAGCATGCTCTTGAGAAAGGCTTAGTTTGGTAGGCACCTCCACGGGATGAAGGTAGATGTTGACATCGACGGATATACCCTTCGCTATACCAGTACACTACTACTACTACAGAAAAGGTCATCACAGACGGTTCAAAAACGTCATCACAGACGGTTTTCTGAACCGTTTGAATTTATGGGTCAGTGATAATGGAAGGTTATCACAGACGATTTTCGAATCGTCTGTGATTAGCAGATATCACAAACGGTCTGTGATATTCCTTTCAACCCCTAAATCTATTTCTGTTTATTGGCTAGCCTCAGGAAATGCTAGCCATGCCCTCTGAAACAAATAGATAAAGATGTACATGTATACATACAATTCACATCTCAATTCATTTCAGAAACATAAAATATCCAATTCACATCTCAATTCATTTCACAAACATAAAACATCCAATTCACATCGCACTTCATTTCAGAAACATAAAGCATCCATTTCGCAAATCAATTAATTGAAATGAAATAAAATATCCATTAACAAATACACAATTACAAAATCATTGTGCGCAATGGAACTCTCCATCTGATCTTATGACTTTAGTCCACAAAAACCAAGCGAACTCTCCTCGAATTTGTTAATAGATCAAAAACCAAGAGAATGTGCATTGCATTAAGAGAAATTGAGATAAAATATTGAGGCATGCGGATGAGAATTGATGACAATGAGATGTGAAAATTGAGTTAATGGTAAATGGTCAAAAAATTGTTAAAATGATGTGGAGTCATTTATTGTTCTGCTTTGTACTTGCTTAATCGTGGACTCACCCCTTACTTTGTTGTTATTTTTAGGTGAATGTTGAAGGCGGCATGAATGGGTGAGTGTAGAACTTGGATTATTGCATACTTGTAGCTCTTCACTCTACCTAGCTATTTATCATTTATGGATATAAATAAATTAGTAGTCTCCATAGAATTGATTAGTTAATTCATGAATTCCCTTAGATTTCATAATTTATAATATTGCTACTTGATGCTTTACTCAAACTAGACTTGTTTATGATTCATTTTGGTTATTGTTTGTTTATATTAAGTTCAATTTATGGTTTACAGTGTTGCTGAAATTTATGTTTAGTATCTTTTTAAATGTTTATTCTTGAAATCTAATTGTTAGTAATACTTACTTATTAGTTAAAATTGGTAACGATAATAATTGTAAGTGACATTTTGGAGCTTTTATTAGGCCAGGTTAAGTTGTTAATTAGAGCCTTTTCTCATTATTTCTCCAGTCCTTTTCTCATGGAGGCACGTGCTAATTGTCACAATTCACCTCCGTCATTAGCAAAATGCAGATATCTATAAATATGCCATACCATCACCAAAGCATCCAACAAGAGCATCAACACATGCAACTTGCAGCCTTACACACAAAAATGAGCTCAAACACAACATCCAGCGTGACAGTTACACAAAGCCAAAATGTTCCTACTCCAAATAATACTACAACTATATTTGTAGTACTTGCCACCTTACTGCTGGCTCTTGCATCGCTCTGCTGGAACAAAGCAACGTCCAACAAAAGGGTGCTTGGCCGGCTGCCCCCTGGGCCAGCTGGGTTGCCGGTTATCGGCAACATGCATCAGATGCTTTCAAACAAGCCGGTGTCCAGGTGGATCCACAGCCTACTCAAAGAGATGCACACCGACATCCTATGCCTCCGTTTTGGAGCCGTCCATGTCGTTGCGGTGACCTGCCCGGAGATTGCCCGGGAGGTCCTGCGAAAGAACGACGCTGTGCTTGCGTCGCGGTCCACCACGTTCGCCTCTGGTTCGTTCAGCTTCGGGTACAAGGGCTCCATGCTTTCGCCGCATGGAGAGCAGTGGAAGAAGATGAGGCGGGTGCTTACTTCCGAGATCCTGTCCACGGCCTTGGAGCGCCGGCTGCACGGCCGGCGTACGGAGGAGGCCGACCACATAGTCCGGTACGTTTACAACCAGTGCAACAGAGCAATCAACAACGTCGTCGACGTACGTCATGTAGCCCAGCATTTCTGCGGTAACATGATACGGAGGCTCGTGTTCAGCAAGAGACACTTCGGCGAGCCGCCTGCTCTGTGGGTTGATGCCGGACCAGGGCCCGATGAGGAGGAGCACGTCGGCGCGCTGTTCACGGTAGTGAACAACCTCTATAGCTTCTGCATCTCGGATTACATGCCTGCACTGGTTGGCCTCGACTTGGACGGTCATGAGAAGGTTGTCAAAGGCGTGATGAGGACTCTGAATAGGTTGCATGATCCCATCTGTTAGCGCAAACTTGGGCTAGAAGAAGAAGAAGACAGTAGATAGGACAAGAAAGGTAGACAGGAGTTCAGAATAGTTCAGAAAAATGGTTCACAAAGTTCGTGTCCAACTAGCCTCCCGAACTCTCTCTTAAATACTCTCGATTACATCCAATCTGGGCTGGTTACAAACGGATTGGGCCGGCGTTTGCGAATGGGTTTGGAAACCCGGCTTGCTTCAGCGTCTGTACTTGCATCTGCTCCTGCGCTTGCATCTTCTTCATTGGCCGTTGTTGTCGGACTTGGGACAGTGTTAACATTCCCTCCCCCATAAGAGCCGGCATGTCCCCATGCCGGAGCACGGGGAAACTGCTGACGAAGCTGCTCATAGGGTTCCCAAGTAGCGAGGGAGGAAGGCATCAGCGACCACTTGATCAACACTTGCTCGATTGGGTGATCGCCCGACGTCCAGCGGCGCTGCAATACTCGCTCAGGGACCTGAAACTCAACGTCAGTAGAGGGCAAGAGAGCTGTTACCGGAGCGGAGCCTTGTGATTTCTTGAGCTGTGAAACATGGAAAACGGGATGCACTGATGACGAAGGAGGCAGTGCCAATTTGTAAGCCACAGCACCCACACGGCCGACAATCTTGTACGGTCCAAAGAAGCGGAATGCCAGTTTCTGATGGGAGCGCCGAGCAACTGAAGCTTGTGCATAGGGTTGTAATTTTAGGAAGACCCAATCGCCGATCGCGAATTGTCGTTCAGTACGGTTTTTATCCGATTGGCGCTTCATACGATCTTGAGCTCGGAGAAGATGTTGTCTGACCAAGTCTTGCATCAAAGATCGTTCGGAGAGCCAGTCATTCAAATCTGGAATAGTCGCGCCCACAAGGTCGGGAGAGAGCCCAAAATGCCGAGGTGAATATCCATACAAAACTTCAAATGGAGTTCGGCCGAGGGCTGAATGGAAGCTGGAATTATACCAAAACTCAGCGAGAGATAGCCATTGTTTCCATTTAGTCGGACAAGCATGAACGAAACAACGTAGGTATGTCTCAAGGCATTGATTCAGGCGTTCTGTTTGTCCGTCAGTCTGCGGATGATAAGCGGTACTCATGCGAAGCTCAGTCCCAGCCAATTTGAACAATTGCTTCCAAAAGGCACTAGTGAAAATGCGATCCCTGTAAGAGATGATTGCCGTTGGCATGCCATGAAGACGATACACTTGATCCAAGAACAGCCGGGCTACTGTATGTGCCGAAAAGGGATGATGCAAAGGTAGGAAGTGACCAAATTTGGTGAATTTATCGATAACCACCAGAATGGCATTGGCTGAACCCGAGACTGGCAACCCTTCGACAAAATCCATAGAGATGACGTCCCAGGCAGCAGAAGCGACTGGTAAAGGTTGGAGGAGTCCAGGGTACTTGTTTTTGTCAGGTTTAGCTTGCTGGCAAATGTCACAGGATTGTACCATGGACCAAATGTCAGCTCTCATGGTAGACCAATAGAAGAGTTGTTTTACTCTATGGTAAGTAGCTGGAGCCCCAGAATGGCCCCCCAATGCACTGGAGTGTAAGGCTGCAAATATTCTATTGTGGAGCTCGGTATTAGTGCCCAACCAAATCCGACCCTTATACCTGATAATGCCATTGATTAGAGAATAGTGATGAGCAGCCTCTGGATTGACTGAGAGCTGCGTCAAAAGTTGTTGAGCTGCTGGATCAAACATGTAACTTTGCTGAATGTCCTGGAGCCACTGTGGTTGCACAGAAGTTACTGTCAGTAGCTGATCGGAGGCTAGACAACGGGACAGGGCATCCGCCGCTGTGTTGTCGACTCCTTTTTTATATATGACTTTGTATTGTAGCCCCAACAATTTGGTAAACACCTTTTGTTGCCAAGGAGTGTGCAGCCGCTGTTCGTTGAGGTGGATCAGGCTCTTTTGATCAGTATGGATATAGAATTCCCCTTGTAACAAATAATGTCGCCATTGCTCCACAGCTACTAAAATAGCTAAGTATTCTTTCTCATAAGTTGATAACCCTTGATTTCTTGGTCCTAAAGCCTTGCTGATGTAAGCCAACGGGTGTCCATTCTGTAAAAGAACCGCCCCACTCCCGTAGCACAAGCATCGCCTCGATGTGAAATGGGAGAGTAAAATCCGGAAGAGCAAGGCAAGGAGATGAACTGAGAGCTTGCTGCAGACGTTGAAAAGCTAGATGGTGTTCCTCCTTCCACAAAAAGGGAGTATCTTTGCACAATAACTCAGTCAATGGTTTTGCAATAATGCCAAAGTGCCGGACAAATTTTCTGTAGTAGCCAGCTAGTCCAAGGAATCCTCTTACGTCCTTCACACATTTAGGAACGGGCCAATTTTGAATTGCCGCTACTTTAGCAGGATCAGTAGAAACGCCAGCACTACTGATAATATGGCCTAAATATGCTATGGATCTCTGAGCAAACTTGCATTTAGAGAATTTCAACCTCCACTGGTCATTAGACAGCCATTGAAATACCTGGGATAAATGAGACAGATGGTCTCCGAAGGTCTTGCTGTAGACCAAGATGTCATCGAAGAAGACTAGAACAAACCTTCTAAGACCTGGGGCTAATGTTGTGTTCATGGCACCTTGGAACGTTCCGGGGGCTCCTGTCAATCCGAAAGCCATTACCCTGAATTCATATTGTCCTAAATGTGTCTGAAAGGCAGTTTTGTGTTCTTCTCCTGGTTGAAGTAATATCTGGTGGAAGCCGGCTCGAAGGTCTAAAGTAGAGAACCATTGTGAATGTGCTAACTCATCCATCAGCTGATCAAAGACGGGAACAGGGAATTTGGACTTAAGAGTGATAGCATTCAGCTGCCTGAAATCCACACAGAATCAATACCCTCCATCTTTTTTTGGAACCAGCAGGATAGGAGAGGAAAAGATACTAGCACTAGGCTGTATAATACCTTGCTGTAGCATATCCTGTACTTGTTTTTCGAGCTCGTCCTTCAGTTTGGGTGGGTATCTGTAGGGTCGGATGGCAAGGGGTTTAGAGCCAGGAATCAGAGGAATTGCATGATTACAGGCTCTAGTGGGAGGTAAACTTGTAGGTGGGTCAAAGAGGTGAGCGAAAGAATGTAACAAAGGATGAAGCTCAGTAGGTAGATTAGTTAAGTCCAAAGGAGATGTGTCAGAAGTAGCATAAGAGATCTGCAACAGTAGGTTTTCAGAAACTACAGGTTGTATTCCTTGTAAAAAGGCATGAGATCCTTCATAAGGAATGAGAAGCCACTTCTGAGCCCAATGGACTTGCATTGGGCTGTACTTTTCCAGCCAGTCCATGCCAATGATCAGATCGTAATGAGCTAATGACAGGACCTTAAAATCTGATACGAATGTGCATCTATCAACACTCCACTTCAAGTTATGCAGGATACCTGGACTAATAAGAACACCACCGCCAGCAACATGTACTGAAGTCGGCTGAGAATGCACAGACTGAGGGCTCATCCTTTTAAGCACAAGGTTACTGACAAATGAAGAGGAACTTCCCGAATCCACAAGAGCCGTAACAGGAATGCCTTGTAACGATCCACAGAACTGGATAGTACGCGGGGCAGGAGCACCAGAAACAGCTGCCTTAGAAATTGCTAAAAAAATTTGATCAGTTGCCGCACCTGAAGAAGAATCCGACGGTGGTGTTGACTCTTCAATAGAAGCAGATTCCCAAAGGTCCTGGACCGCATGTAATACGTCAGGTGCACATCTGTGGTCCTTAGACCATTTGGCCGAGCATTTATAACAGAGCCCCATAGCACGTCTGTAAGCTTTCAGAGCCGCCAATTTTGAATCCATAGCTGCATTGTTTGAGGAAGCGTCGTGGATTCAGTCCGACTTGTCGGTTTGGGTGGTGGAGGAAGTGGCATTGGAGACTTCAGCAATGGTTTTGCCCGGATGCCCATGAAGTCCGGTATGATCCCGAACACTCCCAGGCTTCTTCCGCAATAAAGCCAAGGAACAAGCAGCATCCAGATACTTTGGTCTTTGGACAAGAACAGAGAGCGTATGTCAGCACGTAGCCCATCTATGAATCTAGTGGTGAAATAGACCGGGTCAATGCCCCCTGCATAAGCGGTGAGCTGATCTACGATTCGATGAAACGTGTGACATATTCAGACACAGTGGTTGTTTGTTTCACATGGAAAAGTTGTCGTATCAAAAGCTCATGCTGATCACGATCAAATCGTTCACTAAGTAGACAACGCAATTGTGCCCAAGACGCTGTTCGAGGTGTGGTTCAACAGATTGCAGCCATCGTACGCCGATCCTTCCAAGTGCATTTCAGCTACCCGAACCCACATGTTAGAATCAACCCCATACATTTCAAAATACTTCTCACACCGAGAACGCCATAAACGCGGGTTGTCACCGTCGAATTTAGGGAATTGCAATTTCGGCAGACGTCCCGTGGAAGGTGGGTGGTGTACTGGAGGTGGGGGTCGCGGTTGCGGAAATAAACGAGGAGTGGCAAATTGATGGGAACCAGTGTGCATACCATTGTCCGGGACGGAAGACTGAGTCAGTGATGACCCGAGCCCACCATCC
This sequence comes from Dendrocalamus sinicus, assembly GCA_036346575.1. NCBI lineage: Eukaryota > Viridiplantae > Streptophyta > Magnoliopsida > Poales > Poaceae > Dendrocalamus > Dendrocalamus sinicus. The sequence continues at coordinate 4,553,480 of CM070663.1, forward strand.
CGTGCGAAAGTTGCAGCGCCGTGCCCTTTGGGCCCATCGGTGGGGATTCCGGCAGATGGGCGCGCGGCCACCGATATTGGAGACGAGAGGAGACCCGGGCGGTGCGATGCAGTGTCGAACACAGCGCGGTCCCAAGTCTTTGCGACCTTCTGCACTTCGAGCTTCAAGTCGTCAACGACGCTCTCCAGCTCGGGACGCCACGAATGGAAGTCCGCCGCAGCAACCTCGAGAGCGGTCACACGTGCATCGCGTTCATCGGCGATGTGCGCGACGCGGATTGACTCGAGATCGGAGAGGCACTTGGAGACGACCACCTCATGATCCGAGTGGGCAACCTCCAGGCCAGCGAGTCGGCGATCAACAGCAGCGTTGCGATCCGCACGCTCGCGCTCCATATCGGCGAAGCGCTTTTCCCAGCGGGCTTCGTGATCGTCGAAACGGCGTCCAAACTCGTCGAGGACAAGCTTCAGGTTGGGATCCATGGCACCAAGCCGCCGTTGCCGGCGAGTGTAATGGTGGTGTTTGGCGTCGGTCGCTTGGTCCAGCGTGGAACCAGAGGGTGGGGAAAGAGAAGGATCGAGATGAATCTGATACCAGGTTGTTAGCGCAAACTTGGGCTAGAAGAAGAAGACAGTAGATAGGACAAGAAAGGTAGACAGGAGTTCAGAATAGTTCAGAACAATGGTTCACAAAGTTCGTGTCCAACTAGCCTCCCGAACTCTCTCTTAAATACTCGATTACATCCAATCTGGGCGGTTACAAGCGGATTGGGCGGCGTTATGAATGGGTTTGGAAACCCGGCTTGCTTCAGCGTCTGTACTTGCATCTGCTCCTGCGCTTGCATCTTCTTCATTGGCCGTTGTTGTCGGACTTGGGACAGTGTTAACACCATCATACAGGACAGGATCCATGAATGGTCCACTCTTCGAAAAGGTGGTGAGAAGAGAGAGGCGAGAGACTTTCTTGATGTTCTAGTTTCTCTTGAGGATGCGGAAGGGCAACCTTTGCTGTCGTTTGAAGAGATAAAAGCACAGGCAGCGGTGAGATATTTTTGTTTCTACTACTTGTCCCAATATATTTCATTTTTTCATAATATAAAATTGTTCCTCCATAATACATTATATTAAACATAGTATAGAACGGTTTGACTATGTAGCTAATACATGGTTAACATCATAAACTCAAAACTGCTGGAGTATTATGAACTTCTCTGTCGTATTAATTTTTGACGTGAAACTAACTGATTATGTTGTAACATCCAGGAAATAATGTTTGCAACAGTTGACAACCCGTCAAACGCAGTAGAGTGGGCAGTTGCCGAGATGATGAACAAGCCAGAGATCATGGAGAAAGCAATCAATGAATTGAACACAGTTGTTGGCAAAGAAAGACTAGTCCAAGAACATGACATTCCTCATCTCAACTATGTCAAAGCATGCATCCGCGAGGCCTTCCGCATGCACCCTTACCACGCTTTCAACGTTCCCCATGTTGCCATGGCAGATACCACTGTTGCTGGCTACTTCATTCCAAAGGATAGCCAAGTAATTATAAGCCGAATGGGACTTGGACGAAACCCTAATATTTGGGATGATCCTCTTGAGTTCCGACCCGAGCGGCATCTGAACAGTTCAAGTGTAGTGCTCACTGAGCCAGATCTCAGATTCTTCTCGTTTAGCACTGGCAGGAGGGGTTGCCCTGGGGTGTCACTTGGCACTTCTGTCACAATGATGTTATTTGCAAGACTCCTGCAAGGGTTCACTTGGACCAGACTGCCTGGCATTCATAAAATTGAGCTCGAGGAGTCTAAGTCATCGCCAACCTCGTGACCGGCTGAACCGCTGCTCTTGCAAGCTGAACCTCGCTTGCGGTGCATCTCTATAGGACAATGTAACTTGTCAACGCCATTAATTAGTCTACAGCAACTCCATTATATTTATATTTCCGGGAGTATATATAGGAATAAATATAGTCACGGAAGTGAATATATAAATAACAGGGGCACCATGGTGTCCAGACTCCATGATTGAGACTTTCTATCTATTGTTAAGACTTTTCATTCTGATATATTATATATCATTGCACTTGAATGCATCTAAAAGCAATCCAAAGGTAGAGAGTCTTGGTACCCAGACACCATGATACTCCATTTCAACGTCCTCTATATATATATATATATGAAGCCTCTTTTCTACTCCCGGGTGTAATTACACCCTATATTGTATCTCACAATGTAGGGAGTATCTCGCGTAACAGAGGGTATGTACATGTAGTATACGAGTATTTAAGACCATGTAGGTGGTATATTAGAGGTGGGTGTAATTACACCCGGGAGTAAAAAGTATTTTTCGTGTGTGTGTGGGGATGCTGGTTACATGAGCTTTGATGAAAAGAAGATATTGGACAATTTAACTCTTGAAAAATAATTTATTTTTACAATGGGAGCGACGAATTGATGTTAATCATATAATTATATATATGAAAGGTAATGGTATTGTCAATTTGCAATTGATGCTTCTTTGTGGATGGTTGATATTTTTACACCTTGCGTTAATTGTCTTTTGAAAAAAAAATGAGATATTCATGCATGTCAAACTAGAGAATTTGAGGATCTCTGAAATTATTTTGAAACTAGATGACAACTTGCTATCGATATGTCACATAAAAGAAGAACCCGTGCATGATCTGTATAAAAATTACGTGTTGATTGACTATTAAAATAATAAAAGCCACCACATTTACTACCAAGGCTAAAAAACCCATGTGAATTAGAGAAAAAAAGAGAAAATCAACCACTCATTTTTGTGGGTCTAGATTATATGATACATATTAATCAAATGTTCGTTTGTACGATAATTGATGATAATGAGAGAGAATAAATGATTGTAGTGCGCAGTCGAACTTTCTCTTTGAAATCTGCTATTTTTCGACAGTTCAACCTGGAAAACAGCTATAGCAAAAACAAACACAAAAAAAGAGACACGGGAAAAATATTTTTATTCTCGATCGAGTAACTATAGCAGCCGAAATTTTTCCCCCCTCTTGATACTATAGCAACCGAGATGTTCATGAACAAACCAAAAGCAAGCACTTCTAGTCACGCCATGTTCTCCAGGTGCAGCCCTCAATACACATGCATGGACAAAAATCCTTCTGCTGGCTGTTCTCTTTTGTCTCTTTCTTCTAATTGTTGGAAATAATCTTGTTTAGAAGTCGTACGCTAGTTTTTGAAGTGATCGAATCCAAAACGAGGAAGAAATCCGAAGTCGAAACATAGTAGAAGTTGCAGTCAGAAAAAGTAGAATTAGAGTCGGAGTCGGAGTTGGTTCTGTACTCGTAGTCGAACTCGTGTTGAAGTCGAACAACCGAGTATAAAAGGGGGTGTAGTCCTGTAACTTTGATGCACCGCCAAGTTGAGAAATTGAGAAAAGTAAAGAGTCGGAAAGCCAAAACACAGAGCGTTGATTGTGTTGTGTGATTTCGCAAGGCGTGGTCGGAAGAACTCACGACCACAGTAAATGTGGTCGGGAGGAGTTACGACCACGGCAAAGTTCCCGCAGGCGTGATCGAGAGGTTCTACGATCACGGCAAAGGAACAGTGTTGTTACGACTACGACGAAGTTTCGACAAGGGTGGTCGAAAGGCGTTCGACCACGACAACGCTGTAGAAGACGTTAGCAGAGAAGGCTACGACCACGGTGAAGGTGGTCGAAAGGAGCAGCGACCAAGTCGAGAAGACTAGTACGTGATCGGAAGAGATTGAGGCGATCGGAACTGGTCGTAAGCACTTGGAACCGATTGTACTTGATCCTCACCAGTCGTTAACGACTCTAACCGGTCGTGAAAGATCCTGGGAGGTCGTAAGACTTTCCAACAGTTGGTATCAGAGCTTGGTTAAACATGGCTGACATGGCGAAGCAGAGCGTGTCGCTGCAGTACCCGATCCTCAGCTCGGATAATTATCCGGTCTGGGCGATGAAGATGAAGGTCAACATGATCGCGCAAGGTGTCTGGGGCGCGGTTGAACCAAAAGAGAAGGACATGGTCCTCGATGAACGTCTCGACAAGATGGCGATGGCAGCAATCTATCAAGCCGTGCCCAACTCGATGATGCGGCAGCTAGTTGGCAAGGAGACGGCGAAGGAAGTCTGGACTACTCTGCAAATTATGCATGAAGGAGTAGGCCGAGTAAAGGAAGTTCGACTCCAAACATTACGGAGCGAATTTGAAGTCATGAAGATGGGGAAGAGTCAGACCGTGGAAGAATTCTCTGGTCGTTTCAATGAAGTCGTTAACGAGATCAAATCTCTCAGCGACGATCTAAAAGACGAAGTGGCGGTGAAGAAGTATCTACGAGTGCTGCCAGAGAAGTTTCTCCCAGTCGTGACTACACTCACGTACTCACAAGACCTCTCGAAGATGAAGATTGAGGAGGTGACTGGGGCGCTCAAAGCACACGAGCAGCTCCTGAAGAGTTACCAAGCCGACAACGAAGGACAAGGGTCCTACAACCAACAAATGTTGCTCGCTAAGGAGGACACGAGGAATCAAGACAATCCAGACCAGACAGACTCATATGGCCAGCAAGGTCGTGGATTTCAGTCCGGAAGAGGAGGTCGAGGTGGAAGATTTCAAGATAAGTCTCACATTCAATGTTTCGAGTGTGAAAAATTCGGCCACTACGCTGCCGAATGTCGAAGCCACATTCAGTGCCATAACTGCAAGAAGTATGGGCACTATGCTGCAAAATGCAGGAGCAAGAAGAAAGTCGAAGAAGTCAACATGGCTCAAACCTCTGAACTCATAGAACCAACGCTGCTGTTGTCGCACTGCACTGTTGAAGAACCGACAATGGTGCTACTGAATGAAGGGAAGGTGTTTCCTAGTTTGATGGAGAAGGGAGAGGAGTCTCGGGAACAGTCAGATTGGTACCTCGACAATGGAGCTAGCAATCATATGACAGGAACATATTCAATGTTTCATGAGCTAGATGAGAAAGTGCTCGGCAAAGTGAAGTTTGGAGACGGCTCAACCGCGGATCGAGAGGAAAGGGGACAATTCGTTGAAGTGCAAGGATGGAAGTCGAAGACCATTGTCAGATGTATATTACATACCAAGTCTTTGCAGCAATGTCATAAGTCTTGGACAACTGACCGAAGAAGGTTGCCGGATCGAGCTCAAAGATAATCACCTGAGAGTTTTCGACAACAGAGAGCGGCTGCTAATGAAGGTGCAAAAGTTAGCAAATCGGTTGTACAAGCTACCATTGAAAATCTAGAAACCAGATGGCATGCAAAGGGTTCTGAAGGAACCAGAATGTGAACAACTTCATCTACTGGTAGTCGAAGGCCAGCCTGAAGTCGTAACAAGCAAGTCGGGAGAGAAGCAAGTCGTGGCAGACGGCAGAAAAGAGCCTGTAGTCGTAACGAACAAGTCGGCTGAAGTGATTGGACGTGGTCGAGAGGACAATCGACCACGGCAAACGGTGATCGAACGTGGTCGGGAAGTGTCACGACCACGGCAAATGAAGACTGGACGTGGTCGAGAAATCGTTCGACCATGGCAAACAAGGTTTGAACGTGATCGAAACACATTACGATCGCAGCAAACCAGCGGTGCACGAGTAGTCGACTTCGAACGACTACTTGCACGAACAGGTCCCAGGATTGGCCCGGGTGGTCGAAGCATCAGCACGGATGGTCGATACCGACCACACGCTGAAGACAAAGTCGAAGCGAGTGGCACCGGAGGTGCTCACGCGCATGCAGATGGAGGGAAGCAAGGTGAAGTCGTACCAGGCGCAACTGGCGCAAAGGGAGGTCGAAGCAGCAAAAGCATGAGTGGTCGAGGCAAACCACATAATGCAAGCATAGTCGTGGAAATCAGAAGCTCAGGAGGAGCTCCCACGAGACCAAAAGAAAGCAGTCAAAAACCTGGAATTTGGATCCCGAGGTGGCGGGAGAAAGCACAGCTTGAAGGACGATGGTCGAAAGCAAGGACACACATCAGTGAAACAAGTCGCTGGTGGAGGAAGCATGAACCAGAGTTGGAGGAAGAAAACGGCCAAAAACAAAGGTTGTGGGAGCAGGTGCTCCAACCCAGGAAGTCCAGTCAAGAAAGAAGCAGGAGCAGGAGAAGGTCAATGTGATCAAGGAAGAAGATCGACATGATGGAAGCTGCTAAAACAAGATTAGGGAGAGAATGTTGGAAATAATCTTGTTTAGAAGTCGTACGCTAGTTTTTGAAGTGATCGAATCCAAAACGAGGAAGAAATCCGAAGTCGAAACATAGTAGAAGTTGCAGTCAGAAAAAGTAGAATTAGAGTCGGAGTCGGAGTTGGTTCTGTACTCGTAGTCGAACTCGTGTTGAAGTCGAAAAACCGAGTATAAAAGGGGGTGTAGTCCTGTAACTTTGATGCACCGCCAAGTTGAGAAATTGAGAAAAGTAAAGAGTCGGAAAGCCAAAACACAGAGCGTTGATTGTGTTGTGTGATTTCGCAAGGCGTGGTCGGAAGAACTCACGACCACAGTAAACGTGGTCGGGAGGAGTTACGACCACGGCAAAGTTCCCGCAGGCGTGATCGAGAGGTTCTACGATCACGGCAAAGGAACAGTGTTGTTACGACTATGACGAAGTTTCGACAAGGGTGGTCGAAAGGCGTTCGACCACGACAACGCTGTAGAAGACGTCAGCAGAGAAGGCTACGACCACGGTGAAGGTGGTCGAAAGGAGCAGCGACCAAGTCGAGAAGACTAGTACGTGATCGGAAGAGATTGAGGCGATCGGAACTGGTTGTAAGCACTTGGAACCGATTGTACTTGATCCTCACCGGTCGTTAACGACTCTAACCGGTCGTGAAAGATCCTGGGAGGTCGTAAGACTTTCCAACACTAATCTCATTTCCCTCTCTCCTCTAATATGCATGCGCCTGGTGTCTTCACGCCAGGAGTCTTCACACGCAAGTGGACCGAGGCTGTGCACTTGCTATCTTTGATTCTTCTACGGTGGTGATGGCGCTACTGCGTTCCGCGTGAGACACGCCTACCATCTGACAAAAGTCAACGCGATAGCACGCACTGCCACGCGAGGACACCGGCGACACGAGCGTGCTGCGGAGGAGGATGCACTGCCCCTTTTTTTCTCGTAATCAATCTAAACTTTATTTCTACATCACGATGACTATAAAGTATTTTTTCAACACCTCTCAAACTCTAGCACAAAAATTACATTTGAAAAGCCACAGGGTTAGCCTCCAACCCCATCTCTATTTATAGTCTAGGACACAAAACCTGAGCTTATCCTAAGCCCATAAGTTCCAATCCAATTTCAGCAAATAAGAGACCCGAAATCCTTCTTAACACGGGTTTTCTAAAATTCTAACTTTTCAACTCATCACATGTCAAAACCTACAGGATCATAGCTCCTGTAGTTTCTTCACGCATCATCCACCTTTGATCTCTACGTGCTCCAACGTGAGCCCGACCACCTCGTGACATCCTCGACCGCCTGGACCTCAGATTTCCCTCTCCTAGTCCCAGTCTTTCTCGTCACCGACCATGACCGTTTCCATGCTTAATCTGCATATGCAAAGACCAAAGAACGTTTTTCCAACAAAGTTATCTCCAACTTGACCAACATTAATCCACACACACGCAACACACCACAAGTAATATCACAGTCAATGTTGTTAATTATTCATCACCAAAAATTCTAGACCTAGCTACACAGTCTAACAATCTCCCCCTTAATGAATACATTGACAACACCTCAAGATAGTATGAAGAATTAGCTTCAAACAAATATAAGTGAAGAACTGAAGCCGAAAAAGCAATTTAAGCCACACATTCAAATCTCTTCAAAAACTCTCCCCTCAACACAAGAGAAGCAACTTTTAGCAAATTTCTCCAATTTCTCAAATATCTCTCCATTCTCTCCAATTTCCCCCCCTTTGGTAATGTAATCATTAAGAAACTTCAAAGAAGAATTAATCTAAGAAGAAGAAATGAGAATAAAAGTCTAGAAGCTTTGTAGATTATACAAGTCACTGCGTATTGTTTTAATAATGTAACCAAGCCATGTTTTTGAGTAGAGCTATCTAGATCATATAAAGTCATATATAATATAGCAATATCAAAACAAAGTTTTCAATATAATTAAGCAATTTATATCAATAACAGGCATCTCAATAATGACTGAACTAATTATAGAGAGCGCAATGACATATCACGATGAAAAGTCAAAGCCTAAAAGTGACGTAAATTTTTAATCTAGACGAGCTAGCAGTATCATATAACAACCTATTACTTCACGATCAATTCTAATGCATTACGGTCTAACATTGTTACAATTGTATAAGAAGTACAACTCTTTTTTTGATCTTAAGCATTAGAGTTGCATAACAAATAAAGTCTGTTTCCAAATAAAATCATATGTATTGTAGTATCTAGATATGTAATTGCATGGCAAATTTAACTAGCTCGTTTCATTTCTAACAAAAAAAAAGTCAATTTTTAGCCTTTAGTCATATGAGATCTGTGCTCTTCTTAGCGCTCTTGGGGTTCACCAAACCCAAGCATGATTTCCGTTTTCCAGTGGCCAGCGTGGTCTCAGGGCTCTGGGGGTGGCGATGCTGGTCTAGTCAGATTTGCAGGGCTCGTGGCTCTGAAGGCGGTGGTGCCACCGGAAACATCAGACTGATGCCTAGACATGCATACGGATCTCTTCGCTTGGATGCCTGACACCGACGAACTGTCGTGATGTTTAGGAAACATTAGGATCTGAGCGGCTACTTGTAGTCCACAGAAGTTCGGCCTGGGCCGGCTGTCAGCTTCATGACCATCATGCATCCATCTACGACATGTGTTAAGTATTCACATGGATAAAACAGTTTGAGAAGGAATCACAGAGTGATAAATAGTACCCCATCCGTTGAGAAATATAGGCCATATATTTTCACTTTTGCATAAAGATTAATGAGTGGTGAAAATGAGAAAGTTACAGGAGAAAATGACTTATGTACCCCTCGTAATTGTCTTCGAAGGATAAGAGAGAATATTTTGTGTAGTTGGTAATGAATAAATACATATGATAAAGAGAAAATAAATACGAGCATAGGAGGAAAAGTCTCACTAAATCTACATGTGAGGACCTCAGGCGCGAAACACCCAAAATCATCCTATGTGTTCTGTACTAGTCCCATGATCAGTGGTTAGTTCACATATTCACAACACCGAGATCATATCTATACACATCGTATATATTTAATTTATGACAAATGGGTGAATATATAAAGCGATGCGAGATAAAGCTTAGAATACCTGGTCGACTGGCCAAATAAATATCAGAGTCAAGAGTAAAGTGCAACAGAAACAAGTAAATAAGCAAAAGCATTCAGTGGTATGCTACCACAGCTCACAGGCAACCAACTGGGGATTAGGCCCTAGAAAAACCCGTCATCAAAATCTCTAGTGCTGAGGGCAAAGTACGCGTCGCTTGGCATGTATCTTTCTCCATTCTCTAATTAATAATAATTTAAGAAGGATTGAGTTCATTGTATACTCAGCAAGACTTTTTGTGTATCTCAACATACATACATACATACACACACACTAACCAGAGCGCAGGTGTAGAATACATGGACAAGTTACTGATATTTAATGAAGTTACCATTGGTTCTGAATGAAGTTATTGTCAAACATTCACAGTGCTAAAAAGTTATCAACAGTTCTGCATGAAGTTACTATTGGTAGCGAGTGAACTTATTGCCAATGCTACGTAGTCGGTGGTAACTTTCTTTATAGCCGATGATAACTTTTGAATAACCGATGATAACTTGATAGAGCCCAAAACTTCGCGTAGTGTGTGTGTGTATATCTCTATGCTAAGTTATTTTCAGCATGAAGCAACATTTATTTGCAATATTAATAAGTAGTAATTTGCAACGAATTGTAAACAACATTTGACATGTAATGAAATAACATTTATATAATATTAATAATAGTACATCAAATCCATTTACAACCTTCCTCGACTATGAACAACGCACAAATCTCACTCATGGGCATGACACACGATTAGACGTACATGCCACCCCATTATGTTCAATATAACAATTTTGAAAATAAAAACTATACCTATTGTGGTTGCATTCAAGCATGCTCATGATTGTGAGCAAGGCTATTTAAATAGTTTTTAATGCTCTGTAGAGGATGTACATCTTTACCCATTTGAGATAATAAGTTATATTATCGGTAGCATCACGCTTCCTTTAGCGTGTGACAAAAGTGATTATCATAGACCCGTCCTAACCTTGCACCAGCCTGATGAATGGACAAGCCTTCACTTAGATACCCCAAGTGAGTTGCATGATAGACCCTCACTTAGATGTGTCTGTACTCTAAATGAGCATTCACCATTGTATTAGCAAGCTTTGGTCGTATTACTGTGATGTGGGAGCCTCTACGAGCAAACCTTTACTTAGAATGCCCTTACTACTTTTACGCCTACCACAATGCAAGGCTAGATATTAGATAACTTTAATCAGCTAAAACCAGAACCCATATAGTATATGTGGTTGTATGGTGTGCCTTAGATGTGCAGTAATAGTGTTCGGTCCTTAACGACCAGGGCAAGAATCTCCCCTATATACATGCAAAGTTCTTCCTAACTTTTGACAATTTATCATATAACGCGTCCATGTCTAAAGACTAGATTTTTTATTTTATTTGATATCAAAGTAACAAAAGTTCCTCCTCTGGACCAACATTTTGAAGTCACCCATATCCATGCACAAGTTTTTTGAAAGGTCAAACTTAGTGAAAGCTATTGTGTGGCTAAGCATCTAGTCCATATCTCAGTGTAATATACCCAATTTGACATTAGCTATTGTCTAAATCATATCCTAAGGGCTTCAATAGTGAGGATATCAAATTTGCAAAGAAATGTAAGCACACAAACGGTTGTAACTACCATTTTTCATAGTATAGCAATTTAAATAGAAAATACACGCATGTAGTAATGGATTTTGCAAACAATCACTACTACAGAAGAGGCTGTACTGGACGGGTACATCACAGACGGTTCATACAGAACCGTCTGTGATTAAACTGCCACAGACGGTTTATACTGGCAACCGTCAGTGATATTTTCACAGACGGTTATTAACACGAACGGTCTGTGATAAATGAGACATCACAGACGGTTTGTATTACTTACCGTCGCGAAGTTCACGAGATTTGTGCTATTAACACGAACCGCTGTGATGTCTAAAATTATCGCGCGATTTACGTTAATAATCGTCAGGAAAATATCCGCACGATTAATCGGAACCGCTCGTGATAATTTTAGAGATCGCGCACGGTTGCGTGTTAATAACCGTCAGGAACTTTCGCGATGGTTAGTAATACGAACCGCTCGTGATAATCGAAACATCACGCATTTCGCTCGTATAAGAACCGCTGCGTGATATTTATTATCATGCACGATTCGCGTTAATAACCGTCTGTGATAATCACATATCACCAATAATTGGTGTGTGATAATCACGTGTCACCAATAATTGGCGTATACCCAGGATTTTGATCTCACCCGTCCATTCTCTCCACATCGAATGGCAGGCAGCAGTTCCTCTCTCTGCTCGGCCCTTATAAATAACGCCCCATCTACCTTTCCACCGGTACTCGTCACGCATGAGTTCATCCACTGTGAGCATATATAGTTGTAAGTGTGGTAAGTGTGTCTTGTTCACCCGCACCGTCGTTCCATTAAGAGTTCACTAGCTTGTTATCCTGTAATAGATCTAAATGTGTTGTCGTGCTTGCCTCTGTATTTGCATGTTCCTCGACGATGCCGACTACTGCCGAGATGTGATGTCCACTCCGACAATCCTTCTTTTTCCTGCAAAATTCAAGGCAATTTTATTACAAAAGTTCAAAAAAAAGACATTCCCAGATTCTTTGGTGAGCAGCCGACATAGCCGACTTCTTCGCTGAGCGACTATCCATCTGCTTCTTCCCACTTCTTTTCTTCATCTCTGGTCTCTGGATCACGTACGCCAGTAGCGATGATTCATTTTTGACACCCATTTGTCATTTGTGTAGCGTAGATGGACCGAAGCTGGATGTATATTGTAATTGTAAAATGACATAGGATCCTAGCTAGATGCGGGTATTTATAGTGAACTATCACAGGCGGTTTATCAAAAGAAACTGTATGTGATAACACATCACAGACGGTTCTATTGATATAACCGTCTGTGATAATATGGATATCACAGACGGTTATATCTATAGAACCGTCTGTGACAATATGCATATCACACACGGTTATATCGATAGAACCGTCTGTGATACCACTATCATAGACGGTTCGTTTAAGGAACCGTCTGTGATAGCTTATCTTTAAATACCCACAGCTAGGTCTGCGGAGTCCGCTCTCGCGCAGTCTCTTGTCTCCACTCTGCAGTGCCCCTGCTAGCTAGGTTTTGGTCCCTCCCACCGCCGCTCCCTCCCGACGCCGCCGGTCCCTCCCGACGCCACCTATCCCTCCCGACGCCCCTCCGACGCCGGTCCCTCCCGACGCCGCCGGTCCCACCCGACGCCGCTCCCTCCGAGCTTCACATGTATTTTATGTTATATGCTTATGTTATATGCTTCACATGTTATATGCTTCACATGTTGGAAGGCCCATAGCTCACTGCAGTTAGTTAATCATTAGAACTTTGTCAAAGGGCATAAAGCAAGTGACACACTCCAGTGTATCTTGTTCAATGAACTTGATGCACTGGTTTGTGTCACTTGATTCATAGAACTTGGATAAGCTGGGACCATAGCTCACTGCAGCTTAGTTTTTTCTTAGAAGAGAGATGGCGCCCACACGCTTCGCTGTCGCTCATCCGGGTCTCACGCTCCCAAGATTGCGAAACTAAACGTGGCCGAGGAGTATCGAAAAGGCCGGAGGGCCAATGACCATCACGGTGGTCTCTCGAATGGGATCCTCTGAACCGACAAAGCAAAGGCCATCATTTCGGACTACTGCGGGATAATTGGAAGGCAACGAGTCCCCATCACCATAGCAAGCTGAAAAGATTTGACAAAGGATCACAAAAATCAGCTATGGGAGGAAATTACAAATTTGTTCGAGATCCCAGCGGAAGTACAGGGACTCGTGCAACGGCAGGCGCTCCTCGCGATGGGAAAAGCATGGAAGAATTTTAAGAGCACTCTTGTGATGAAGTACGTGTCCAAGGATGTCACGCCCTTCACGAAGTATCCTTTCGTGTCGCCGGAAACATGGGAGGCCTTTCTGCAGATGAAGACGACGACCAAATTTGAACAACAAAGTGCGACGCACAAGGCTCTCCAGTCACAAAACACGCACCCTCACAGACTTGGCACTGCTGGGTACGCGGGTAAAATCTTGCAATGGAGGATGCAGGATGAGGTCGCAATTCGATCGGAGGCCTCTCCGCCATTTGCCAGGATCGCAAACGAGCGCGCTCAAAACTGGTTAAGAGCGAGGTCATCAACCACATCTTCGGGTGTCTCTTTCAAAACCCCGCAAATGAGGAAGTGTCCCAACGCCTGGTAAAATATGTTAAACAACATAGTTGTTGACACCTCTTAAACTTCATGGGTTCAAAAATAACATGATTAATTGCATCTTGCAGCAATCATTGACTACCGAATCTTCTCGTGGCTCCTTTGAAGAATATAGGGAGATAGATTTACTATCACAGGCCTTGGGAAACAAGGAGCACCCAGGTCGCACACGAGGCATGTGGGTTTATGTACCTTGGAGGCACAGATTTCCATATTACTCTGAGACATATAGGAGTAGGAAGAGATCCAAGGCGTACCGCAGCGAACAAATAAAACAGGAGCTTCATGTTCAACTAGAGGAACAACTATCTGCCTCACTTCAAGAGCAGACTGCCTCACTTCGAGGAGAGATAGATTCGTTGCGGGAAGAACTGAGACAAGTCCGCAACCAATCGCAACCCACTCCTACTACTATGGTACCCAGTCCCCCTCAACGTCGCAGTAGCTGCGCGTACACACCAATTTCTGAACATAGCGACGCCCACTTACCTATTGATGACATTCAGGTAATGTACCTCTTTAGAATGGTACATAGATATCTCTGGTGGACGCCTTAACTCATCTTGTATCGTTATGTAGGAGCCCATGCCTTGCAGCCTCAAAGTCGCTTGTTGGCTCTATTCCCGCTGACGCCGGGCGCGGCATGGTGTATCCATTGCTGCCGGGGGCCGTGCACGGTGTACAAGTAGACACCGGTTTCATAAAGGTCCGTGGACATGATTAATGATATTTTAAGACCGTCCCTCTTGAGAAGCCCCAACGAAGAGATTAAGACATTAGGGATGCCGCCCACACATTCATTCATGGCCCAAGAGGGACATCATCCTCGACATGTCCGTGCCACAATCTTCACATCCAGTGGCCCAAGAGGGACGTCGCCCTGGACCTGGCACATCGGCTCTGGTGGCTCCACCTCCACCTCCAAATCCAGTAAAGTCTATTGCATCGGCTCCCACTGAGACGCCACCGAGAACATATCATAAGCGAGGCTCCAAGGCCTCCAAGGCTCATGCGAAGAAAATTAAGCCGCGTCGTGTCATGGAAGTTTACTCTAGGAGTGTCGTTGGTGCCTGAGTCACAATTATCCCAGCTTGGTTTGATTTGAAATACATTGCATACCTGGTACATGGAGAAGTCCAACATGAAGCCAATCCAGCAGAATGCATTCACTCTGAAATATAAGGGGACGCATTTCCTCCACGACTCGGGCTACATCGTCGTGACATTCGAAGATTTATTCTTACTATTCAATCTCGACGCCTCACTTCTACGATGCTGGACACTGTAAGTGTACTGTACAATGAATACATTCACGTTATAAAGATAAATGTCATTACTCTTTCTTTATGTATAGATACATGATCCAAGAAGTCCGGCGATCGCGACGACCGGTGGGTTTCTTCGACCCTCACTTGGTCTCCGAGCAATCTATCAACACAGATGCATCCTTCGTGCAAGGTTACATAACGAGGGGATTGATTGCTCACACCGACAAGGAGTACGTCATGGTACCCTTCAACCAAGGGTAAGTGCTTCACTAGTTGCCACACATATGTTTCATTTGTACTTTACATGCATCACGAACTTAGGATTAATCACTATGACGACACACATGACTAGGCATCATTGGATTTTGATTGTGATTGTACCAAAGTGGAGCAAGGTAATATACCTTGATTCCCTCCTTAGGAGCAACCACGACTTCAGTCGTGTGCAAGAAGTACTTAACAGGTAAACTCATTTCCTCCATACATAACTCTATTGTAATATTTCTTTTGTTTGCCACGGCCGAGGCTAAGTTTTTTGAATCACGTTGGGCGTTTGCCGATTATGTTGCCCAAGGAGGAAGACACGACAAATCCAGTGACACGCTACGAAACAACACGCGATTTCTGGTACCCGCTACAACACAACAATCCTATATCATACTTTGTTATAATACCTCTAGAATTGACAATACCGATGTATGTAATTCTATTTTTGCAAGTGCCACCAAGAGCTACAGGGCAACGTATGTGGATTCTACGTTTGCCGCCATATGAAGGAAATCATGGATACTAAGATCAATGATCCAGAGGTTTGTCAGGTCCTTCCAATAATTATTATTTTCTGATTATATATATGTATTTATATATATGTATTTATATTACACACACATGCTCCTAGCGACAGCGGGTGGACTTCGACGAAAGTGCATATGATCTTGACAATCTAAATGCGACATTCGTGCAATCATCTCCCAATTCTTGCTAGCAGAGGTCATAAATAAGAGGGGAGAGTTCCACGCCGGCAATGGTGATAATTAGATGTTGAAACATTGGATTCAATTGTACAAATCAAACAATTCCTTCAATTGAATTCATTTGTCAGATTTTGTGTAACGATTTTCATTCTATATATGTATGTGATCTGCTGGCCGTTTGTTACATTCATCTGTGTATCGAATTTTGTTGTAATTTACTATGAGTTGCAATTAACTTATATCTGTCATTTATTTGTAATCTGCTTGCTTGCTTTCAGAGGGCATGGCTAGCATATCCGAGGCTAGCCAAACAACAGCAAATAAAATGGATGATGCACTTGGTATCGCTGCGATTATTCGCTGTTAAAAACCGTCTATGATACAATATCACGACGGTTTTAAAGAGTGCCGCTCGTGGTGTGAATGATATCACAAACGGCCTTTACTACTAACCGCTCAGTGATATACATAATATCACGCAGACGGTTAGTAATAAAACCGCTCGTGATATTGTGTATATCACGACGGTCTTTATTACTAACCGTCGTGATAGACGAGTATCGCGAGCGTTGTTTATAAAAACCGTCGTGATAGTCTCGTATCATAGACGGTTTTTACAAAACCGTCGTGATACGAGACTATCACGCACGGTTTGTTATAAACAACCGTCGTGATACTCGCCTATCAGCGCATTAAGTAATAAAGACCGTCAATGTGAGTTATCGCGCACGGCTCGAACCGCTCTGTGATAACCACCAACTATCATCGAGACCTAAACACCGGTTTAGGAACTGCGTGATGACGGTTCCGAACCGTCCTGTGATAGGGCTGTCTGTAGCAGTGAATATACAATAATTGAAATATTGGAATCAACATGGTCTAAGACGTGCTTAAATTATCCTAGTCTTAATCTTACTTAAAGCCTTCTCAGTCAATAATCTTGAAACTTTTGATCTTCATCTTTATCTGAATCTTGATCTTGCTCAAGTTAATGATCTTTCGAGACTTCAACTTCTAATTACATGATAAATGACCGTCAACAAAATGAATCCAAAGGACCGCAAAAGATCTAAATAAATCCAAAGAGAACTTAATTAAGTTTTATTAGGATTAAGTTTGGTGACATGAGATAAGATTCAGCGGATGAGGGATGTTCGATATAATCAAACAGAGCTTGAGCGAATGAATCATTGTTTTATTGTTTTCAAATTTAATAGCTTCTTTTATTGTTTTTCCATTTATTAAGGAAGTTCAAAGAGTCATGGTAGATATACAGATAGATGTGAGATCGAGATCGTCTGAGATACTAGGTAATATTTGTCGAGAGGGAGAGAGAGAGAGAGACAAAGATAACTGGAGGGTTTGAGCCTTGAGTTGTCGGTACATTAATTATTAATTTCCATTAGTGATTATAAATCCAGAGATGATGATTATTAATTATGCAAAATTGCTTTTTATTAAGATTATTTAATTAACAAAGTTCTTGGCATGAAATGACGTTATGTTATGTACCTTTTAGTGACGTTTGGATTTGAGGAAAAATATAGTTGCATACAAATTACTTTTGAGGCACATCCGATTCATGTGCAAGATATACTTGAATTTTAAATTGTATTTTAACTGATAGAGACATGAAGGTTAATTAATTTTCCTTTAACTTTAATGTTATGTACACAAGGTGGTATATTCCAATGATGTCTTTTTAATTGGCACAAAGGATTTGAGATACACATTAATGATATAATAATTGTTTTATTTGAGAAATTATATGTAAGGTGGATTTTAATTTAAACTTCAATATTTGTAGTGAAATGTTATTGATCTATTAATCAAATTATCTTTCTTAATCAATATTCATTATTTAAAAAGGGTCTCATGATTTCTAAGATGTATAAATAATGTCTATTATTACATGGATTAATCTTTTATCAATTATTCTCATAAGAATTGTCTTGCTAATTTCTTGGTTGACATGAAATTAAACAAGATTAAATTTCTAGTATTTTCTATTGGCACAAATATTCATTATAAGTTTCATAGCAAAGTTTATTCTTTTAATTAAACTAGTTATATTTTATGTGGTCTTTATGCTTCAATTCAAAAGATTATTAATTAAATGTCTTGTCTCAAATTAATTTTTATAAATTATTTTGCTAAACCAAGCAATAGATCAAGTTTAAATCTTTATTTTTTTTACCTTGCATGGATCTCTTGTTCCAATTTCAAGGTTCAACTTTTGATTGACATTTTTAGTTGTTAAATTATTTACCATTATATCCTCAATTGAATTTATGCCAAATAATTTGATCTCTCAGTCTCTCACCTCAATTATCACTAACTCCCACTATTTACTAATTATGCAAGCTACTTATTATCACTTGACAACAGGGGGGCCACCAGTCGTAAGAGAGAGGGAGATGCACAGTTGAAACACAGAGGAATGGCCGAACAGGGGAGGACAGGGCGGCTGATCGGTGCTGGTGTTCACCGGCAAGGGGTGGCCGGAGAATGGGAGGCGAGCCGCAAAACGGGACTCTGGGGAGTAGTAGAGGGCCATGGGCGGTGATGCAAGGGCCGTGGTGGTGTCACGGGTAAGCGCGGCGGCCGGAGGCGGAGCTGAATGCGGGGGCAGCGCCGGAGGTGATGGGGCAACGAAAAGGAGGGGACATGAGCACCATCAGGGTAAGGCAAAATCACCGTGGTGTTGGGCCGACCGAGGGGCACCAGAGAAGGCTGTGACGGAGTCCCGGCGCGCGCGAGGAGCAAGTGGAGAGCTCGCCGGCGAGGAAGGGGACACTTAGTGGTGGTTGGGATCACTGAGACCTCCAAATGAAGCTCCCGCTGCTGTAATCATTAATGGTGCGTCGAGTCGCGGAATGGCTCCAAGCAGCGATTCGGCCGGAGAAGAGAACGAAGAGGGTTCGGGTGGCCTTGAGATCGATTGGGAGTGGGAGAAGAAGTGTGGGGATGAGGCGAAGCCAGTACGGCACTTTATAGGGGCGAGGAAGCGCTTTGTGCCGTTGGCGAGCCATGATGGCACTGGTGCGGCTGGGTGGTGGCGTCGGCGGAAGAAAGGGGAGTAGGCGACCAGGGGTTGGCGCAATGCTTCGGCGGGTGTCATCACGCACACAATTCAAGAGCAGCTGGTAGGCGTGCTTACAAGGCGGCTCTGGCGGCGAGAAAAGAGGGTGGCAGCATTGGTGCCGGGGCGGGGATTGGAGCAGAGGGAAAAGATGGCTCGATGCAAAGCCGAGTTTTCGGGTGAGTTGAGGCAGTAGTTGGCGAAGGCGTGCTGGCAACATGATAGGACAGGGCAACATTGGGCCGTGGTTGCTCGGCCTGGGGCGCTACGGAGAAGACGGGAGCGGCGGCAGTGCATTGGGCGCGCGGGCGGCATGGAGCAGCGGGGTGAGCGGAGTGGGGGAGATGATGGCTCGGGGCAGGGGATGGTGCAAGGCCGAGATTCGCGGAGCGCGCGGAAGAAGAGTGGTGTAGAGCCGGGCTGTGGCGTAGGCACGGCATGGGCGTGGTCAGGGTGCACCGTGCACGCGGCGCGTGCGAGACGCGGTCTCGACACGTCCTGGCCGTCGTAAGCGGAAAAGAGGTGTGGTTGGGCTGAGGCAAGCCCACTAGATGATCGAGGCTTTGAATTTTGATTGAAAATTTTGAAATTTGCTTGAATTTGGATTCGGCTGAATTCTTTAAGATTTTTCAGATATGCCGGACAAGCTCCAAAAATTTTGAATGTTTTGTGGAGGTCCTTCACTACAACACAAAGGGTTATCGCATACGGTTCAAAACCCTCATCACAGACGGTTTCTGAACTACCAGAATGGCTTGCGGTTATCACAAATGGTTTATGTATCGTCTGTAAAAGTCGACTATCACAGATGGCTGCGACCAAAACTCATTTGGAATATGTAATACATCATAGACAATTCTATGTGATCTCTATAAACCCATAGTAAGAGCTTGGGCCAGCGGTACTGAACTGTTCGTGAAATGCATCTATGCAGACACCTGAGTTCTGAACTATACTCTATCTATTCTGATCTGTTGTATAAAATGTGTACCCATTTATGTCGTATATTTGCCATGTTATAATTGTAAATTTTGGCCATTTTGCCAACCATTGCAGTGTTTCACTTGACGATCTCTCAGTGAATCGCACATTCAACCATTCGTTGAACCAACGGTTGTGTTGTCTCGTGTCCAACCTCTAACTGGCTTGGATTCTCTTGGCATAGCATGTCTTTGTGCTCTTCAATATACGAGGACACTTGAATCATGTGTTGCAAGGCCGTGAAATGGGCTTGAGCGTATGTATCCAGATTAGGGGTTATTGCTTTCCTTCCAATGGTTCCGATACCCTCTAGCCTACCGTCGTGACAAGACAGAGGCACACCTATCAGTTCGACCTGAACCATGTAATCGACACATAACTCAATGACATCTTCAGTTGCATAATTTTCGATGATATTGCTCTCTGGCCGAAATCAATTCCATACATAGGACTTGAGAATTCCTATGTACCTCTCGAATGTGTACATATGACGTAGAAACATAGGGCAGTATATCTTTATCTCTTTTGCAAGGTGGACAATTAGATGGACTATAATATCGAAAAATAATGGAGGAAAATATATCTCAAAATGACATAGAGTCGTCACTACCTCGGCATACAGAGTATCTAGCCCATCAGGATTGATGACCTTTTGAGCAATTGCATTAAAGGAATAACACAGCCTCCTGATTGTTACTCGAACCTTGTTTGACAGAATACACAAAATACTTCTAATTGTAACATGAAACAATTGTGTCATTAGTACATAATAGTCATGATACTCTAAACCAATTAATTTCAAACCTTCCATAGAAACAAGTTTCTTCATGCTGGCGGAGTAACCGAATAGAACTTTCACACCATGTAAGTATTGGTACAGTTCAATTTTCTTAGCCTTTGACAAAGTGTAGCAAGCTGGGGGAAGATACGTTTGGCATTTATTAGTCTCTATCGGTGCTAACTCAATCTTGATGTTCATATCGACCAAGTCACATCGTGTGTTTACACCATCCTTTGTTTTGTCACAAATATTCAATAAGAGACTAATCAAGCTATCACATAAATTCTTCTCTACGTGCATGACATTGATACAATTGCAAAATTCTAGGTGCTCCTAATAAAGAAAATCTCAAATATTGATCTCTTCTTTCACTTGTTCTTCTTATGGGTTCTCAATTTACGTTTCTTTCCAAGCACAACATCGATATCCTTAACCATACCGTAGACCTCTTTCCCATTAAAAGGCTTTAGTGTTGAGTCGTCCTTTTTTCCATCAAATTATTTCTTCATCTTGCGGTATAGGTGATACCTTAGAAGGAACTTACGGTGATGCATGTACACAATTTTGTGTGAGTTATTCAACCACATACCTTCGATATAATCTAAGCAGTGCAGACAGGCTTTAACTCCTATTGTACTCAACCTCGACAAGTTACCAAGGGCAGGAAAATCATTGATGATGCAGAACAATATGGTATGCAGAGTGAAGTTCTCCCGTTTATTTACATCCCATAATTGTATTCCTTCGTTCCACAATGTCACAATATCTTCCATCAATGATGTTAGGTACACATCAATATCGTTCTAATTGCTTCAGCCCTTAGATAAGTAGTGACATCAAAAATATACTTCCGCTTCATACACAACTAAGGAGGAAGGTTGTACATGCATATATTCACGGGCCAGGTGTTATGTCGGCTGCTCATGTTACCAAAATGATTCATTTCATCTGATGTGTGAAGATCAAAGATGGATGATATGTGTTGGAGCTACGAATGTGTGGTCCAGAGGCCATGACACGTGACTTTTGGAGAGTCCAAAATTGGGTAGTGTGACAAAAGTTACAAAACTCGTGTTATGTAAGGGTTTTTGGTTTTTTATTTGTTGAAATTAGATAAGAATTTGTTTGGGCTTGAGATACTACAATTAATGAAATGTAATTCTAGTTGGCTCAAAAAGGTCATTATAAATGTGCTGAAGTTAATTTGAATGAAGCTTAGGAGGTCATTTTAGATGGCTCCTAGTTTGGATATGGTTTACTGAGACAAGCCATAATCAAGTGTCAATAACAAAGTGATATGTGTTGAGTTATGTAAATCTATATTAAGCTTTGTGTTTTAGTTTGGTACTTGTGTCTCACTTAGTTCTTGGTTCTAACATCTAGATTTAAACCAATATTTTTAAATGGCTATCTTCTTTAGTGAGATTTTTAGGTTAACTGGTCATTTTTGTGAAGCCCTGTCATGTACATTAATTTGCTTAATCACCTTACAAGCTTCTTTTGGCTTGCTTTGTTATATATGCATTCTTATGATCGGGCAAGCTTTATAAGAGCATGACTTTGTACATACCAATTCAATTGGTTTAAATAATGTTTTAAGTTTACATGGTGTGTTTGTATTTAAAAAAATTTGGATCAATGGTTCTTGGATGTGAGTTCTCTCTTTACCATTTCTTTCTTTCGTGCATTGATGCTTACATTGCCTAATGGGGAGAGTTTTGGGAGAGATTTGTGGATCAAAATGCTAAATGTTTTTCTGTATGCTTTGTAAGAGATTTATGGTTGTGGCTTAAAATGTCTTTTCGGCTTCAGTTCTTCACTTAGACCTGTTTGAAGTCATGTTATCTTGAGGTCTTATCAATGTATTCATCAAGGGAGAAATTGTTACACCATGTGGCTAGGTCTAGAATATTGTGATGATGAATAATTGATAATATTGTTTATTGATATTATTTAAGGCGTGTGGTCTGTGTGGACTCACGTCAGTCAATTTAAAAAGAACTTGTGTCGAGAAAGGATGTTGCTTTGGTCTTTGCATGTGTAAAGTAATTCAGAGGCGATTGTGGTGTACGGCGAGGACCGGGAGATGGCTTGATGCAAAATCATGGTAAGGGGGTCAAGGATGCTGGAAGGCGATCGTGGTTTACGGTGAGGATCAGGAAATAGATTGGTGCAAAGTCATGGTCAAGAGAGTCAATGATGCTAGAGGAGATGGTCGTGCTCGAGTTGGGGCGCGTAGAGATCAAAGATAGATGATACGTATTGGAGCTACAGAGGTGTGGTCCAGAGGCTACGACACGTTACAATTTTGGAATATACAAAATTGGGCAGCGTGACAAAAATTAAAAAGCCCGTGTTATGTAAGTGTTTCGGGTCCTTTATTTGTTGGAATTGGATAAAAACTTGTTTGGGTCCTAGACTATTAGTAAAGTAGGGTTAAAAGGCTAACCCTAAGGCTAGGGTTTAAAAGGTGTAAGGAGGGTACTTTGTAGTCATAAATATAATCCAGCAATAAAAAAGGGAGTGTCTATACAACATTCGACTATTTTTGAGGACAAAAATAGTCAGATTTTGAGTCGTTAGATGGAGATCCAACGCCCTAGATCATTTTTTTGGAGGGGGTCATTTTTTTTGCAGGAGGGCTTGTATGGGTGGATCCGTTTGATGAAGATCTAACGTCCCAAATCAATCTGACTGTTTTTGCCCTCAAAAATAGTCAAATGTTATATAGCAATACTCATAAAAAAAATAGATCTAAGAAAGCGTGTGGATTTCCTCATCTCTGTACGAGCGTCGTCAAGCTTCTCGCCGCAATGGAAGTCGCCGCTCGGTCATCTCTCCTCACATGTTCGATTTGTTTTTATTCGCGTGAACCAGGCTGAAAGTAACACCTTCAATTTGTTTTTAATCGCGTGAACCAGGCGAAAGGGACAGTAAATATAAGCATACGATACGAAGTAATATTGGCTTACGAAGTTATATTGGCTGCTGGGCTTTGCCGTTGCTCGTAAATTTACCATGATCATATATATAGGGCCTGTTTGGCAGAGCTCCACCACTGAAAAAATGAATCTGGAGCAGCAGATCCACCAAAAATAGCTCCACCGTGAATCTGGGATCCCACCATGGAGCTAGACAAAACTGTTTGGCTTGCACAGCAGCTCCAGATCTACGAAACTGAGTTTTTGGTGGGAATGGTCTGTTTTGCCCATGGGTTTTATGGTGGTATGGGATGGGGTGTGTAACCAGTGGCAAAAGGTGGGTAATTACCACCCAACTCCACGAGTAGGTATGAAACAAGGTTTCGTGGAGCACCCCTTGAGGCGCTCTATGGATTTCATGAATCTGGACCTAGATTCAGTATTTTGGTGGATCCAGATTTCGTGGAGCTGGAGCGTTTGGATAAAAATTCGTGGAGTGGAGCTGTTTTTGGTGGATCTGGAGTTGGTGAAGCTCTGCCAAACAGGCCCATAAGAATGAGATAATTGTGCCAAACAAACGAAGCACCCGCACCAAAAATATATATATAAAATTTTGAGAATTTTAACTTGTGATTTAAGCTATTTGACCGGTGTGTACCAATAAATATATAATATGTAATTTGGTCAAGCGTACGTCCAAAGGGACCCGTTCACCTCCATGATTCAGGCGTAACACACACAAATTTTCTTCCTAATTGGATGGCTACAATTTGAAATCCATATAACCGTGCAAAACTCTCACCTAGGGGTCAACTTCAGCCGCCGATCGAGCACGGCCGCCAACCGCCGATCGAGCGCCGGGTTTAGGCGGGCGTTCAGATGGTCTTTTACTTATGGTTTTTAATTTTTTTGGCTTTTAGTTGAGAAAATATCATGCGCAGAACGGGTTCTAGCTTCTGCAATAGAGAAGCTGAAAGCTAAAAACCATTTTGCACAGGGATTTATGCATGAGGATACCCTGCTATCTATGTACACATGCATCTAGGATCTATCAGTGCTCAAGGATATATTTGCAGCATGCATGCACCTGAGCACTTGCACACGGTGTTGCCATGGACGTGCCCACTCGCAGAAACACAGGCAAACACGCGCGGTGGAGAGAAGAGATGAGGAGAGCTAGAGCCCTGGAGGGCAGGGAAGGGTGGGCAGCGGCGGCAGCAGCCTGTGAAGTGAACAAAGGTCCTATTTTTTTTGGTAAAGGTTGATAGTTTTTATTTCCGTTTTTTGAGATAGAAACGGATGATAAAGATGTTGATGTAAATGATACATACGATTTTAGGTTCAGAAAACCATTTGAAGAATCTATTTTAAGAAATCATCACGTTTATTTTGATTTTTAAAGGAACTAAAAACAAAAAAACCAAAAGCCTAAAAAACGGCACTGAAGTTGTGGTTGTCGATGAAATCGCCTATGCACATGCTCCTTTGCCCAAACCACATGTATTGATCTAGTCCGTGCCTAGGACAAGGACTAGTTGGGTTGGTAACGAGAGCGAGCGAGAGGGGGTGCATGTGTGCGTGTGTTGCAACTTGCAACAGAGAGTGCGATGACAAAACTTCTTTACTCTCACTCACCTTTTTGATGGGTTTGGTAACTCGTATGTCTTCAAGTAGTAATTCCTTTTTTCAGAAGATTAATTCCTGGTATTTGCATGGATCAAAATGTCTGAAAACTATTTGAACTACTGCATGAAAATGATTTCAGTAGATATTCCTGTCAATAATGCTCTACATTAATAACAAAAGTTTATACGCCTTTGCTGACAGCTAATTATACAAGTAAATAGTCAAGCGTACTTGCTTGTACCTTACACACCACATACATTTTTTGGGGGAGGAACCATGTACAATGTTATCTCTAGTAAAAAAAAGTAGACCCTACTCATCGTCAATTGTATTTTACACAATATATGTAAATATATACTTTTTTTTAGTCCGCACATATGTACTTAAACCTTTTATTATCCGAGGCAACATTTTTCAGCTCCACCAACGATCCTATTAATTGTTTATTTCTCACATCCTCTCTTAGAAAAAGCAATAGAAATTTTGAACTGAACTATACCGTTAAAACTAAAATAATGATCAAGAAAGGCATGGTTTTATTCCAACCACACATTAAATTATTTTTGCTGTCTAACTTATTGTTATTTCCATTTATAATAATATAGGGATGACTGATGATTTGTCCTGATCTTTTATTGGCATCAACTTATTTGCCCTATAGTTGATTTCAATTGATTATTTGCCTTATCTTTCGCTGGCCCATTGATCATTTGCCTTTTTTATTATTGTGGCGTCCAACTATTTGACAATTTTGCTCTTATCAACTTATTTGCCCTATAGTTGATTTCAATTGATTATTTGCCTTATCTTTCGCTGGCCCATTGATCATTTGCCTTTTTTTTTTTTGACAATTTTGCTCTTATCTTCCTCCTCCCTCCTCTTCTTTCCTTCTTTCTTCTTGCTCCGGTCATGGCTGGCCCAGTCTACCTCCGCCGTTGCCGCCGACCGATGCCAAAGTAGCTCACCGAAGAAGTTGATGAAAAGGCCTTTGTCGACCTTACTCATGTAGAGGTACCCAGAGAGGCCCGCATGAGGATGGTGTCCAGCGTGGGGTCGTGTCGGATATCGGAACAACAACTCCTGGATTCTCTATGTAAATCGCACTAGTCCAGGATCAGCTAGTGCACACAGTAGACAATAAAGATAAATATCAACTATAATGACATTTATTAACTAAATATGGGAATGATTGCCAAAGTTTACATCCACAGCACATAAGCCAAATTTAAACATAAGCAGCAGAAGAAAAACACCGAAGCGGAAGAAGCCCAACAAGACTACCCACAGGTAAACGACAGTAAGACGTGGCCTACTCATCCAAGTCTTCACCGTAATCGAAGTCGTCTTCCTTTGTGTGGAGATAGCAAAGTGAGTACAAACTTGTACTCCGCAAGTCACACGGAGATATGCAATATAATGATAAAGGCAACAAAGGAAGGCATATAGGGTTATTTGAGCATAAAACATCATTTAAAGAAATATAATAAATAGATTGAAAATGTTGAATTTAATTCAGTAAATAAAAACAGTAATTGTAAATGAAATTAATACCGTTAGTGCAAGTTCCGACCAAACACTAACCTAACCACAGGCATCCCACCCGGACCATCTTCTCCAAAAGATTTTGTATGGATTCCGTCCATCCACACGCTTCCAATCACTCATGGATTACATCCATCCACAAGTTTTCAATCTCTAATGGATTCCATCCATCCATAAGGTTTTCATAAACCATTTTGAAAAACAAAGTCTGATCCGTGAAAAACTTTTACTCAGCTTGCCCATGACCGTGGGCACAACTATCCAAGATAGATTATACACTCTGCAAAGGTTGTACAGGTTTACCCACATGACATGATCATCCCATTTTGCCACTAGATTAACACACTTCCTTAGGTGTGCGGTGGAGAGATCATGACAAGACCTTTACAATACAAAGCCTTCAACCTGGTCAAGCCAACACTAAGGTTTGACCCCAGAAAGAATCTACCAGATCGGGACCCCCTCTTGAGCCGAGTAAGACTTTTCATGGCCCATGCCACACTCACTTTCAACCTACGATGAGACTTGGGTTGGGACCCACAAATTAGTCAACTAGGACTATCCCATACCAGCCTTATGGTAGTACGATATGGCTTTGCAATAGTAGCTCACAGACCCCTCGTGCGCGACAATCAACATTGCGTCTCCGAACAACAGTGCATGCCTAAGTCTAAACCAGATTTTATATTTTATTTTGAAATACTTCATAATCCTTCTTGACTCATCGAAGTCAAGAATACATTTCAAAAGCTTATCATTTTATGTGAAAAGATATCACAAACCTAAAGTTAAATTTATGCCGGTCTAAGCATGTACTTCAAAAATTCTCTAGCCATTCTAGTGTACTAACTAGAGTTTTATTCTAGGGTGACAAGATATAATGTTGTACAAGGTCAAGGGTGTCAATAACAATTGGGAATTAGCTAAGTTTAAAACTGGAATTGAAATACTTGGATAAACATATGCATGCAATATAATTTAAAACAAGATAATTTTATTTGTAAACTGGGATCAACATGATCAAGGTGTGTGACATGCCTTGTTCTTTAGTTGGGTGCAAATCGTCGTCGAATAATTCTCCGGAATCATCAAAGTCTACACGTAAAAATACCAAGCAAACTCAAATAAAATCCAAATAAATTCAAATAAACTTCAAATATTTAACATGAGGGTAGAAATGGATAGATTAGAATTTTTGATGAATTTAAGAATTTGAATGGGTTCAATCGGAGCTAGAATGAAGGAGAACAGGCTCTCGGAAGTTTGAAATCAGAGAAAAAGAATAAACCAGATTTTCTGGAATTATTTTCTATTAAAATGGGATTTATGATGTCAGCAGGGAATTTTATTTTTTGGCTGAATTATTTTTCTCTTGGAAAATCAGATTTATGACGTTAGCATGACGTCAGCCCTGGGGTGGACTTTTCGGGCAGAGGCTGACATGTGGGCCCGCCTTTCATGGATCAGGTCTAGGACCAGAGGGTGGCTGAGGTGGCAGGAAGGGTGACATGGTGCTGACATGGCAGGTGACTGGGCTATTTTACTGACATGGCAGCCAGGTGGCGTTGACGTGTCCACCACGTGGCTCGGGAAGGCTTTGGTGCTGACGTGTTAGTACACGTGGTTGCCACGTGGGCATGAATGCTAATGTGGCGGCCAGGTGTGTGCCACGTGTGTGCCACATGGACGGGAAGCTAAAACGGATGCTGACCAAGCTCATGGATGCTGGTGTGGCGGCCTGGTGCTGTGGTTGTGTGCCAGGTGGTCCTACGTGGCATGCCACGCAGGCCGCACCACTGATGTGGCTCAGGAGGCTGGCTGGTCTGTTGACCGTGCCTATTTGGGCTTATGTGGCATCGATGTGGCTGGCCGCGTGGCTGCCACGGGGTTGGGCCGACTGAGGTGGCATGGTCACTGGCGAGTGGCGCACGGGGACCGAGGGGCGCAATAGAGAGAGAGAAGGATAGGGAACTCGGGGTGGGCACGGGTTTTACTGAAGGTGGTTGAAGGTGGGTCGGCGATGAGGGAGGCGGCGGCATCGCTCGGGTCACCAACAAAGATGGGGCAACGACAATAAAAAGGCCCGACCGAGGGGTGGAGGAGCTCGAAAAGGTTGCGGTGAGGCCGAAGGAGTCGGCGGCGGGGCACGAGCATGACCAAGGCGGTGAGGAGAGCTTGCTAGAGTAAGAGCAAGTGGCGGAGGCAGAGGTGCACAGTGCGGGGGTGGGTGGAGCTTGGGAGAGGGAGAAGAGTGGAGGGAAAGTTGGTGCAGAGGGAGAGGGGGCTCGGGGGCCTTTTATAGGGGCGGAGGGGGAGCGTGGGCGCGGGAGTTTCTCGTTGGAGGTTGTGGCAGCGGCGGTGGTGATTGCGGGAGGAGAAGGGAAAAGTGGGCGCGGAAATGGGGAGGAGATGGCGTGGGTCACTCGGTGGAGATGAGAGAGGAAGGAAGGGAGGAGTCCGAGCGGGCGAGGTGGCGGCGGGGTTGGCGGTGCTCGCGCGGGGAAGAAGGAGGAGGGGAGGAAGAAGGGGGCAGCACTAACAGGCGGGCCCGGGGCACAGAGAGAGAAGTGAAAGGGAGGTAGCGGGCATGATTGGGATGATGCCACGTGGCGACGGAGCGGATCGGGTGGCCGGAGAGAAAAGAGGGGTGGACGGGGGAGATGGGCTGGGCAGTGGCGTGGGCTGATCCGAGCCGCCCACGTGTCGAGCGGAGAGAGAGGGAAGTGGGACGTCGGTGGCGATGTGGGTGCATCCTGGCCGTCCACGCATCGGCCGAAGGGACGGGCGGGAAGATTTAAATTTTATTTTGGATTTTGGATTTTCATAAAAGCCCGAGAAAATAAAAAGGCTCAAAAAATAACAAATAAATTCCAAAAATTCCAAACAAAATTCATAGAAGTTCCTGGAGATGTTTTGTACTTAGGTAAAATATTTCCAACTTAATTTAGATAATATTTTTATACTTAAAATACTTTTAATTTTAAAATTAGATTTTAAACTCCAAGAAAACGCAGAAAACCAGATAAAAGCCAAATAAATCCAAATAATTAATTTAAAATAGGATTTTTGCATAAAATAAAAATATCCATTTATTTAATAATATATTTAAATTTTTACTTAAACTAGTAAGGTGCCCGTGCGTTGCAACGGAATCCTAAAAAAGGTGAGACATGGGCATAGACTGTACAATTAATATTTTTTTCACATGCATGTCAAGCAAAACATATCTATGCAAACTAAACTCCCAAATGCAACATAAAATCTCGTAAAAAGTTACTACATGTGTAAAATATCTAAAAAAATTATTGCATGTTATAAAATCCCAAAAGCAACATAAAACCATCTTAGCGGTCAGGTCATTGAAATGCCTCCGCCATCACTTTGCAGTCGCTTGTCAAGAACCATTGATAGTCCCCACCTTGATATTACCTAGCTAACCAAAATGCATTGCATTCTAGCATCAAATATCCAAACTCATAACTAATTTTTGAAAGATTCGGTTCGCATATATTAAAGCCATTTAAAACTTATGTTCCTCAATTCAGCATGGATAATACAAATATTGACAATTACGAATTGAAGAATGGCTTGTAGATCGCTCAAGGAAGAGGAGACATACATGTGGAAGAGCACCCTCTATCTTGACGCAGTTCTCAAACACAACACGAGAACAAATCGTATAACATTTTGCATGACTAAAATAAAAGTAAAGTCTCATATAAGCATCAAGGAGCACAATTAGAATTTAGAAAGATTGTCCGACCCTCTCATACTCGGCGGACGGTTCTAAAACACAACACTTAGAACAAACCATATAACATTTAGCATGACTAAAATAAAAGTAAAGTCTCATATAAGCATCAAGGAGCATAATTAGAATTTAGAAAGATTGTCCGACCCTCTCATACTCGGCGGATGTTATTGTGTTTGTTATTGTGTTTGAGATTACCTGTTGCCGCGGATGTACATTACTTACTATATAATCGAGCCAAGAACCTAGCATGCCATACACGTTCAAATCAACAATGCGAAAAATGCAAGGACAATTCGAAGCTATGAAGCAAATAATAGATGGATAGCATGGTAGCTCTGATAGATGTATAGCAAATGATTTCAACCATGGAGAAAAGCAAATGTCAGACATACTAATCCAATTTTCATTGGATTCATGGACTTCACTAACTGTGAAGGTAACAAGAAACTATAAGTGAAAATACTTCACCAGAGATATGATTAAGCAATTAGCTTGCCATATATACATCTGACAACTAATTGTGGGGGGGGGGGTATGAACATGGACATTCATACTTTCCTAAGGGAAACTGAACAAACATTGTCACAATTTTGAAGGAAGGTATATTATAGACTCATCAGATGATCTTATAAACTATCTACGTGTGTCGCATCCCTCCAAACATGTAGGGATGTTTCTCAAGGTTAAATTACATGTTGCAATTAATCATCTACTATGATTAATTTTAAAATAACTGATGGGCCAAAAGATGCTCTAATCTAACAAAGAGAACACACTATTTTTATTTCAGATTATTACAAATAGCACAAACCCAAACATGTTAGCTCTGGTGTGTAGAGGCGATGGTCTCATGCATGGCCAAGTAGTGAGAACATGCACAAGTCTATTAAGAGACAAAATATGATAAATATTCTTATCCAACTTTGGAAAAAGGCATAAGTAGATCTTCAGTTTACTTTATATACATTATGTGTATGCTTGTACCAGGGTAAAAAGGATGATTAAATAACACTCTTGACATGGTTGATGTTAGCAGGCTGGGACCCCACATCAGAAAACAACTTTGCTGCAGATAGCTTTTTTTTTTGAAAGCCAGCTTGCTGCAGGTAACTAAGCATTATGGGGGCAATGTACCTTTATCTTCTCTTGAATCCTTGCCCTTGCCTCTTGATTATCTGATTCTTCCTCAATCTCTACTGAAGCTACGGATGCCAGTGCAAGCTGAGCAACATAATCTTCAAAATAGTCGCTCCCAAAAAGCATCCCAAAGATAGCAGTTGGATCGATCATGTTATCCCTGAATGCCATTATAAGATATTCAGTGGCGCCATCAAGTAAAAATCTTAACAGCAGGATGATTAGCTAATACAATGTACAAGCGACATGCAAGTTAAAGCTCAGATTGTTTGTGGCCATTGGATTTTCTGTAAAATCTTGGGTAGTTCTGTAAGGTGCCCGTGCTTTGCAACGGATTTTATTTAAACGTTACCATAAATTCTAAACTCACATTATTTCATTAGTAGCTAACTAACAAAAATCATGGATATCACAATTGGTGCCGCTGAATTTCAAGAATCATATAATTCTCTCCACTACCTTGGAGAGATATGCGCACCATATCACCTTGAAGATGCAGTTCTCCCAATCAACCTTTGTATTTCATGCACATAGCAATGTACACAGTACCCTTTTACAACCTTTTCTGCAACCAATATAGAATCAACACATAAAATTCAAATAATATACAGGTTTTATGCAAATGCAATGAACACAAGGTCTGAAATTTCAAGTCAGCGCTTTAACAAACAAAATTCGTACTATTGTTTTCCATTTCTCCCACTAGCTGCCAAAAGCATATATGGCCATGAGTACAATAATTTTCAGTGCAAAGGAAATGAACCATAGATAGCTGTAAAAGAATGAAAGAAGGGATTATGGCTACATGATGTACCTCAGCAGCCAGAATCATGCCATGCAAAAGATATCCGGTGCCAATCCAAGTTCTTGTCCAATCACCAAATTCCCGGCTGGATCCCATCACAGCACTGATCACCAAGAAACAACAAAGAGCATTAAATAAAAAGAATAATTTATTTTTTAAAAAATATTGGGTTGGCCTTGAGAAGGTTGGGTGCAATGGAAATGGCTAAAACCTACTGTGATACAATTAGCTAGGAGGTAAAGCAACACATATACTTGGCATTTTCTGCAATATGCATGCATACTATGTCAGGGAATTATACCTTGTGGAAGTAAGCAACAAATATGACATACAATAGAGCAATAGATGCTATCAATTTTCCATATAAAAAAGATAGTGTCTATAAGTACGAAAACTATAAACTGGCAGGAATGAATTTCAAAACCAATAAAAATATATATACAACTGTCTATGACCTTACCAATACCATTAACCACGATCACAATTCCTTCCTCTTGGAGCTACTAACTGTTATGTTCCTACCTTTCGGTCCATGGCCATGACACATCCTATTCCATAAAAGAATACAGGTAGCACATTTTTGAGTAGACATAAAAGGATGCCCCCAAGAAAAAAGAAATTACATGGTGTGGCTAGTCTAACCAAAAAGACGAAATGTCCAAAAAAAGAACCGACAAGATCCAAACACCATCCACCTATGATGTTGGAGGGCTCATCATCTACATGGTTGCTCCACAATATTGATACCTCTAAATGATTTATAGGAAATTTGCTAAGAACATCAAGACAAATGATGAAAACCTCCTCTCCTATATTTGCGAGAAAAGCATTTATTCAACTATACTAATGAATAGTTCACTGCATACCCCAACTACTCTAGCTAACTTGATCTCAATGTCACACTCACACGGAGGACTGCACACAATACTCCAAATGAAGAAATGCCTATTTATCTTTTTGTTTGTGACCTAACATATCTTAAATAAATCTTGAGAAATTAGTGACCCATTAACATAACTCTATGCTATTCGCAAAAAAAATCTCACTGGAAGCAGTATGGTGCCTTTCGTAGGAGCAACACCCTTTTCATCGTGCCGAAGCAACCTAACCTTGCCTTCCTGCAACTGGCATCTTCACATAACCTGCAGTAATGAAATAGTAGCTACAAACACTATACAGAAAAATCAGATGCAAGGATGAAATAAAGTAATAAACATGGAGAAGATGAAAAGAACAAAGAGGGAGGGTCACGTGCAGCTATCGTCTCCCCATCCCCTACCTCGACACCAATGACGGCCATGCCCAGCGTGCTCTTCGATGAATAGAGGATCGAGCACAGGAAACACACGTGCAGGTGGGGCGCTACGGCTGCTCAGAGAGCACGGGCTTGCCTCCTCCCAACGCTTACTCGTAGGCTGCTTGTGGGGAGCCATCCCCTCCTTTGGTTGTGTGCGCCATCACCGTCCTCTAAAGTGGGCGCAAATGAAATAAATGGGAAACAATGTAAATCAAGGAAGCAAATGACACAATGTAACTTATAACAGATCTTAAGTGTTTATATTTACAAATGAAATAGGGAAACAATAGCATAATTGCTAGCTTCTGTGCTATTCAAAATGTGTAGGACTTTGATCAGTTACAATATTTCTGCTGATTGATACCAAAATACCCAACAATAAGTCATTCTCACTTGCTCTAATTAGTCATGACATATAATTGAGTGACTGTCATTAAAAATTATGTAACTATGGCATGGATAACATGAATATACCTGATAGTAGATAGCAGCAGATAGCTTAACGCCGGTGGCCGGCCTGAACTATTTACTAAGCAGAGAAGCCACAACCACAGAGCAATTGGCCCCTTGCTGGTTGCTGCCCCACACCGGATCACCGAACACTGGGCATTGCCCCCTTGCCGCCGCGCGCTCATGCCGTCGACTCCACCTTCTCGCCCATGCCCAGTGAGCCCAACCGAGGAGGAGGAGGCGGCGGAGTGGAGGAGCGAGGGAGGAGGCGGCGGAGCAGAGGAGTAGGGGGAGGAGGAGGCAGCGCGGGAGGGAGGAGGGAGGGGAGGCGGTGGCGCGGGGTGGGAGGAGGAGGCGGCGGCGGCGCGGTGGTGGGAGGAGGAGGCGGCGGAGCGGAGGGGTGGGGAAGAGGCGGCGGCGGCGGGGTGGGGAGGAGGAGGCGGCGGAGCGAGGGGTGGGGAGGAGAAGGCGGCGGCGGTGGGGGAGGAGGAGGCGGCGGCGCTGGGTGGGGGGAGGAGGCGACGGCGGAGCGGAGGGGTGGGGGGAGGAGGAGGCGGCGGAGCGGAGGGGTGGGGGGAGGAGGAGGCGGCGGTGGAGCGGAGGGGTGGGGTAGGAGGAGGCGGCGGAGCGGGGTGGGGAGGAGGAGGAGGCGGCGGCGGAGCGGAGGAGCGGGGGAGGAGGCGGAGGACGAGGAGCGAGGGCGGAGTGCAGCGGAGGAGTGGGAGGCGGCAGCGCGGGGTGGGGGGTTGGGGGGCGGGGGAGCAGCGATAGCGCCTCGGGCGTAACTTACGCTACATGGGGGGAGATCAGAGAGAGGAGAGCGGGAGGAGGCCCACGCGTCGGCAGAATGTTTTTTAAGGACGGACAGTGAAGTGAGGCCGCACCAACCACCAACTCCTTCTTTTTAAGGAGTAAAGATTACTTTTCAAATCCAGCCTTTTTAAAAAGCAGAAAATCAGGACAAAACAAAATCTCTGAAATTCAAGCAACCAATAACACTTGATTTTATTTTTTAAAAATTTAATTTTTAATTTTTTTACTGAAAATTTTGAAATAAACAGTTGGGCTTTTACAGGCCGCAATCATCACCGATGATGGTGGGCATGCGGAGCGTGAGGTTGGCGACGAGGCCACAAAAGTGTTAGAAACTTCGACTACGACCACTCTGATTTCAACCACGGCTGCTACGACCACGCTTGCTTTGACCATGTTAATGACCATGGTCGTAGTAGATGTGGTCATAGCGGTCGTGGTCAAAGTGACCATGGTTGTAGCGGCTGTGGTCGAAGTTCCTAATACTTCCGTGGCCTCGTCGCTGACCTCACGCCTTGCATGCCCACCATCACCGATGATGGCTGTGGCCTCACGCAGGATGCCATCCTCATGCGGGCCTCTCTGGGTACATCTACATGAGTGAGGTCAATGCAGGCCTTTTCATCAACTTCTTCGGCGAGCCACTCCGGAATCGGTCGGCGGTGACAGCAGAGGCGGACTAGGTCAACCATGGCAGGAGCAAGAAGAAAGAAGGAAAGAAGAGGAAGGAGGAGAAAGATAATGGCAAAATTGTCAAAAAGGAAAATGATCAATGGATCAGCGAAAGATGGGGCAAATAATCGATTGAAATTAACTATAGAGCAAATGAGCTGATGCCAATAAAAAAGGGCAAATCATCAATTATCCAAACAATATATGAGCACATGCCGTAATTCCTCTCTCACTGATTTCATCAAGATTGATTTTATCTAACTGATTTCAATAAGAACAAACTTCACATGGCATTCTCAAGCATTTATGTAACTCCATGTTGAAGTTTTGCTGCAAGCATGATTACAAGACTACATGTATAAATGATGCAAATGATGAATTAATTCATCATTGCAAAGTGCCATGTTGTTGAGCTCAGCTTGACATCATACGAGGTATATGCGGCCTGCCACATGCATGTGCTTTCAAGTAAAGCTTATACATCAAAAGTTAGGTGCTCTTTTTTTTGGAAAGGTGTGCAAGAGGCTTGCCATATATTAATTCACAGGAAGAGTTAGAGGAAATAAAAACACGGAGAGGAGATATGGCCCGGAGTTGGCCTAAAGGAAATGAAAAAAACTTAGTTTGCTACAAGGGTGATTGAGAGGCCTACAAGCTTGTTTGCTCCCGCTAGCACCCAGGCACTAGCCTTATCATTAATTGCTGTGACCAAGAGTAATGGGGCGGTCTCTTTCGCCTGAAACACACTGGCATTCCATTTCTTCCAAATGTGGTAAGAGACGAGCATTACTAGCGATGTCGTTGCCTTTCTGGGTGCACCAAGCTTTAGCACCACAGACTCCCATCAGTCTTGGACTGAGCTGCCAGTCCTACAGGAAGCCAAGCTAATTGAATCACAAGCAGTCCAATGAGCTATGGTGGTCCAGATTCTTCTGGTGTAGCAACACTCAGCCAGGAGGTGTATGGCAGACTCTAACTCTTGTCTACAGAGTGGATCTGCCATCTATAGCCTATTTTGAATTTCTAGCCAGGCAAAGATTTTACGTTGTTGTGGTGCCCAAGTCTTATAGACTAGTGGATTCATTGTGGTTTGAACTTCCCCTAGAAGTTGCGCTCTGTAGGAAGAAGTAGCTATGTACTCTCCATTGGGAGTTAGCTTCCATGCAATTGTGTCAAGGATATCATCACATAGGGTTATGCTTGAAGTGTATCCCTAGATGGAGACTAGCTCATGCATGTGTTGTGGGGTAAGGTCCCATGTCCAGTTGATATCATGTAGCCAGTTGTTTCCTGCTAGGGTAGCACTTAGATTATGGTTTTTCATCGTAGATGCCCTGTAGATGGTGAGGGTGATATCGCAGAGTTTGTTCCCTTTGTTCAAGTTAAAGTCCAGAAAGATGCCTTCATTATGTTGCCTATCGTTATAATAGTGGCCACTGCAAAGAGGCGTCGGTCTTGCTAAGGTTTAACTTAAATTCCCATTGTTGCCATAGCCACCTTAGCCAGAGTGCCCTAGCAAAGCATTCTATGTCAAGAATACCAAGGCTGCCAAGGCTTGTTGTTCTAATCTGGCCCAAAGGAACTATGTCGACCATTTATTCAAGGACCTGATCACACATTTTGGTGGCTTGATGGTCGTGAGGAAGTAGGTAGATTGTGCTATCAGGTCTGATTTGACTAGGGTCTTCTTGGCCACTAGGGTGAGCAGCTTACTAGTCCGACCTACTAAGAGGTTAGCATACTTGTCTTCCAACGCTTGGAAGTCCACCCTTCATAGTCTTTTATTTGCAAGAGGAAGACCAAGGTACTTCAAGGGGAAGGACGCAAGCTAGGCAAGTAGGCCATGCAATACCCCTTGTAAATTGATGTTGTTGTTGTTGATTGGCACCACCTGGCTCTTATGGAGGTTGGTGTGAAGGCCTACGATGCCCTTGAACTTGTGTAGAATTCTAACCAAGGTGCAGATGTCCTCTTTCTTTGGTGCTAGAAAGATAGTGGCATCATCGGCATGAAGGGAGTTCCGAAGGGCCGCCACGCGCCACCCTAGACGCCGCAAGCCCCTAAGGTGCGTTGCAGTGTTGAGGATTTTCCGCAATGGGTCTATTGCTAGGATAAAAAGGAAGGAGGATAGTGGGTCACCCTGTCACAAGCCTCTGTAATGCTGAATACACTAGGGATCCCATTGAGGAGGACTTTAGAGGTGGCGGTGGAGAGAAGGCAAGAGATCCAGTCCCTCCATCATGGTGGGAATCCCCTGTTTTGTAACAGGTTGAGTAGGTATTCCCAGCAGATCAAGTCAAAGGCTTTTGTGATGTCAAGCTTGAGAAGTAGGGACATGATTCTGTTTCGATGGTGTCTTCTAGTAGGTTGCATATAGTATTTGTCTTGGATGCATCTACCTCTGATGAAGATGCTCTAACTCGGGGAGATTAGGTTTTTCATGAATGGGCCTCAAGGCCAAGATTTTTGTAAAAATTTTGGATATGCTGTGTATGAGACTGATAGGTCTACAGTCTCCTATAGCTTGGTAGCCATCCTTCTTTGGTACCAAAATCTGGCTTGCAATGTTTGCACCAAGGAAGTTGTTGATTCTCAGATTGAAGAATGCATGTAGGGCAGCCATGAAGTCACGCTTTATGATGTCCCAACATTTGTGGTAAAAATTCCCATTGAAACCATTAGGTGCTGGAGCCTTGTCAGCCAGCAGTTGGAGGATCGCGGCATGTGCCTCCTGTTTAGTGAAGGTGTCGGCTAGGGTGTGCAAATCCAAATGGGGTAGCTGGAGGGTGTCCTAGTTGAAGGATACACCCATAGGCTGAGTCTAACCCAAGATCTAATTGAAGTGATCGAGGAGCACATTTTCTTTATCTTCATGAGACACAGCCCAACCCTGACTTGTTGAAAGTCACTTAATAAAGTTCTTCCTCCTGCAGGAGTTTATTTTGATGTGAAAGAATTTTTTGTTTGTGTCTCCTTTGCAGAGCCAGTAGATTCATGCCACCTGCTTCTTTTGAGATCATTCAATCACTGCTAAGCATACCATCCTTTTCTTTAGGCACACTCGAAGGTCTGTTTCTTTTGGCAAGAGAGGTCAATTTTCTTGTGCGATATCAAAATGTAGGATGATCTCTCGGACCATATGTAGCTAGAGCTTATTGAGCGGGAAAATTCTCTTGCTCCAAATTTTTAGCCTTCTCACCTTGTTTGTCAGTTTATTGTTCAGCCTTAGGATTAGGTCAAGTCCTAGAGTTGGTTCCCCCAATGCGTGTTGGACCACTTGGAGGAACCCCAAAGCCTTTCCAAAAGTTTTCAAAGCAAAAACTTTTTGGCAGCTGTGGCCCACTTGTATTGGACAGGAGCAAAGGGCAATGGTCTGAGTGGGATGTAGATAAGGCGTGTAATGAATGTTTGCTAAAAGATGTGTTCTTTGTGATATTACAGAAGAATCTATCTAGTTGAACCAGAGTTGGATTGGCTCTTTCATTTGTCCAAGTGTATCTGTGGTTCTGCAGGCGTACCTCCTTCAAGTCGCAGATGTCGAGTGCATTACAGAATCAGGTCATAAGGCGACAATTGAGATTTAGGTTATTTTTATCATCGGCTTTGTAGATGATGTTAAAATCACCAAGCAGGAGCCAACCGATGTCGTTCGATGGTTGGAGTCATGGATTTCTGCTAGGAACCCCCTCCTTGTCACTATCAACAGTGGGTCTGTACACCATCGTTAAACAGTGGCGGATCCAGGATTTTACCAAAGGGTATGCCGCACCAAAATTTTCAGATGCAATTCGGTAAATAATTGTAAATTTTGCACCGTAGTTCGGTATATAGGCACTAAATAATATGATAAGTCTTAAATTCAAGAATTAAATTGGAAACTTGCACAAATTACAATATAAATAGTTCAAACACCATACTAATAGTTCGGTATATACACAAGCAAAGAGCTCGTTGTTCTTTATGTGATATGTCACTAGACTCATCAGCTAAAATTGCATAGGGCTCATCACCAAGTTCTTCAATTATTTTCTTTCTAGTTTCTGTGGCACAACAGTGAATAATTTGCTTTTATATCCTTGGGCTAGTTAAGGTGCAATTACCTGGAGCATTGTTCAAACACATACTTGCTCACTTCTTCCTTTGCTTCTGCAAGAAACTTCAAAAGTTCAAGGATTGCTCCGGCCCTGCAAGAGAATAAAGAATATTATATACCATTTTGAAATTTGAATGCCAGAACTTTTCTTGGCCATATGCTTCTGTTATAGAAGTAATGCAAGATCTGTAGAATGAAACAGTGCTTATTTAGTAACTCCAAATAAATTCTTTACAGAAATGATTTGATGACTGCTAACAAAGCAACAAAGACATTACAAAGCAAAAGCATTTCAAGTAAATCAGTTCTCAGCTTAGTTACCGCATGACGCTGAGCCTCAAACATCTGATGATAAAAGATTATGAAATTGATTATAGTAAAAATCTGAGTTGTGCTTGTGAATAGTGCATAGATACAATCCTATAATATTTCAGGTCAAAAGCACCAGACAAGACATGTTCTTAGTGTGACATGTGAGGAGAATGACAGACAATGCTCAACAAGTCTTGTTCTCAAAAGTCCTCTGCAGCATTAGACAATGTAGTGTTCATTTGCTATCATAGATGAACAAATTAAATAGGCACGAGTTCCAGATATTTTAATTACACAAGTAAATGACAATGTACCGCATGACATCAATACTAACTTTTGGCCATCAATACTAATAGAGCAAAATCAATCCTGTGCAAAACTTCCGGGGGAAATCGTCTGGCATCATCTCTAAATCTGAATTTGTATAATGCCTATCGTTGTGTAAGACCTATTGGATAAATTCTGTACACCTTCAACTCGTCCCCACCTCTAACACTTGGTGGCCTTTCATCCTTCCATACAGGAACATAGTTGAGGGATCTAAATTTAGCAAGCACTGCATTATGCCTCTCATACCAGAACTGAAAAAAGAAGTTGATTACGGATTACCTGATTGATTTTGCCTCTCATGCAGTCATGCGGTTTTTTCTTCTGTCATGCGGCAAACGATCGAACGACCGTCTCGCTGAGGATCGAGCGGCGCGGCGCGTCACGCTGCGGCAGGCGAGGCAATTAGGCGAAGGTGATTCCGTGATTTGGCAAACCGTCTCGCTGAGGATCGAGCGACGAGCGGCGCGTCACGCGTGCGGCAACTGGGCAACGAGGCGAAGCCAAACCGTCTCGCTGAGACGCTGAGGATCGAGCGGCGCGTCACGCGTGCGGCAGGCGAGCGAAGGCGAACCGGTATGGCGGTACTTCGGCTGGGTCCCACCGCCACAGGGTATGCCGGGGCCCACCCGGCATACCCTGTAGATTCGCCCCTGTCGTTAAAACAAAATGTGTTGAGCATGCTTTGATGGTGACATCAACTACGAGACCATGCTAGCCATGGTAGCAACTGGCGATGTGGACCATGTCATTGTCCCAAAGGATCAGGATGCTTCGGTGGGTGTTCTGTGCTAGCAGGAAAAGAAAGTTGTGTAGTCTATTTCCACCAAGTGCACAAGCCTAGGCGTGCTCTACCTCTTGTAGTTTAATCTCTTGAAGGAAAGCAATGTGGAGGTTGCTGTCATCAATTGTTTCCCAAATTGATGTGCAGTGAGCAGGGGAGTTTAGTCCCCTGATGTTCCAAGAGAGAATAATCAGCCTAGGTTCCATCATAGGACTTCCCTAATGTGGTCGGCGGTGTTGTTGCATGACTAGAGGTTCTGTTGGTGTTTTCGAGAAAGCGGGGCAGGCGTGAGTAGCAGTTGTTCTCTATTGGCCAGGCAGCCCCCCAACAAAGGGTCTGCCGGCCAGCTGGCAAGCATTTGATGCAGCGGTTATGAGTGCAACACAAGTGATATTTTCGAAGCAAAGATGGTTGGAACCAGCGGCATAGGGGTGGTCGGCACTCTTGGCTGGGAGTCCCGAATATTAGCAGGAGGAAGTCAGCACAAAAAGGTAGACAAACAGAATGGACAACGTCACTAGTAGACAGGTTAGACATGCCATCTAGAGAAGGCAGTAGTTCAACCAAGTAGCAGTAGCGAAGCCAGGAATAAAATCATCTATATATAAAACATATGAAAATTAGTGATATAATAGAAAATTGTGCATAACAATGAAAATTTAGATCATATAAAATATACCACAATAAGCTAATTTGAATCATGAGACAAATTTGAATCACGGGGCAAATGTATTCTACGCAACTTCATGCCTTGGAAGCAGTTTATGATTTTATCATCATCAATGCTTGATCTCTAATTTCGTTAGCATAATCTTTAATTAGTACGTGCAACACTGGATCGGCAATTATTTCATCTGGATTAAATTATAGTCGAAGCTTCTTTGGTTAAGTTGTATTCTCATCGGTTGGACGAGAATTATTTGCAAAATAGTTACACAAAATTCGTTTCCCCATTATAGCAAAATCTATAAATAAATTATTAATTTCTGTCAATACAAAGCTATAAATATATAAATTAATTATAAAGACTAAAGTATCTATATATATATATACTAAATATGAAAGTCTAAAATCTAAATTCTAAAATACTAAATTGATAAGAAAAAACTGGAGAAAAATTACTCACCGACTGACACAGGCCGACGGCTGACCCTATTTGCTCTGATCGATCTCTATTTCTCTCAGTTCTCTGTCCTCTCACGGTCTTGCCTCTCGTTTCTTGCCTCTCGTCTCTCTGACTCAAATCGCTCACTTCTCCAGTCCGTCGCTCCTCGCTCAGACTCCGCCATCTCCGCCACTCTGGACTCCGGTCTCCCTTCTCCCGTCTCCGGCCTCTAGGGCTCGGTGCCTCCGCGCTGGCCCGTCGCCCGGTGCTCCTCCACGGCGTCGTGCTGCCGCCCCGGTCCGGCTCCCCGTGCCCCAGCTCGTCCCCCCTCGTCGCCCTGCTCTGACTCCCCCCGCCCCCCGGCCCCGACCTGGTGACCCGTGACCCCGGATGGCCGGATCTGGCGAACAGCCTCCCATCGCCGGCTCGCCGCCAGTTCTGGCTCATGTGGCACCCCATCTATGCGCATGGCATGCCCTCGTCCGATCGCCCCCAACCCCAGCCCCTCCCCTGGCCTCTGCGTTGTGGCAGCGAGATGCTTCTCTGTTCTCTCCTCTGGGTTGTGTCCTCTGCGTTGTGGCGGCGAGTTGCTAGGTTTGTGAGTTGAAGTGGGTGTTTTGGTGGGCTAATGAGATGAATTTGTTGGGCCTCTTTAAGGGCAGTGGGCTGCCACTTGACTGTGCTTTTTGCTGTTTGTTGCATGTTGGGCCTCTATGACTTTTTGTGACTGTTGACGTCGCCGGCCGCCGCGCCGCTGGGGGGTGTTGCTGTCGCCGGGGGAGGTGAGGCTCGAGCCTTACTAAGCCTCCCCCTTGGCTTCGCCCCTGCCAAGTAGTACAAATTCGTAGTAGTGCAGTTCACAAAAGGTAGATTACAAAGTACAAACAGGACCACGGCAACACCGAGACAAAAGAAGAGATCACAGCTGTGATAAACATGAGTGCTAGGGGCCTCATTAGTAGTCAGCCTGCAGCAGTGGCAAGGTGTCCATAGGCTAGTCCACCGCCATGTATTCTACATTAATCATCAAGGCCTGTGCCTAATATTGGAGCACGTCATCAACCTCTGTTACCTAGGCCAAGCCAAAGTGGAAGAGTGCAGACAGTGCCTTCAGGGAGGCCGGTGGCGCAGGGGTCCGTTGAACATAGCAGCACAAAGGCTGAGCACCTCATCAGTCATGGCCTCTTCCTCATCATGAAATCCACACCTACGGGCAAGGATCTCTTGTCAGAGAAAACCGAGCTTGAGCGATGTGAGCGCTTCTGCGATCAGCAACTCGTCTGCTGGTTTTCAGTCTGGCTACAGTAACTGAACGTTGTTCCAGTTCTGAATACCAGACCCAGGTTCAGGCGAGATCTGCAGGGGAAAAGCAATGTCGAAAACAATGTAGACTGGCTATTTTGCGCTGTAAAACGTCGCAGCTTTTCTGTTTTCACTAGTCCTTTTTATTAGCAACTAACTTCATGCAAATATACTGTTACAAGGCAACCGAAACACTCCGAAAAATGCTCTAACTAAGCACAACTACTCCCCGTTGAATCGCCTGTGCGAGACTGAATCAAACGGGTACTGGACTGACTCGAATAAACTGAAAAATACTAAGCGGTAGTGGCTGTCTGACGAAAAACCGACAAAAATCAGACTCGACAGAAACCGGCAAGAAATGCAGTGCAGAAATGAATGCAGTGAAGAAACTACTGAACACTATAACCAAAAACCCTAAGTGGCACTCAAGACTTAATTTTAACAAATCTCCTCCTAAGTCTTGATGCGCTGAAAATACTGACTTTCTTGAAGCCCAATCTTCCTGCGAAGCTCTTGGAACTTGATTCTGCAAAGGGGCTTTGTGAGTATATCCCCAAGTTGCTCCTCCGTCCTGATAAACTTCACCTCCTACTGACCATTGCTCACATACTCCGGAAATGAAACCTTGTATCTATATGTTTACTCCTGTCATGATGAACTGGATTTTTGATCAGGGAGATGGTAGACTTATTGTCAACTCTTAACACCGACTTGCTTACATCTAACTGCAGAATTTTAGCAAGCAGCCGTGCCAACCAAATTGCCTGACAAGCAGCAGTAGCGGCAGCTATGTACTCAGCTTCGCAACTCGATAAAGCCACCACCTTCTATTTGG
Source organism: Dendrocalamus sinicus (assembly GCA_036346575.1). Taxonomy (NCBI): domain Eukaryota; kingdom Viridiplantae; phylum Streptophyta; class Magnoliopsida; order Poales; family Poaceae; genus Dendrocalamus; species Dendrocalamus sinicus. Next base: position 4,597,942 of record CM070663.1, read on the forward strand.
TTGATTGCTAGCTGATTGGACTGTCACCAAGGAAGAAAATGATTCCAGACGTGCTCTTCCTGCTGTCCAAATCTCCAGCCAAATCACTGTCGCTGAAACTGGTTAACATGAACTGTTCTCCTTTCTTCCTTGCATAGAACAATCCCCAATCTTTTGTCCCAGCAACATATCTCAAAATATGCTTCACTGCTGCAAGGCGATCCTCACAAGGCTCCTCCATGAACCTACTAACATATCCCACTGAAAAAGCAATATCAGGCCGGGTATGGACTAGATACCTGAGGCTGCCAACTATGCTCCTGTAGCTGGTTGCATCAACCGATGTGCAGGTACTTTCCTTGGAGAGTTTCAGCCTGGCTTCCATTGGCACTTGGCAAGGGTTACATTCTGCCATTCCTGCCTTCTCCAGAAGTTTTGCTGCAAATGCGCCTTGACTGAGAGAGATGCCGTCAGCCTGCTGCCTCACTTCTATACGCAAATAGTAGTGAAGCAATCCCAAATCACTCATTTTGAACAGGCCTGCCATCTCTTTCTTGAAACTCTGAATACCGGAAGCGCTAGCACCAATGATCAGTAGATCATCTACGTAGATACCAACCACCAGTCACTCTGCACTTCTTCCTCTGCAATAGACAGCATGCTCCGATGGACACTTCATGAACCCTAGATGCGTCAAGCTCTCGTCTAACTTGTGATTCCACGCCCTTGGAGCCTGATGCAACCCATACAAGGCTTTATGGAGTTTATATACCTGATGCTCCTTTCCGACCTTGACAAAACCTGGTGGCTGCTCCACGAAAACCTCCTCCTGGAGATCGCCATTCAAGAACGCCGATTTGACGTCCATGTGATGCACCTCCCAACTTTCATGAGCTGCCACAGCAATGAGAAGACGCACCGCCTCCATGCGCGCCACCGGGGCGAAAACCTCGTCATAGTCGATGCCGTGCCGCTGTGCGTACCCCTTCACAACGAGCCGTGCTTTGTGCCTTGCCACAGCGCCGTTTTCATCTCTCTTCACTTTAAACACCCATTTGAGCCCGATCGCGCGCCGGCCTTGAGGGAGCTCAGTGAGTGTCCATGTATGGTTATCTTCAATTGACTGTAGCTCCTCCTCCATCGCTCTATGCCAGCAAGGCTGTTGCTTCGCCTCCGCAAGCGTCGCTGGCTCCTCGGCGCTCACGACGTGCAGCTCGCCGGATTCCAGCTCACGTGGTGCATATCCAGGTGGTGTCGACAGCCCGATGATGTTGTCCACGGTTCGAAACTGTAGTGGAGCCTCGTCGTCGCGTGGTCTACATCCAGTCCATCTCCAAGTTCCGCCGGCGGAGTCGCGTACTGCACCATTGGTGTCACGGGGCTAGGCGAAGCCATGGAGCCTGGTATAGTGGCTGAAGCCGGTGTGTTGAGCCCCGATGTGATGCTTGGTGCCAAGGGCGTGGCCGATACATCCTCTTGTCCTCCATTTTTGCTCACGGTCAGGTACTCCACCGTGAAAGACCCGTCTACTTCGTCACCACTTCCATCTTCATCACTCCACTGCCACTGCGCCGATTCGTCGAACACCACGTCTCGCGTCACATGCACACGTCTTGTGACGTGGTCATATGCTCGATAAGCCTTGGAGCCTCGCTCGTACCCGATGAAGATCATGCGTCGACCTCTGTCGTCGAGTTTCTTCTGATGCGGCACCGTGTTCTTGACGTAGACAATGCAGCCAAAAGTGCGGAGATGCTGGACCCCCGGCTTCTTTCCATACCAAGCCTCGAAAGGCGTCATCCCTTCCACGCTCTTTGTTGGCGATCTGTTAAGGACATACACTGCGGTGAGCACAGCTTCTCCCCAAAACCAACTCGGGAGACCTTTTGCCTTCAACATGCTCCGAGCTGTTCCCACCACCGTGGCGTTCTGGCGTTCCACGACGCCATTCTGCTGCGGCGAATACGGTGCTGTCAGCTGATGCCGCACACCGTGCTCCAAGCAGTGCTCCTGGAAGTCCTTCGAAGTGAACTCTCCGCTGCGGTCCGTGCGCAGTGCACCCAGCTTCTGTCCGGTTTCTGCCTCTACAGCTGACTGGAAACACTTGATGGCCTCGGCAGCTCGATCTTTTGATGGCAGCAAGGTTACCCACATGAATATGCTCATGTCATCCACCAAGAGCAGAAAAAACCTGTTACCCAATGGTGTTGGAGGCGAGATGTGGCCGCAGATGTCCCCATGGACTAACTCCAGAACCCGTTCAGCCCGGTACTCGGCGTGGGCTGGGAACGGCGTCCGCTTCTGTTTCCCGGCAAAATAGGCTTCACACAGCTGGTTCACCTGCTCAACCTCAGGCATCCCTCGCACCAAACCAACCATCTTCTTCATGGCTCGAAAATTGAGATGGCCCAGCCGTGCATGCCACCTCCAGGAGAGCTCATCGCTGCGCATCGCCAGGCACACCGGGCGTGCCAAAGTGATCTCGAGCGCGTACAGATGATTTGGGCCGCGTTTCACTTTTGCTAGCAGCCTCTGTCCTGGCTCACGAATTGTCATCACCCCACCATCAATCATCACCTGATATCCTACCTCATCAAGTTGCCCTACACTCACTATATTGGTTGTGAGCTGGGGAATGAAGAAGACGCCCTCAAATGCCCGGTGCTCACCATTCTTGCAGGTAAACAACACAGTGCCACAGCCCTCGATCCATGCAATGGAGTCGTCGCCGAAACGCACGGAGCCGGAGACCTGTGTGTCCAGCTCGGCGAAAGCTGACCGGGAACCTGACATATGGTTAGTTGCCCCGGTGTCGAGGATCCACTTCCTGCCGTCCCGGTCCTCTTCCTCCATCCCGAGCTGTGCAAAGACCTTTTGCTCTCGTAGCCGAAGTGTCCATGATGAGGCTGAGAAGGACGTAAGCAGTGGAGTGCAAGACCGAGTCATGAGTAAAGAAGCTTCTTCTTCTTGAGTTACATGCGCCTGCTCCACACGCTTCTTACCGCGACAATCTCTGGCCCAGTGCCCTTTCTTGCCGCAGTTCTTGCAGGTGTCGCTGGAGCGGTCACGAGTTTTGTCGGAGCCCAGATTTTACCATCCGGAGTCCTCTATGATTCCACCGCACTATTCCCTGGATCAGTAGATAGTGCTCACAGATACAGTTCTGAATATCAAAATTCATATCATGCGGAAGCGTAAATATAATAGTAAACTTACTCATGGGCCGATTAGGCCGAAATCAATAAATTGCAGCAGTGGAAGAACGAAGCATACAGGTGGGACCTTCAGGACATGCCCACAGACAGCCAACTGGAGGTTCACGACCTAGCCCTTGACATCTTCATCTTCTTTGCCATCATGGTCCAAAGGTATTGCTGAAGCGTAGTGATTTTGATTCCTGATTCTGGATTGGGGGGGATAGCGAATATGAGCACAAACCACCGTGCTCGCGAGCCAACACACAGGATGCAATTACATAGTATGCATGGCTTATCAAAGGAAGGCTCGGGTTATTTTATTTGTCGTAAATTGCTTTTGAAATATGATACATAGAAATCTCCTGAGAACTAGCAGTTTGAATTAAAACTTATTTTGTGAAAGAATGCAATAGTAATAGCGATCCAGATTCCATCCACCATTACATGGCCTCTGCACCATATGCTTAATCCTTCAGCGTCATAATCGCTTAACTTATCACTGGGGCGACACCCAGGGCAACACAAATCAAGGCCTTTCTCTGCCCTCCACTTTACCAATTCCACCCACAAAGTTTTTGAAATAGAACTATATCTAGTTAAGTTCCCATGTCTGCCCTTGACTGTGGGCACGGCTATTCGAATAATTTTAGACTCTGCAGAGTTTGCACACTTTACCCACAAGAGATAAATCCACTCGTTGCCCCACATGATTCCTTAGCCATGCGGTTGAGTAGACTATCACAGGACCTTGACAATGCATTTTTCCCAGCAGAGTTACGTCCGCTAAGGTTTCCACATCCTTCGGGGTACGACCACCCTTTCAGAAGCCCCCTCTTGCGCCGTCACGTCGGAGGATGTGGCCATCCTCTACCCGCCCGTGGTCACACCGCCGCAACTCTTACTAAGTCGATGCAAATTAGTTAGCCCTGCCTACACTTTGCCAGCTTGTGGTTGTACTGTTGTACACTGGGAGGTCATGACGAGATTCAGTCCTTAGGGTTATCTGGGCGGTTCTACCACATTCCCCTTTGTGCTTCCATTGCACCACTCACACACACCCTCGAACCATCCGCCCAGATAATTAAGCAACTCGAGGTTTTTGGGAGCATAAAATATCCATAATCAAATATACCAGTCATTTCCACCATGACTGCCCAAACCAATTTCTCATTATTCAAAGTGATGCTTTAGGGCATTTTTGTGCCCCCGATTATCTAAGCAGTACTAAGCATGGCGTATAGTTATGGACTTATTTTCGAAAGGTTATCATTATAATTTTGCTAGGGTGACAAGGCTCAGATATTCAAATATTTCAAAGGAGGTATAATACTAGCAAGTCGAATAATGGGTATGTAACTAGAATCTTCAAACAAACATATATTTGCATATGAAATAACAGCATGCAATTTGATAATTTAAACAAAAGTTGATTTGCAGAAAATGTAGGTTCAACATGATCAAAGTATTGACTCGCCTTGTGCGGTTTACCGCGGTCTTGAGCTCACACAATGGTTTTCTTGAGCTTCTGGTCTTTATCTTCACTTTGCTCGTGATCTCGCTTAGCCTTTAGAATCTTCGGGACTCCAGTTTCTAATTACACGCTAAATGACTGAATACAAGTAAAAGCAAATAACTCAAAAAGACCCAAATAAATCCAATTAAACTTAATTTAGCTTAATATGGGTTAATGGGCGATTTGAGGCAAGGTTGATTGGGTGCAGAGGACTGACGAGGTCATACAGGGTTGGGACGAAGTGATGATTGGCAGAAGGAAATTCGACGTAGCGGAGGCTAAGGAGGGTTCGTGATATAGGAATATTGACGACGTTATTCTTACTTCGGATTTGAGGATGGCTAGGTTTAGCCGGCCATTGAATACCACGGGCTCACCCATTTTATTTAATAACTTCTTTTTGTTATTATTATTATATTTATCAAGGAAATTCCATGAGTCACGACAGACATATGGGTAGGTGTCTCAAAGACAACGTGTACAATTTAGCTTGTCGGATTAACTCATATTACTAGTAATTCGATATGTAGCATTTTATGTGGCCTCAATTAATCGTGTTATTAGTTAAATGTTTATTTTAGAGTATTTACGTATATTGTTTATGTCATTTTAAAGTATGATGCCCAAGGGCTACTGTACAGGAAAGTGGGTATTTATGAACTGCAAATTGCACAGATTAAAGTTGTGAATTTGCTCTCAGTTGAGGAGTTCCACAAGATTAAATCTTGGCCTTCTTCCACTCTTGTCAATATATCAATAATCAAAGTGACTATCTCTTTACTGTTCTGCTAGTCTGACAATGTATAAATTACCTCAGATAAGAGACAAAATCAATTGTATGCTATAAGCACCAATAGAAATAGAGAACTGCTACAGCAATGCTAATAGACTTTTGGTAATAACCAGAAGTACATAACAAATATATGCAACTGCAGTATCAATTGAATTCAGCAATAATTAGGACAGTAGTAAACTATACCGAAATAGAAGTATCTACCTTAGCAATTGACAAAATCAAAAACTTGCAAAATACTTCAATTGATAGTCCCAATGATCTCTAATATGACAAGTTTCCTGACATGCGTCATTTTTACACATATTTAGCCCTCATTTTACCCTATTATTTTTCGCATTTTAAGACCATTTATCATCATTTACATGTTTTTCCAAATTTAATTGCTCGAAATGGACCATTTTACATTTTTATATATTTTTCCGTAGGCCGGCGCGATCGAGGCGCATAAATGACAAATTTGGTATTTTGGGCTGCTCCGTACAGATGTACGCGTTGACACGAGTGCGTAGGTTCTATCCGCGAAGAAAACGAAGCTTCTGAGGGCCAAAATAGAAGAAAATACTATTGGGGAAGGACCTTATTGCAAACCCTAGAAACCTGAAGGGCTGAATTGTAAAACTACCAACTCCCCCCCCCCATTCGGCCACAAGACCCAGCCGCCACCTCCATTCTGAAGAGAGCCCGGTTTTCCATCTCCCTTGGCCTCCCCGTGCTTTTCCTCCCCCATCTTCAGCTCCGGCGCCGGCGAGGGCCGGGCCAGACCTCGTCTGCGGCCACCACGACCTTCTCCATCCACCGGCCACCACCACTCCACTGCTCCTCCCTTCACCTCCCTCCTCTTCTCCACCGGTGACCCCTCCAGAGCCACGGTCACTCATCTTCCGCCACCTCTCGCCGCTCCGGCCAACCACCTCCACTCCCTTCCGCCGCTCCTTCTCCTGTCGTCCTCCTCCTTCATCCCCTCGCCACCAACCACGGCCGCTTCCCGCTGCTCCTCCACCGCATCTCCCCCTTCTACTCTCCTTCCACCGCGCCACCCTACTCCGCCGCCTCTCCCTACTCTCCGGCCGCCGCAAGCTCTCTCTCTCCTTGCCCCCTTTTGCTTCTCTTCCCTGGTGCCCGCAGCCCCCTAGATCCCCTACTCCTTTTGCTCCTCCTCTCCTCCCTGCTCTTCCACCACCGACCGCCGCCGTGTACTTCCACTTCCACGCCTCCCTACAGCCGCACTTCTCCACTCCATCTCCTCTGCTGACCTCCTCCCCCATCCTCTGCCCCGACACCGACGGCCGCCGACGACATCTCCACCAAGTCACCTTCAGCGCCGCCGCCTTCTTCCATCACCTCTTCACCGACAGCGCCGCCTCCAACCACACCGGCGCCACATCCTCCTCTCCACCGACGGATTCTTCCTCATCGACCGCAGCCCTGCATCGCCCTCCTCTGCGCCGCCCTTCATCAACCGACGGCGATTTCTTCATCTGCCTCAACTCCTCCTCGGCTCCTCTTCACCGACAGCCACATCCTCCTCTGTTCCTCTTCATCTAGGTTTAATTCACTCCAATCCCCCTTTTCTTGGTTTCAATTACTCTGTTAATCCTTTGCCTAATTGTTTACTGTGATGACAATTGCTGTTAATTAACTACTGTTACATGTCACTGTTAATTGTTCAATATTATGTGAACTGTGAATGTTAGATGGCATTGTTATCTGTATGTGAATGTGGTGGATGTCTCACTGTGATGTGAATGGCGGATTTTGTTCAGAGATCTGTGTTGCATGTGATCAGTGGAGACGAAATTATGCCCTGTTCTGTTATTGTGATATTTGTTATGTGATAATTGTGCAATTGGTGTTTTGTTAGTAGTTTAGTAGTATTTTCAGTAGTGTTAATTGTAATCTGTGTTGGTAGAATTTGTAGTTTCTTGTGTTCAATGATTTGTCATTTCGGCTTCTGTGTTAGTTGTTAGTGTTAGTATCTGTGGATCTCGTTGTGTTTGTTTGTGCGGATTAGCTAGCCGGCGATCGCTTTCTTCCCCTTATTATCTCGTCCCACCTTGTGCTTCTCTTCCTCCCTCTTTGCTTCTCTTAGCGGTTAGTCGGTAGTTAAGTCGTGTGAGCGTTCGTTATTTTGTGTTGTCCTGCCGCCGTCGTCTAGTTAGCGTCGACCGTTTTCTCCCTCATTCTCTCTCGACTCTCTCCGTGCTTCTAGACTTCCCCAGTGCTTCTCGACTCCCTATTGCTGTCTCGCGGTTGGTAGTTAATTAGATCGTCGTTCGGTAGTCGTGTTCGTTCGTTTAGTCGTCGTGTCGTCGTTTTGTTCGTTCGGTCGTACGACGTTCATTCGTACGGTCGTTCGTCCTGTCGTCCTTCGTTTGTTTAGTACATTCGTCGTTTCGTTCGTGCGGGTTAGAGTTAGTTCGTTTGGTTGATTCGGTAGACGTTTTAGGTTTAGTTTTCTCCCCTGTTTCATTTGACCTAGCTTTAGCTGAGCACCGGTAGCCTTAGTCTAGTCCCTGTGGAGAACACGACACTCGCCGCTATTTCAGTGGCAACCCGTGCACTTGCGGGTGTGCTATTTTTGCACGATCATTTCCTCATCGAGCAATCTCAAAAATCCCACAATCTATTATGCAAAACTCCTCCCAGTACTGTTACTATTCACAGATTTTCAAAGATAATGAACTGAACTACTAGCATGACAAACTTTATGCAGGATATAAATTTTAGAAAGTAAAAGCTTACTGGGCAGTGGCAATCCAAGCCACCGAGAAGGCAGTAGGGACAAGACTCATCGCAAGAACGATGTACCCCATGAGGCCATAAGCCATGAGAACAAAGCAAAGCACTGAGGTCAAGACTAAGTAACTACCTTGCTCAGGGAGGAGGTGAGCCGGAGAGGAGGATGGCATGCTTGGGGAGGTGGCGACACGCTCAGGGGAGGTGGCGGCGTACATGCTCAGGGAGGAGGCATGCTTAGGGGGGAGGCGTGTCGTGGAGGAGGCAGCTAGCTTGAGGGAGAAGCTGGTGGCTCGTGCTTGGGGGAGGAGGCAGCATACGTGCTCACAAAGGAGGCATGCTGGGAAGGAAGCACGACGAAGAGGAGGCGGCAGGCTTGGGGGAGAAGCCGGTAGCTCATGCTTGGTGGAGGAGGTGACACCTCGTGCTTGGGGAGGAGGTAGCAGGCTCAAGGGAGGAGGTGACGTGCTTGCGGTGGAGGTGTGCTCAGGAAGGAGGTGGCAGCTCGGGGGAGGAGTCTGAGTGCATAGGAGCGTGAGCAAACCCTATAGCCCAAATATAAATAGGTTGCACATCACAAATGGTTCTAAAGTAGAACCATCTATAATAATAAACATCATAGACGATTCTAATTTGTAACCATCTGTGATAAATTCACATCACAGATGGTTCTACTTTAGAACTGTCTGTCCACTAACCTCCTAGACGTCTACTACTCAGACTCAACTACTACTCAGACACTCTGACTGCTATATTACCCTTATGAGTACAACTTACGACCATGAATGCTACAGACTACTACTGCTACTCAGACGCTTTGACTGGTACAATACTCTTACAAGTACGACTTACGACCATGAATGTTATAGTACTCTTACGAGTATCACAGATAGTTCTAATTTAGAACCGTCTGTGAATCATATACATAAATGCAAATTCACATATATATGACTCATTCTCATATACATAAATGCAAATTCACATATATATCACATATTCTCACATACATAAATACAAATTCACATATATATCACACATTCTCATATACATAAATGCAAATTCATATATATATATATATGTATGTATGTATGTATGTATGTATGTATGTATGTATGTATGTATGTATGTATGTATGTATGTATGTATGTATGTATGTATGTATGTATGTATGTATGTATGTATGTATGTATGTATGTATGTATGTATGTATGTATGTATGTATGTATGTATGTATGTATGTATGTATGTATGTATGTATCACACATTCTCACATACATAAATGCAAATACAGAACATATGACACATAAACATTTCATTTATCATTCCACTTGCTTATTTCCTTTAAAAATAAGCTCTTCATGACGGTCGATGCATATATAGCTACTTTCATCATGTTATTCTTCCCCAACCTTTATGCCATTTTTGAAAGGAGGCAACTCATCAAATTGATTATATCTTCCTCATCCACTATATTCTCAACTCCAACAATCCTTTTTTCTACGAAGAACTATGCAGCGCTTCTTATTTGCAAGGTCGGTTACACAGAAAACTTGAATAACTTGGTTAGTAAGTATGAACAATTCATTTTTGTATCCGACACGTTTGAGATCCATAGTAGTGACATTGTACTTTTTGACCTTTACTTGTAGGAGATGGACCCAATGGCACCGAAACAGGGGGATCTTGAAAGGCACATAGTTGAGCTCCTAAATCTCCTCTATGAACCCATAGTAGGAGCTCCTCAATCCATCAGTACTGAACCATCTATGCAGTCACTAATGTTCTGGTTAGTGTTCTTTACATCCTAAGCCCGCGTATAGAATATGTACCTATTTATATCATATCCTTGCCATGTCACAACTATAAATGTTGGCCCTTTTGTCAACCATGTCAGCATATCACTTGATGAGCTACTAGCGAGTCGCTCCTTTAACCATTAGTTGAATCAACTGTTGTGTTATCTCATGATCCAAACATCTGGCCACTTCGGATACTGTTGCCAAAGCGTGTCCTTGTGTTGGTCGATATACAGGGAAACTTCAGTCATGTGTTGCAAGACTATGAAAATAGGCTTAAGCATACGCATCCATAACTGGAGTGATTGCTTTCCTTTCGATGGTTCCGATACCCTCGAGCCTCCCCTCATGGTGAGATTGAGGCACACCTATTAGTTCAACCTAAGGTATGTAATCAACACAGAACTCAATAACCGAAGCATAACCTTCAACGATGCTGCCCTTCGACCGAGATCGATTTGGTACATAGGACTTGAGAATTCCTATGAATCTCTTGAACAGGTACATGCTACATAAAAACACGGGCCCATACATCTTTATCTCTCACACGATGTGAACAATGAGATAGATCATGATATCAAAAAATGACAGAGGAAAATACATCTTAAGATGACATAGAGTCATCACCATCTCGTCCTGCAAAGCATCTAGTCCTTCGGGATAGATAACCTTCTAAGCAATTGTGTTAAAATAATAACACAGTCTCATGAATGTCTTTCAAACCTTAATCGATAAAATATTTCTAATTGCAATAGGGAGCATCTGTGTCATCAGCACATGACAATCATGAGACTTCAAGCCAATTAACTTCAAATCTTCCATTAAAACAAGTTACTTCATGTTGGCAGAGTAACCAGATAGAACTTTCACACCATGCAAGCACTGACACAGTTTAGTTCTCTTGGCCTTGGACAGAGTGTAACAAGTAGGGGAAAGGTACATTTGTCCTTTATCAGTCTTTGTCATTGCTAACTTAGGTCTAATGTCCATATCAACAAAGTCAAGCCATGCATTGACATCATCCATTGTTTTGTATTGAATGTTCAGTAAAAGACCAATTAAGCTGTCACATATATTCTTCTCTACGTGCATGGCATTGATGTACTGGCGAACTACTAGGTGGTCCCAATAAGGTAAGTCCCAAAATATTGATCTTTTCTTTCAGATGTTCTTCTCACGTGTCCTCAATTTATGTCCCCTTTTAAGCACAACATCTAAATCTTTGACCATATCATAGACCTATTTTTTGCTTAAATGCCTTAGAGCTGAACTGTCCTCCTTCTCTCTGTCGAATTGTTTCTTCATCATGTGGTATGGGTAAGCCCTCCGAAGGAATCTACGGTGATGCATGCACACGGTTTTTCACAAGTGCTTCATCCACACACTCTCGGTATCATTTAAGTAGTTATTATAGGCTTGGCCCCTTTTGTACTCTAGCCCAATAGGTTAGTAAGAGCATGATAATCATTTATGGTGCAGAACAACAAGGAGCATAAAGTGAAATTCTCTCATGAGTATGCATCCTATACCTGTATCCCTTCAATCCATAATATTTTTAGATCTTTTAGTAATAGTGCTAGGTACACATCAATATCATTCCTAGGTTGCTTTAGTGCTTAGATAAGTATCAACAATAAAATATACTTTTGCTTCATACACAACAAAGGAGGAAGGTTGTAGATACAGAGAGTCACGTGCCAAGTGCTATATTTGTTGCTTATGTTACTGAAATGATTAATTCCATCTGTACTCAATCCAAATCTTATGTTCCTTGATTCTACACTGAAGTCTACAAATCTCCTATCAATGTTTCTCCACTGGACAGAATCAGCAGGATGTCTTAGCATTTCATCCTTCTTACGCTCCTTCGAGTGCCAACACAGCAAATTTGCCTCCTTTGGGTTAGCAAAAAAACCACTTCAAACAGGGAATTACGGAAAGATACCATGCCACCTTAGCAGAAGATCATTTCTTCGCCTTTATTCGCTCGCTATCATCTGATTGATTCTTATACTTGTATAGAGATGCATTGCACGCCGGATATACATGCATGTTTGTAAACTATTTATAGTAGAGGATATAGTCATTCTGACATGTATGTATTCTTTCTATTTCCATTCCCAATGAACAAAGAATCTTCTTGGTTTTGTAGTTGATTTTAAGCAACTGTTTTCCTCCAAAAGCATGCTCACTGAGAGACCTAACATTGCTGTGAAACTCTTATCAGATCAACCATTGCTTGCCTTTAATTTTAGTAGTTCAAGCACGGCTGACAACCTCATTTATTTTGACTTGCAGCACATGAACAAAGATTTCTCTGAGTCCTCCATCAAGCCCTAGAATTTAGCATACTCTCTCTCATCATAGTTCCCTTCTACATTATGAAGCATTTGATCTAGATTGTTATCGTGCAACCTATCTAAATCAGAACCATAGTTCACATTATCCGTTTGCATATCGTTAACTTCGTTGGTGATATCATTATTACTACTTTACTGTGTAATTTACTCTTCACTATGACTGTTCCAACATGCATACTCCTTTTTGAAACCCCTTCGATTCAAATGTGTTTTGATCTACGCTCGGTTCTTCAATATCTTCATATTCTCATGGTCAATGCATGGACAATACATATATTCCAACCCCTTATTTAACATATTCTCCTTGGCAATTCTTGTAAAAGCAAACACACCATTAATATACTCTTCACTCACATGGTTCTTAGCGTACATCCAACTTCGGTCCTATGTTACGCATATAACAATTTTAGTATTAAATATTGAATTAATTAGTTAGTATACTAGCTATATATGATCTAAAGGAGCTATATGTAACAAGAATAATTAATTAAATTGAATTAAGTAGAAATAGACTATGAATTGGCTAAACCCCAAATCATGATCGATGTAAATAATCTTCTCTCTATATTAAGTTAGATCTAAACCATCTTCAATTCTCTTTTTACCAAAAGCTAGCTAGATCTAAAATATAATACAGTTAGGAATAAATTACTAACCATAGATAGTCAAGAACAAATGGATCTACAATCATTCTTGTTAAATCTGTGGTCTCCTTTCACCAAATGGCCTCAAAACCCCACCTTCTTAAAGCAACAGCCTATAGTGAGAACAGATCTGCAATTTAAGACAAATCTGTGAGAGGGTCAATGGGTCTGCAATTAATAAGTGAAATTACACAGGTGGTTTTTAATACAAACTATATGTGATAACTTAATTATCAAAGACAGTTTTTAATATAAACTGTCTGTGAAGTATCATAGACAGTTTAAATAAAAAACCGTCTTTGATATTAAAACAGTTCTTGTTAAGAATCGTCTGTGATACTTCACAGATGGTGTTCACCATAAACTGTCTGTGATTTACCTCTTCATAGACGGTTTTTAGTGCTAGCAGCAACACAGACAGTCTCTAAACCTAAACCATCTGTGGTTGTATATAATACTGACGGTTTTGGTAAACCGTCTGTGATAAGGCGTCTAGTAATTAGCATTTTGTATTAATGGGTGTTACAGGCTTATCACTTCCTGCTATAGTAGCTTATCACTTCCTGCTATAGTAAATAGATTTTAAATAGTGTATCTTTTCAAAGCAGGTCTACAGGTAGATTGTAGTAAACACTATATCGAGTTTAGCAATATCAGTCAAAATCACATACGAATGTTTTCCTCTATGTATACCTCTCATGAATAGCCATTATTTAAAAATCATAAGCTAAAAGTTAAAACCACAGCCCAAAAAATCTTAAGGATCAATGCTTATGTATGTTCTAAACACATCTTAGGGCCTGTTTGGATGGACTAGGACTAGTTGTTAGTTAGGACTAGTTGTTAGCTGACTAGTAGTTAGCTGGCTAAAGATTAGCCCAGTCCTGTTTGGATCCAAGGACTAATAAGTGCTACTATCTCAGTGCAAAGTCTGTTATACCCTTATGCATGGTGGTCTGGGAGGATTGGCGTGGGTATCAACGTCTTTTTTCCATCCGGCTGGTCCTTTAGCCCTCATTAGCTGGGTTTGATGGACTAGTTAGCTAACAACTAGTTGGGGCTTTGGCTAAACTTTAGCCCACCCATTAGCCCTCCTGTTTGGATCCTCAAGGGCTAAAGTTTAGCAACTAGTTGTTAGCCCAAGGGATCCAAACATGGCCTTAATGGTTAGTCAAAGAAAGGTTAAAGACGTGGAAAGTTTCTTATTAGCGCCATGGCCGGAAGCCCGGAACACAGGAATTGATATAACACAATAATAGAAAAAATATAGAAATAGGATGTCATGCCTTGTCAAATCTCTTTGGAATGTAGAAAATAAAAACACAGGAATAAGGAAAATACATGAGCTCAATATCATGCCTCTTTGGAACGCAGGAATGAACATGAATTTGATAGAAATACAAGTGCAAAACAGAGAACTGAAAAACACATGACTACACTTTGGATAGGGCATAGGAAAAACATTGGAAAACTGCCTCGATCCAATGCGATTGAGTAAAAAGAGGTTGGAGTGGATTTTTTTTGTATGGAATTGAAGGAAATCTACAATAATCCTATGAAATTTTATAGACACATTTCGATGTTGTAAATGGTAGGATCGGATGGAATTCCATAGAAATTGGATTCCTTAAAAAATCCTATGAATTTCCTTCTATCCAAAGAGGCCATATACTAGAATTCTATAGGAAACGAAAACACGTGGTGTCTCGGTGCTTCATAGGAGAAATACAGGAGTTATATATTTGTTAGTACGAGAGACAAATGAGAGAGAAACCGAGAAATATATTGAAACTTTCTAAGGAATTTGTTTGTGTAGAAAAATTAATTTCCTATCCTATAAAATTCCTTTGAAGAGATCAAATAATCCAAACACCCATTATATGATTTTTTTCTTTGGATTGAATTCATCCAAAATTCCTTTGTTACAAAGAGGCCAATACATGAATTAGAAAAACATGAATATGTAACGAGAGGTTGTTTGGTCTTAGACAAACGATTGTTTGGTTGGACCATGGGAGAAACGCAAGAAATGTTGGTGGCTGGTATGGATGTCATTAGACCTGTTGATGGGCGGCCCAGTCAGGTGGCCCAACCGAGCCCGGCCTGATTTTCTGAGCTCGGGCCTACATTTTTTGCTAGTACGCCCGGCCCAGGAAAGCCCGATGACATTGATAAATACTGATATTTTGTTCGGGAATATGGATTAAATAATAATGCTTTATTCTATAAAGAACTAAAATAACAATATTTTAATCCGAAAATGGAATGTTTGGGCTTTTCCTGTGAGAGGCTAGGCTTTTTCCGGTCCAGCCTGGCCTGAGAGTTGAACATGTCTAGTTGTCATAGGCTTAAAAGGAAAATTGTCCTTGTTTTCTTCCAAAATTCTCTTGAGAGTGCATCTTTCCGTAGGAATTTCAAGGAATTCTCTTGGCATGGCGTTTGAGCCAAACACCCGGCGTAGGAATTTCTCCGAAAAAAGGGATTCCACCAAAAATTCCTTTGTTTTGCTCGCTAAATCTTGTCCGGATCGCAGCCGTCGACAAGATCCAAGCCGCATGTACGCCTCAATCGGACGGTCCATCGAATGGGTGCGCATCCATGCATGCATTTCTTGGACTTCTGCACGTAAAAACAATGAAAAAAATGATGATCGATGCATGCATGCTTCATTTGCAGACTCCTACCTTCAACGATCCAGGTGTAACAGAGAACTGGCAATTCCACGCATTCACGTATAGGCCTGTCGTTTTTCAGATTTTAGCTTCTGTTTTTTATTTTTCTATAGTAACTAATTTTTAAAAAGAGTATCTTTTTAAGATGAGCTCTACTAGTTAATTGTAGTATATATTATACCAACTACATTTATATCGGCAAAAATTGCACGTAAGTTTCTATTACTTTATAATCCCTTGTATAAATAGTCTAAAAGCCATAAACCGCAGTCAAAAACTATAAGCCTTAGTTAAAAAGAACAGCCCATACATTGGCATGCAATGTGAGTGAGAATTAATCTTCTTCGGAGTATGTATATTCCCTGTAGGCCTGCCTTTCAGTAAGTGCCAAAAAATAACTTGTACCTAATTAATCCGACAAACATACTTCCAGAGCCAAAAAAAAAAAAGGTAGGAAGTTAGGCAAGGTGAAAAGTGAAAACCCACTCTCAACAGGTAAATCGAGCAAGGTGAAAAAGTATCCCACTTTCTGCCGGAGCAACCCTTCTCACATGCTGGTATAAGAGACTGCATCAGCCGGAGCAACTCCCTTGTGACGTCCCCGTCCCCACATCCCTGATGGGAACGTTTAACCCCGGTGCCTATACTTGTGGCCCGCTCGTTTGGACTTCACTTTTTTACTTTTGACTTATTTTTTTTATTATTTCTAAATTTTGTTTTTTATGACTTTTTAGATTTTTTTTAGCTTTTTTACCGGTTCTTTTTTTCGTATTTATTTGCATTACACGAGACAG
The DNA here is from genome assembly GCA_036346575.1 of Dendrocalamus sinicus. Taxonomy (NCBI): domain Eukaryota; kingdom Viridiplantae; phylum Streptophyta; class Magnoliopsida; order Poales; family Poaceae; genus Dendrocalamus; species Dendrocalamus sinicus. Next base: position 4,614,429 of record CM070663.1, read on the forward strand.
GTTAACATGTTTTTTTTCTATTTTTAAATTTTTTTTAAATTTAATTATGCCAAATAAGTCACTATCAACTACAGTGAAAATAAACTAGTTACAATTAAAAAAAAGTCATAAGCCACAGCCGAACTAAGCATCCCCATATCCTCATGGGAAATAACTTCCTCCATTCCCGTGCCTAACATAGGAATTCTTTGCCGGAGAATAGAAATGAGTGTATTGCCATCCCTAATTAGGCTTAGGCGTCCGACTATATATCAAGTGTCAAAATTCGTAACCTTAAGTTGTAGGCTAATCGTATCATTCACAGTTTACTTAACTTTGATAAATATAATATTTATCACTATTATATCTAAATAAATTAGTATTTATCGATATCAAACTGTATTTAGAAACCTCAGTTACCGAATAAATTAGTATTTACCAATATCAAATTGTATTTAGAAACACCAGTTACCGAACTAAGTGTACCAAAAATACCGAACGAACAACCCAGCCTTGCAGGGCAGTGGGCGGCCTGGTCCGTTCGACAGAGAAACTACTAGCCAAGGGAGACCAAAGAAAGTACCTTTGTCGCAATTTTTCTTTATCTCGCTTCGTCCAGAACGTAGCCTCGCTCTGCTGCGCTGCTGCCCAACGTGATCGACGGGACGCCTCACCTGCTCCCTGTATTTTCTTCCGAGCTGCGTGTCCTTCCGATGTGACTCCTCGTGTAGGACCTACCTACCTTCTGTTGATGGGGAATTTTGGACACTTTTGGTACTGTTACTATCGCAAATTCCAAAAGTAACGTCGATGGAAACAAAATTCCAATCCTAACCCCTAACCGACCGCACCATTTAACCGGGCGCTGACATGTGGCAATGGTGCGGTCGGGGAGCGCACGACACTGGAGTGGTGCGGTCCCCAACCGCACCACTCGGCTGGCCATGCGAATCGTGCGGTGCATGGGCGCACCACTCGAGTGGTGCGGTATCCGACCGCATGACTCGGCGAGTGATGCGCCCCCCGACCGCACCACTCGGTTCCTACAGGTTTAGGGTTTGCATCGGATATTAGGGTTTGGGTTTTGCGTAAAACAAAGGCTGTAATTTTTGTTTTGATTACATAGTTACATAAATATTATGCATACACATGTAATATATTTTTTTAGAGTGTGCAGCATATTTATAATATAGAATAGGAGATGCAAAAAAATATGAAGTTTATTTTCAAAATTCGTTATTTATTGCGGATGATACATGTAGAAATTATTTTTTTTGTAGATAATTATTTTTCAAATATTTTGGTACATTGTTAATGGTGTTTGAAAAATATGTATTTGATGTGGAGTGGAGTTTGCTGGTAGTGTAATTTTATTTGCATTTATGAAAATTAAGAATTTTGGTTGGTAGAGTACGATAACGATTAGTGTATTTGTGATTTTCATACATTGCTGATCGTGAAAAATATGTTGAACTGGCAATAACATTTTTCGATCATGTTATGTTGTTTTATTGGAAGAAATTTAATGAAATTTTTTTTGAGCACAACTGTGATAGGAATAATTGGACGAAAGGAAGGAAAGTGATATTGAACACATGGTAATCATTGAATGCGAAAAGACGAGATAATAAGTTTATCTGAATAGAAATAAACTTCATAATACAGTTGGGCTTAACATGCCGCATACTTTTTTGTTACATGCATAACATATAGCATGATATGCGACTAACCCACCCAACTACTCGTACGACCTACTGTGTGGACCGGGTCACTTTCCCTTCTTTGCCCGCTCGGCGTTGAACTCCTCTGCGGCCTCTTTTGCCTTAGCCGCCATTTCCCTCTTTCTCTCACGCTCCCTCTCGCGAGCCTCCCGCTCCATACGTGTGCATGCTTCGAGATGAGATTGCGTCTCGCGTTGTATACGAAGGGTGTGCTCGTGCTTGCGGCGCTCCTCCTCCAGCAACTCCTTGTCCCGTGTGAGATTTCACTCCTCGAAGTCGAGGTTCCATTGGTCTGCAGGGTGGATCTCAAGATCGATCCATTTGCAGTAGCCACACAGGGGCTCCGGAGACTGTAAATACAGGGGAGATATTGTTAGTGCGTGCTGTGAAGGAGAAAAGGTAGGGGAAAATGGTGCATGTGGTCGCACGCATTGCCGATAGGTTGCGGTGTCAAAACGGCGGTTGGGGTAGTCACTGGAGTAGTTTGCGCAACCCCAGTAATGCATACCTAGGCTGATGCGGTCCTTAGACTTGAAAAACTTGCACACGTCCCCGCACCAACAAAGGGGAGGTGTCTCCCCCTTAGGTGGTAGTTGTGGCGAACGCTCGGTGGGGACATCCGGGATGGGGCTGTTGCTACACGGGCGCTCTTTGGGGGGACCTTTCATCGTAGCACGATGGGCTTGTTCTACCCGGGCCTGTATAGCCCTTATTTTCTCATCGCGGGCGGCAGCTGACCGTGCTATATCACGGGTCTCCTCCCAATCCTTCACCATCTTGTCCCATTGGTTCTTCTTGCCTTTGTCCATCCCGGTGGGGTGAGGGAAGCGTGGTGTAGTATGGGGTTTGGAAGTGCAATGTTCGCTGGGAAATGGAATGCACACCAATTTATAGGGTCTGTTTTATCTCTACTCCTACGTGTAAAGCTGGTCCGCGTGGTCGTAGCAGTGAGTAAAGATGGGAGTGCTGCGATATCACTGCAAAAAGGCCCCGTTTTGTCATGTCTCTGAGCAAAGCTGCCCTGTTTTGTCATCTCACTGAGCAAAGCTGACCTCTTTTTGTCATGTCACTGAGCACAGCTGCCCTCTTTAGTAATGTCACTGCCCAAAGCTGGCATCTTTTGTCATCCCACTGAACAAAGCTGCCCCGTTTCGTCATGTCACTGTGCAAAGCTGGCCTCTTTTATCATCTCATTGAGCAAAGCTGCCCCGTTTCGTCATATCCCTGCGCAAAGCTGCACTCTTTTGTCATGTCACTGGGCAAAGCTGGCCTCTTTTATCATGTCACTGAGCAAAGCTACCCCATTTTGTCATGTAACTGCGCAAAGGTGCAGTCTTTTGTCATGTCACTGAGCAAAGTTGGCCTGTTTTGTCATCTCAGTGAGCAAACCTGCCCGGTTTTATCATGTCACTACGCAAAGCTGGCATCTTTTGTCAGCTCACTGAGCAAAGCCGACGTCGTACTAAGCAAAGCCGACCTCTCATTGAGCAAAGCTGACGCTTTTGTCATGTTTGTGCAAAAAAGGAGCCCTCTTTTGTCCCGTCTGTGCGCAAAGCTGTCCTCTGTCATCTCTTTGAGCAAAGCTGCCCTGTTTTGTCATGTCACTGCGCAAAGCTGCACCCTGTTGTCATGTCACTGAGCAAAGCTGGCCTCTTTTGTCATTTCACTGCGAAAGCAGACCTATTCTGTCATCTCTCTGAGCAAAGCTGCCCCGTTTTGTCATGTCTTTGCGCAGAACAGTCCTATTTTTCATTTTTGGTCACTGCAGTAAGTTCTCTCGTATGGTATAAATAGCACGGTTGGGGTCCCATGACATTGTACGCAGAGAACCTTGTAAATCGAACAAAGAAGTACCTTCTCTTTCGTGGTGAAACATACCATGTCAGAAACCGAGGGGCCAGTCGAATTTGGGTCACCGAAGGAAGACCTTCCCTTCGAAAGGAGGGAGATGTTCGGTCCATAGTACCGCTTGATACCAAGCCGGCGTGCTCAACCAGCGTGGCTGAAATGCAGACACAATGAGTGCGCGGTCGTGCAGATCGTGGATGCCCCGTTCGATGGGGGTGACGTTTCTTCTGATGCCCACGCTCTGGGGTACAAATTACTAATAGTACATTTTTTTTATTATTGCTTATGGTCCCTCCATGTTTACCGTCCTTTCCCGCATATGGCAAAATGCGACTTCTCCCGTTGGATCGACCCTCCTCATGAACGGTATATTGACCGTTATGTGGATATATTATGGGATCGAATATTGGAGTTGCAGCACCGAGGAGACTCTCAATGAGGAGAACAACGACCTAGGATGCAACGCGAGATGAGGTCCGAACATAGTTCTTATGATCCGACATGTTGCTGCGCGAACCCGAGCTGCATATGTGCGTGCCACTACCACGACGGCACGTACGCACCCTCCGTGGTTACAACACCACCTACCACACCTCCCCCTGTAGGTTCCCCTTCTTCCTCCTCTCCTGAACTATCTGTTTCCACATCGTCCTCCTCCTCGCTTTCCACTTCCTCCACCTGGTTCGCAAGGTACTCATGACAGTCAACACGAGCGGCCCACCACCTCTCCGCAACTTCATTCAACTGAAAATTCTTCGCACGCCTCTGCAGGTCTCCATCTCCCATTGACTCATTGCCTCCTTCTCCTTCACCAGCATCTTCATGACCGCCAGAGAGTAATGCAGGCTTTACATCTCCGCCGGCACCAGCAGAGCCACCCATGGCGGATGATTCTGTCCTCTCCACAAATTGAACATACATCATTGGCCTGGCATAAATAACTGCGTCAGGGTTGCACACGACCTCCATGTAGTTCGCCCATGAAGCGTCGCTCGTCACCTTTATAATTTGCCACACTATCTCCCCTGCAACACCTACAACTGCGGCATACACTGCTTCGATCTGTAATTTGTTCCTTGCGGTGCCCCGATTGAATGCGCAACGCACGCATCTCCGTAGCTCATACAGGCTCATGGTGTTCAGATTGGGTGCCCGGATCACGGTCCGATCACAATTACCCAGGTCTGCCCCATACGGCCCGTCGCGTACGAGACCACTTCCGTAGAACACGAACAAGTCTTCGATGTCACCCATGACGTACCTAACATAAGTCCATACTGAACCCTCTTAGTATATATAACATGCAACAAGTGTACCATCATACAGTACCTACTGCCTACCACATACAAGCGTAATATTTCCATCTCGATTTCGTATGGTACTTTTTTATTTGTAAATCTAATTTTTAATTAATTTACGGAGTGCCCTAACAAATTCCTACATAAATCAAATTTCCTCGCTAATTTATGCGATAAATAAATTACAATTTCTCCAAATTTCACTCCTAATCTCTATTATTATTGTTCTACTTAATTCACCAATCCAACTACTCATTTCTCATCATTTTTAACTTCTTAATTCTTATGTAAATTAAACATCTACATTTTTCCCTAATCTTTCATTTATGGAAGCACGCTCTCTCAAACATGCACAGCAAGATCTAATATTATTCAGTGATTTTGGCTACAAGAATGAGTACATGATAACACAAACAGTAGCTACGCAAGTGGCCTTTCCGACTAGCAGTGTGCTTCACAATGACATCATTTAAAGGTTGTTACAATCCAGTTAACATTTTTTTAAGATTACTGTTCACAAAAGCAGTACAAAAATTCTTCACATAAATTATAAAATACATTACACTACAACTAAACACATTTTATCAAAAAAAAATGCAATACGCTACAACCAAAAACAACTACAACCATTTCACATTACAGTGGACAACAACAATACATAACTTATTCACATAAAATATAAAATACAACACAATAATTACATAGAATATAGACATATGCAGAACATATACAGAACATTTACGTTAATTATAGACTAATCACTATAATAACATTATAGACGCATGGAGATGATATTTACCTTTTCTTGAAGCTCACGAGACGATCTACAACTTTCACAATTGCGAGAACTTCAGATACCTTCCAACATTACTCCAAATGCCGTGTTTGCCGTTCTTCTTTCCTTCACTATCAGCGCCCTCTCTTGCTCCCTATCTTGCTGCTTCTCTGTCTAGCGCAAATGCAAATTCACTAGAGCCTTCCAAACGCAGGCCACCCTCTTCCTTTTATCGTGAGACACACAACAGTCACATGCTGGAAATGAAGTAGGGGCCAACTCTCTCGTATAGACACATTGCATGCAGGAAATAAAGGAATGCAGCACGGGCGAGGGAATCCCGCAGGAAAGAAATGAATGCACAGCACGGGCGAGGGAGCTTTCGGTGGTGATAGGACGTCGAGCGAGTGGTGCGCTCCGGCGCCGCACCATTCGCGGTGTCGTGCGCTCGGATGCCGCACCACTCCCCGACGTGACGGCCAGCCGACTCCTGTGTCGTGCGCTCCCCGACCGCACCATTGCCACGTGTCAGCGCCCGGTTAAATGGTGCGGTCGGTTGGGGGTTAGGATTGGAATTTTGTTTCCACCGACGCTATTTTTAGAATTTGCGATAGTAACAGTGCCAAAAGCGTCCAAAATTCTTGATGGGTGCCTCACCAGCACCTACGCAAGCAGGAGCATGATCCAGCCATCTACCCTCGACGTGACCCACCAATGTGACGTTTTTGTGCAACCTGCATGCAAAAGACCAAGGCGACCTGCCCTTCTGGCTGGAACCGGAAAAACAGTGGACGAACAAAAAACGTTGTCGAGAGAACGCGATATACTTTCGGTTATTTTTCTTATTTCTTCTCTCTCTCGTCCTTTGCATTACATGGCTGAATATCTATTTAAATGCTATTTTTATAACTAGCAAACGGTCATAATAATCTAACTTGAAAACAAACTTAACAACATGTACACATATATGAATTTTAACATATACGAACTAAATAAAATTACTAACTTTAACAGTGACCTATCTCTCCACCTTGTTTCATAGGCGAGCCATTACGTCGAGCACCTGGTGCTTGTTCTCCTCGTACTCTCGTGCACATGGTATATGCACCTGTCGCTTGTGGAGGTCCTCCTCGTACTCTGTCGTAAGAAACTACCGAGGAACACCCGTTCTGGTGCATGTACTCCTCGTACTCTCTCGTGCACGTGATACATGCACTGGAATTAATCTTGTTTGGTCAGATTACGTTATTTCAGAGAGTTTATGTTTCGTATTTAGAAAATATTCGTTATGATACTAGAGTTGATTCATAATTCTTTTAGATACATAGAGTTATAGTCGAATACGAATAAATGTTTGTTCTGAATAAAAGAGTACATCTCTACTCCTTAAAAATATGAGTTGATGGTCATCGGTGTAACATCCTAAATTTTGAGTGTTTAAAATCGCGAAGAATTAAAAACTTTTATTTGCATCTTGATGTTATTTGAAACTTTGTCAAGATCTTATTTGGACTTTTCTGAGTTTTGTGCTAAACAAAATCATAACTAGAAAGAAATCTCAAATACAAATAAGAATTTTGATGATAAAAGATATGAAATAAGTTTTGGGAGTTTAAAACCCTAAAGACCAAACTCCAGAAATCAGAATTGAATAAAAATTCATCTTAAATCAAATTAACCGGAGAACTCAAACTCGGATTCAATTCCGAGTTTTCCAAACTTAAAATTCAAGAATTAGATAAAGGGAATAAAATGTCAAGCTTCAATTTCACTAGGTCAAGAAAAGAAATGGCCGAACAAATATTAAAAGCTCACATTTAAATAATTGAAATGAGAATTCAAAATTTCGAAGATCTTGCAAAACTCAAAATCAATAAATCCTAATTAATAACTTAAATTAAAACTCTAAAAATTTCCAAACTGGCTTAAGCATTTCATTTCCTTCTCTTTTCCATTTCTCCCTTTCCTCTTTCTTACGTGTAGGCCTCGCTCCTTTTTCCTCTCTCTCTTCCTCCCCCACTCTCTTTTTCCACTCTGCCGTTGGGCCCTCTCCTTCTCCTTCCCCTTTCTTTCTTCTCTGTCCCTCCTCTGTCTTTGCTTCCTCTCCGCTTGCGTCACTGGGACCCACCCCTCCTACTCCCCCACGACCATGCGTGTCACTGCCCACCTGTCCGGCAGCCTCATCCCGTCGCGTCGCTCTGCCATAGCGACCGACTTTTTGACTGCATCGTCGCTTCGCCTGGCGTTGCCACCAGCTCTCCCGGCTGCCTTTGTCAGCTACAGTGCACCCCTGCTCCCATCGCTTCCCCTGTTCCGGGCGACATTGCGCCTGTGCCTGCATCAGCTTGGTGTCGGTCGCCCTGTGGCCATGCCCTGCGCCTATCGTCTTCACGTCTACCTCACACGGTCCTACCACCCTAACTCCATTCCCATGCCCTGCGTTGCCCATGCCTTGACCCGTGGTCGTATCCCGAGCGCTGTAGCAGCTCCACCACCACGCCACCGAGACGATCGCCCAACTGCCCTCCGATCGAGCACCGCTTTCCCACAGCTATAAAGCCTCACCTGGGCTTCCAATCGCACCACCCCACTCCACTGAGTCTCCCACTTCAAAGAATTAGTCTCCTGAGCGCCACAGCCCATCGGCGGTCTCTTCTTCTTCAAGTCCGGCCAAGGAGCCGATTGTCGATTGCCACCGCCATAGTCCAATTCCTTTCCACCGAGGCACCCCTAGAGAATCACGACGTCATCCCCATCCTCGCCCGTACTTCCCGCCGCCTGAACTGCGCCTGCACCATGTGTCCACTTTGATCGCCACCGTCGCACGCCGCCAGCTCCCCACCGCCACTCCCAAGCCATACCGACCAGCAAGGTACACTTCTCAGCCCACCTTGATGCTCCCCTCTTGTTTAATTGAATGTTGGTGCCATAAATCACCATAGCTGTAGTCCTTTGTTCCATCGCTTGTCCGCCTCGCTGCCGACCGCACGTGGTCGAGGTCACAGCGGCCATGGTCTAAATATCGACCATGGTACGAATCGTGAGGCCTAAGTAGTGGTCAAAGAATCCATGGTCGTAAAAGAGACATGGGCGTGAGATAGTCATTTACGACCGGTGGTCGAAGCTACGACTGCACGGTCGAAGTTACGACCACGTGGGCGTTCCCGAACTAGTGATCGACCTCACGACCGCGTCATCATTTACGACCATGTGGTCGGACACTCGATCACGTTTAAATCTCATAGTCATAGCTCCCTACGGCCACACAGGAAGTCTACCGACCACGATCACCCTTCACAATGTGGTCGAAACCTCTTTTTGACCACATTCACGCTCTCACAACGTGGTTGTAACCCTTTATGACCACTCACGCCGTGGTTGAAACGCCCTCCAACCACTTATATCGTGGTCGAAGCACCCTCCAACCACTTATATTGTGCTCGAAGCCACCTCCGACCACTCACAATGTGGTCAAAGCACCTTCCGACCACTCCACAATCATTTACGACCACCTTGTGTCGTTACAACCGCTCAGTGTCATTTACGACCACTCCAACTCGTTTACGACCGCTCAAAACTGCTCACGGCCACTCCCAGTCGAACTCCCGAACACGCGGTCGAAATCGACCACGCTGTCGTTACCGACCACGTGGTTGAAACCGACCATGTTGTCGTTACCGACCATGCGGTCAAAATCGATTACGCTGTCGTTACCGACCACGCGGTCGAATTCAACCGCGCTGTCATCCCGACAATTGGCTATGGGTCCCGCCTGTCAGACTTTCAGCTATTTCTTGAATTTATTCAAATAGAGAACTTCAAATAATCATAACTAATTCGTTTTAACTCCGAATTGAGTGAAACAAATTTCTAAATTCATCTAAAAATAAAATCTAATGAGTGGAACTGAGATCATGAATTTTGGAGTTCATTTGAATTTTTCTTTGAGAATTTGTTTGCTTTGCTAATTTTTATCCGAATTTTCGCGCACGTTAAAATAGCATACGAGGCTTAAGAAGAAGAAGCCAAAGCTGAAGCAGCTGCACTTGACGACCAAGACCCAGATCACTGTGACCAAGGCGAGTCAATACTTTGATCATGTTGGGCCTACATTTTCTGCAAATTATGGTTTAAATTATCAAATTGAATGCTATTACTTTATATGCAAATATACGTTTAATTTAAGATTTTAGTTATATGCCCATTGTTTAACTTGATTATTATTACACCTCCTTTGAAATATTTGAATATGTGAACCTTATCACCCTAGTAAAATTATAATGGTAACTTTTCAAAAATAAGTCCGTAATTATACGCCATGCTTAGTACTGCTTAGATACTCGGGGGCGCTGAAATGCCCTAAGCATCATTTTTAATCATGAGAAACTGGTTTAGGAAGTCATGGTGGTAATGATTGGTATATTTTGATATGATTATTTTATGCTCCAAAAAACCTCAAATTGCTTATCTATCTGGGTGGATGGTTCAGGGGTATGGTGCAGCGGTGCACGAGAGTGTGGTTTGTAGTAGAACCGCCTAGATAACCCTAAGGACTGGATTTTTTCATTACCTCCTGTGTAAAACAAGTACAATCACAAATCTGTAAAGTACAACTTGGCTTAGTAGATTTACCGAACCCTGAAAGTCATCATCATAGGTGGAGGAGCTAAGGTAGTGCAAGTGGCTGGTCTGTGGACGGCTTCAATGGGACACTCATAGAGGGTGAAGTTTTCTGTAGCGTGCTAGTAGTGTGGGTAGCCAGTTGCTAGACATTCAGAAGAAGAACATCTTGCACAACCTATGAGACCCACTGCGGGCCAAGCTCATAGGGGTGAGATGATGGAAGGGATGAGGTATTTTGAATGGTTACTGTGATGGTTTACTCAACCGCACGACTAAGGAATCGTGTGGGGCAACGAGCGAACTGTCTCTTATAGGTAAAGTGTGCAAACTCTGCAGAGTCAAAACTATTCGAATAGCCATGCCCACGGTCAAGGGCGGACATGGGAACTTAACCAAATATAGTTCTATTTCAAAAACTTTATGGGAGGAATTGGAAAAGTGGAGGGCAGTGGAAAGCCCTATTTTGTGTTGCCCTAGGGCCTGTTTTTTTCGGCTGCGGATTATGGCTTTTGGTTGAAATTTTTGAATTTTGGCTATTTACGGTACAGATTACGAAGAGACAGATACCCACTTACAATTTTGGTTGGTACAGATGTTGGGCTTTTAATGTGTAGATCGTTTAACTTGTAAACCCTGTCTTGAGAAAATACTCCGTTTGAAAGTTAGGTACTGTAGCAAAAGCCAAAAGTCGCCAGCTTGTGAGGTAAAGAACAGGCCCCTAGGTGTTATCCCAGTGATAATGTAAGCGGCTACAATGCTGAAGATCTAGCATATGGTGCAGAAACCATGTAACGGTGGATAGAATCTGGATCACAATATTATTGCATTCTTTTACGCATTATGTTTCAATTCAAACTGCTAGGTCTCAGGAAATTTTTATGTAACATATTTCAAATAATAACACTTCTATTCTTACAAAATAAAATATAGAAAAAAATAAATAGAGTCGTGAGTAAAGAAGATGGATGTTTGTGGTAAACACATAAAGATGTTTGTGGGTTTCGTGTCGATCATCGAAAGGAAACGATAGTGTGAATTCTGGGAAATATATTGGTGGAGCCTAAATGCATAGATTGGCTAGATGGATGAATTCGAAAGTAATTGCTGGATTACAACACTGATAAATTCTTGGGAGGTGTTGGCAATAATGGAATTAATAGAATTTGATCGATTACTAGATGGGTCAATTGAATTTTTGGGAATTTGGAGATATGATAACAACTATTGGAGTATAAACTTCATCAATAATATTCCTGGTGGATGCATACTAGTGAATTAGTTAGAGATAGATAATGAAAAATAAGGTTGATTACTGGAAGAGCAAATTATGGTTTTGGATCAATAATAGAAAGGATTGAATTGTTAGAAAGTCCTGATACAAATGATACCGGTGAATTTAAAAGTAATTATGTTGGATGATCATTAGAATTTAGAAGTGAAGAATTGATGAATAGCAACTACAAAATTGGATTGTTAGGAATTTAGAACACAAAAGATATTTGTGGATCTAAAATAAAGAATACTGAATTTTCATTAAACTGAGGAACTGATCAAATTGGTAAATAATGAACCTGAGATTGGATCTATAAATTTGTGGCGAGAATTTAGATTCACATGAGAGTTGGTAACCCCGATTCGATTAATAGAATTTTTAGTCAATGTAATGGGAATCGTTTGATTGGTGGATCCAAAGTAAAGGTATTGGATTATCATTAGATTGTAGAGTTAATAGATTGGCATATAATGGATATGAGATTGGGAGCATACAACCATCTGAGATTGATTTACAAATTTATGGTGGAAGTTAGGATTTATGTGAGCGTCAGATATCCATGGCTGGATTAAGAAAATGGTGGGTGACAAAATAGAAAGTGTATGATCGGTGGATTAAATGAATGATGACACTCACTGTTTGTGGTTTTTAGGCATCAACAATAATACCATGAATAAATAATAATAATAATAATACTAAAAGCAATTTATGGTAAATAAAATAACCCGAGCCTCTCCTTTGATAAGCCATGCATATTATTTATTTGCATCCTGTGCATTGGCTCACAGAGCACGGTGGTTTGTGCTCACCCTCGCTCTCACAACAAATCTAGAATCAGGAGCTAGATCACTACGCTTCAGCAATACTCTTGGTCATGATGGCAAAGAAGATAAAGATGTTAAGGGCTAGGTCGTGAACCCCCAATTGGCTGCCTGTGGGCACGTCCTGAGGGTCCCACCTGTGTGCTTCGTTTTCCCTGCTGTATTTTTTATTGATTTTGGCCTGATCGGCCCATGAGTAAGTCTACTATTATATTTATGTTTCCGCATGATATGTATATTGATGTCCAGTACTGTATCTGTGAGCACTATCTACTGATCCAGGGAATAGTGCGGTGGAATCACAGAGGATTCCGGACTGTAAAATCTGGGTCCGACAATCGACCCGTTCTCTCTCCTCTTTTCTCAGCCGTCCGATCAAAGATTAGCCGTCCAGATCCGTACGTAGATAGTTCTTTCGCTCCTCATAGAAAAGGTCAGGCCGACGTGTCGGCCACGCTCCTCCTCTTCCGCAACCACTCCACCTCCTGCAATCGCCGCCTCCTTCTCTCCCCCGAACCCTCATGCCATGCCTTCTCCTCCTCAGCGTCGCCACCAATTCCTTCCCCACGCGGCAACGTCTGGTCGCAGTCTTCTAACTTCCCCCAACAGCGCCGCATCCACCCGTCGCCGCCTCTCCGACGCATTCGTCCGCCGCCTCCTCTCCACATCTGCCCGCCGCCACCTCCCCACCTCCACCTCTCGCAACCTTCGCCTCCTTCTCTTCCCCGAACCCTCATGCCGCACCTCCTCCTCCTCCTCGGTGCCACCACCAATTCTTTCCCCACGTGGCAGCATCTGGTCGCAGTCCCCCAACTTCCCTCAGCAGCGCCGCATCTCCCCAGTTCCGCCTCCCCAACACATCCGTCCACCGCCTCCTCTCCCTATCTGCCTGCCGCCGCCTCCCCACCTCCACCTCCTGCAACCAGCGCAGCCTCCCCATGTCTACTGCCCGCAACTGTTGCCTCCTTCTCTTCCCCAAACCCTCATGCCGCGCCTCCTCCTCCTCCTCGGCGCTGCCACCAATTTCATCTCCCATTGCCCCTCCATCCAGCAGCATGACACTTGAAGACAGCGACTGGTGGATCAGAGAGAAGGGCGCTCAACGATGGCGATGGCGGCTTCCTCTTCCTACGCCTGCCCACGTGGCTCTTCCCTCGCCGCCACCGCCCAGTGGTCGCTCACCCAGTGAGCCTCTATATCTCCTCCTGCTCTTTTGCTAGGAGTCCGTCACGTTGTCTCGCGATTCTGGTCTCCCAAGTTGGTCGTCGAAGTCGGTGCCGTGCTCGAAGGGGCTATGGTCGAGGGACCATGGCCGAAGTCGAGGGGCCGTGGTCAAAGTCGAAGCCATGGTCGAATGGGATCATGGCTGAAGTCGAATATCAGTGGTTAAAGTCGAAGCCGTGGTCGAAAGGGCGGTGGTCGAAGTTGAAGGGCCGTGGTCGAAGTCGAAGGGTTGTGGTCGAAATGCAAGCCATGGTCGAAGGGGACAGTGGTCGAAGGGGGCAGTGGTCGAAGTCGAAGGGCCGTGGATGAAGTCAATCAGCGGTCGAAGTTGAAGGGTCGTGGTCGAAGTCAAGCTATGGTTGAAGTCAAAGGGTTTTACCGTGGTCGAAGTTGCAATTAATCCTATGCAATTCTAGAAAAAAGTATAGCAATCCTAGCTCTAGGCAATCAAATGATCACAATAAAGTAAATAAACAAGAGCTAAGATGGAGATGAACACAACTGATGTTTTTACCGTGGTGTTCGGAAACTTGCCGGTTTCCCCTAATCCACGTTGAGGTTAGCCCGAACGAATCGGACCGGCTCCACGAATTAAGCCGAAGCACCTTGATCACTAGTGGTAGCTCTTCCCCGCTCTGGGTAGGTGAGCTCTGACCTTCACAAATCATCGGGTCTTCTCAGAATCTCCTTGAGAAGATCACCGATCGAATCTCCGCCCAATCGTCCAAGTGCCGGAAAGCACAAAGAGTAACAAATCCGGGCTCCACTTGAATGAAAACTAGTGCGAAATGGATCAACTAATGAATTCTAGCACTATTTGCTCAACCACCTCAAATTTAATGTGCAAAGAGAGTATGAGGGTGGAGTGAATGCTCTAAGGCTCAAGAAATATGCAATGGGTCTCTAACCTTAGCCCCTGTGTAGTGGTGGGGTATTTATAGCCTCCACCAACCAAAACTAGCCGTTTGACATAATTTTCTGAAAAATTCAGGATGAGCGGTACTACCGCCCTTATGGGGCCGGTACTATCGCTACCAAATCTTTGCAACAGAATGGCTATGTCAGAGCATTGCAGTGACCGTTAGATTTGGCGGCGCGGTACTACCGCCATTGTAATTTGCGGTACTACCGCTCTCCGGTAGTTTCGCAAAGTCGGCGCGGTACTACTGCTCTGGCCGAAGTCCGAAAGGTCCCAGATTGGGCGCTCTCTGGAAAAAAGGTTCCGCTCTCAAGTCCAAAACTTCCGGGCTCCGAAAGTACCGCTCGAATAGCGGAACTTCCGCTTGATCTGAAAGTCCGAAAGTTTGGCGCTTTTTAAAAAATATTTTCGCTCAGAGTCCAAACGTTTCCGGACTGGTCCGAACGTTTCCGGACTGGTCCGAACATTTTCGGAAGTACCGCTCTGGATAGCGGAACTACCGCAACCTACGGTAGTTCCGGCATGCAAATCGCCAGTACTTCCGCTCTGCGAAATTTCAGAAATCGTCCGGAGGTGCTCTCTGGAAAAAACATTCCGCTCAGCCACCGGATCTTCCGGGCAGCGGAAGTACCGCTCAAGAATGCGGAACTACCGCTCACTGTGGTAGTTCGGGCGTTGAAACCACCAGTACTTCCGTTTTCAGAAAATCTGAAATGCATCCGGTGCTCTCTGGAAAAAAGGGTCCGCTCAAAAACCGGAACTACCACTTGCCGGTACTACCACATTTGGGCGCGGAACTACTGCTCTCCGGTAGTTCCGACGTTCAAAACTGCGGTACTACCGCTTTTCCAGACATAGCACAGACTTGTTTTAAAATAGAATTTTAATGAATGCATGCTTCTAAAATTGATCCAAATGGCACAAGAAATTTGCTTTTAGGCTACTTGCCAAGATCCCTCTTTATGGTACGATTTTCTACCGTATAATCCGGTCTTCCACCATTCTCCTAAGACCGGTAAAATTAAAAGGGATCCTATTCTAAATATACCTTTGTCTCGAACCATCTTGGGTCTTCTTTTATATTTTTTTGGTGTGCATCTTGTCACCAACACATGGACTAAACCTTTGCATGCTCATACGATACGTTAGTCCCATATTCACATAAATTCATTAATTACCAAAACCATTTTTAGGGGCCTAGATGCTTTTAATCTCCCCCTTTTTGGTAATTGATGACAACCCAATTTTGTGTGAAGATAAAGTTTTTGAATATACCACTTGTTTGGCAACTAGTTGTATATTCCATGTTGACTTTTAAATGAGAGTAGTTCTTTGCAACAAATTTTATATTGGTATAAAATGAACTATTTCCATTTTAAAGTCCAAGAGGGGAGAAAACTCCCCCTAAACATGTGCATGGATAAAAATATGACATTTTATACAAGATGCACAAGACAAAGAGATACCACAATATGAAAGTAAATTGACATTTATGCAAAAGAAATAATAAGCATTCATGACCATAAGATCCATTACATCCAATCAACCATAAAGATAAACAAGGTACCAAGTTCATTACATCCCAAAGCATAAAAAATAGATAGATAGATAATAGCCCAAATTATCCTAACTCCCCACACACCCACACACTTCTCCCCCTTTGGCATCAAATACCAAAAAGAGATCACTCCTGCTGAGGAGGAGAAGGGTCACGACGGAGGCGGCGTCGAGTGTAGCGAGGAGGCGACGGAGGCTGCGGCTGGTGGTGCTGCTCCAAGGCTGCAACTCTACCATCAAGCGAAGTCAGCCTACTGTCGATGGAGTCCAGTCTCCCATCAACTGTGTCCATCCTGGAGTTGAGGGTGGAGAACCCCTCGAGGATGGTCGAGTAGACCTAGGAGAGAGAGAGGGCTGACCGGGCTCCTGTGGCTGAGCTGCTCCTGCTGCGGTTGCTGCTGCTGAAGAAGATCCTGCTCCTGGATCTACGTGTCGGGCTCGAATAGCTGTAGGAATGGGGGGCTCAGGTCTAGGCTTGTATGGCTTGTGCACTCCACCACATCCTCCGCGAAACTCAAACTTGGTCTTAATCAATGCCATTATGTAAGGTACATAGTTGATGTGCTTGATTTAGTGATATGCCCTAGAGGCAACATGGAGATGTTATATATCACATACTATGTTTATGATGCATTACTTTGTTCCTTGAAATAGACATTATCATTATTGATCAATGAGTATGTGACTTATTCATGAGACTCTTAATGCTAAAATGTTGCTATTTCTAAATAATCCCTGATCATATATCATATGAGGAACGAATATGATTCAAAGATCAGCATATGCATTGATTGATGATCATGTCTCATGGATCATGGTATGGTGATACCAAATCAATAATATGGACATATGTTAGTGAACATATGTTGGATAGACCCGCCATGAGACACTGCAGAGATTCCATGTGTCATCAGTTGTCTCAAGTAGTGTTTATGTAGAATCCTTAGACTTGAGATCATCATGGTTCCCAACATGCGTAGTAGCTTATTTTGGGACTACTAAACACTACTCCGTAACTAGGTAGTCATAAAAGTAGTCTTCGGGTTTGCCATGAAACATGTAGTGGGATGTGAATGATCAAGATAGAATTTGTCCCTCCTTATGGAAGAGATATCTCTGGGCCCCTCGATGTAATGGATTATGAAAGTGCATGGCCATGCCAAGGTGATTGAGGAGTCAATCACAAGTTTATAATCCATCACGGAATCAAGAGAGTGATTGAGCTATTAAGAGGATGACACAGGTCTCGCCTTGAGCTCAATCTATATCGTGAGGCAAAGGGATTCGTACATGAGAACATTACAGGTTCAGCCGATATGATCTTTACGTATACTTTGGGGTTAATATGTCTTACTAGAGGCCGCTATTAACAGGGTGATCGGAAAGGCGTTTCCGGGTCGCGACCAAGTATACGTGAACCTACAGGGTCACACACTTAACGGGTTGGAATACTAATTCGAATATGATTCGGATGTGGGCTCAATTTGGATAGAGATCCGAGTAGACTCCTATTGGGCCTCGGTCTACAAGGCCCAAGTGAGGAGGTCTCCAGCCCCGGACGTGTGGATACCGGTGGAGGCACTGCTCGTTGCGGTGTTGATCGGCATCAACAACCTACAGATTGGATCTGTTCGTAGTGTGGTTAATCGCGTGGAGGAGATGACTTGTTCGGGACGATTGGCTAATTCCACTACTACCTCGACGCGAGTGGTTGGATCGGCTTCTCCAACTCTTCTTCCGCTGTGCTGCGCGTCTAGTGGTAACGATCCATGATCCCTCCTTAAGCATGATGTCCTTGTGCGCGCGGTAGAAAAGTTTTGTTTTCTGCTTCTGTAGCCTACGCGCAATCCTTTACTTGATGTGATCAATCTTGGAAGAGGCTATCTCCCGAATGATAACGTCAACCACATCAAATTTCTCCCCCTTCATGATGTAATCTATGAGGTTCCAAGCGTGACCTCGAATGGCATCATAATTACCGCTCTTTGGGAAGATAGTATGGTTGATTATGCGGTTTACCAAGCTGGGGATAGGAAGAAGTCCAACATTCTTGCCAGGAATGAATTTTTCAGCAGTGTTGTAGTAAATGGACATGGCATGAATATCAAGAGCGGGCCTGTCGTATACCTTCTCATAAGCACTCAGCTCCGCAAGCAATGCTAACTCAAAATCATGCTTGGTGGCCTCCAGCTTGGTGCAAACTGTCATCCATGTGAGGAAGTTCCGCTTGATCCAAAAGTTCGAAAGTTTGGCGCTTTTTAAAAAATATTTTCACTCAGAGTCCGAACGTTTTCGGACTGGTCTGAACGTTTCTGGAAGTACCGCTCTGGATAGTGGAACTACTGCAACCTGCCATAGTTCCGGCGCTCAAATCGCCGGTACTTCCGCTCTGCGAAATTTCAGAAATCGTCCGGAGGTGCTCTCTGGAAAAAACATTCCGCTCAGCCTCCGGATCTTCCGGGAGTACCGCTCAAGAATGCGGAAGTACCGCTCGCTGCGGTAGTTCCGGCGTTGAAATCGCTGGTACTTCCGTTTTCAGAAATCTGAAATGCATCCGGGGGTGCTCTCTGGAAAAAAGGGTCCGCTCAAAAACCGGAGCTATCGCTTGCCGGTACTACCGCATTTGGGCGCGGAACTACCGCTCTCCGATAGTTCCGACGTTCAAAACTGCGGTACTACCACTTTTCCAGACATAGCACATACTTGTTTTAAAATAGAATTTTCATGAATGCATGCTTCTAAAATTGATCCAAATGGCACAAGAAATTTGCTTTCAGGCTACTTGCCAAGATCCCTCTTTATGGTACAATTTTCTACCCTATAATCCGGTCTTCCACCATTCTCCGAAGATCGGTAAAATTAAAAGGGATCATATTCTAAATATACCTTTTCTTGAACCATCTTGGGTCTTCTTTTATATTTTTTGGTGTGCATCTTGTCACCAACACATGGACTAAACCTTTGCATGCTCATACAATACGTTAGTCCCATATTCACATAAATTCATTAATTACCAAAACCATTTTTAAGGGCCTAGATGCTTTCAGCAGGCTGGAACCGGTAGTCGAGTGGCAGGGCACAAGCGCACCGGATGCCTGCCAACGTACGACCAACAGCGATGGTCGACCGCTCCCAACCTATTATCACGCGCAATGGTCGACGGCTTCTAACTTACAACCACGAGGTGTGATAGGCGACTTCGATTTACGACCACGAGCACTGGTCGATGTGTTCCATCTTATGACCACGAGGTGTGGTCGATGTCTTTCGACTTACGACCACGAACGTTGGTTGATGTGTTCCGACTTACGACCACGAGGTGTCCTCGATAGCTTCCGACTTACGACCACGAACGATGGTCGTCTGTTTCCAACGTACAACCACGAGCCATTGTCGAAGGCTCCCGATTTAGGACCACGATCGATCGTCGACTGTTGCCAACTTACAACCACCAGCGATGGTCGACCGCTTTCGACCTACGATCACGCGCGATGATCGATGGCTTCCGATTTACGACGACGAGGTGTGCTCGAAGGCTCCCGACCTATGACCACAAAGTGTGGTCGATATCTTCCGACTTATGACCACGAGGTATGATCGACCGCTTCCGACTTACTTGACGGATTTTAAAACTTTTAGGACATATTTGTATGCACATTCTAAAAATTTTACATACATGAATTTTAAAATATGTAGTATGATAAATTTTAAAAATCCGTAACATCGCACGAACATTCAACTAGTGTATAATAAGTTTTAAGTGAAGAAGAAATTAAAGGAAAAAAAGGGAAGAAAGATACCAGTGTCGCTCGCGGTTAGCGTTCTGTTGTTTCGTTGTTTCGTATCATGGGCATCACGTCCAGCAACAGAATGCGTCTAGGAACCAGGGGTGTTCACGTCGACTAGGACTCTAGGAGGGCGCACTCGGCGGCAACTACTACCAGGCACGTCACGCAAGCGGCTGGGCGCATCACGTGATACAGGAGGCACGTCTCGTCCAATAGGAGACCAGTGGAGACGCTCGCTCCTGTAGTCCTGTGCGTGGGTTCAAGCGCTGGCAAGGCAGGCCACCTGGCGGGTCGCGTCGTGAGTCAGGGACCAGCAGGAGCCCCCAGAAGACGCAGCGACAGTGTAAAAAAACAGGAAAAAAAAATTCCAACAGTGGTTATCAGAACTATTGATCTTAGTGGCTTCTAAAGATTATGGACGAGTCCTCCAATATTTTTTTTTACGACTGATAATTACTCGGTGTGATAATGAAGATAAAAATAAATATACGTGTCTAGAGTGTCTGGGACGCAGTCGATCCGAAGGGAAAAGTAGAAGATGACAAGACATATCATATGGCTCTTGCTACGATCTATCAGGTGGTGCCAAACTCGATGATGTATCAGCTCATCAGGAAGGAGATAGCACGAGAAGCGTAGGAGACATTTCGGAAGATGCACTAGGAAGTTGATGTTGGAAATGTGGGTAATATTTTAATTCCAAGTTTTATTAGGAGACAGAAATAATAAACTAATGATGCAAAACTCACAACCAACAGCAAACTACTCATCATACTTCACAAATTACACAAGAAAAACAATATAGTAACAAAGTCGAACGTGCGCACGAACGACTTACTTGTTAGCCTGATGAAGAACAGGAAGCCGCGCAGGCTTGACGCAGTGCAGAACGAAGGTGTCGCAGTGCAGTGAGCGGTCGCGCAGATGTGCTACCCAGAAACCTTATTGCCGCCCCCGTGCAGGTCTTCACGGCAGCAATGGTTCGGAGATACCGCTCCTCTTCTTCGCGGTGCACGCCGGGAAGAAGAGTCGACGAAGTTCAGACGGCGCAGCACAACAACACACAAAAAGTTTGGAGAAAAAGAATGGAGGCAGTCAGTTTGTCACATCTACTCTGGACGTCTCCAGGCATACAAATAAACGCACTAGTAATCGACATGATTAAACAGCCATTTACCCACCGTAATCGACACATTCAACCGATCGATTACGCATGCGTCATCAAACCCAATAAAGCCCCATTCAAATGTTTGAATCTCATTCAAACAGAGAGATAGTGGTGCAGGATTTAGCAAAAATAGAGATAGACTTGGTCTGCCAAGTGGCGCGCCACGTCACTGCACGGTCGCGCGTCGCAAGTCACAAGTCACGCGATTTTCACGCGATTTTCACGCGAAAATACGCGGATACGCGCGCGCGCGTGCGTGCGTGCGCGTGTGTGTGACTAGCCAGAGCCCTCCTAATACCATCTCTATCCATATTCAAGGAGTGGTGAGAACTCCACCTTATAAATTGGTCTTTCTCACCTTGCCTTAGCAATATGGTACTAACCATGCATGCTTTGGGATTCGCGAAATGGGCCTTGCTCATTGGGCCAATTTCTAACAGTTGACCACGTGAAGGAGATGCGTCTCTAGAATTTACGGAGCGAGTTCAAGAATCTCCTGATGGAAGAGACCCAATCAATGGACAAGTTCACCAGTAAGGTGTCTTCACTGTACAATAAAATTACCTCTCTTGGTAACAAGTTGGAGAAATCTATGGCAGTGAAGAAATACCTACGTGTGCTACTAGAGAAGTTCGTACTCGTTGTCGCCACGCTCATGTACTCCTCTGATCTAGAGAGAAAGAAGACCGAGGAGATCACCAGCTCTCTCAAGGTGCATGTGGAGCTACTGAAGAGGTTTCAGTCTCGTAACGAGCAAGTGTTGTTGTTAAAGGGAGATAGAAGAAGTGGTGGCAACCAGGTTTATGAGGAATCGTCAACAAAGGCCAGTCATGGCTTGTCAAGCAGCTGTGAGCACGGCTGATACAATCAGAGTGGCCAAGGCGGCAGAGGTGGACGTGGGCAAGACAGTGGTGACAGATCGCGTGATAAGTCACAAATCAAGTGTTGTAATTGTGAAAAATTTGATCACTACACGTCAGAGTGTCGTAGTCACATAAAGTGCTTTAACTGCGACAAGTACAAATATTTTGCTTCGGATTGCCGAAGCAAGAAGAAGAACGAGGAGGTAAATCTCACCTGAGCCGATGAGGACGACGAGTCGACAGCTGACACTACTTCTCTCCTTATGTGTCAAAGAGGCGCCGATCATGGTAATATTAAACAAGAAGAACGTAGTTTAAAAACTACACACGGAGGAAGGCAGCCACGACCACACTGTTCTGTGGTACTTAGATAATGGAGTATGTAATAACATGATGGGAGATCGCTCTATGTTTTATGAGCTCAACGAGAAGATTTCGGGCAAAGTCAAGTTTGGCAACAGCTCCACGGTACAGATAAGATGCAAATGGGTGATGTTGCTGCAATGCAAGAACGGCGATCAAAAGGTACTATCTGAAATTTATTTTATATTGAGTATGGACAACAACATACTCAGTCTCGGGCTGTTGACAGAAAAAGGGTGCAGGATGGAATTGGAGGATGCATTTTTACATATTTATAATAAGAACAATGATTTGTTAATGAAGACAAAAAGAACTCTAAACTGATTATGTAAACTTTTTTTAAAATATCTAAAGAGTAGCGTGGAGTCCCGTGTGCGGTAGGCGCACGCAGCTCGCACGCTGCTAGCTCGGGCGGCTTGCATACAGCCAGTGCAAGTGCAGGCGGCAACGGCTCCAGAGGACCAGGTGGGCCCCACACGCACACTGTAGCTGGGTCCCACGCTCACGCAGCACACGTAGCTGACGCAAACAGAGGTCAAGGGGGTATGGACCTATAACATCCTGATTTTTAGAGCCTTTTTGAAGCTTTTAAAATAAAATTCACCATTTGAATTTTTCTGGAATTAATTAAAGCTTAATTGGAATTTTCATTAATTAAAAAGATTTAATATGATTAAATTAAACATTAACATGTATCAAAAATATTTTATTTGAGTTCCTTGAGTCCCAAGGAATTTTCTAAAATTTTCTTAGTTTTTTCTGGAGTTATTTGCTATTTTCTAGAGCTAAAAGAGATTTATTTGAATTTCTGAAAAAGGAAAATCATTTAAAGAAAAAAAATACCTGAAAGGCCAGGTGGGCCAAAGCCCACCAAAACCAGCCCACCATCTCCCTCCAGCCCGCTCTATCAGCTGGCCTACCTCGGCCCATCCCGCTTCGGTCGGCCTGCTCCGCCCTCGCCACGTGTCGGCCATCCGGAGCCTACCGCCCGCATCTCAACCGTCCTTGTCGGTCTTCCGAACAGCCATCCGATTTCCCTCGTGCCACGCGTCATCCATCGGAAAGGCCACGCACTGTTCATCCATGTGGTCTGTTCTCGTCCGTCCGATCCACAGGCCGCTACGTGTCACACATCGGGCCCCCTAGCACTGTGCTTCGTTTTCCTCTCGGACTCCGCTTCGCCGTCGCGCGCCGTGTTCGCTTCGGAGTTCGTGCCGTCACCGTCTCAAACTCCGGCCCATGTCCGTCTTGGATTCCTCGGGGTCTGTGTATAAATAGCCGATCGCCCCCTCATTTTCTGCATCCCGAGTCATCGCGCGCTGAAGCCGCCGTCGGCGCCGCCGCCTCGTCGCCGTCGTTGGCCGCCGCGCGGCCACCGCCGTTGCTGCCTTGCTCGCCTCGCCTCGCTGGCCGTCTTGCGCCGTTTGTCTTCGCCGCTGGTGAGTCGCCATTCAGCCGCCGCCATCTCCCTCCCGTCCAGCCAGCCTCCGCCGCCGCTCTCGGTCTCACTGTCGCCGCACCGTCGCCCGCCCGACCGCCTCAGTCCGCGCCGCACCTCCTCGGTCCCCGCTCCCACCTCGCGCCCCGTGCCTGCATGCGTCAGCACTGACGCCAGCCCGCGCCCGTGCTGCTTCGCTTTCCCGCACACCGCGTCCACTGTGAGCCTAACCTCTGACATGCGGGGCCCGCCTGCCAGCGTGAACCTGTAGACCGAGCCCCGTCAGTTAAGCCGAGTCAGTCGCCACCTCAACTGCCACATCAGCCCTACCCACCGCGTCAGCAAGGCCAGTCAGTTGCACTGTTTCTTGCACCGGGTTCACCGTAGACTTGCTTTTTCGTGAGCCGAGTCTACAACATAGTAGGATTTCTGATTTTCAGCCTTTTTCTTTTGATTAGATTTTCCGAGAGCACGTTCTCCCTCGTTCGAACTCCAATTAACCCAATTCTTTTTCCTAAATTCATATAAAATTGAGCTCTATCTTTTGATTCTAGTTTTGTAGTTTTTGGAGTTTGTTTGAATTTTATTTGAATTTGTTTTGTGTTTCATTTCGCTTTCTCTCTCGTTAGATCACGCGTTCGAAGGAGCTGAGGTAGGATTCGAAGATCAAGAATTCCTAACTGAGCAAAGCCAAGGCAAGTTGTGTCCTTTGATCATGTTGAACCCAGTTTTCAAATCTGTTATGTATTACTTTGTTTTACATTATCATGCATCGCTATTTTATTATGAAACCCTTGTATTGGTAGTTATTGTCCAAATTGATTAATCCCTCCTTGATAATTTGGTTGCCATGATTCTATTGTCACCATAGGATGGGTAATTATTTAGTGATGCAATATTAGTTGTCACATGGGTTGACGTCTAGATTGCTTAGCCATGCTTATTGCTAGTACGTTGGGTTACTATCACATGTGATCAGTTAATTAATTTTGTCTTAATGATATATTAGAACGTGTTGATAGCCACATTGATAAAATTTGTGTGCCATGACATTGGGGTGTCATTGGTGTTGGTTATACAAACTTGGTTTTCACCTGGGCGAATGATCGTGCAGAAAAGGGGGTGTTGTTGGCACATTGGGATGCGGATGTTTCACTTGGGTATATCTAAGGACTTAACTTTGTGTGCCATTGATCTGAGCCTTACCGTACAACCACATGTCCAGTATGGGATAGATCTGGCTGATTAATTTGTGATGTTTCAATTTCGGTTCCGTCATTGGGATGAGGGTGGTGTGGTTGGAGCCATGGATCCACATTGGTGCAAGAGGGGGCAATTATGGACTAGGTAGTAGCCTACTCGACGGCGAAACCTTAGCGAGGTGGAACTGGGTTGAAATTGAACATTGTAAAGGCCTTGTCATGATTTCTCCGCCGCACACCAAAGAAAGTGTGTTAATTGCATGGCAATATGAGAATATCATGTTTTGCGGGTTAAGTTGTACAACCTCTGCAGAGTGTAAAACTATTCGAATAGCCGTGTCCTTGGTCATGGACAACGCTCGGTGATTTCACACGAGGGGTAGAGTTTTCATAAAAACCTGGTTGGGTTGAGTTAGGAAGTGAATGGATAGTTCACTGGTGGTTCGTGGGTGATTCATTAGAGTGAATGGCCAGTTTACTTGTGGTGTGTCTCAATTCCTTTGATTACTTACTTATTATCATTTTTAAAGTTTGCTTTTTAATCTATCTATTGTATTTACTTTAAATTGTTGCTTTCTACAAAATTAACCTTTCAGCCATCCTTTGGTAAGCCTTGCATACTATATTGCATTCTTTGTTACATACGACTTGCTGAGTACTCTATGTACTCATGGCTTCATCTATATTTGCTCAGTTGAGGAAGAAGGACCAGATCAACAGGAGTTACTTGAAGGAGGATACTTTGACGACTTCGCGGATTAGGACTTCGCTCCCCAGTCGATTGCCTGTGGGCATGTCGAATGGCTACTACGCTTATTTCTTGTTTTCCGCTGCTAGTTTCTTTTAAGCCTTTAGGCTATTAATTGTAAGCTTGGGCCATATGGTCGCACTCTGATAATTATTAATAATATTTGAGTCTTCCTCTTAGTAAATCGTGATATGTTCGATATTTCATCTTTGTTTATAATGTGTGCACTAGCGTGATCCTGGACTAGTGCAGAATACACAAGAGAGTCCAGATTTGCATATTCGGGTCTCTACAGAGGTGGTATCAGAGCTATATCGACTGTAGGACGAAGCCCTAGTTAGAATGGTCGAATTAGCAAAGTTTTCAAAATTTATTTTCTAAATCAAATCAACCAAATGATTGTCTAGCAATTCTTTATTCTTACCTCGTTCTTAGGATTCTTACTCCTTGCCTCCTTTGACATATTGTTTTCAAAACTCAATTTGACTTCTTATCCCTATAATGTCCATAGATGTCTCGAGTGTCCCTCCATCAAAGTGAAAGTTGGCATGGAATTCTTCAAGCTGTGCTGTGAAGTTTGGATCAAGGAAGCTCCCAATATGTCAAGACAAGATTGGAGATTTCTGTGAAGATTAGAAGCCATTAGATTTGAACCTTGTTATAGTTTTTAGCATCGTGTAGATCGTCTCGCTTCTTATTTGCCATTGGGTGTGATGTGAGCTGCAGTTTTGCTTCTAGCATTATGATGCAGTCATGTCAAAAGTCTTTTTGTGGAGTTTATTGCTTCTTTTGTTAGCCTTTTCGGCTAAGTGTTTGCTTAGTTTAGGGTTGCCATTAGTTATCCCCCTTAGATGAGTTTGCCGCTTACCTCTGCTTTTCCCTCTTACCTATTGAGCCTTGAGAAGTCAGTTCTTAGCAAGTGGTCTTTCTTTCAAAGCAGAGCAGAAATGGTTGACACTCGGAGCACAACAGGACGTAGTCAGATGAACCAAGACCCAGAGGGCAGTAATGCAAACCAGGCACCTCAGGAACTGCAAGCGAGTCCAATGGGATTGAGTGCAATCTTAAGTCAATTTCTGGCAGCACAAACTCAACTCATACAAACAGTGTTGCAACAAGTGGACAACGATGCCAAAGCTTCCCGGGTCATTCCATCTTTACCTTATCAGCGGTGTCCCTCTGATGAGTCGTTAAGAATCAAAACACAAGAAGCACTTCGTCAGGATGACAACATAGGAAATCGTCCTTCTAAAAACCATTATCCAGGGAGATATGTTATCTGCTACCGTTGTGGTGGGGATGGACATCTAGCCTTCCAATGTCCTAAAAAAGGGAAGCCAACACAAGATTTTATTTGCGCCAACTGCGACAGAATCGGCCACAAATTCGCCAGGTGTCCCAAAAGGAAGGCAATCCAGTACTAAGCCCGCAACCGTGGTGATAAGGAAGGGCACTTCATCCAACAATGCTACCTAGAGAATAAGTTTAAGAATTGTGCCTGTACTCGCTGTGGAGAGATAGGACATTATGCTAGTGAACATGAAATCAGTTGCTCCAGTTGTGAAGGAACTCATCTTCATGGAGAATGTCCTATAAGTAAGATTACTTGTTACCTATGTGAAAGCCAGGACCATAACCCAGCACAATGCCCATTGGATTCAATATTGGCCTCAGTATTGCAGCAGCAATGAGAGAAACTCCGAGCTACTACCGTGCGTGCATTGGCAAAAGAAGGCAGGGCTATAGCTACATTTACCAAGATACCATCAGAAGTTGAGGCACAACAATCCAACCAAGACAATTGCATGGCCCCATCAGATAAGATACTTCTTCAAGATGGAACTCATTCCCGTAAGAGGAAGATGTTGTGTCCAGAGCAGTATAATGATCGTAGCCCTAGAGCTTGGGTGAGCCGACCCAATGGAGTACAAGCAAGTTCCACCCCAGGATCAGCACAACCCCCAATGATGCACAGATATGGTGATAGCAATGTTGGCCACCCACAACAGACAAAGGCATCAAAAGAAGGTGTGCAATGCTTTAACTGCCATAAAATAGGGCATTACGCCAACAAGTGTCCATAGAAGTGTCGAGCAGTCAAGCCAATTTCACTCAACCATGGAAGTACCCCTGCCAAGACTCTAGGAGCAGGATGTGGAACATCATCAGGTCAAGAAGGCCAGATACCTCAGAGCGTTGCAAGGGCAAGCCTCAACAGTGTCGTCTCCGATGTCGCACCTGGTAACCTATTCTTCTAGTGATCCTAAATCTCGGGGTCGAGATTCCGTTTAAGGGGGGAGGTTTGTAACATCCTGATTTTCAGAGCCTTTTTAAAGCTTTTAAAATAAAATTCACCATTTGAATTTTTTCTGGAATTAATTAAAGCTTAATTGGAATTTGCATTACTTAAAAAGATTTAATATGATTAAATTAAACATTAACACGTATCAAAAATATTTTATTTGAGTTCCTTGAGTCCCAAGGAATTTTCTGAAATTTTCTTAGTTATTTCTGGAGTTATTTGCTATTTTCTAGAGCTCAAAGGGATTTATTTGAATTTCTAAAAAAGGAAAATCATTTAAAGAAAAAAATACCCGAAAGGCCAGGTGGGCCGAAGCCCACCAAAACCAGCCCACCATCTCCCTCCGGCCCGCTCTATCAGCCGGCCTACCTCGGTCCATCTCGTTTTGGCCGGCCTGCTCCGCCCCCGCCACATGTCAGCCATCCGGAGCCCGCCGCCCGCATCTCAACCGTCTGAGCCGGTCTTCCGAACAGCCGTCCGATTTCCCCCGTGCCACGCGTCGTCCATCGGAGAGGCCACGCACTGTTCATCCATGTGGTTTGTTCTCGTCCATCCGATCCACAGGCCGCTACGTGTCACACATCAGGGCCCCCTAGCACCATGCTTCATCTTCCTCCCGGACTTCGCTTCGCCGCCGCGCGCCGTGTTCGCTCCGGAGTCCGTGCTGTCACCGTCTCGAACTCCGGCCCATGTCCGTCTTGGATTCCTCGGGGTCCGTGTATAAATAGCCGGCCGCCCCCTCGTTTTCTGCATCCCGAGCCGTCACCGCGCTTTTCGAGCTTCGCCGTCGAGCGCCGCCACCCTCGTCGCCGTCGTTAGCTGCCGTTGTTTGCTGCCTTGCCCACTCCGCCCCCGTCGCTGGCCATCTTGCGCCGTTCGTCTTCGCCGCCGGTGAGTCGCCGTTCAGCCGCCGCTGTCTCCCTCCCGTCCGGCCAGCCTCCGCCGCCGTTCTTGGTCTCGCCGTCGCCGCACTGTCGACCGCGGCACTTCCCAAGCATGAGGACAGGGGCAAAGGACCGCCTCTGACCCCGAGGGCGAGTCTGAGGTTTCTCATGAGAGCGGATCTGAGCCCTCGCATGAGAGCGAGGAGTATGAGGACTCGGATGAGGAAATGCCCACGGCACAAGATCAAGAAGTGGACCTTACCAAGATCTCCAGTGATGACTATGCTATCATGCGACGCCGTAGTCAGTATATACTCCCCTGCAACTCTCAGAACCTGAAGTTCCATACAAGGTTCCAGGAGAAAGTTTATATGGAAATGTATGGCCCTTCACGCAAGTTTGCTCATCATAAGTATGTGGACTGGGATCACTTGTCGCAGATCGACAAGTTTGATGGTGCGTATCGGCTTTTTCAACCTGCAAGAAATATAAGCTGTTTAGAATGACGATCGTCAATAAGACAGAAATAGTTGACTGTGATAATACTTACTCGACGACGGCACCAGATAGAACCCATCGTCGGCCGGTCAACGTCTCCCCCTGGATACATCTCGGGCCCGTACGGGCCCATGTCGTCTAGCACAGTGCGCCCGAGGCTTAAGCGCCGAACGACCACAAGCGCGATAGCGCGACAGCCGCGAGGATCGAGTTCGCCTTGACCCTCGTGCACGCGCATCGCATAGGGCGCGATGCGTCGCGGCAAGCACGGCCGATCCCACCTGGTGGGGCTCGCCATCAGCGATCGCCCTCGCATAAGCGATAAGGCGCGCATCCACCGTGTTGCCGTGGCTGGTGGTGAAAAGCACCCAACCAAACAGCCACAACACGTACGCCTCCAGGTGGCGCGCCACCTGGTGATCGTCTGCCTGTGGAACCATGCGCTCCACCTGAATTCAAACAAGTTGTTATTAGTACGTGATACCACAAATAAACGGTTGGACGACACGATCGAATGTAAAAAACCACGCATGCGATGCTCGTGAGCCACCTCAGCGTCGGCCCATGGGTCTGCGCCTCTGTGAACACGTGGTGCTGAGGGCCCGGTGGAACGACACCCTCGAATCTGCCAAGCAGGTCAGCGCGCCAGTCGTGTGGGGCCTCCGGTAGGAAGGCAGCGTCTCCCGCGATCGGAAGGCCAAGGAGCAGGGACACGTCCTCCAGGGTCGGCGTCATCTCCCCGAATGGGAGGTGGAAAGTGTGCGTCTCGGGCCGCCAACGGTCCACCAAAGCCGTCAGCAGGGAACGGTCGAACGGGAAGCGTCGTGATCGCTCCCCGCCCGCCTCGTCCCCGCCCTCGTCCCCGCCAGCGCCTGCATCCTCGTCCGTGGCCTGCACCATCCGGGCAAGAGGGAGTAGCCCGGCATCCCGCAGCCTGCAAACAAAGTGAAGGTCAGCACGGAATGAACTTACGGTCGCACTAAACGCTGGAGTAGTGCAAACCTGGCAGTCCAACGAGGGTCGAGTCTCCAGGCCACGCGAGGTGTGCGTGTCCGGACCACTCCCAGCTGAGGCGGCTCGTCCGTGCTCCCCGGTGTCGGCACTAGACGGGAAGCGCGATGAGAGCGGTCCACGTGCTCGTCCAACGGTAGCGTCGCCACTCTGAGGCACGCCCAAAGACGAGTCATACACGCAAAATTTGTACAATAATTTCTACATTAAATTTTCTACATCTAAATTTATACAATAATTTCAATATTAAATTTCCTATATCTAAATTTGTACACTAAACTTTCTACATCTAAATTTCTACATTAAATTTTCTACACTACATTTTGTAAACTATTTTTGTACACTAACTATCTTTCTACACTAACTATCTTTCTACACTAAATTATCTACACTAACTATCTTTCTACACTAAATTATCTACACTAACTATCTTTCTACACTAAATTATCTAAACTAATTATCTACACTAATTATCTACACTAACTAATTTTCTAAACTAATTATCTACACTAATTATCTTTCTAAACTAATTTATGTACACTAACTATCTTTCTACACTAAATTATCGACACTAATTATCTACACTAACTATATTTCTAAACTAATTTTCTAAACTAATTATCTACACTAATTATCTACACTAACTATATTTCTAAACTAATTTTCTAAACTAATTATCTACACTAATTATCTTTCTAAACTAATTTATGTACACTAATATCTACACTAACTATCTTTCTACACTAAATTATCGACACTAATTATCTACACTAACTATATTTCTAAACTAATTATCTACACTAACTATATTTCTACACTAATTTTCTAAACTAATTATCTACACTAATTATCTACACTAACTATCTTTCTACACTTAATTATCTACACTAACTATCTTTCTACACTAAATTATCTAAACTAATTATCTACACTAACTATTTTTCTAAACTAATTATCTACACTAATTATCTTTCTAAACTAATTTATCTACACTAATTATCTACACTAACTATATTTCTAAACTAAATTATCCACACTAACTATCTACACTAACTAATTTTCTAAACTAATTATCTACACTAACTATATTTCTAAACTAAATTATCTACACTAACTATATTTCTAAACTAATTTTCTACACTAACAAAAATATAACACAAAAATTACCCAAAAATCGCGCACGCCCTCTCTTCTTCTCCTCCTCTCCCCTCCCTCTTCTCCTCCTCTCCCTCTCTTTCTCTCCCCTCCCTCTTCTCCTCCTCTCCCTCTCTTTCTCCTTCTCTGCGTGCCGAAGAAGTGGACGACGTCGGGGGCGGCCGAGCGCGGCCTTTATATCCACCCTCAGTCGCCCAACGGTTGGGCGATCGATATCTGCCAACGCTTGAGCGATCGCTTTGCAATCGCCGAACCGTTGGGCGATCGGAGTTAATCGCCCAACGGTTGGCGGACTCTCCACCGCCGCGTGATCAGTTAGCGATAGGCTTGATCGCCCAACCATTCGGCATCGAGCCTATTTTTGTAAAAATTTTCCGCGGGTATATTTATGTAATTTCGAATAAAAAATGGATTATCCGTACAAAAAATTCCCAGATTCCTCCTGTCTTCTTTCTCCTTAATCTCTCTTTCCTCTCTCTCTCTCTCTTATATTCCTTCTACTCACTGATTTTTTTCAAGCCAGGACAAACCAACACACAGGCCACCATTAGAGCTTCTCTTGAGCTTTTAAAAATGCATGATTTCGTCCATGATTCTTCATGCAATCAAGAGCATTCACTCCCTCTCATCAAGACCCCTTCATTCCCGGTCGTTTCCCCTCCTTCATGCACATTTACACGGAAATAAGCTGTCGCCTCGAATTGACATCACCGCTTGATCTCCCTTTCCCGTCCTCCTCAGCCCCTAAAAAAGAGAGCCCCGTAAGCACGTTCTCATCCTCAACCCATCCCTAGAGTTTCCCCTCCTCCCTTGCTTCCTCCTCGCTGATATCGCATTCTTCTCACCGCCAATTGAACGTCATTCCTCGGCTGATTGCACCACCGTCCGGGGGTCCGCACCACCACCGTCTTCACCTTTGGCTTTGCCTTCGCGTGTTCTAAACCATGCTCGCCCTCTCATAGCTAGAACATTGCAGAAGCATCGCCACCACCGTGAGTACACCCATGCCGCCGCTTGTCTCCTCACTGTCGGCCAACCATGCGTATTCGACCACCACCGAGGTGAGCATTGAGTTCCCCGTGTTCCCCTATTCATTTCGCCTCAAACCACACCCCCTATCTCCTCTCCGTTTGCCCAAAATGCTGACGTCAACCCGCTGGCCCCCGAAGGTCTCCTTTGTTATGTTTCGCTGTTGTCCGACGTCCTCCGCCTGAGCCGACTTCACCGTTGGGTTTGCGTCATCATGTTCTACCCCATGCTCTTCTTCCTTTTCCTAGAATATCGCTGGAAGTAACTCATCGCCATTCAAGCTATCATCACTACCGCTTTTTCCCTCACCGATGGTGATTGCCACCATTTCTCACCACCGTACCCCGTGTCACCACCTTCGCCTCATCATCGGGGTTCCATTTTGCCCATTCGCCAGCAGCCCCGTCTTGCCCCTCACCGGTGCCTTGTGCACCTATAAGCTCTCTGTTCAAACAAGTCAGCTTTGTGCTGTTTTTTATTTTCCCACCAAGTGGAATATTCCTCGGAATATTCCCTCCTTTTCTATTTTTAGCATTTTCTTCTCCGTCAATTTTTCGATGGCTCATTCTCAGCCATCCGAACTTTGAATCAAGTGGTTCTAGTTCCAAAATTTATCTAAATTCATAATCTATCTATGAGGCATGATTGCTAGGCTCAATCAACCTCGTCGACATAACTCTAGGAGTCGAATATGTATGACTCTACTCATTCACAGAACTCACATCGAGGAAATTGACATGATGACATGTCATGTCGTTCTCCTAACCCCAACTCCAGTCGAAGAAGAGTTCCACAAACGACCCCGGACTGACGAGCTTGTGGAGGAGGTGATCGATCACCACTTCATGCAAGAGATCTACAACAATAGATGGAATACGAGGAGTATTACCCTCAAATAGACGAGACCTATTATAGGTCATGTCCACTGACTGCCAGGTATCATTGAGCACAACCTGGAGACACGAATCATCCTTTCTTGCAAAGGAGGCATCATGATCTTGTTACCAAATGTCAGGCATTTACATCTGAACTCTAAGCAGTATGCTAGCCACCACTGTTTTGCCTGGTAAACATGGATAAGTTTGATGGTTACCAAATTCTCATCAAGTTCTTTCAAATATACACAACCACAGTTTGAGCAGTAGGGAGGATAGCATGTCATGGTGAACTACCTTCCAACTGTGCTTGAGGGATTCGCTCGATCATGGTTGCTGAATCAACCACTAGAGTTGATTCATTCATGCCAACATCTCTGTGATCTTCTTCTGGCCAATTTCTAGGGCACATACAATCACCTTGGGAAGGAAGATGACTTGCACCAGATGAGACAGAGCAACAACAAGACCCTACTATAATTCATCAGGCATTTCAGTCAAAAAGTTCACAGAAGATATCGCTTTGAATCCTCCAATTACTGTTGCCAAGCTCGTCAAGATAGCTGATCATTATGTGACTGCTGCTGAAGCAGTCGACTGGAACAAGACCATCGATCATGCCGATCAAGGTACCAAAGAGGCAGTTGAAGGTAGCAAAGGGAAGGGGAAGGTCAAGAAATCTAATAACAGGTAAACGTTTAGAAGCATCAAGCCAGAAGTTCTAAGGAGGTCTTGGCCATGGGCGATAAGGAGCCACAAAATCCCAGGTAGTACTTCGATCGGGGTAAGGGTAAAATCCCCACTTGGAAGGATAACAAGCCTAGGTAGTGTCCCTTTCATAAAAGGAAAGGACACAATCTTCGCAACTACCATGTTTTCCAATGAAAACTCGAGGATTACACTAGAAACAACTCCTAGTGAGATAGCCTCTCTTGAGTACAAGGATACTTGGATGAGACCCATCTACGAGTATCTTCAGAAGGGTTTCATACCGGATGATGATCTCGATGTAGATCGTTTATCCCGCAAGGCTAAATATATATTTTGATCGATGGGGTACTCTATAAAAGGAGTATTCAAGTGCTTCTGATGTGATGCACTCTGTAGAGAGAAGGATTACATCTCCTTCACGACATTCATTGGGGCATCTATGGAGCACACGCTTCTTCCAAAACGCTAGTCAGAAAAGCCTTTTAACAAGTTTTTTATTGGCCAACAACCCTCAATGACACTAAAGAGCTAGTTAAACATTGTGTACAATGCCAGTTTCATATTAGGCAGACACACCAACCATCTCAGGCTCTACAGTCTATTCCTTTATCTTGGCCTTTTGCGACCTAGGGTCTAGGCATCCTAGGACCGTTCCCAAAAGCACTAGGGGGTTTCGAATTCCTTTTTGTGGCCATTGACACATTAACAAAATGGATTGAGATTGAACCTGTGACTAGGATTACAATGGAATCACTAAAAGGTTCAAGATGAGAAGCATGATTACTCGATTTGGAGTGCTAAGTCGAATACTTACAGACAATGGTAAGCAATTTTCAAGTTCAAAATTCCAAGAATTTTGCGAGAAATTGGGTACCAAGTTATGTTTTGCCTCTGTCGCCCATCCTCAAAGCAATGGGGCCGTCGAAAGTACGAATGGCCAAATAATGCAGAAAAATAAGACTCAAGTCTTTGACCAGCTCATAAAGCGCTCGGGGGCTTGAGTGCAAGAATTACTCTCGATATTATGGGCAATTCGCATGACTCTTAGTAGGGTGATAGGAGAAACTCCCTTCTTCCTAGTTTTTGGGGGGGATAAAGCCATGGTATCTCTAGAACTAAAGATTAGGTCAACACGTGTTGAGAACTTCGACAACTCCATCCAAGAGCAACCTCGAGCAGATGACATCAACCTACTCGAAGACTTTGATTTGATTACACTTTATCAAAGAAAGGTAACATTACCTAGTCGAAATCTCTCTTCTCTGCACGTGGTCTTGCCCACTAGAAGGAGCTTCCTAGTGTCGACTCATTCCTAACTTTTGCTACCAGAATGTGACAATCGCAGTCGACAACAATAGTCAGATGAGCTACTCTGATCTCTACGTACCCTTTTTGAGTGTTTATCTCATTTTCGTTTATGCCTTCGATTTGATTAACCTGGTCGAAGAAAGGTAACATCACCTAGTCGAAGTCTCTCCTCATTACACGTGGTCTTGCCCACTAGAAGGAGTTTCCTAGCGTCAGCTTGTTCCCAACTTTTGCTACCAGAATATGACAATCGAAGTCGACAACGGTAGTCGGATGAACTACTCTGATCTTTACGTACCCTATTATATACTATTTGCTTAGTTTATTCATAGAAACTAAGTAAATAGTTAGAGAATATGATATAGTTATCCATATAACTTCAATTCTTAGTTGTACTTCCATTTTCTTCCATTTCTCTTTTGTCTTACGAGTACTAACAACTCAACAAGATGAATTGCAGGAAAAGGAAGATAATTTTCCATTAACAGGTGATTTGTTTATCCAAAGTTCCCTATTAGAAGCTACTCTAATGACGGAGAGCCGATTTTCATCTCCTCCATGACTTTTTGACCTGCTGGTTTCATTTCTTTGATCAGACGGACTGCCTCTATTATAGAGCAGTCGAAGTCGTATTCAATCAGTTGAAGATTGAGGCTGTGGTCGCATGCCTTGAGTTTAGCCAAGGCATAGCTTGCAGCACCTTTAATTGCCTCTCATAAGGAGTCAACCAGGTAAATCTTCAGAGTGTTTACAATCTTCTCTAAGGCTCTTACTAGTCACTCGATCGTACATGACTGGGTGGTCATGGTGTCCTCGGAAGGTTTAATATTCTCAGCACCAAGACCTCCGAGTAGACCATTTAGGAGAGAAATGTTGTTTTGAAGAACCACCTACATCGACTGCATCTCCTCCTGGCTATGAGTCGAAGGCTATATGAGTTGCTTTATTTTGACTACAGCTTCTGCAAAGCAGAGTGAAACTTAGTCGGAAAAACACTTTATAAAAGAATGCTTAGTAAGAACTGTTAAAGGTAATGATTTTCTTACCTACTAGTCAAGATTCGAGCTTCTCGACTTCATCCTTACGCTGGTATTCCAGCAGCCCGATCCTCTAGCTTTTCTCTTTTCAAAATGAGTAAGCTCACCGATCACTTTGGTCTTTTTATTCACCTTAGTGCAAAGCTTACCCATTTCGACCTCTTTATCTGTAGAAAGAAACGAGTTAGAGAAAAGACAAGAAAGACATCCGAATAAATAGTCGTAAGTTCAGAACTTACTATTTGTTTTAGCTTGCAACTTGTCGGTTGCAGATTTTGCCTTCGAAAGCTCGATCGTAAGATCGACGTTCTCTGTAGTTAACTTCTGTATCTCATGGTCAAGTACGTCAGATAAGGTCTTTTTGTCGCTCTTAGACCTGTAAAGGTTAAAGATAGACATGAAGAGATGGACTAGTAGTCAAAACTGGAAATGACTATTTATACCAGCGGCTTACCATTTCTTTGCTTATTCTCGAAGTTCAGCATTTTCCTCCCTCAAGAGCATGTGTTATCTATGATATTTAGCCACAGTTGCCACATCTTCCAAAGCTCTCTGAAAAGGAAGACAATGAGAATCGATAAAATCCAATTATAAAAATACTAAGCATTAGATGCTTACGTTAATACTTGTACGAGCAAATTTGGTAAGTACTCGCTATTAATCCTCTAGTCGATCGAGCTCTTCGACCTTGTTCCACCATATCGTCTCGAGGTGCTCGTCATCGAAGATATTCCCCTTGTTGGGAATATATTGGGATAAGGAACTCAGTCGTAAGATCGACATGAAGATGATCCTACGACAAAAGCAGGACAAAAAAACGAAGGGAAGAAGTTGGGCTCTTTTTCTTTAGTTGTACCTCCTTCGAGAAGAAAAGTCGCCCTTGCTTCTGTTTTGACCACCTTGGTGGTTGTAGCTACTTCTGCTTCAGTAGCAATTTCCACCGTCGCCGTAGTGGTCGATTCTTTGACCATCTTCTCTGATTTGTCTTCGACTGTGGGGAGAATGGCAAGGGGCTTCTCGATAGAAGCATCCCCAGACGATGGAAGAGCCTGGCTAAAGACACGAGAACATAAGTGAATTGGCATGTTAGAAGGCCTCATCATTTTCTCTAAGCGATTGGTTTGGATTTGGAAGAAATTGGGGAAAAGAAAAGGGCTTAGTTAGCGGTAGAAAGCTCAAAGGGGATTGAGGCAGTAGAGGAAGGTAATAAATGTTACCTCCGGGTAAGTTTTTATAACCATACAGGTTGATTATTATCTCTTTGGCAACCTTTCCAAATGGACAGATCAATGGGAATTGATTCATGTTTCTCTGTTTGAAGCTGATATGTCTTTACAACTCAAGCAAAATTACCTTTTTTGACCAAGTTTGTTTCTAGTCGTATCAGATCAAAAAGACACTGCTTTCGATTCGTTCATCTACGACCTCTCTTTCTCAAGTAAGTTGTTTTCACTTGAAATTAGGGGGCTAGATGTCGAGGATGTAATCAATCCTCAAATTATTATTTACCTATAAATAATATAGTTACGTTGTTATACTCGAGTATACCCCTTATCTAGAAGGGAGAGATTTCACAAGACAGTCGTAAACTCTTCTATGACTACCCTTTAGCCGTAAGCTTTTTTATGACAGCTTTTCTATGGAGAAACAGCTACCTCCTTGCAAGCTATATAAAGGTGGACATCAGGGAGAAAAGGGAGGATCTGAGATAGACCCATGGGAGAATAGGTGTAGAGCAGGACTTTTTTGCATTACTTTCTCCATTGTAATCAGTTGATTGAGCAATATCCACATAAAAAGTAGTGTTTTTATTCTCACTGTAGAAGGACCAAACTTGTATAAAAATCCATGTGTCTTCTCTCTATGTTATCATAGCCAGGTCTTTAAGAGTTCCCTAGAACCCAAACAAATCATACGTACAATCGATACTAAAACATTGGCAGATGGATTTAAGAAATATGAAATGCCAGTTAAGGAGACTTTGATGGAGACTATAAGCACATATATTTTCCTAACTAGGTTAACATCTATCGTTTACATCTTATCCCTAGCCACTTGCCTGTGGATTTCTAGAGGTCCTACCCTCTTGGTTTACTACTTCTACTTCCGCTTTTGTACTGTAAATGTTTGGCCTAGTCGGTCCTTATGTAAACAATTACGAGGTGTGGTGTATTTAAACTTTGATATGAAATATTAATGTTTGGTATGGTTCATGCGATGTATGAAATGATTCAGCAATGCATCTATGAGCACTATCTACTGATCCAGGGAATAATGCGGTGGAATCATAGAAGATTCTGGATTATAAAATCCATGTCCAACATTACCTCAAGGATCTTTGCTCAAACTCTACCTTCAATGGTTCATGTCTATCTTTTATCTTGCTTGAATCCAACCATCTCACCCGACATCCATGGCCATTCTAGACCTTGCTTCTTTAACGAAGTTCTAGTCCTCCTCACCATTGACTATAGTTGACTCCAAGCCACCTATGTAACAATATACCAAGAAACCATTTTCATGCACAACTGTTCACAACCTATCCCACATTAGTTCAAAACAATCCATCATGCAACACATACCCTGATCCTAACCCCTAGGACCAAACCACGAATTAAAATGCATAATTTTAGCACTAATTCGTCATCAGAGTACCATGGCTGGTCTGATCAATGGCTCTATGCTGGTCAGACTGCTAGTAGTCTCTTTGTTAGTGTTTGTTCGGTCTGACCGCTTAAGAGCACCAGAAAATACCCTCTCTAGAATTTTAGTTAAATTCTATCTATTTTTAGCTCAGAACTCCAAAATGAGTGATGCCTAGTGCAACCTCAAACACACCTACACAAGTGTTTGATATCTATTTTTCCAAAAGGCATATTGCTGGTCTAACGACTCCAAAGCCACCGGTCAGACCATCGTTGCCAAGCCAGTCAAAATGACATTGTCAGGCTGGTCAGACCGGTTAAAACCTTATAGCAACTCTAAAAATTGCAAACTCCCAAAATTAAACTCAAACTTCGATAATATTTGCATAACATGATCAAATACTCATCATACATCATGGGGTGACCTCCACGTGATCTCACATATTGACTAGACCTTTACCCATGGTCACTAAATTGAATGCATTGATATCACTAGTATATTCAGTAGTATGTATTGTTGTGTGATGGTTCAGTACAAAGACAGGCTAGTTCTATTAAAATATATACCTATTGAAGCATACAACATAGCATATCATAGACGGTTTTGCTACTAGAACTATCTGTAATAGCATATCGCAGATGGTTTTGTCAAAGAACTATCTGCGATATCCATATAACATCACAAATGGTTTTTTGATAGAACTATATCAGTGATATAAATTCATATCATAGTCGATTTGTTGCTAGAATCATCTGTGATAATATATCACAGACGGTTGTTTTCTAAAACTGTATGTGATAATATTCTTCTATATATACCTCGCTAGGGATTGCGCCCTTACTTCTCAATTGCTCGTCCCCCTCTCCATTGCCCTTACTCCTCACTCGCCCCTCCCCTCGACATTGCCACTGCCCCTGACCTCGATGCCACCGACCCATCCTCCACACCACCACCCCCGACTTCCCGGGCTTCACCTTGGGTGAGTCTTTGTCCCCCTCCCCACCCGAGTGCGCCCCCTCCCAACCTCGACGCCTCTGCCCCTGATATCCCGGGCTTCACCTTGGTTGAGTCTTCATCCCCCCAAACGTGTATGTCTTTGTGTTAGAGTATATGCGCTGTTATTGGTTGGGGCTAGTAAGTTGATGCCAAGTTAGAGTAACTAGGAATATATATTTGACAAATGAAATGAGGATAGGATCTTGAGAATTTTGAGATTTGTTGTTTTAATAACTATGTATGATATATGTTGAACTTGGAATGATGTTTGAACAGTTTTATGTAAGAAGAGGTCTTGGCGAAATCAACATTTGGAAGAGTAAGTATGTTCATCTCTACTTCATTCATGTTTCTTTTATGTTACAAAGTTTATTGTGGGGAGGGCATTTGTTGATTCATTTCTATGTTGAGTTGCTTTACATTCCTAGTTTTACACAAGAAAATTTTTAGTCAGGAAAATTTCTTTTGTCATTCACTAAAAAGTTTCCATAGATAGCAAGTAATCGAGATGGTGCCCACATAGTCTTCACCACCGTCATTGACATCGCTGAATGCGTCTGACACTCTGATGAAGGGGGGTACATAAGCGAGATGGTAGAGGAATATCAAAAAGGCCTAATGGCCAAATGATCATCATAGAGGTAACTCCCATTGGGGTTCCTCTACATCCCAAGAAAGTAGTGGTAGCATTCTAGATTACCTACGGGATAGTTGTAAGGGAACAAGTCCCTATCACCACACCAAGCTGGAAGTCTCTAAAAGAGAAGAAAAAGAACAGTTGTGGCATGAAATTTCAAGGTTGCTCGAGATACTAGTAGAAGTCTAGGGACTCGTGCAATGGTAGATGTTCTTTGCGAAGAGAGTAGTGTGCAAGACCTTCAAGAGCACGCTTGTGCACAGAGTACATGAATAAAGATCATACATCCTTCATGAAGTATCCTTTCATGTTGCTGGATACATGGGACGCCTTCGTGCAGATGAAGATGACAGCCGAATTTCAGGAACAAAGTGCAATGCACAAGGCTATCCAGACACAAACACTCACCCCTACAGACTTGGCACCACTGGGTACACAGGTAAAATCCCGCAATAGAGAAGGGAGGACAAGAAGGCAATCTGGTCAGAGGCCTCCCCACCATTTGCTGGGATCACAGACGAGAGTGCCCGAAATTGGTTAAGAGCAAGGTCATCAACCACGCCTTTGGGTTCCATCTCTTTCATAAACCTAGCACATGTTTGGTAAGATATGTCAAACTACCTAGTTGTTAATAAGTCCATAACTTTATAGGGTCTAAAATAACATGATGGCCTTTTGTAGCAAACATTGAGTAACTAATCTTCCTAAAGCTCTTACGAAGTAGTCAGAGAGAGGGATATACTATCTACGGCTCTGGCAAACAAGAAGCACCCAGGTCACACGCAAGGCCCTAGGGTTTACGTACCTTGGAGGCAGGGATTCCCACACAACTTTTAGGCATATAGAAGTAGAAAGAGATCCAAGGCCAAGCGCGAGGAATGGTTGAAAGATGAGATTCGTGCAGAATTTTGAGGATAGATAGCATCATTGAAGGAAAAACCGAATCAAGTCCTCAACCAGTCGCAAGTCGTCCCAGTTATTTTGGGAGACAGTCCCCCCTCAACGTCAGAGTAGCTGTGCGTCCATAACACTTTCTGAACATAGCGACATCCAATTACATATCGACGATATCCAAGTAATGCACATATCTAGAATGCTACATAGATAGGCCTGTTGGATGCCTTAGCTAATCATATATTGTTATGTAGGAGCCTATGCCATGCAACCTTAGAGTCAGGCTTATTGGTTCTATTCCTATTGAGGCTAGGTGGGGGATAGCGTATCCATGCCCACGACGAACACTGGGGCACGGTGCCCATATAGCAACCAGTTTTGTGAAGGTCCAGGTGGGCAAGGTACATGATGTTTTTAGGGCTGTCCCACTAGAGAAGCCCCCAAACGACAAGATCGTGATGTTAGGGGATGCTATACACACAATCATCTAGTGACCCAAGAGGGACATTGCATTGAACCCTTACATGCCCGCATTTACAGAGCATTAACAACTAGCCCCTCCACATGACCATCTACAGCATGTAGCCTCTCTGACCATACCTTTGATGCCACCACGTGCACTTGATCCGTGCCAACAGGCCGCCATATCGGGTCCTATGAAGACCACACCGAGCATGGATCAATATCGTACCCATTCGTCTCTTGTGAAGAACACATACTACCGTGTCAGCAAGACCAAATTGAAGAAAATCAAGGCACCTCTAAACGCTAGGCATTCTCGCTAGGAAACTGTTTATCCCGGATACTCTCTTAGTCAACCTTGGAATGGGTGCCGCTTGTTTGCATGCATGGTACATAGAAAAGGCGAGGTAAACTCATTCAATAAATAACTCTACGTACCCTTCATTTGCAATGGCTAAGGCTAACATTTTCAATCATGTAGGTCATTCACCTCGTATAATGCCAAAAGAGGTAGACATGTGGAAGGAAATAGAGCACTGCGACATGTGACGCAATTTTTGATACCCACCAGTACACAATAATCTTGTATGACACTTTGTAATAATGCCTCTTAAGCTTAACAAACATATGTCTGTAATTCTATTTTTGCAATGCCACTAGTAGCTATAAGGCAACATATGTGGATTCTATGTTTGCTGCTATATAGAGCAAACTATCGCAGACGGTTCTGTGAAAACCGTCTGTGAACACCTACCATCATAGATGGTTCTGTGCACCAACTGTCTGTAATATGTAGCCTGTCACAGATGGTTTCTAAACACAATCGTCGGTGATGGCAGACATATCACTGACGGTTTCGTGGTTGAAGCTGTCTGTGATAGTTGGTCTTCACAGATGTTTCTTTGTATGAATGGTCCGTGCTATGAGTTATCATAGAAGGCTCAAAAACTATCTGTGATAATTGCCTGCTATCTCAAACATAATAAATTAGACGATTCAAAAATAAACCGTCTGTGATGACCCTGTATGGTAGTGAAATGAGCTCCGATACAGCATCCAACATGACAGTTACAACAAGCCATTATGTTCCGTCTCCAAATAATACTCTTACAAGTATATTTGTAGTACTTGAAAATTACTGGTCCTACATCGCTCTACTGGTACAAAACAACATCCAAGAAAAGGGATAATTGATACTTTGCCCCTCAGTTTGGCTGCCTTTGATTATTTACCCTTTTTTACTTTGCCATTTATATTTTGCCCTGAAGTCCTTTTGCCAATTGCTATTTTTCCCTATAGCCCATGTTAATTCATTTTTTATTTAATGTGGCCAGTACTGCCATGCGAAATGATGAGATTGTCGTCATGTCTAATTAAGCCAAAAGCCCCGAGCGAGCAGCCCTGTTCTTCATTTCCTCCCACCAGCCACCACTGCAGCAGCAGCAGCTAGAGCAATCCGTGAAGCAGAGGCCGCGGTCGCTGCACGCAGCCATGGGTGCGCCGGTGCACGGCACGCTCCTCTTGTTCATCCTTCTCCTGGCCGGTGTGGCCTTAAGACATCGTAGGAGGAATTTGCATTGCCCTCCACCGTCGGCGGTGGCACAATAGCTGGTGCCGAGGGAGAGATCAACTCCAACTCGGTGCCGCGATCTATCTAGGAGGACTTCAATCGCCACCATACGCTCGCCGCAATCTCGGCCGTGCTGTCGACGGGTGCGCTCGAGGTGGACCCGAGGACACACCGCCTGAAGAAGCCAGCGCCGCCCGGGCCCCCTGGGGCTCCCAGAGGTTCTTAACGAAGCCGATGTTGATGTTGAAGAGGTCGTCCCTGGTCATGCTGAGCTTCCTCGGCACGCTGGTCGCGATGATCACCACATCGAACCCCTCCAACGCCTCCCCGAGCTGGTCATCCCCCATGAACCCCTTCACCTGTGAAAATCCAACCCAAGCGCCATTAGTACTAGATAGATCGGACCGAACTGAGAGTGGCGCGGCGATGTGAGAACAAGGATACCTGGGTGGGGGTGTTGATGTGGGAGATGTTGACGACGACGCCGGGGGTGGCGACGATATCGTAGATGGAGAGGGGGGAGACGAGGGGTTTAGCTTCATGAGGAGGGGCAGCGGCTGTCCGATCCCACCGACCGCGCTGAGGATGGCCACCTTCCGCTCCAGCTGCCTGGACGCGGAGGAGTAGCGATGGCAGAGGAGCTTGGAGGCGGATCTCATTAGCGATGGCCTCATTGTTGCTGGCTTAGGCGGCGTGTGAGATCTGGCTCAGTGGAGGTCAAAG
The DNA here is from genome assembly GCA_036346575.1 of Dendrocalamus sinicus. Taxonomy (NCBI): domain Eukaryota; kingdom Viridiplantae; phylum Streptophyta; class Magnoliopsida; order Poales; family Poaceae; genus Dendrocalamus; species Dendrocalamus sinicus. The sequence continues at coordinate 4,658,775 of CM070663.1, forward strand.
GAGAAATACGGAGGGGAGGTGTGCGCTGCAGACACAAGAGGAGGAAGAAGGGCAATATAGTCTATTCACATGAGCTCCAAGTGGTTAAACAAATAGAAAATGATATAATATACAGATAGGGCAAATGATCAATTGGTATGAGAACTTCAGGGCAAAATATAAATGGCATAGTAAAAAAGGGTAAATAATCAAATGCAGCCAAACTAAGGGGCAAAATATCAATTATCCCCCAGTGCTACGCCGCCTGCACGCTAGGCCACTGTCGAAATCATTGAAAACATTGTTGACAGCCCCAAAATAAACTGAAACCACATCTAGAAAGGAAATGAACAAGGTTGAAAATTCACATAAGTTAAATCAATCTAATATATATACACTATTCTATGCGCGGTGTAAAATATGTACCGGCAAGTTACTACTGTTTGTGAGTGAAGTTTTTGTTAAACAATATAAAGTTACTGGCAGTACATAACTAGGTAGTAATTCTACTAGTATTTGACAGTAACTTCACTTATAAAAGGTAGTAACTTCCCGGCGCGCAAATTGGTGTGCACGATGCGCGTACGCGCAGGTTATCACTTATCTCTTCATTTACTTTGAGATTTGTACTACTCTTGTTACAGAGGAAAATATAAAATCACTGCTCATATATAGTTGTTCAAACACCTTAATTACACTATTTTATTACATAATCTCATGAATTATGTATCCATTATTGTGTGTATATATATATTTTTTGTATCATAATGTACCAACTAATTTTTATCCCACATTCGAGCATTCCCTGGCCCCTAGCTCAATGTGCTACCGGTTCTTCATGTTCTTCCTGAGCTGAGCCACATGGTCTGAACAGCTAGACATCACAGATCGATCAGTAGAAGGACCTTGCTGCTCCAGCTGTCCTCTATGCACTATTTGAAACACAAATCTAGACAGTACAATTAGTCATGCAGAGCTTTCTCAAAAAAAAAAAGTCATGCAGAGAGAACGATAGGTGATGACAGCGTCAAGCTCGGCGTTGGGAGAGAACTCAAGGAACCCTGGATGTTCTGATCCTTGGAAGGATAAGCATGCGTTGCGAGCTGTCTTGAATCTCTTAGTGCACGGAAAAAAAGAAGAGAGAGCTAAGGAGAGCACATCACGTAGCTGGTTCTGAGCTACAGAGAGCAGTGGCAACGTACAAATGTTAGGCAGAATCTCTTAGTGATATGAATGGTTTCCAACGTTTGCCTTGTGAGGAGAATATACAGTAATATTCTGATTGGCATGAATTTTCCTCTGTTATGTACCAATGCCCAGTGAATTTTCCATTGGGCCTTAAGCATTCTCTCTCCTAAACTCAGTTTCATGTATAGTCGTTCCTTGCCCTTGTATTGTAGCAACAAAATAAAAGCATGCAATTGACTGTCATGCTTATCCGCAAAGCTTGGCAATTCATATCGACAGCTTCCAATACAGGGGGGCATAAGTAGACATCGACAGTAGTTATATTTCAGCAAAAGAGATAATGAGATATATACGTGTCATTCATAAAAAGATAAAGACACTACTATAGAAAACAGTATTACAGACGGTTCAGAAACGTCATCACAGATGGCTTTGTGAACCGTCTGAATTTATGGGTCAGTGATAATCGAAGGTTATCACAGACGGTTTTCGAACCGTCTGTGCTGTAAATACCACAAACGGTTTGTAAGTAAAAACCGTCTGTGATATATCAATATCACAAACGGTTTTTAACTAAAAACCGTATGTGATTATGAGATATCACAGATGGTTTTTAGTTAAAAACCGTCTGTGATATTCTTTTCTACCCCTAAATTTAATTCTATTTGTTGGCTAGCCTCAGGAAATGCTAGCCATGCCCTCGGAAACAAGCAGATGAACATGTAGTACATACAATTCACATTTCAATTCATTTCACAAACATAAAACATCCAATTCACATCTTAATTCATTTCACAAACATAAAACATCCAATTCACATCGCACTTCATTTCACAAACATAAACCATCCATTTCGCAAATCAATTAATTGAAATGAAATAAAATATCCATTAACAAATGCACAATTACAAAAGATCTATGTTGCATTTGCACTTAGATGGTAACATTGCATTTTTTATTGCTCTATCACTCCGGAATCGAGGTCTCGCGAAAGGAACAAATCCATAATCAACGAACTTGTCAGGCTGCACAAGCAATACTTAGAGGGTGCATGATTGTCATCCAACAATTGCTTGTGCAGCTGACAAGTTCGTTGTTTATGGATATCTTCCTTTCGCGAGACCTCGATTCCGGAGTGATAAGAATAATAAAAAATCATTGTGCGTTGTGGAATTCTCCATCTTTGTTTATGACTTGAGCCACCAAAAAGTACGCCAACTCTCCTCGAATTTGTGAAAGGTTGGGTTGTTTCAATGCAGTTGATGGAATGGACGCAGCCTGTCAATAGGATATCAATGTGCGTATATATAACCTGATAAGTATGAAGTAATTATGGGAAGATTGACAAACCTTAGAATTGGTGATCCTCGAGGAGTAGGTCCATATGGTAGCAAACGTAGAATCCACATGTATTGCCTGGCGACTGCTGGTGGCACTACAAAAAATAGAATGTGTTAATTCAAGAGGCATTACTACCAACTGTTGCATAGGATTAATTAATGTGTAATAGCGAATACCTTAAATTTTCGATCATGTGTCAGGCCTTTGGCCCCTTGCATCGAGACACCTGGCTTTGCAACGTACATCGCGAATGCCCTACGTGATTCGAAAAAGTTGATCTTAGTCATTCGGAAGGAAAGAAAGAGTACAATATAGGTATGTATGGAGAAAATGTACTTACCTATCGATTACATGGCTAACAATTGTATATTCCTTTTTACTCTTACTTAGGGAATCAAGGTATATTGCCTTATTCCATTTTGATACAATTACTATTAAAATCCAATGATACTCCTGATTGTAGGGCATAAGCACATATTCCTTATCGCAGTAAGACACCAGTGCTGATGCAATGTACCTCTCGACGAAGTGTATATCCTCGTCGATGGTATGCTTGGCGACCAAGTGTGGGTCCAAGAAACCAACCGATGATTTGGATAATCTAGCTTTAGTCAGCATGTGTCTATATATACACACACAAAAGCAACAAATTATATATGACATTTATCGGTATGACATGAACAGAGACTGTGATTGTACACACTTACAGCGTCCAGCATCGAATGAGTGAGGCGTCGAGAGCGTTGAGCGTGAAAAGATCAAATAAATCATCGAAGGTGACCACGAAGATACAATCTTGAATATTGTGCTCTAATTGATCCGGCTTGAATTTGACAGTGATACCTGAGCGCCGTTGACCCTTTGGCTTATTGGACTGTTCCATATACCACTGTGTAATTGCTAGCAACTAATTGCTAGGGTTTGGAGGCGCGTTACCGGTTCGACCAGCGGCTCGCTAAGCATGAATTTACGGGCCAATGGCAGGTACGGGATATCATCATCGGTCTTCTTTGCTTTCCCATGCCGCCCTTGCTGCCTCGGCTGTAGGTCGACTTTAAAGGTAGCACCGGTGGTGGAAGTTGCACTGGTGGAAGTTGCTGCACCGGAATAGTGCTTGTGAACATGACACCGGTGCAGGTAGCGGTGGTGGAGATGGCACCAGTGCATGTAGCTCTGGTTCGCACTACCCTTCTGGTCCTGCCACCAGTGAAGAAGCCTCTAGGGAGATGTCACTTTTGGGCCAGTGGATGAATATTCCAATGGCCTGCCCTAGAGTCACAATCTCGTCGTTGGGGGGCTTCGGTAGCGGGACGACCTCAAAATTGACATGCACACCATCCACATTAACTTTTGTGAAGCCTGGCACTAAAGCTTGATGGTGCACCATGGCCTCGATACCAGACGGATATGCTTGGCCCCAAGCAGCGTACAAGGGAACGGATGCATATCTCACTTGGAGCCTGCACTTCGTAGGCTCCTACATAATGATACAAAATTATCTACTCCAATAGGCCTATCAATGGAGCAAGCATTCGAGAGATAATAATTATTACCAGATTGTCGTCCACAGGAAATCTGGCCTCGCTTTTCGTCGGATTGGACGCGCAACTACTCGGACGGTTGTGCGGGCTAGCTAGCACAAGAGCGGCGGTGGCGGCCTGCTGATTTTTTGTAAATCTTTGGACCTCATCTCTGACATAATCAGCCAGCTCATCTCTAGGCGATGCCTTGATCTCTTCTCGTATCCGTGCCTCACGCTCGGCTTTGGTTCTCTTCCTACGCCGATACTACTCGGAGTCATCTTGGAAACCATGTTTCCAAGGAACATAAAGCCCAAGGCCTCTCGTATGACCCGGGTGCTCCTTGTTTTCCAGGGCCGCGGAGAGTATATCTTTCTCCATTGTTCCCTGGAATAAGCCCTGCGAAGATTCAACACTCAGCACTTCCTACAAGAGCACGACATGTCATTTCACTTTGTACGAAGTTGTGGAGTAATTACAAGCTACGTAGTTCGATCGATATCTTACCAGGCGCTGGGACATTTGCTGGTCTGCAAGGTTTCGAAAGGAGACGTCCCCCGATGTCGTTGTAGATGACCTTGCTCTAATCCAATTTCGAGCGCGGTCATCCGGGATATTGGCAAATGGCGGGGCGGTGTCCTGCAGGGTGACCTGTTCGTCTTCCCTCCTCCACTGTGGGATTTTACCTGCATACCCAGCTGTGCCAAGTCTGTGGAGGTGTGTGTTTTTTGCCTGGAGGGCCTTGTGCGCCGCACTTGTACTTTTGAAATCTTCGGTCATCTTCATCGCCTTGAACTCTTCCCATTGTGGTTCCAGGAATGGGTATTTATGAAAGGGCGTTTCGTCCTTCTCCACGTAGTCCTTGACAAGCGTGCTCTTGAAGTTCTTCAATGCTTTGCACGCCGCTAGCTAGTCTTGTCGTTGCACGGCGTCTTGGTGTTCTTCTGGGATCTTGAACGATGCCAAAATTTCTATCAGCAGCTCATGTTTCCGAGTCCCAGGCATGCTCTTCCACGAATCGAATGTGATCTCAATTCGTTCTCGTGCAACTATTCCGATCATTCTTCGGAATGCGCGTACTGCTGGGAGACGAAGGAGAGGGGTCCCAGATGCATCGACCTCTGTGATGGTAAATCGGTCCTCAGGCTTCTTCGATAGCCCTCTTCCTTTGTGTTTTGATGTTGGAGCGGATGCATCTGGCGATGATGTTGAAGAATGCGCAGATGACATGTTGGCCTTCTCATATATGAAAAGTAAGTACAATGTAGCATATACGTAAATAGTGCGGTATAAGCACATACTTATATACATATACATAACAGTAAGATTTAACAACAATAAGATTTATGAAACAACATCAATATATACATATACAATATATGAAACAACGACATCCTATATGTATACAACATCATATGAATCATTCCTTAAGGTTTTGTTAAAAAGTTCACTTTAGTGATTATGACTCATTTCAATTTTCCTTACGGAAACAATGCTGTCTAAATCAATTTATTTGTTCATTTTACTTAGTGCTACACTTCTTGCAAATGCTAGACATGCTTTCTACAGAATCCATCGAACACCATCTCTTCTACAGAATCTACATGCTTTCTCACCCCCAAGAAATCAACTTACTATGCTTAAGAAACGCGTAGTACCGTGGTGCCTAGGGTTACCTCGGGGGGACGGCGGCGGCGACGGGCCCGAGGGAGGAGGACGGCGGTGGCCTTGGGGGGACGGCGACGGGCTCGGGGGGACGGCGGAGGCGGTCGGCAACGGGCTCGGGGGCTCGACGGAGGCGGCCGGCGACGGGCTCGGTGGACGGCGACGGCGACAGGCTCGATCAGGATCTAGCTAGTGTGACTAAGTATTGGTTTGCTAATAACTGCAGTGTACGCGCAAAACCCTAGTCAGGGGTTATATATAAAGGATTATTACAGACGGTTCTCAGTTTAGAACCGTCTGTGATAGTATAAATATCACAGACGGTTCTAAACTGAGAACCATCTGTGATAAGCCTTTGCCCCGGCAGTAGTTATTAATACAAACACCAACCAGCATTCATGCATATACAAACACATTTTGTCATTCTCAGAATTCACTACATTCACCTAACTCACACAGTGTATTTCTTCACACATTTTCACATATACATAAATGCAAATTCACAAATACATCACACACATGCATTGTTGCATACGTAAATGCCTATTCACATATACATCACATAAATGCATTGTTATATACATAAATGCAAATGCCCACATATATGTCGCACATTCTCATTCCACTTGCTTATTTCCTTTAAAAATTTGCCCTTCATGATGATCAATGCATACATAACTAGTTTTGTCACGTTGTTCGCCGTCGACCCTTATGCCATTTCCAAAAGGAGGTAACTCGTCAAATTGATTGTATTCTTCCTCGTCCACTACATTCTCTACTTTGACAATTCTCCTTTTTCCATGAAGAACTACATGACGTTTCTTATTTGCCGGGTCGGTTACACAGAAAACTTGAACAACTTGGTTGGCGAGTACGAATGGTTCGTCTTTGTACCCGACACGTTGGAGGTCCACGGTAGTGACACCGTACTTATCAACCTTCGTCTGTGGGAGATGCACCCAACGGCAGCGAAATAAGGGGATCTTGAAAACCACGTAGTTGAGCTCCCAAATCTCTTCTATGAACCCATAGTATGAGTTTCTCGACCCATCGGTACTGAACGCATCTATGCGGACACCGCTGTTCTGGTTAGTGCTCTTTACATCCTGAGACTGTGTATAGAATGTGTACCCATTTATGTCATATCCTTGTCATGTCACAACTGTAAATATTGGATCTTTTGCCAACCATGTCAGCATCTCACTTGGTGAGCTTCTAGCGATTTGCTCCTTCAACCATTGGTTTAACCGACTATTGTGTTGCCTCATGATCCAAACATCCGGCCGCTCCGGATTCTGTTGCCGAAGCACATCCTTGTGCTGGTCGACATAAGGCGCCACTTTAGTCATGTGTTGCAAGATCGTGAAATAGGCTTGAGTATACGTGTCCATATCTGGAGTGATTGCTTTCCTTCCGATAGTTCCAATACCCTTCAGCCTCCCCTCATGACGAGATTGAGGCACACCTATCGGTTGAATCTGCTGAGCCATATAATCGACACAAAACTCAATGACCTCTTCACTTGCATAACCTTCGACGATGCTGCCCTCCGGTAGAGATCGATTCCGTACGTAGTACTTGAGAATTCCCATGAACCTCTCAAATGGGTACATGCTACGTAGGAATACGGGCCCGCACATTTTTATCTCCCACACAATGTGAACAATGAGATGGACCATGACAGTGAAAAACGAAGGAGGGAAATACATTTCAAGATGACATAGAGTCATCACCACCTCGTCCTGCAGAGCTTCTAGTCCTTCGGGGTCGATGACCTTCTGAACAATTGTGTTAAACAAATAACATAGCCTCATGATTGTCTCCCGGACTTTGATCGGCAAAATATTTCTAATTGCAATAGGGAGCATCTGTGTCATCAGCACATGACAATCATGAGACTTCATGCCATTTAACTTCAAATCTTGCATCGAAACAAGTTTCTTCACGTTGCCAGAGTAACCAGACGAAACTTTGACACCATGCAAGCATTGGTACAGTTCTGTTTTCTCGGCCTTGGATAGAGTGTAACACGCAGGGGGAAGGTACGTTCGTCCATTATCAGTGCATGTCGGAGCTAACTCAGGCCTGATGTTAGTGTCGGTCACAGACGGTTTCACAAAACCGTCTGTGATTGGCCGTCTAGTATTAAGCTTTCTGTAGTAGTGAGAGATGATGAGATATATGTATGGTATTAATGAAAACATAGGTAGAAATAAAATAATTGTAAATTGATATGAATACTTGGTAACATATTTTTTAATACTATTTATTGTTTTATTAAGTGCTTGCTGAGTCGTGGAGTTACCCTTGCTTAAGTTATTATTTTTAGATGAATGATGAATGCGATATGCATTGAGAAAATAGCTCATAATCAGTTTGTGTACCGGTGTTACTTCACTTACCACATTACACAATAAATATTCGTTATTAGTGCTTGGGTTTATACAAACTCTTGCAATTGGTTAATAAATTCGTTTAGAACATATAGCTCTTAGTATAATTGTAATTAAATAAAGTATCATTGGTTAGTCCCAGTAATTGTATTTCATTGATTAGTCTCAGTAATTGTATTATCTTTGTTATTATTATTGCTTCAATTAAATGTTAAGATTTGTTTTATTTAGTATCATCATATTTATGCTTGAGTACAGTATTCTGTGAAACCTTAGTCATTGTATAAATGTCAGTAGTTCATGAAAGATAGTTATCAGCAACATGCATGCACCAGATGCTTTCAGTTTCAGACAAGCTTGTATTCAGGTGGATCCACAGCCTACTCAAAGAGATGCACACCAACATCCTATGCCTCCGTTTTGGAGCGGTCCTACGAAAGAACGACGCTGTGTTTGTGTCGCGGCCCACCACCTTGGCCTCTGGCTCGTTCAGCTTCAGGTACAAGGCCTCTATCCTGTCGTCGCATCGAGAGCAGTGAAAAAAAAAATGAGGCTGGTGCTTACTTCCGAGTTCCTATCCATGCCATGGAGCTTTCTCAAAAAAGGAAAAAGTCATGCAGAGAGAACGATAGGTGATGACAGCGTCAAGCTCGGCGTTGGGAGAGAACTCAAGGAGCCCTGGATGTTCTGATCCTCGGAAGGATAAGCATGCGTTGCGAGCTGTCTAGACATGCCGACATAGAGCACGGAAAAAAAAGAAGGAAAGAGCTAAGGAGAGCACATCACGTAGCTGGTTCTGAGCTACAGAGAGCAGTGGCAACGTACAAAATGTTAGGCAGAATGTCTTAGTGATATGAATGATTTCCAACGTTTGCCTTGTGAGCAGAATATACAGTAATATTCTGATTGGCATGAATTTTCCTCTGTTATGTACCAATGCCCAGTGAATTTTCCATTGGGCCTGAAGCATTCTCTCTCCTAAACTCAGTTTCATGTATAGTCGTTCCTTGCCCTTGTATTGCAGCAACAAAATAAAAGCATGCAACTGACTGTCAGCCTTATCCGCAAAGCTTGGCAATTCATATCGAGAGCTTGCAATACAGGGGTGCATAAGTAGACATCGACAGTAGTTATATTTCAGCAAAAGAGATAATGAGATATATATGTGTCATTCATAAAAAGATAGAGATGATGAGATATATGTATGGCGTTAATGAAAAGATAGGCAAAAATAAAATAATTGTAAATTGATATAAATACTTGGTAACATATTTTTAATACTATTTATTGTTTTATTAAGTGCTTGCTGAGTTGTGGAGTTACCCTTGCTTATGTTATTATTTTTAGATGAATGATGAAGGTGATATGCATTGAGAAAGTAGCTCATAATCAGTTAGTGTACCGGTGTTACTTCACTTACCACATTACACAATAAATATTCTGGTAGGATCAGGGATCCTCCCTCTGCTGCGCAAGGCGTAGGGGAAGTCGGCTAGGGCTGGAGGCCGGTTCCGCCGGCGGCGCAGGGGCGCCGTGGTGGAGATGCGGAAGCGGCAGGCAAAACAGGGGAGAGCGAACACAGAGGAAGCCCTTGAGGCCAGGTAAGATTATTACCTTGCTTGATCTTTATTCCAATACTGCCTAGGATTATATATCCCATGCCCTAACAATCCTAATCGAATACGACTGATACGGAAGGAAATAAGAACTGAATACGGAAGGGAATAAGCAATACTTAAGGACTCTAATCTCTAAAGTGATCTCCTCCCCTGGGCATCTAGAACCCTAGCTGCCGTGCGGCCCAGCCGCTGGCCGGGATCGGCGCTGGTAGTAGACGCCGGTCATAACATATTCGTTATTAGTGCTTTGGTTTATACAAACTCTTGCAATTGGTTAATAAATTCGTTCAGAACATATAGCTATTAGTATAATTGTGATTAAATAAAGTATCATTGGTTAGTCCCAGTAATTGTATTTCATTGATTAGTCTCAGTAATTGTATTCTCTTTGTTATTATTATTGCTTCAATTAAATGTTAAGATTTGTTTTATTTAGTATCATCATATTTATGCTTGAGTACAGTATTCTGTGAAACCTTGGTCATTGTATAAATGTCAGTAGTTCATGAAAGATAGATTAATTTGGAGAGAATATTGTATAAATGTCAATAGTCCATCAGCAGCTGGGGTATCCTCATGAGCATAATGGTCCTGGGTCCCTGTTTCTGATTTGGTAATGCGAGTGTGAGCACAAATCCACCGTGCTCAGCGAGCCAACACACAAAATGCAATAGTTAACATGCACAGCTTATCAAGGGAACACTCAGGTTTTTCTTGTTTTACTATAAAATGCTTTTAAATACATTACTTGAAAGATTCCTAAGACCTAGCAGATTGAAAGCATAACTTAAATTTTTGTGAGATAAGACCATCATACTAGCGATACAGATACCATCCACCATTACATGGCATCCGAACCATATACTAGCTTCCAGCGTTATAGCCGCTTACCTTAACACTGGGACGACACCCAGGGCAATTCAAACTAGGGCTTTTCGCTGCCCTCCACTTTTCCAATCCCACCCTCAAAGCATTTTGAAATAGAGCTATATCTAGTTAAGTTCCCATGTCTGCCCTTGACCGTAGGCACGGCTATTTGAATAGTTTCTATTCTGCAGAGTTTGCACACTTTACCCATAAGAGACAGTCTGCCCGTTGCCCCACACGATTCTTTAGTCGTGCGGTTGGGTAAACCGTCACAGTAGTTGTTCAAAAATGCCTCGCCCCTTCCTTTATCTCACCCCTACTGGCTTGGCCCGCTTGCGGCAGGTCCCATAGATTGTGCGTGACATTCTTCTTCTAGACAGCTAGCAGCTGGCTACCCACACTACTAGCACGCTACAGAAAACTTCACCCTCTACGAGTGTCCCATTCAAGCCGTCCGCAGACCAGCCACTTGCACTACCTCACCTCCTCCACCTATGATGATGACTTTCAGGATCCGGTAAATCTACTAAGCGAACTTGTATTTTACAGACTTGTGGTTGTACTTGTTTTGCATAGGAGGTCATGACAAGTTTCACTCCTTAGGGTTATCTGGGCGGTTCTACCACTAACCACACTCTCGTGCACCGCTGCACCATACCCCCGATCCATCCGCCCAGATAGCTAAGCAATGTTTGAGGGTTTTTGGAAGCATAAAATAACCATACCAACATTTTGTAATATCCTGAAAATGATTTAAGAGATAATCGATTAATTGGAGGGAGGACCTTATAGAAAGGAATTAAAAACAAAAATTTTAGAGGGGGAATTCTGAAAATACCTGGCAACCTGGGCCTGGGCCTTGGCCCAGAGGAGGCCGGCCAAAAAGGGGGGGGGAGGCGCCCCTCCCCCCAAACCCTAGCCGCCACCCCCTTTGCCCCTCCTCTCTCCCCCTGGCCGCACCCCTCCCTGCCCCTGCGCCTCCACCATGTCCAGCAACACCTCTCCCCCATTGTTGTCCCTTGGTGCTAGGAGAAAGCGAAAAGGAAGAAAGAAGAAGGGAGGGAAGGAGAAGAAAGGAAGGAGGAGGAAGAAGGGGAAGAAGATGGGTGATTCCAAGGGGATCCTCTAGGTAACTCTCCTCATCTCAAATTTCTCTGTTATTGCTGTAATTAGGGTTCTTAGCCTAAGAATTGGTGGGGATTAGCAATTAGATTCCCGATTAGGAATTCCTGCTGTCTGTCTATAGATCAATCCGCGTGATGCACTGTTTGCGCAGTTTATACCTATGAAACGATTTTTTCTGGGTATGCCCAAAAGGAAAATTGTAGAGGACGACGAGATATATTTATGTAAATTTTCCAGAATTTTAGGCTACGGGATTTGGGCGCCGCACAGTCGGGAACATCGCTGTCTGTCAGGGGTGCAGATTGGGGTAGATTGCTGTTCAAGTGTGATTTAGGGGTAGTAGATGATTTTTATGTTTTTGGTCGCAATTGAGAAAAATGTATATAATTCAGTAATATAACTACTGTATAAAAATCATAATTTTTAGAGCCTTACACTGTGGTTGGGACGCGTTAGAATCTGGCTGCCCAGATTGCCAGAACAGATAACGTCCTCTGTTTTGCGCATTAAGTTACACCTTGCTATGATCAAAATAAAAATATGTGATCTACATGAAAAGTGAAGGTATTTAAGTGAGGAATCCATAAATATATCATTTTCTGTGAATGGCTTAATATTGTTAAAGATACAAAAAAGTTAAGCAGCGCTGCTGCAGCGGACAGAGTGTAGAACCGTTAAGCGGAGAGGGAGTTGCAGGTTTTGGGCGTAGAGGCGTTTACTTCTCAGTTGTGAATATTGTATTATGGTTTTGTGCTGAGTGGTGCTTTGTGAATAGGTGGCTTCGCTCCTGATCGTGCTTGACCCCTTCGCTCCTTCGGTAAAGGCAAGTATAATGATGGTTTAAAATTGATAGTGTGGATTGTTGATGTTTGATGGATTGTTGATGTTTGATGAATTGTTGATGTTTGATCTATATTATGAGTATATGTGTTCATGATTGTGGTAAGGAAGTACCGGTGATGTTTATGGTCGATTGCAATTTAAAGTGTTCATGAGTATTTCTGATGCATAGATGTTGTGGATGCAAGTTTTATTTATTGAGACATTCACGCATATGCGTCATATTGATTTATTGAAGTCTTGGTCACGAGATGACCAAGCGCCGAGGTCCCCGTCATGTTGATGACATGACGGGCTAAAGGTCCCCATATTTGTGGAGTATGGGCAATTGGTCCCTGTACCAGATGGTACAGGCATGGGTGTGCATTGACGGATGCACACTCCGCATTACCGGTAAAATGCGAAAGAGAAGAGATAAAGAGATTTTTGATCATCTTGCATAGCATGGCTTGTTTATGAGGTTGATGGATGAATTTGTGAAGTGATGTTCATGAATGTTCACGGTTTATTTATATGGTTGATGGATGAATTTGTGAAGTGATGTTCATGAATGTTCTTGTTACTATCTATTATATTTGCTTGAGTCGTTGGACTCACTCTTGCTGTTGTTGTGTTTTTAGGTACCTTTATGAGATCGGCATGCATTGGGAAAAGGAAAGATTAGCATTATTGCACTTTGCACGTTCCACTCACAATGGATGAAAGAGAGAAATTACATAATGATTGCATGAATTACTTAAGTAGAAGATGATTATTGATTGTCGGATTAAAATTGTAATAAAGGATTAGAATTCTTTTATGATGCTTCCGTTCGTTATTTAAATTTTATAACCATGAATGTTCTAGTAATCTTAAGCCAATATTGTTTAGAATTGATTATATTACTTGAGGTTATTCATTTCTTTTAATTATGCTTCTTGAAACCTCTGACTTAGACAGTAAACAAAAGAGGTTCTGCCGGAATTTTGTGAGATGTATTTAGTTTATCCTCGTTATGTTACTAATTTGGTAGCATTCTAGGTCATTGTTTGGCTGGGGTGTTACAGTTGGTATCAGAGCGGGCATTAGGTCCGTGGTAATTGAATTATTAAATTGACACACTGGTGCACAGTAGGATGGGATGGGTCAAGCATTGCATTTACGCTTCCAATACATTGTATTGATGTTTTATGCTATGAGATGATCTTTTGTGCCTATGATTTGACTATATGATTGATATGTGTGGTGATAGTTGATGTCGAGAGATAGAGATCGTGGTGTGGCCATAGGCATGATCAGGTTATATCATTGTTCGTGGTATTGAATTGGTGAAGTATCTTTCCTTGGGCAACTTGGTTTCCGAGGTTAGGAATGAGTTCTTTAGAAAAGTTTCTCTCTTCCTTGAGTTGAATTTAGTCAATTCTTATCCTATAGTGGAGGATGAATTTATCTTGGGTTCGTGGTTCATTGCGGTTGAGAGTTTTCAATTGGTCTTTACATTCTTCAAGCAATTGTTGTTTTCGACTATTGAAATGCTTTTGCTACTTGGGAACATTGTGGATTTGTAAGGTTGGTCTCTTCATGGGAGTTTTGCCTTGTTGTGAAACATGCCTCATTTGTTCGCTTGGTATTTTTATTAATGAAAGTTTTATGTTGCAAATTCGTTAACATGGGAAAGTCTTGGATCTTTGCATGTATTTGGATTATTTCGCGTGTTGAAGTTTAATTCCTCTCCTTCGAAAGAGAATGTTAAAATCCTTTGTGGTGTTTTGCTATGGTTAAGTCGAGATTGTAATCAAATAAATTGATATGGTATGAGTATCCTTGGAAGTGAAACCAAATAAGTTGATGTTGTCTTCTTGTAGTTGTTCATGAATTGTGTTTATGAATAGGGCTATTCCTAATGGAATCAATAGAGTTACTAAGAGGCGTGGAACTTTGATGAACTGTTGATCAATAAGAGAGACAAAATTAGTAGACTTTTGGGATAAATTGGATCAACAGGTCTCAATGGATTAATCTAATCGTTTAGGATGGTTAAATTTAGAAGGTGTTGGATTACTGTATTAGTGGATATTAATCTTGGAGTTATCTTTGTGGATACTTAGTGTTCGTATGTAATTGCAAAGTGCAATCATTTGTGTAATGAAGTGTGGTGTTGCGCATCAATAAGAGAGGTAAACGATAACAATTCTTGTTAAGAGTGTATTATTCTTGATGTTAGTAAGATTGTTGCAATCTTATTGGAAAAAACATTTTGAAATAAGTTATTGTGTTCTTTTGGAAAGGTTTATGGTGCTACTGGTAGGCTATGATGATTCATGCTAAGAATATATAATGATGAGGTTAGTAAACCGAGTATGAGATGATGAGGGTAGTGTTGATTCTTTTAGAAGTAAAGGAATTTGTTCGTCTTCCGTGATGTCAGAAATGAAATGTTTGGCGTTTTGCATTCATGATCCTATGGGAGTTCATGAATTATTGTGGTATCTGAAATTAGTTTGCGTGAGTGACGTATTGGAAGGTTCTATCGGTTCTTAAGTGATTAATGTGATTTGAGCTTAAAGTATCGTTTGCTTGAAGTTGGTAAAGTGATGTTTCTATTAAAGAAAATTATGTCTTTTGTTAAATTGAAGGGTGTAGTAGAGGTATTCGCGTTGGATTCAAGTTTTGTACCTTGTAGCTTATTGAAGCGTGCTTAACCTTGTTGGTTTGCAACAAAGGAATTCCTCAAGTTTCCAAAAGCAATGCTTTATTTATTTATTTAGTTTCGACTGAAGTTTGATATTCTCTTCTTGTGGGACTTGTGCACTCAACTGTGGTCTCGTCTTCTATTTTCCAAAATCTTGGCTATTTGACTTTTTTTTCCTTGGTCTCTTGTCTACAGTGAGTGGTAAACATTTTTCTATGTGCCAAAATTGTTTCTATCTATATCTTCTTCGAGGAAGGATTAACCAATCCGTGTTGCAAAGCCTTTTAGGTTGTATAATGGCAACTTGATAGTGGCGGTCAAGTAGACGATTTTGGTGAGATTGTAGATGTCAAGTTGTTTCACATTCATTGAGTGATAAATTGATTTCTTGGAAAAATTCTCGGTGAGGATTTGATTTAAATAGAATGTTTGTCTTTGGAGCTAACTGATTTCATGGTTCCAATTAGTAGAACCTATAGTAGATTGTGGTTCAAGAATGTTTCGATCATTTTGATGGAACATTAGAATTATCAAAAGTATGAGAATCTGATCAATCTTATTAGAGTATCGTAATTGGACACTTTGCAAGGTTTAGTAGGAGGATTAGGGTGGTGTAGTTAATGATATTATAATTGTGAAGCAGTCTAACCGTTATGGGAATCATTGGGATGGTAGGGATTGTTGAATTATTGCCATGCATGACTTGGCTTCAGTGAGTAACCCTCCAGGATAGAATCTTCCTAAAGATAATTAGGTTGAGAATATGTTTTCATGTGATTGTTAATGATTGAGCATGTTTGATTGTGGGAATTTTAGTCACCGAATTCGAGAGTCTTCGTATCAATTATATCAAAGTGCATATATAGGAGCCCTGGAGATGGAAAATTTTGGTTTGGTGCTATGCTAGAACCTTCGAGGCTAATGATGTTGTGTGGGAATATTGGAACAAGTGGATTCTAAATAGTGTGATGCTCCTTGATAATGTCCTTTAGGTGTGGGAATTGAGTGTGTGTGCTGAGAATTTCAAGTTGATTATCCTTAGAGGATTGTGGTGAAGTGATTGTGGGTGAAAACAATGATGAGGTGCATTGGAAATTATTTATCAAAGTAACCATGTGGTAGAGGAGTTGGCTAGAGTATGTTATTGTGAGGTCAGTATAGTCTCTCCACAAAGGGGTGGTTGATGCACTCTGTTTGAGCATAGTGTTGATGTTGCCAATTTAAGAGAAATGAGTTAGTGTGGTGTGTGATGATTTGGAATCTTGTGATTCAAGAGAAAGTTATTCCTAAAAGAAAAAAAACAATATTTTCTCGGGTAGTAAAATACTCTCTTGATTCTTGTTTGAGCTATGTGATGATAGCAAAAGTTTTTGTGGTTTGGGTTGACTTTATGTGGCATGCGGGGTATTTCCGGTTCAGGAAAAAAAACAAAGGAAGGGTTTGGCATTGGAGTGATTCTCCTTTGACTTTGTGTTGTTTATTTGTAAACTACCTACTTGGAATGTGGAGAGGTTCTCGTGTTGAATCCTCATTTTTTTCTTTTGATTTGACCCTTTTGGTGGGGAGTTGGTGATGTGTGGATTGCAATGAGAATCCTTTATTTTCAGTTGAATTCTATTTGTAAAAAAAAATTGGTTTACAATGAGCACTGCTGTGCATCCGTGGTTAAAGGAGACACTCCTCGTTAAGGTAAAAAGATCGATTGAGAGTTGGAATAAGAGTTACCTGTGTTGTGCGGGTTGTGTGGGTTGATACCAAAGGGAATGATAACCCAAGGTATATTCAATCGCTCATTAGTTGCGAAGATTTGGAGGTTGGTGTATCACTATGACCACCTTGGGTCCTAGAGTGGGGTACACAAAGTCTTGTACGACCCGGTATCGAGGGAGTGCTTTAAAGATCTGGGGTGTGGGTTTTCACTATAGCCGTTGACCAACGAGTAAGACCAGCTGCCTTTAGCGGAGTTCGCTTATAATAACAGCTACCATTCAAGAATTAAAGCTGCACCATTCGAAGTGTTGTATGGGCGTAGTGCAGTCACCCCTTTGCTGGGAAGCGGTGGGTGAGAAGGCGTCTTAGGCCCGGATTTGGTCCAGCAGACAGCTTGAACAAATGGCCTTGGTGAGATAGAATCATTGGCCGCCAGAGCAGCGAGAAAAGTTATGCAGATGTGAGCGAAAGGATCTGGAATTTGAGGAGGGGATTAGGTGCTCTTGATGAGATCTCCCACCAAGGGTGTGGTGAGGTTCGAACCAAAGGGAAGTTTAGCCCGAGGTATGTCGGGCCTTTTATGATCATGGCTCGGATCGGAAGTTAGCATACCGCTTGATCCTCCAGAATCTATGCGCGGTGCGAGCATTGAGGAATAAAATTTTAAAAGTATGTCAAAGTGCTTTGGTCGCAGTAGACAGAGAGAGAGGCCACTTGGGAATTGGAGTCTCGCATGCGTGAGAATTACACAATAGGTGCTTGTTAAAATGGTTAAGTTTAGTTGTGATTAATCCTTGGTGTAAGCATGGATAGAATTCGGGGTCGAATTCTGTTTAAGGGGGGTAGAATGTAATATCCCGAAAATGATTTCAGAGATAATCGATTAATTGGAGAGAGGACCTTATAGAAAAGAATTAAAAACAACAATTTTAGAGGGGGAATTCTGAAAATACCTGGCAACCTGGGCCTGGGCCTTGGCCCAGAGGAGGCCGGCCAAAAAGGGGGGGGAGGCGCCCCTCCCCCCAAACCCTAGCCGCCACCCCCTTTGCCCCTCCTCTCTCCCCCTGGCCGCACCCCTCCCTGCCCCTGCGCCTCCACCATGTCCAGCAACACCTCTCCCCCATTGTTGTCCCTTGGTGCTAGGAGAAAGCGAAAAGGAAGAAAGAAGAAGGGAGGGAAGGAGAAGAAAGGAAGGAGGAGGAAGAAGGGGAAGAAGATGGGTGATTCCAAGGGGATCCTCTAGGTAACTCTCCCTCATCTCAAATTTCTCTGTTATTGCTGTAATTAGGGTTCTTAGCCTAAGAATTGGTGGGGGATTAGCAATTAGATTCCCCGATTAGGGAATTCCTGCTGTCTGTCTATAGATCAATCCGCGTATTGCGACTGTTTGCGCAGTTTATACCTATGAAACGATTTTTTCTGCGGGTATGCCCAAAAGGAAAATTGTAGAGGACGACGAGATATATTTATGTAAATTTTCCAGAATTTTAGGCTACGGGATTTGGGCGCCGCACAGTCGGGAACATCGCTGTCTGTCAGGGGTGCAGATTGGGGTAGATTGCTGTTCAAGTGTGATTTAGGGGTAGTAGATGATTTTTATGTTTTTGGTCGCAATTGAGAAAAATGTATATAATTCAGTAATATAACTACTGTATAAAAATCATAATTTTTAGAGCCTTACACTATGGTTGGGACGCGTTAGAATCTGGCTGCCCAGATTGCCAGAACAGATAACGTCCTCTGTTTTGCGCATTAAGTTACACCTTGCTATGATCAAAATAAAAATATGTGATCTACATGAAAAGTGAAGGTATTTAAGTGAGGAATCCAGAAATATATCATTTTCTGTGAATGGCTTAATATTGTTAAAGATACAAAAAAGTTAAGCAGCGCTGCTGCAGCGGACAGAGTGTAGAACCGTTAAGCGGAGAGGGAGTTGCAGGTTTTGGGCGTGAGGCGTTTACTTCTCAGTTGTGAATATTGTATTATGGTTTTGTGCTGAGTGGTGCTTTGTGAATAGGTGGCTTCGCTCCTGATCGTGCTTGACCCCTTCGCTCCTTCGGTAAAGGCAAGTATAATGATGGTTTAAAATTGATAGTGTGGATTGTTGATGTTTGATGGATTGTTGATGTTTGATGAATTGTTGATGTTTGATCTATATTATGAGTATATGTGTTCATGATTGTGGTAAGGAAGTACCGTGATGTTTATGGTCGATTGCAATTTAAAGTGTTCATGAGTATTTCGATGCATAGATGTTGTGGATGCAAGTTTTATTTATTGAGACATTCACGCATATGCATCATATTGATTTATTGAAGTCTTGGTCACGAGATGACCAAGCGCTGAGGTCCCCGTCATGTTGATGACATGACGGGCTAAAGGTCCCCATATTTGTGGAGTATGGGCAATTGGTCCCTGTATCGATGGTACAGCATGGGTGTGCATTGACGGATGCACACTCGCATTACCGTAAAATGCGAAAGAGAAGAGATAAAGAGATTTTTGATCATCTTGCATAGCATGGCTTGTTTATGAGGTTGATGGATGAATTTGTGAAGTGATGTTCATGAATGTTCACGGTTTATTTATATGGTTGATGGATGAATTTGTGAAGTGATGTTCATGAATGTTCTTGTTACTATCTATTATATTTGCTGAGTCGTTGGACTCACTCTTGCTGTTGTTGTGTTTTTTAGGTACCTTTATGAGATCGGCATGCATTGGGAAAAGGAAAGATTAGCATTATTGCACTTTGCACGTTCCACTCACAATGGATGAAAGAGAGGAAATTACATAATGATTGCATGAATTACTTAAGTAGAAGATGATTATTGATTGTCGGATTAAAATTGTAATAAAGGATTAGAATTCTTTTATGATGCTTCCGTTCGTTATTTAAATTTTATAACCATGAATGTTCTAGTAATCTTAAGCCAATATTGCTTAGAATTGATTATATTACTTGAGGTTATTCATTTCTTTTAATTATGCTTCTTGAAACCTCTGACTTAGACAGTAAACAAAAGAGGTTCTGCCGGAATTTTGTGAGATGTATTTAGTTTATCCTCGTTATGTTACTAGTTTGGTAGCATTCTAGGTCATTGTTTGGCTGGGGTGTTACACATTTACTAGTCATTACCACCATGACTTCCCAACCCAGTTTTCCCATAATTGACAGTGATGTTTTGGGGCATTTTCGGTGCCCCCAAATATCTAAGCAATGCTAAGCAAGCGAACGACAGTAGACTTAATTTCGAAAGCTACAACATTATAGTTTTGGCTAAGGTGACAAGGCTCAATTATCCAGGGATTTCAATGGGAATAATAGTAACAAGTGTAAGAGTGGGTGTATAACTCGCAACTTGAAATCGAACATAAAATAACACATGAAATAGCATCATGCATGTTGATAGTTTAAATGGAAATAAATTGCATAAACATGGGTTCAGATATGATCAAAATGTTGACTCGCCTTGATCACTGGTGTCTTGGTCTTGCCCATCGAAGTTTGCTTCTGCTTCGGCTTCCTCCTCTTGAGCCTCGTATGCTATTTTTATGTGTGCGAAAATTTGGATAACAATCAACAAACCAAATAAACACTCATAAGAAAATTTAAATAACTCCAAAATTCATGATTTCAGTTTCATTGGTCAGATTTTGATTTTTTAGATGAATTTAGAAATGTGTTTCACTCAATTTGGAGTTAGAATAAATTAGTTATAATTATTGGAAGTTTAAACACAAGGAAATTATATGCAATATAGCTTCTAATTTAATTTGAGTATTATAGTCTAGATATTAGTGGCTTAATATTCAAGTTACTTAATAGTCTGAAAGGATTATCATAATTGCTAATGTTTATGGCTTAAATCATGTGGAGTTTAGTTCACTAACCTTTACTAATATACATGGATTTATGATTTATTGTTTAGGCAATCTTCATTTACTAAATCATCATTTCATGAGAGCATATCCTTAAACAAGATTTTTACTCATTTACTCAATATGCCTTCAACTAATAATCAAACTTTTAGAATAAATATTCAAGGCACATTAGCTACTAATATATTATGATTAATCCAAGATTAAAAGTTTAATAAAATCATTTATACCATAAATAAATTTTAGTATCTTTTATGAATTAATTTCCAATTTTTCCTTGATTTTTCTTAATTGAAATCGGCTGACAAAAATTAAAACTACATGTTCTATATGCTGCGGGAGGAGGCTCGAACTCAGGTCGGCACGCTGAGCACTCGCTGAGTTAACCAGCTGAGCGTGCATACTTCACTGACTTACCGGGGGAGAAATAACAGAAGAGCTGAGGTTCAGGCACCTGGAACAGAGGAACTTGGTGGGCGACGTACCGACGGCTGTGTTGCTGGCGAGGGGTGGCCTAGGAAGGAGCTCGGTGCCGGCCGTGTACGGGCAAGGAGCAGCTCGGTTGAGAGTGGGGACGACTTCACCTAGCTCTGAGGAAGGTTCGGGGAGAAAGAATTGAACTGGCATTGCTTCAATTGATGGCGCGCTCGTCGGCTGGTCTTGGGGAAGACGTAGTCGCCGACGGGCTTATGGTGGACAAGGGGCCAATTGCTCTGGTAAGGAGGAAGAGCGGAGTTGTGCGGTGCTGCGAGGGCTCTAGCGAGGCTTTATAGCCGTCAGGGCGGCTGCCGTGGCGATCACCGGGGCGGTGGCGGTGATAGGCGATGGTGACCGGGCAGGGTGAAGGCGACGCGGGAGGTGACAAAGGAGCAGTGGTCGCCAAAGGCCTTGGCGGCGCGGAGGGAAAGGTTGGAACCTTCTACGATCCGCCGAAGCGTCCGTGACAGGTCCCTCTCTCCAAGGGACGCGGCGAGCTGGGCCTTCTCCTCCTCCAGCATTGCAATCTGCTGGAGTAAGCCGTCGCGCTCTTCGGCCGTCGCACGTTGGGCCTTTGCCGCCGAGTATTGTGCCTCCGCAGTGAGTATCTGCGCATTGGAGATCGCCTTTGTAACCTCCATCTCCAGCAAACCAATGCGCTCGTCCTTGGCGGCATGGGCCTCTTCGGAAGCTCGAAGCCGGCCCTCTAACACCCTCTGCTCATGGACACATGCCTCCTGCAGGGCTCGGCTGAGAGCAAGAGTCTGCGCAGTACGGTTGATTAGCAAAGTCCCAGAGCAGCACAAGTCATGAAGTCAAGCACTTACCCTCATCTCCGAGGCCTCTAGAGCACCTTCCAGCAGCTCCAGCCTACACGACAACAGCGCCCATCAATCCATGATGGAGTCGGCGCACTCCGTGGCCCCGTGGAAAGCCCGCAGCATCTCCAGCCGGGGAATAAAGTCGAAGACACTTGGCCGCTGAGCCTCCGTGCCGACAGCATCGAGAGCACCAGGCGTCGACATCACGTCCTAAGCAAGAAGACCAGGGACTTCGTGGCCATCTCCGTTGCTCGATCCTTGGCCACGTTCGGGAGACCTTGTCTTGCCTGATGTTTACAACGGAATGAGCGAGCAAATCGGAGAAAGCTTCGCAAAGTCGCGGGGGGAGAAAGAGTTGCGCCTACCTTCGACACGCTCAGGTGAGGCACGGCAAGGTGTTCGCTCCGCCTCAGTCCGGACTGCGGGGGCTTCGTCCGCGTCGAGGGTGGCGAGTTCCCCCTCGGGCCAGATGGCCTCCCCATCGGATCCCAGATCCTCTTGCCCATCGAAGTTTGCTTCGGCTTCCTCCTCTTAAGCCTCGTATGCTATTTTTACATGCACGAAAATTTAGATAAAAATCAGCAAACCAAATGAACACTCGCAAGAAAATTCAAATAACTCCAAAATTCATGATTTCAGTTCCATTGGTTAGATTTTGAATTTTTTTGATGAATTTAGAAATGTGTTTCACTCAATTTGGAGTTAGAATGAATTAGTTATAATTATTGGAAGTTTAAACACAAGGCAATTACATGCAATATAGCTTCAAATTTAATTCGAGTATTATAGTCTAGATGTTAGTTGCTTAATATTCAAGTCACTTAATAGTCTAAAAGGATTCTCATAATTGCTAGGGCATAGAGTTCATGTTTATGGCTTAAATCATGTGGAGTTTAGTTCTATAACCTTTACTAATATACATGGATTTATGATTTATTGTTTAGGCAATCTTCATTTACTAAATCATCATTTCATGAGAGCATATCCCTAAACAAGATGTTTACTCATTTACTCAATATGCCTTCAACTAATAATTAAACTTTTAGAATAAATATTCAAGGCACATTAGCTACTAATATATGATGATTAATCCAAGATTAAACGTTTAATGAACTCATTTATACCCTAAATAAATTTTAGTATCTTTTATGAATTAATTTCCAATTTTCCTTGATTTTTCTTAATTGAAATCGACTGACAAAAATTAAAACTACAAGTTCTAAATGCTGCGGAGGGGGCTCGAACTCGGTCGGCACGCTGAGCACTCGCTAGTTAGCCACCGAGCGTGCGTACTTCACTGACTTACCGGGGGAGAAATAACAGAAGAGCCAAGGCTCAGGCGCCTGGAATAGAGGAACTCGGGGGCGGCGTACAAACGGCTGTGTTGCCGGTGAGGGGTGGCCGGAGAGGCATCGGCAATGGCCAAAATGGAATGTCGGCATTGAGTGGAAGCTGAGGGTAGCGCTGGCGGGGACCGAGGAACTCCGAGGCGGGTCGGCGACGTGCGGCAGCGGTGGCCTGGGAAGGAGCTCGGCGCTGATGGTGTCCGGGCAAGGAGGAGCTCGGTTGAGAGTGGGGATGACTTCGCCTAGCTCTGATATAGGTTCGGGGAGAAAGAATTGAACTGGCATTGCTTCAATTAATGGTGCACTCGTCAGCCGGTCTTGGGGAAGACGAAGTCGCCGACGGGCTTGTGGAGGACGAGAGGCCAATTGCTCAGGTTTGGAGGAAGAGGGGAGTTGTGCGGTGCTGCCAAGGGCTCGAGTGAGACTTTATAGCCGTCGGCGTGGGCTGGCAACGGGTAGTTGCCGTGCGGTCACTTCGGGGGCAGGCAGCGGCGGCAGGCGCGGTGACAGGCGGTGGTGACCGGGCAACGCTGCGGTAAGATCTTGTGCAATCCTTGCGCGTGAATTCACACTGCACGCGCTGCAGCTTTGCGCCGCGCGCGCTGGCGACAGACCTTTGGCGCCGCGTGGCCGAGCGAAGCAACGGGGTGGAGGAGAAACCGGGGGCGGTGGCGCCGTACCGCGGGTGGTGGCGGTTTCTGTGGGTGAGCCGATCGAGATGATGGGATGGCACGGAGGAGCTGGGCGAGCTACGAAGACCGCTGGCGACGGTGGTGACCGGAAGAGCCGGCAGAG
The DNA here is from genome assembly GCA_036346575.1 of Dendrocalamus sinicus. Classification (NCBI taxonomy): domain Eukaryota; kingdom Viridiplantae; phylum Streptophyta; class Magnoliopsida; order Poales; family Poaceae; genus Dendrocalamus; species Dendrocalamus sinicus. Next base: position 4,683,017 of record CM070663.1, read on the forward strand.
GCGCGGCGAGCAAAGCTTTGGCTCTACCGAAGCAGAAGGAAGGAGGGGGAAAATGGGTCGGGCCGCTTCGACCAGCCAAAAGCTCCCTTTTTATTTATTTTATTTTCTTTACACATTCATTTATATATAATCTTGTGTGTAGGCATATTCATTTCATATTTTGTCCATTTTGCTGGCCTACTTACTTTTCATATTTCCATTTCCCCATTGCTAAACTCAATCTTGCATATGCACAAATTTGTGTGTGTGTGTGTGTGTATGTTTGTATTTTATTCATACGCCTTTATTGTTATTTACACTACTATGCTCAAAACGGAATCTTTACATTTTAATTCAAGTTTCTCCCTCCTTATGATGGATCATCTTTTCAGATTCGTATTTAAAATTTTAGGTTTCTATTATTTGCATATATCCTTTATGGCCTTACTAATATTGGTTTTATTTTTTCATGACTTTCTTTAATTTTTGGAACCTCAGTCAAAATTTACGAAACACCATAAAAATTCCAAATTTCAGGAAAATTCATTTCAAATAATCCAAAGGCTACACGTGTTCAAATTCAAATTTTTGGGATGTTACAAGTACAATATTCTGTAAAACCTTGGTCATTGTATAAATGCCAGTAGTTCATGAAAGATAGATTAATTTGGGAGAGAATTGTGTTAGTGGTGATATTCTGAATCCATGTCTAGACGGGGTGTTACGTTTCTCCTAGCTCTAGGTACAATGTTAATTCCAGCAATTTGTTTTGAGGGTTTGTTGCCACTAGGCTGCAAAGATTCCGCGCACGTCGATTGGCTTGTCCTAAAATAAATGCAGTCGCCACTCATTATTTTGGAAGCATTTGGTTCAGTTCATCCGATGATTGTTTTCTGTATTTTTATGCCGATTAGACCGTCATCATTTTTAAGGCATCCATCTATGTTGCCCTAAGTGTTTGTCCGCGTTGCCTTTGTAATATCCTAAAATTCTAATTATAAATTAATTAGACCAATTAAATACTTAATGCCATTTAAATCTAATTGGCTATTGGAAAGCTAATTATTTGTAACCTTAAATCCTAATTAGTATGTAATAGCCTAAATGTGTGACAACTAAGACTAAAAGAAAATAATAATATAGATATAATAATAATGTAATTTTCTAAAAATTTCTCTCTTGAGGATCCGTGCGTAATTAAATAAAAAGGGATATATGAAAATAGAATGCCTTGTAAGTTTAAATAGGAGTTGCTTCTTGAAATGAGTCTTGAGGGGAGTTAAAGTTGGATTCGATCATATGCCGAGATAAAAGGAGATGGTGAGGAAGAGCTAAGCCCAAAACTAATTAAAAACCCTAGCCAAATTTTTTTTAGTATCGTTCCGTACTCCGCCACATGCCCTTGCATGAGTTTCTAGTCGGTATTGCGTAGTTTGAACGTGAATCAACAAAGCAACTCTGCTACAGTACACATGAGGCGCTACAGGAACCACAATAAGAGAGAGGAAAAAATCTACAGTGACCGGCTAGAGAGAGAGAGGGGCAGCGCGGAAGAAAATAAAGGAAAAAAAGAAAAATTGTACGGAAGGGATCGCAATTTTAATGCCCCGTTCGGTTGAGCTGAAAAGCTGTGGTTTATGGCTAAAAATACACTGTAGCGGCTGAAATTTCACTGTAGCTGAAAGTGACTATTCTTCTCTCCATTTTGTTAATTTTTCTGTAGAGATTATATTTAAATTTAGAGAGAGAATATTCATGAGTTTTCGTCGGGATTGATTAGTAGATCAGTTTAATCTATTGTATCTTTGTACGATTATTTTAGGTGCCGTGTAGGCGTAATTTGAAAAATTCATCAACTAAGAAGCTGTAGAGGAATTTTGATAGCTTATTGTAGAATTTTATTCACACCAATCTTATAAGTAGATTGTGAGATATGTTTTTTTTAAATTCGGTTGTCCGGTAAGTTTGTCGGGTTTTGTCAGCTCGTATTAATTAGTATATTAAAAATTGTAAATGAGCTAATCTATGAATTATTATTAGATAAGTAGAATACAAATTATGAATTTTAGAAGGCTACTGTCCAATACTAGGTTGCTACTAGACGTAGTCGTGAAAAAATATTAATTTGACAAATTTAATTTTAAAATTAAATTTTAGGAATAACTATAAAGTGGCAGAGAACTCAAGGGAGCCCTGGATGTTCTGATCCTCGGAAGGATAGGCATGCGTTGCGAGCTGTCAAGACATGCCAACATCGTGCACGGAAAAAAAAATAGAAGAGAAAGAGCTAAGGAGAGCACATCCCGTAGCTGGTTCTGACCTACAGAGAGCAGTGGCAACGTATAAATGATAGGCAGAATGTACAAAAGGGAGCTAGGCCAGCTGGATTACCGGTTGTCGGCAATATGCATGACAAACTGGTGTTCAGATGGATCCACAGCCTACTCAAAGAGATACAAACCAACATCCTATGCCTCCGTTTTGGAGCGGTCCTACGAAAGAACGACGCTGTGTTTGTGTCGCGGCCCACCACCTTGGCCTCTGGCTCGTTCAGCTTCAGGTACAAGGCCTCTATCCTGTCGTCGCATCGAGAGCAGTGAAAAAAAAAATGAGGCTGGTGCTTACTTCCGAGTTCCTATCCATGCCTTGGAGCTTTCTCAAAAAAGGAAAAAAAGTCATGCAGAGAGAACGATAGGTGATGACAGCGTCAGGCTTGGCGTTGGGAGAGAACTCAAGGAGCCCTGGATGTTCTGATCCTCGGAAGGATAAGCATGCGTTGCGAGCTGTCTAGACATGCCGACATAGTGCACGGAAAAAAAGAAGAAGAGAAAGAGCACAACACGTAGCTGGTTCTGAGCTACAGAGAGCAGTGGCAACGTGCAAAATGTTAGGCAGAATGTCTTAGTGATATGAATGGTTTCCAACGTTTGCCTTGTGAGCAGAATACACAGTAATAATCTGATTGGCATGAATTTTCCTCTGTTATGTACCAATGCCCAGTGAATTTTCCATTGGGCCTGAAGCATTCTCTCTCCTAAACTCAGTTTCATGTATAGTCATTCCTTGCCCTTGTATTGCAGCAACAAAATAAAAGCATGCAATTGACTGTCAGCCTTATCCGCAAAGCTTGGCAATTCATATCGAGAGCTTGCAATACAGGGGTGCATAAGTAGACATCGACAGTAGTTATATTTCAGCAAAAGAGATAATGAGATATATATGTGTCATTCATAAAAAGATAGAGATGATGAGATATATGTATGGCGTTAATGAAAAGATAGGCAAAAATAAAATAATTGTAAATTGATATAAATACTTGGTAACATATTTTTAATACTATTTATTGTTTTATTAAGTGCTTGCTGAGTTGTGGAGTTACCCTTGCTTATGTTATTATTTTTAGATGAATGATGAAGGTGATATGCATTGAGAAAGTAGCTCATAATCAGTTAGTGTACCGGTGTTACTTCACTTACCACATTACACAATAAATATTCTGTAGGATCGGGATCCTCCTCCGATGCGCAAGGCGTAGGGGAAGTCGGCTAGGGTGGAGGCCGGTTCCGCCCGGCAGCAGGGCGCCGTGGTGGAGATGCGAAGCGCAGCAAAGCAGGGGAGAGCGAACACAGAGGAAGCCCTTGAGGCCAGGTAAGATTATTACCTTGCTTGATCTTTATTCCAATACGCCTAGGATTATATATCCCATGCCCTAACAATCCTAATCGAATACGATCGATACGGAAGGAAATAAGAACTGAATACGGAAGGAATAAGCAATACTTAAGGACTCTAATCTCTAAAGTGATCTCTCCCCAGGCATCTAGAACCCTAGTTGCCGTGCGTGCCCAAATTGCCGTCGGATCGGCGCTGGTAGTAGACGCCGGTCATAACATATTCGTTATTAGTGCTTTGGTTTATACAAACTCTTGCAATTGGTTAATAAATTCGTTCAGAACATATAGCTATTAGTATAATTGTGATTAAATAAAGTATCATTGGTTAGTCCCAGAATTGTATTTCATTGATTAGTCTCGAGAATTGTATTCTCTTTGTTATTATTATTGCTTCAATTAAATGTTAAGATTTGTTTTATTTAGTATCATCATATTTATGCTTGAGTACAGTATTCTGTGAAACCTTGGTCATTGTATAAATGTCAGTAGTTCATGAAAGATAGATTAATTTGGAGAGAATATTGTATAAATGTCAATAGTCCATCAGCACTGGGTATCCTCATGAGCATAATGGTCCCGGGTCCTGTTTCGATTTGTAATGCGAGTGTGAGCACAAATCCACCGTGCTCAGCGAGCCAACACACAAAATGCAATAGTTAACATGCACAGCTTATCAAGGGAACACTCAGGTTTTTCTTGTTTTACTATAAAATGCTTTTAAATACATTACTTGAAAGATTCCTAAGACCTAGCAGATTGAAAGCATAACTTAAATTTTTGTGAGATAAGACCATCATACTAGCGATACAGATACCATCCACCATTACATGGCATCCGAACCATATACTAGCTTCCAGCGTTATAGCCGCTTACCTTAACACTGGGACGACACCCAGGGCAATTCAAACTAGGGCTTTTCGCTGCCCTCCACTTTTCCAATCCCACCCTCAAAGCATTTTGAAATAGAGCTATATCTAGTTAAGTTCCCATGTCTGCCCTTGACCGTGGGCACGGCTATTTGAATAGTTTCTATTCTGCAGAGTTTGCACACTTTACCCATAAGAGACAGTCTGCCCGTTGCCCCACACGATTCTTTAGTCGTGCGGTTGGGTAAACCGTCACAGTAGTTGTTCAAAAATGCCTCGCCCCTTCCTTTATCTCACCCCTACTGGCTTGGCCCGCTTGCGGCAGGTCCCATAGATTGTGCGTGACATTCTTCTTCTAGACAGCTAGCAGCTGGCTACCCACACTACTAGCACGCTACAGAAAACTTCACCCTCTACGAGTGTCCCATTCAAGCCGTCCGCAGACCAGCCACTTGCACTACCTCACCTCCTCCACCTATGATGATGACTTTCAGGATCCGGTAAATCTACTAAGCGAAGTTGTATTTTACAGACTTGTGGTTGTACTTGTTTTGCATAGGAGGTCATGACAAGTTTCACTCCTTAGGGTTATCTGGGCGGTTCTACCACTAACCACACTCTCACACCGCTGCACCATACCCCGATCCATCCGCCTGATAGCTAAGCAATGTTTGAGGGTTTTGAAGCATAAAATAACCATACCAACATTTTGTAATATCCCGAAAATGATTTAAGAGATAATCGATTAATTGGAGGGAGGACCTTATAGAAAGGAATTAAAAACAAAAATTTTAGAGGGGGAATTCTGAAAATACCTGGCAACCTGGGCTCGGGCCTTGGCCCGCAGGAGGCCGGCCAAAAGGGGGCGCCTCCCCAAACCCTAGCCGCCACCCCTTTGCCCTCCTCTCTCCCCTGGCCGCACCTCCCTGCCCCTGCGCCTCCACCATGTCCAGCAACACCTCTCCCCCATTGTTGTCCCTTGGTGCTAGGAGAAAGCGAAAAGGAAGAAAGAAGAAGGGAGGGAAGGAGAAGAAAGGAAGGAGGAGGAAGAAGGGGAAGAAGATGGGTGATTCCAAGGGGATCCTCTAGGTAACTCTCCCTCATCTCAAATTTCTCTGTTATTGCTGTAATTAGGGTTCTTAGCCTAAGAATTGGTGGGGATTAGCAATTAGATTCCCGATTAGGAATTCCTGCTGTCTGTCTATAGATCAATCCGCGACATTGCACTGTTTGCGCAGTTTATACCTATGAAACGATTTTTTCTGCGGGTATGCCCAAAAGGAAAATTGTAGAGGACGACGAGATATATTTATGTAAATTTTCCAGAATTTTAGGCTACGGGATTTGGGCGCCGCACAGTCGGGAACATCGCTGTCTGTCAGGGGTGCAGATTGGGGTAGATTGCTGTTCAAGTGTGATTTAGGGGTAGTAGATGATTTTTATGTTTTTGGTCGCAATTGAGAAAAATGTATATAATTCAGTAATATAACTACTGTATAAAAATCATAATTTTTAGAGCCTTACACTGTGGTTGGGACGCGTTAGAATCTGGCTGCCCAGATTGCCAGAACAGATAACGTCCTCTGTTTTGCGCATTAAGTTACACCTTGCTATGATCAAAATAAAAATATGTGATCTACATGAAAAGTGAAGGTATTTAAGTGAGGAATCCAGAAATATATCATTTTCTGTGAATGGCTTAATATTGTTAAAGATACAAAAGTTAAGCAGCGCTGCTGCAGCGGACAGAGTGTAGAACCGTTAAGCGGAGAGGAGTTGCAGGTTTTGGGCGAGAGGCGTTTACTTCTCAGTTGTGAATATTGTATTATGGTTTTGTGCTGAGTGGTGCTTTGTGAATAGGTGGCTTCGCTCCGATCGTGCTTGACCCTTCGCTCCTTCGGTAAAGGCAAGTATAATGATGGTTTAAAATTGATAGTGTGGATTGTTGATGTTTGATGGATTGTTGATGTTTGATGAATTGTTGATGTTTGATCTATATTATGAGTATATGTGTTCATGATTGTGGTAAGGAAGTACCGTGATGTTTATGGTCGATTGCAATTTAAAGTGTTCATGAGTATTTCGATGCATAGATGTTGTGGATGCAAGTTTTATTTATTGAGACATTCACGCATATGCGTCATATTGATTTATTGAAGTCTTGGTCACGAGATGACCAAGCGCCGAGGTCCCCGTCATGTTGATGACATGACGGGCTAAAGGTCCCCATATTTGTGGAGTATGGGCATTGGTCCCTGTACGGATGGTACAGGCATGGGTGCATTGACGGATGCACACCCGCGACACCGTAAAATGCGAAAGAGAAGAGATAAAGAGATTTTTGATCATCTTGCATAGCATGGCTTGTTTATGAGGTTGATGGATGAATTTGTGAAGTGATGTTCATGAATGTTCACGGTTTATTTATATGGTTGATGGATGAATTTGTGAAGTGATGTTCATGAATGTTCTTGTTACTATCTATTATATTTGGCGAGTCGTTGGACTCACTCTTGCTGTTGTTGTGTTTTTAGGTACCTTTATGAGATCGGCATGCATTGGGAAAAGGAAAGATTAGCATTATTGCACTTTGCACGTTCCACTCACAATGGATGAAAGAGAGGAAATTACATAATGATTGCATGAATTACTTAAGTAGAAGATGATTATTGATTGTCGGATTAAAATTGTAATAAAGGATTAGAATTCTTTTATGATGCTTCCGTTCGTTATTTAAATTTTATAACCATGAATGTTCTAGTAATCTTAAGCCAATATTGTTTAGAATTGATTATATTACTTGAGGTTATTCATTTCTTTTAATTATGCTTGTTGAAACCTCTGACTTAGACAGTAAACAAAAGAGGTTCTGCAGGAATTTTGTGAGATGTATTTAGTTTATCCTCGTTATGTTACTAATTTGGTAGCATTCTAGGTCATTGTTTGGCTGGGGTGTTACAGTTGGTATCAGAGCGGGCATTAGGTCCGTGGTAATTGAATTATTAAATTGACACACCGTGCACAGAGGATGGGATGGGTCAAGCATTGCATTTACGCTTCCAATACATTGTATTGATGTTTTATGCTATGAGATGATCTTTTGTGCCTATGATTTGACTATATGATTGATATGTGTGGTGATAGTTGATGTCGAGAGATAGAGATCGTGGTGTGGCCATAGGCATGATCAGGTTATATCATTGTTCGTGGTATTGAATTGGTGAAGTATCTTTCCTTGGGCAACTTGGTTTCCGAGGTTAGGAATGAGTTCTTTAGAAAAGTTTCTCTCTTCCTTGAGTTGAATTTAGTCAATTCTTATCCTATAGTGGAGGATGAATTTATCTTGGGTTCGTGGTTCATTGCAGTTGAGAGTTTTCAATTGGTCTTTACCTGTTCTTCGAAGCAATTGTTGTTTTCTGACTATTGAAATGCTTTTGCTACTTGGGAACATTGTGGATTTGTAAGGTTGGTCTCTTCATGGGAGTTTTGCCTTGTTGTGAAACATGCCTCATTTGTTCGCTTGGTATTTTTATTAATGAAAGTTTTATGTTGCAAATTCGTTAACATGGGAAAGTCTTGGATCTTTGCATGTATTTGGATTATTTCGCGTGTTGAAGTTTAATTCCTCTCCTTCTGAAAGAGAATGTTAAAATCCTTTGTGGTGTTTTGCTATGGTTAAGTCAGAGATTGTAATCAAATAAATTGATATGGTATGAGTATCCTTGGAAGTGAAACCAAATAAGTTGATGTTGTCTTCTTGTAGTTGTTCATGAATTGTGTTTATGAATAGGGCTATTCCTAATGGAATCAATAGAGTTACTAAGAGGCGTGGAACTTTGATGAACCGGTTGATCAATAAGAGAGACAAAATTAGTAGACTTTGGGATAAATTGGATCAACAGTCTCAATGGATTAATCTAATCGTTTAGGATGGTTAAATTTAGAAGGTGTTGGATTACTGTATTAGTGGATATTAATCTTGGAGTTATCTTTGTGGATACTTAGTGTTCGTATGTAATTGCAAAGTGCAATCATTGTGTAATGAAGTGTGGTGTTGCGCATCAATAAGAGAGGTAAACGATAACAATTCTTGTTAAGAGTGTATTATTCTTGATGTTAGTAAGATTGTTGCAATCTTATTGGAAAAAACATTTTGAAATAAGTTATTGTGTTCTTTTGGAAAGGTTTATGGTGCTTATGGTAGGCTATGATGATTCATGCTAAGAATCTATAATGATGAGGTTAGTAAACCGAGTATGAGATGATGAGGTAGTGTTGATTCTTTTAGAAGTAAAGGAATTTGTTCGTCTTCCGTGATGTCGAGAAATGAAATGTTTGGCGTTTTGCATTCATGATCCTATGGGAGTTCATGAATTATTGTGGTATCTGAAATTAGTTTGCAGAGTGACGTATTGGAAGGTTCTATCGGTTCTTAAGTGATTAATGTGATTTGAGCTTAAAGTATCGTTTGCTTGAAGTTGGTAAAGTGATGTTTCTATTAAAGAAAATTATGTCTTTTGTTAAATTGAAGGGTGTAGTAGAGGTATTCGCGGTTGGATTCAAGTTTTGTACCTTGTAGCTTATTGAAGCGTGCTTAACCTTGTTGGTTTGCAACAAAGGAATTCCTCAAGTTTCCAAAAGCAGTGCTTTATTTATTTATTTAGTTTCGACTGAAGTTTGATATTCTCTTCTTGTGGGACTTGTGCACTCAACTGTGGTCTCGTCTTCTATTTTCCAAAATCTTGGCTATTTGACTTTTTTTTCCTTGGTCTCTTGTCTACAGTGAGTGGTAAACATTTTTCTATGTGCCGAAAATTGTTTCTATCTATATCTTCTTCTGAGGAAGGATTAACCAATCCGTGTTGCAAAGCCTTTTAGGTTGTATAATGGCAACTTGATAGTGGCGGTCAAGTAGACGATTTTGGTGAGATTGTAGATGTCAAGTTGTTTCACATTCATTGAGTGATAAATTGATTTCTTGGAAAAATTCTCGGTGAGGATTTGATTTAAATAGAATGTTTGTCTTTGGAGCTAACTGATTTCATGGTTCCAATTAGTAGAACCTATAGTAGATTGTGGTTCAAGAATGTTTCGATCATTTTGATGGAACATTAGAATTATCAAAAGTATGAGAATCCTGATCAATCTTATTAGAGTATCGTAATTGGGCACTTTGCAAGGTTTAGTAGGAGGATTAGGGTGGTGTAGTTAATGATATTATAATTGTGAAGCAGTCTAACCGTTATGGGAATCATTGGGATGGTAGGGATTGTTGAATTATTGCCATGCATGACTTGGCTTCAGTGAGTAACCCTCCAGGATAGAATCTTGCTAAAGATAATTAGGTTGAGAATATGTTTTCATGTGATTGTTAATGATTGAGCATGTTTGATTGTGGGAATTTTAGTCACCGAATTCGAGAGTCTTCGTATCAATTATATCAAAGTGCATATATAGGAGCCCTGGAGATGGAAAATTTTGGTTTGGTGCTATGCTAGAACCTTCGAGGCTAATGATGTTGTGTGGGAATATTGGAACAAGTGGATTCTAAATAGTGTGATGCTCCTTGATAATGTCCTTTAGGTGTGGGAATTGAGTGTGTGTGCTGAGAATTTCAAGTTGATTATCCTTAGAGGATTGTGGTGAAGTGATTGTGGGTGAAAACAATGATGAGGTGCATTGGAAATTATTTATCAAAGTAACCATGTGGTAGAGGAGTTGGCTAGAGTATGTTATTGTGAGGTCAGATAGTCTCTCCACAAAGGGGTGGTTGATGCACTGTTTGAGCATAGTGTTGATGTTGCCAATTTAAGAGAAATGAGTTAGTGTGGTGTGTGATGATTTGGAATCTTGTGATTCAAGAGAAAGTTATTCCTAAAAGAAAAAAACAATATTTTCTCGGGTAGTAAAATACTCTCTTGATTCTTGTTTGAGCTATGTGATGATAGCAAAAGTTTTTGTGGTTTGGGTTGACTTTATGTGGCATGCGGGTATTTCCTGTTCAGGAAAAAAACAAAGGAAGGGTTTGGCATTGGAGTGATTCTCCTTTGACTTTGTGTTGTTTATTTGTAAACTACCTACTTGGAATGTGGAGAGGTTCTCGTGTTGAATCCTCATTTTTTCTTTTGATTTGACCCTTTTGGTGGGAGTTGGTGATGTGTGGATTGCAATGAGAATCCTTTATTTTCAGTTGAATTCTATTTGTAAAAAAATTGGTTTACAATGAGCATCTGCTGCATCCGTGGTTAAAGGAGACACTCCTCGTTAAGGTAAAAAGATCGATTGAGAGTTGGAATAAGAGTTACTGTGTTGTGCGGGTTGTGTGGGTTGATACCAAAGGGAATGATAACCTAAGGTATATTCAATCGCTTCATTAGTTGCGAAGATTTGGAGGTTGGTGTATCACTATGACCACCTTGGGTCCTAGAGTGGGGTACACAAAGTCTTGTACGACCCGTATCGAGGAGTGCTTTAAAGATCTGGGTGTGGGTTTTCACTATAGCCGTTGACCAACGAGTAAGACCAGCTGCCTTTAGCGGAGTTCGCTTATAATAACAGCTACCATTCAAGAATTAAAGCTGCACCATTCGAAGTGTTGTATGGGCGTAAGTGCAGGTCACCCTTTGCTGGGAAGCGGTGGGTGAGAAGGCGATCTTAGGCCTGGATTTGGTCCAGCAGACAGTTGAACAAATGGCCTTGGTGAGATAGAATCATTGGCCGCCTGAGCAGCAGAAAAAGTTATGCAGATGTGAGCAGAAAGGATCTGGAATTTGAGGAGGGGGATTAGGTGCTCTTGACAGTATCTCCCACCAAGGGTGTGGTGAGGTTCGGAACCAAAGGGAAGTTTAGCCCGAGGTATGTCAGGCCTTTTATGATCATGGCTCGGATCGGGAAGTTAGCATACCGCTTGGATCCTCCAGAATCTATGCGCGGGGTGCGAGCATTGAGGAATAAAATTTTAAAAGTATGTCAAAGTGCTTTGGTCGCAGTAGACAGAGAGAGAGGCCACTTGGGAATTGGAGTCTCGCATGCGTGAGAATTACACAATAGGTGCTTGTTAAAATGGTTAAGTTTAGTTGTGATTAATCCTTGGTGTAAGCATGGATAGAATTCGGGGTCGAATTCTGTTTAAGGGGGGTAGAATGTAATATCCCGAAAATGATTTCAGAGATAATCGATTAATTGGAGAGAGGACCTTATAGAAAAGAATTAAAAACAACAATTTTAGAGGGGGAATTCTGAAAATACCTGGCAACCTGGGCCTGGGCCTTGGCCCAGAGGAGGCCGGCCAAAAGGGGGAGCCCTCCCCCCAAACCCTAGCCGCCACCCCCTTTGCCCCTCCTCTCCCCTGGCCGCACCCTCCCTGCCCCTGCGCTCCACCATGTCCAGCAACACCTCTCCCCATTGTTGTCCCTTGGTGCTAGGAGAAAGCGAAAAGGAAGAAAGAAGAAGGGAGGGAAGGAGAAGAAAGGAAGGAGGAGGAAGAAGGGGAAGAAGATGGGTGATTCCAAGGGGATCCTCTAGGTAACTCTCCCTCATCTCAAATTTCTCTGTTATTGCTGTAATTAGGGTTCTTAGCCTAAGAATTGGTGGGGGATTAGCAATTAGATTCCCCGATTAGGGAATTCCTGCTGTCTGTCTATAGATCAATCCGCGTATTGCGACTGTTTGCGCAGTTTATACCTATGAAACGATTTTTTCTGCGGGTATGCCCAAAAGGAAAATTGTAGAGGACGACGAGATATATTTTATGTAAATTTTCCAGAATTTTAGGCTACGGGATTTGGGCGCCGCACAGTCGGGAACATCGCTGTCTGTCAGGGGTGCAGATTGGGGTAGATTGCTGTTCAAGTGTGATTTAGGGGTAGTAGATGATTTTTATGTTTTTGGTCGCAATTGAGAAAAATGTATATAATTTAGTAATATAACTACTGTATAAAAATCATAATTTTTAGAGCCTTACACTATGGTTGGGACGCGTTAGAATCTGGCTGCCCAGATTGCCAGAACAGATAACGTCCTCTGTTTTGCGCATTAAGTTACACCTTGCTATGATCAAAATAAAAATATGTGATCTACATGAAAAGTGAAGGTATTTAAGTGAGGAATCCAGAAATATATCATTTTCTGTGAATGGCTTAATATTGTTAAAGATACAAAAAAGTTAAGCAGCGCTGCTGCAGCGGACAGAGTGTAGAACCGTTAAGCGGAGAGGAGTTGCAGGTTTTGGGCGTAGAGCGTTTACTTCTCAGTTGTGAATATTGTATTATGGTTTTGTGCTGAGTGGTGCTTTGTGAATAGGTGGCTTCGCTCCGATCGTGCTTGACCCCTTCGCTCCTTCGGTAAAGGCAAGTATAATGATGGTTTAAAATTGATAGTGTGGATTGTTGATGTTTGATGGATTGTTGATGTTTGATGAATTGTTGATGTTTGATCTATATTATGAGTATATGTGTTCATGATTGTGGTAAGGAAGTACCGTGATGTTTATGGTCGATTGCAATTTAAAGTGTTCATGAGTATTTCGATGCATAGATGTTGTGGATGCAAGTTTTATTTATTGAGACATTCACGCATATGCATCATATTGATTTATTGAAGTCTTGGTCACGAGATGACCAAGCGCTGAGGTCCCCGTCATGTTGATGACATGACGGGCTAAAGGTCCCCATATTTGTGGAGTATGGGCAATTGGTCCTCTGATCGATGGTACAGGCATGGGTGTGCATTGACGGATGCACACTCCGCATTACCGTAAAATGCAAAGAGAAGAGATAAAGAGATTTTTGATCATCTTGCATAGCATGGCTTGTTTATGAGGTTGATGGATGAATTTGTGAAGTGATGTTCATGAATGTTCACGGTTTATTTATATGGTTGATGGATGAATTTGTGAAGTGATGTTCATGAATGTTCTTGTTACTATCTATTATATTTGCTGAGTCGTTGGACTCACTCTTGCTGTTGTTGTGTTTTTAGGTACCTTTATGAGATCGGCATGCATTGGGAAAAGGAAAGATTAGCATTATTGCACTTTGCACGTTCCACTCACAATGGATGAAAGAGAGGAAATTACATAATGATTGCATGAATTACTTAAGTAGAAGATGATTATTGATTGTCGGATTAAAATTGTAATAAAGGATTAGAATTCTTTTATGATGCTTCCGTTCGTTATTTAAATTTTATAACCATGAATGTTCTAGTAATCTTAAGCCAATATTGCTTAGAATTGATTATATTACTTGAGGTTATTCATTTCTTTTAATTATGCTTGTTGAAACCTCTGACTTAGACAGTAAACAAAAGAGGTTCTGCCGGAATTTTGTGAGATGTATTTAGTTTATCCTCGTTATGTTACTAGTTTGGTAGCATTCTAGGTCATTGTTTGGCTGGGGTGTTACACATTTACTAGTCATTACCACCATGACTTCCCAACCCAGTTTTCCCATAATTGTGATGATGTTTTGGGGCATTTTGGTGCCCCAAATATCTAAGCAATGCTAAGCAAGCGACGATGATGACTTAATTTCAAAGCTACAACATTATAGTTTTGGCTAAGGTGACAAGGCTCAATTATCCAGGGATTTCAATGGGAATAATAGTAACAAGTGTAAGAGTGGGTGTATAACTCGCAACTTGAAATCGAACATAAAATAACACATGAAATAGCATCATGCATGTTGATAGTTTAAATGGAAATAAATTGCATAAACATGGGTTCAGATATGATCAAAATGTTGACTCGCCTTGATCACTGGTGTCTTGGTCTTGCCCATCGAAGTTTGCTTCTGCTTCGGCTTCCTCCTCTTGAGCCTCGTATGCTATTTTTATGTGTGCGAAAATTTGGATAACAATCAGCAAACCAAATAAACACTCGCAAGAAAATTTAAATAACTCCAAAATTCATGATTTCAGTTTCATTGGTCAGATTTTGATTTTTTAGATGAATTTAGAAATGTGTTTCACTCAATTTGGAGTTAGAATAAATTAGTTATAATTATTGGAAGTTTAAACACAAGGAAATTATATGCAATATAGCTTCTAATTTAATTTGAGTATTATAGTCTAGATATTAGTGGCTTAATATTCAAGTTACTTAATAGTCTGAAAGGATTATCATAATTGCTAATGTTTATGGCTTAAATCATGTGGAGTTTAGTTCACTAACCTTTACTAATATACATGGATTTATGATTTATTGTTTAGGCAATCTTCATTTACTAAATCATCATTTCATGAGAGCATATCCTTAAACAAGATTTTTACTCATTTACTCAATATGCCTTCAACTAATAATCAAACTTTTAGAATAAATATTCAAGGCACATTAGCTACTAATATATTATGATTAATCCAAGATTAAAAGTTTAATAAAATCATTTATACCATAAATAAATTTTAGTATCTTTTATGAATTAATTTCCAATTTTTCCTTGATTTTTCTTAATTGAAATCGGCTGACAAAAATTAAAACTACATGTTCTATATGCTGCGGGAGGAGGCTCGAACTCAGGTCGGCACGCTGAGCACTCGCTGAGTTAACCAGCTGAGCGTGCATACTTCACTGACTTACCGGGGGAGAAATAACAGAAGAGCTGAGGTTCAGGCACCTGGAACAGAGGAACTTGGTGGGCGACGTACCGACGGCTGTGTTGCTGGCGAGGGGTGGCCTAGGAAGGAGCTCGGTGCCGGCCGTGTACGGGCAAGGAGCAGCTCGGTTGAGAGTGGGGACGACTTCACCTAGCTCTGAGGAAGGTTCGGGGAGAAAGAATTGAACTGGCATTGCTTCAATTGATGGCGCGCTCGTCGGCTGGTCTTGGGGAAGACGTAGTCGCCGACGGGCTTATGGTGGACAAGGGGCCAATTGCTCTGGTAAGGAGGAAGAGCGGAGTTGTGCGGTGCTGCGAGGGCTCTAGCGAGGCTTTATAGCCGTCAGGGCGGCTGCCGTGCGATCACTTCGGGGGCAGGTGGCGGTGATAGGCGGTGGTGACCGGGCAGGGTGAAGGCGACGCGAGAGGTGACAAAGGAGCAGTGGTCGCCAAAGGCCTTGGCGGCGCGGAGGGAAAGGTTGGAACCTTCTACGATCCGCCGAAGCGTCCGTGACAGGTCCCTCTCTCCAAGGGACGCGGCGAGCTGGGCCTTCTCCTCCTCCAGCATTGCAATCTGCTGGAGTAAGCCATCGCGCTCTTCGGCCGTCGCACGTTGGGCCTTTGCCGCCGAGTATTGTGCCTCCGCAGTGAGTATCTGCGCATTGGAGATCGCCTTTGTAACCTCCATCTCCAGCAAACCAATGCGCTCGTCCTTGGCGGCATGGGCCTCTTCGGAAGCTCGAAGCCGGCCCTCTAACACCCTCTGCTCATGGACACATGCCTCTGCAGGCTCGGTGAGAGAGCAAGAGTCTGCGCGATGCGGTTGATTAGCAAAGTCCCGAGCAGCACAAGTCATGAAGTCAAGCACTTACCCTCATCTCCGAGGCCTCTAGAGCACCTTCCAAAGAGCTCCACCTACACGACAACGGCGCCCATCAATCCATGATGGAGTCGGCGCACTCCGTGGCCCGTGGAAAGCCCGCAGATCTCGGTAGGGAATAAAGTCGAAGACACTTGGCGGCGAGCCTCGTGCCGGCGACATCGAGAGCACCAGGCGTCGACATCACGTCCTAAGCAAGAAGACCAGGGACTTCGTGGCCATCTCCGTTGCTCGATCCTTGGCCACGTTCGGGAGACCTTGTCTTGCCTGATGTTTACAACGGAATGAGCGAGCAAATCGGAGAAAGCTTCGCAAAGTCGCGGGGGGAGAAAGAGTTGCGCCTACCTTCGACACGCTCAGGTGAGGCACGGCAAGGTGTTCGCTCCGCCTCAGTCCGGACTGCGGGGGCTTCGTCCGCGTCGAGGGTGGCGAGTTCCCCCTCGGGCCAGATGGCCTCCCCATCGGATCCTAGATCCTCTTGCCCATCGAAGTTTGCTTGGCTTCCTCCTCTTAAGCCTCGTATGCTATTTTTACATGCACGAAAATTTAGATAAAAATCAGCAAACCAAATGAACACTCGCAAGAAAATTCAAATAACTCCAAAATTCATGATTTCAGTTCCATTGGTTAGATTTTGAATTTTTTTGATGAATTTAGAAATGTGTTTCACTCAATTTGGAGTTAGAATGAATTAGTTATAATTATTGGAAGTTTAAACACAAGGCAATTACATGCAATATAGCTTCAAATTTAATTCGAGTATTATAGTCTAGATGTTAGTTGCTTAATATTCAAGTCACTTAATAGTCTAAAAGGATTCTCATAATTGCTAGGGCATAGAGTTCATGTTTATGGCTTAAATCATGTGGAGTTTAGTTCTATAACCTTTACTAATATACATGGATTTATGATTTATTGTTTAGGCAATCTTCATTTACTAAATCATCATTTCATGAGAGCATATCCCTAAACAAGATGTTTACTCATTTACTCAATATGCCTTCAACTAATAATTAAACTTTTAGAATAAATATTCAAGGCACATTAGCTACTAATATATGATGATTAATCCAAGATTAAACGTTTAATGAACTCATTTATACCCTAAATAAATTTTAGTATCTTTTATGAATTAATTTCCAATTTTCCTTGATTTTTCTTAATTGAAATCGACTGACAAAAATTAAAACTACAAGTTCTAAATGCTGCGGGAGGGGGGCTCGAACTCGGGTCGGCACGCTGAGCACTCGCTTAGTTAGCCAGCCGAGCGTGCGTACTTCACTGACTTACCGGGGGAGAAATAACAGAAGAGCCAAGGCTCAGGCGCCTGGAATAGAGGAACTCGGGGGCGGCGTACAAACGGCTGTGTTGCCGGTGAGGGGTGGCCGGAGAGGCATCGGCAATGGCCAAAATGGAATGTCGGCATTGAGTGGAAGCTGAGGGTAGCGCTGGCGGGGACCGAGGAACTCCGAGGCGGGTCGGCGACGTGCGGCAGCGGTGGCCTGGGAAGGAGCTCGGCGCTGATGGTGTCCGGGCAAGGAGGAGCTCGGTTGAGAGTGGGGATGACTTCGCCTAGCTCTGATATAGGTTCGGGGAGAAAGAATTGAACTGGCATTGCTTCAATTAATGGTGCACTCGTCAGCCGGTCTTGGGGAAGACGAAGTCGCCGACGGGCTTGTGGAGGACGAGGCCAATTGCTCGAGTTTGGAGGAAGAGGGAGTTGTGCGGTCTTGCCAAGGGCTCGAGTGAGACTTTATAGCCGTCGGCGTGGCTGGCAACGGTAGTTGCCGTCGCGGTCACTTCGGGCAGGCAGCGCGGCGCGCGTGACAGCGGTGGTGACCGGCAACGCTGCGGTAAGATCTTGTGCAATCCTTGCGCGTGAATTCACACCGCACGCGCTGCAGCTTTGCGCCGCGCGCTACCGGGCGACAGACCTTTGGCGCCGCGTGGCCGAGCGAAGCAACGGGTGGAGGAGAAACCGGGGGCGGTGGCGCCGTACCGCGGGTGGTGGCGGTTTCTGTGGGTGAGCCGATCGAGATGATGGGATGGCACGGAGGAGCTGGGCGAGCTACGAAGACCGCTGGCGACGGTGGTGACCGGAAGAGCCGGCAGAGGCGCGCGAGCAAAGCTTTGGCTCTACCGGCGAAGGAAGGAGGGGGAAAATGGGTCGGGCCGCCACCAGCCAAAAGCTCCTTTTATTTATTTTATTTTCTTTACACATTCATTTATATATAATCTTGTGTGTAGGCATATTCATTTCATATTTTGTCCATTTTGCTGGCCTACTTACTTTTCATATTTCCATTTCCCCATTGCTAAACTCAATCTTGCATATGCACAAATTTGTGTGTGTGTGTGTATGTTTGTATTTTATTCATACGCCTTTATTGTTATTTACACTACTATGCTCAAAACGGAATCTTTACATTTTAATTCAAGTTTCTCCCTCCTTATGATGGATCATCTTTTCAGATTCGTATTTAAAATTTTAGGTTTCTATTATTTGCATATATCCTTTATGGCCTTACTAATATTGGTTTTATTTTTTCATGACTTTCTTTAATTTTTGGAACCTCATCAAAATTTACTTAAACACCATAAAATTCCAAATTTCAGAAAATTCATTTCAAATAATCCAAAGGCTACACGTGTTCAAATTCAAATTTTGGGATGTTACAAGTACAATATTCTGTAAAACCTTGGTCATTGTATAAATGCCGTGAGTTCATGAAAGATAGATTAATTTGGGAGAGAATTGTGTTAGTGGTGATATTCTGAATCCATGTCTAGACGGGGTGTTACGTTTCTCCTAGCTCTAGGTACAATGTTAATTCCAGCAATTTGTTTTGAGGGTTTGTTGCCACTAGGCTGCAAAGATTCCGCGCACGTCGATTGGCTTGTCCTAAAATAAATGCAGTCGCCACTCATTATTTTGGAAGCATTTGGTTCAGTTCATCCGATGATTGTTTTCGTATTTTTATGCCGATTAGACCGTCATCATTTTTAAGGCATCCATCTATGTTGCCCTAAGTGTTTGTCCGCGTTGCCTTTGTAATATCCTAAAATTCTAATTATAAATTAATTAGACCAATTAAATACTTAATGCCATTTAAATCTAATTGGCTATTGGAAAGCTAATTATTTGTAACCTTAAATCCTAATTAGTATGTAATAGCCTAAATGTGTGACAACTAAGACTAAAAGAAAATAATAATATAGATATAATAATAATGTAATTTTCTAAAAATTTCTCTCTTGAGGATCCGTGCGTAATTAAATAAAAAGGGATATATGAAAATAGAATGCCTTGTAAGTTTAAATAGGAGTTGCTTCTTGAAATGAGTCTTGAGGGGAGTTAAAGTTGGATTCGATCATATGCCGAGATAAAAGGAGATGGTGAGGAAGAGCTAAGCCCAAAACTAATTAAAAACCCTAGCCAAATTTTTTTTAGTATCGTTCCGTACTCCGCCACATGCCCTTGCATGAGTTTCTAGTCGGTATTGCGTAGTTTGAACGTGAATCAACAAAGCAACTCTGCTACAGTACACATGAGGCGCTACAGGAACCACAATAAGAGAGAGGAAAAAATCTACATTGACCGGCTAGAGAGAGAGAGGGGCAGCGCGGAAGAAAATAAAGGAAAAAAAGAAAAATTGTACGGAAGGGATCGCAATTTTAATGCCCCGGTCGGTTGGGCTGAAAAGCTGTGGTTTATGGCTAAAAATACACTGTAGCGGCTGAAATTTCACTGTAGCTGAAAGTGGCTATTCTTCTCTCTATTTTGTTAATTTTTCTGTAGAGATTATATTTAAATTTAGAGAGAGAATATTCATGAGTTTTTGTCGGGATTGATTAGTAGATCAGTTTAATCTATTGTATCCTTGTATGATTATTTTAGGTGCCGTGTAGGCGTAATTTGAAAAATTCATCAACTAAGAAGCTGTAGAGGAATTTTGATAGCTTATTGTAGAATTTTATTCACACCAATCTTATAAGTAGATTGTGAGATATGTTTTTTTTTAAATTCGGTTGTCCGGTAAGTTTGTCGGGTTTTGTCAGCTCGTATTAATTAGTAGATTAAAAATTGTAAATGAGCTAATCTACGAATTTGGTCAACATGAACATTGTAGGTAATTTCATAAAGTTTCCAAAAAGTGTAACAACATTATTATTAGATAAGTAGAATAAAAATTATGAATTTTAGAAGGCTACTGTCCAATACTAGGTTGCTACTAGATGTAGTCGTGAAAAAAATATTAATTTGACAAACTTAATATTAAAATTAAATTTTAGGAATAACTATAAAGTGGTAGAGAACTCAAGGGAGCCCTGGATGTTCTGATCCTCGGAAGGATAAGCATGCGTTGCGAGCTGTCAAGACATGCCAACATCGTGCACGGAAAAAAAATAGAAGAGAAAGAGCTAAGGAGAGCACATCCCGTAGCAACGTATAAATGCTAGGCAGAACGTACGAAAGGTATCCAACGTTTGCCTTGTATAAATGATATGCATGACAAGCTGGTATTCAGGTGGATCCACAGCCTACTCAAAGAGATGCACACCAACATCCTATGCCTCTGGTTCGTTCAGCTTCTGGTTCGTTCATCCTATCCAGTCGTCGCATCGAGAGCAGTGAAAAAAAATGAGGCTGGTGCTTACTTCCGAGTTCCTATCCATGCCTTGGAGCTTTCTCAAAAAAGGAAATAAAGTCATGCAGAGAGAACGATAGGTGATGACAGCGTCAGGCTTGGCGTTGGGAGAGAACTCAAGGAGCCCTGGATGTTCTGATCCTCGGAAGGATAAGCATGCGTTGCGAGCTGTCTAGACATGCCGACATAGTCCACGGAAAAAAAAGAAGAGAAAGAGCTAAGGAGAGCACATCACGTAGCTTGTTCTGAGCTACCGAGAGCAGTGGCAACGTGCAAAATGTTAGGCAGAATGTCTTAGTGATATGAATGGTTTCCAACGTTTGCCTTGTGAGCAGAATATACTGTAATATTCTGATTGGCATGCATGAATTTTCCTCTGTTATGTACACTACTACAGAAAGCCTAATACTAAACGGATAATCACAGACGGTTTTGTGAAACCGTCTATGACCGACACTAACACAGACGGTTTTAATTTGGACACCGTCTGTGTTGGTGGCGTCGGAAAAAACGAGTATAACAGACGATTCATACCGATGAACCGTCTGTGATACTTTAGTATCACAGACGGTTTTTTAATAAAAAACCATCTGTGATAATGGCGCTAGGCTTTTATTGCGCTGCTCAGAACCGCATCTGTCTTCATTTCGATCCAGATCTAACCGTGCTGCACTCTTTCGCTCAGGAGGCAAGCTAGGCGATTTCAGGCCAATTAATTTGCTGGGAGGAGGCAGAGATTAAGTTTTGAAGATTCATACTTTCCTGGTTGCTCTAGATATGGTTAGTAACGAAATTTATTTTTCTTTGCAGTACAATTTAGATCTAAGTAATTGGTGAGTGTTATTGAAGATGGTTTGCAAAATTGTTGGTTATGTAATAGCTGTTGGGTTTATAATATGAATTAAGCTAGCAAAGCCTGAATGCATGTGGTATATATGTAGTAATAATTAATTAAATTAATGTTTAATACTAAGTTGTTATATATATATATATAACGTAGGACCGAAGCTGGATGTATGCCGCGAGCCGTGTGAGTGAAGAGTACATTAATGGCGTGTCTGCTTTTACAAGAGCTGCTGAGGAGGATATGCTGAATAAAGTGGTGGAATATATGTACTGTCCATGCACTGACTGTGAGAATTTAAAGATGTTTAAGAACCGAGGGAAAATTGAAATGCACTTGATTCGGAGGGGTTTCAAAAAGGGTTATACGTGTTGGACCAGTCATGACGAAGTGAATGATCATATGCCGCCGGATGACATCGTCGGTGAAGTGAATGATATGCCGCCGGATGACATGCCGGTGAAGTGAATGACATGCCGCCGGATGATGTCGATTGTGGTTTGGATTCGGATAGGTTGCACGATGACAATCTAGATTAGATGTTTCGTGATGTAGAAGAGAACTATGATGAGAGAGAGTATGTTAAATTCTGGGGCTTGATGGAGGACTCGATTGACAAGTACGGTGTCACTACCGTGTACCTTCAACGTGTCGGGTACAAAGACGAACCATTCGTACTCGCCAACCAAGTTGTTCAAGTTTTCTATGTAACCGACCCAGCAAAATAAGAAACGCCATGTAGTTCTTCATGGAAAAAGAAGAATTGTCGGAGTAGAGAATGTAGTGGACGAGGAAGCATGCAATCAATTTGACGAGTTACCTCCGTTTGGAAATGGCATAAGGGTCAACGACAAACAACGTGACGAAACTAGTTACGTACGCATTGATCATCATGAAGGGCTAATTTTTAAAGTAAATAAGCAAGTGTAATGAGAATGCGCAACATATATGTAACAATGCATGTATGTGATGTGTATGTGAATTGGCATTTGTGTATACAACAATGCATGTGTGTGATGTATTTTTGAATTTGCATTTATGTATATGTGAAAATGTGTGAAGAAATACACTGTGTGAGGTAGGTGAATGTAGTGAATTTTGAGAATGAGAAAATGTGTAAAGAAATGCACTGTGTGAGGTAGGTGATGTATATGCATGAATGCTGGTTGGTGTTTGTATTAATAACTACTGCCAGGGGCAAAGGCTTATCACAGACGGTTCTCAGTTTAGAACCGTCTGTGATAGTTTACTATCACAGACGGTTATATGTTTAGAAACGTCTGTGATAATATAAATATCACGGATGGTTCTTAAATAGAACCGTCTGTAATAAGCCTTTATATATAACCCCCGCTAGGGTTTTGCGCGTACACTACAGTTATTAGCAAACCAACACTTAGTCGCTCTAGCTAGATCCCGATCGAGCCCATCGCCGATCGCCTCCATCGAGCCCCCGAGCCCGTCGCCGTCCTCCCGAGGTCGCCGCCGTCCCCCCGAGGCCACCGCCGTCCCCCCGAGGCCATCGCCATCCTCCTCCCTCGGGCCCGTCGCCGCCGCCGTCCCCCCGAGGCCGTCGCTGTCCTCCTCCCTCGGGCCCGTCGCCGCCGCCATCCCCCCGAGGCCGCCTTCGTCCCCCCGAGGTAACCCTAGGCACCACGGTACTGCGCGTTTCTTAAGCATAGTTGAACTTCTTATACATATATTGGTTTTTTGAATGACACCTTTGGGGCCTAAGTAAAATGAACAAATAAATTGATTTAGACAACATTGTTTCCATAAGGAAAATTGAAATGAGTCATAATCACTAAATGATGTTGTTGTTTCATAAATCTTATACATATATTGTTGTTGTTTCATATATTGTATACATATATTTTCGTTGTTTCATAAATCTTATTGTTGTATACATATAGGATGTTGTTGTTTCATATATTGTATATGTATATATTGTTGTTATTTCATAAATCTTATCGTTGTTAAATCTTACAGTTATGTATATGTATATAAGTATGTGCTTATACCGCACTATTTACGTATATGCTACATTGTACTTACTTTTCATATATGAGAAGGTCAACATGTCATCTGCGCATTCTTCAACATCATCGCCGGATGCGTCCGCTCCAACATCAAAACGCAAAGGAAGAGGGCTATCAAAGAAGCCTGAGGGCCGATTTACCATCATAGAGGTCGATGGATCTGGGACCCCTCCTTCCTCTCCCAAAGAATACACGCATTCTCAAGAATGATTGAAATAGTTGCACGAGCAATTGAGATCACATTCGATTCGTGGAAGAGCATGCCCAGGACTCGTAAATGTGAGCTACCGATAGAAATTTTGGCATCGTTCGAGATCCCGAAGAACACCAAGACGCGCGTGCAACGACAAGCCTTGCTAGCGGCGCGCAAAGCATGGAAGAACTTCAAGAGCACGATTGTCAAGGACTACATGGAGAAGGACGAACGCCTTTTCATAAATACCCATTTACGGAACCACAATAGGAAGAGTTCAAGGCGATGAAGACAACCGAAGATTTCAAAAGTACAAGTGCGGCGCACAAGGCCCTCGTGCAAAAAACACACACCCCACGGACTTGCACACTGGGTATGCGGGTAAAATCCTGCGATGGAGGAGGGAGGGCGAGCAGCAGCCTGCGCAGACACCGCCGCCATTTACCAATATCCGGATGACCGCGCTCGAAATTGGATTAGAGCAATGTCATCTACAGCGACATCGGGGGCGTCTCCTTTCAAACCACTGCAGACCAGCAAGTGTCCCAACACGATAAGATATCGATCGAACTACGTAGCTTGTAATTACTCCACAACTTCGTACGAAGTGAAATGACATGTCGTGCTCTTGCAGGAAGTGCTGAGTGTTGAATCTTCTCGGGGGCTCATTCCGAGGAACAAGGGAGAAATATATACTCTCGCGCCCACAGAAACAAGGAGCACCGGGTCGCATTTAGAGGTCTTGGGCTTTATGTTCCTTGGAAACATGGTTTCCAAGATGACTCCAAGCAGTATCGGCGTAGGAAGAGAGCCAAAGTCGAGCGTGAGGCACGACTACGAGAAGAGATCAAGGAATATCTTAGAGAGGAGCTGGCTGATTATGTCAGAGAGGAGGTGTGGAGATTTACAGAAAATTAGCAGGCCGCCGCCGCCGCTCCTGTGCTAGCTAGCCCGCACAACCGTCCGAGTAGTTGCGCGTCCAATCCGATGGAAAGCGAGGCCAGATTTCCTATGGACGACATCCTGGTAATAATTATTATGTCTTGAATGCTTGCTCCATTGATAGGCCTATTGGAGTAGCTAATTTTGTATCGTTATGTAGGAGCCTACGAAGTGCAGGCTCCAAGTGAGATATGCCTCCGTTCCGTTGTACGCTGCTTGGGGCCAGGCATATCCGTCTGGTATCGGGGCCATGGTGCACCGTCAAGCTTTAGTGCTAGGCTTCGCAAAAGTTAATGTTGATGGTGTGCTTGTCAATTTTGAAGTCGTCCCGCTACCGAAGCCCCCCAACGACGAGATCGTGACTCTAGGGCAGGCCATTGGAACATTCATCCAGTGGCCCAAAAGCGACATCTCCCTGGAGGCTTCTTCACCGGTGGCAGGACCAGAAGGGAAGTGCGAACCAGCGTTACATGCACTGGTGCCATCTCCACAAGGGCAACCTGAACCAGATCAGCTACATGCACTGCTGCCATCTCCACCACCACTACCTGCACCGGTGTCATGTTCACGTGCGCTATTCCCGGTACAGCAACTTCCACCAGTGCAACTTTCACCACCGGTGCTACCTTTAAAGTCGACCTACAGCCGAGGCAGCAAGGGCAGCAAGGGCAAAGCAAAGAAGACCGATGATGATATCCCGTACCCGCCATTGACCCACAAATTCATGCTTGGTGAGCCGCTGGTCGAACCGGTAACGCGCCTCCAAACCCTAGCAATTAGTTGCCAGCAATTACACACGTGGTATATGGAACAGTCCAATAAGCCAGAGGGTTAACGACGCTCAGGTATCACTGTCCAATTTAGGCCGGATCAATTAGAGCACAATATTCAAGATTGTATCTTCGTGGTCACCTTCGATGATTTATTTGATCTTTTCACGCTCAACGCTTCTCGGCGCCTCACTCATTCGATGCTCGACGCTGTAAGTGTGTACAATCACAGACTCCGTTCATGTCATACCGATAAATGTCATATATAATTTGTTGCTTTCCAAGAAACCAACCGATGATTTGGATAATCTATCTTTAGTCAGCATGTGTTTATATATATACACACAGATGCAACAAATTATATATGACATTTATCGGTATGACATGAACGGAGATTGTGATTGTACACACTTACAGTGTCCAGTATCGAATGAGTGAGGCGTCGAGAGTGTTGAGCGTGGAAAGATCAAATAAATCATCGAAGGTGACCACGAAGATACAATCTTGAATATTGTGCTGGCAACTAATTGCTAGGGTTTGAGGCGCGTTACCGGTTCGACCAGCGGCTCGCCACGCACGAATTTATGGGCCAATGGCAGGTATGGGATATCATCATCGGTCTTCTTTGCTTTGCCCTTGCTGCCTCGGCTGTAGGTCGATTTTCAAAGTAGCATCGGTGGTGGAAGTTGCTGCACCGAGAATAGCGCCCGTGAACATGACACCGGTGCAGGTAGCGGTGGTGGAGATGGCAACAATGCATGTAGCTGATCTGGTTCAGGTTGCCCTTGTGGAGATGGCACTAGTGCATGTAGCTCTGGTTCGCACTGCCCTTCTGGTCCTGCCACCGGTGAAGAAGCCTCCAGGGAGATGTCGCTTTTGAGCCACTAGATGAATGTTCCAATGGTCTGCCCTAGAGTCATGATCTCGTCGTTGGGGGGCTTCGGTAGCGGGACGACCTCAAAATTGACATGCACACCATCCACATTAACTTTTGCGGAGCCTGGCGCCAAAGCTTGACGGTGCACCATGGCCTCGATACCAGACGGATATGCCTGGCCCCAAGCAGCGTACAAGGGAACGGAGGCATATCTCACTTCGAGCCTGCACTTCGTAGGCTTCTACATAACGATACAAAATTAGCTACTCCAATAGGCCTATCAATGGAGCAAGCATTCGAGAGAAAATAATTATTACCAGGATGTCATCCACAGGAAATCTGGCCTTGCTTTCCGTCGGATTGGATGCGCAACTACTCAGACGGTTGTGCGGGCTAGCAGCACAGGATCGGCGGTGGCGGCCTGCTGATTTTTTGTAAATCTCCACACCTCATCTCTGACATAATCAGCCAGCTCCTCTCTAAGAGATGCCTTGATCTCTTCTCGTAGCCGTGCCTCATGCTCGGCTTTGGTTCTCTTCCTACGCCGATACTGCTTGGAGTCATCTTGGAAACCATGTTTCCAAGGAACATAAAGCCTAAGGCCTCTCGTACGACCTGGGTGCTCCTTGTTTCCCAGGGCCGCGGAGAGTATATCTTTCTCCATTGTTCCCTGGAATAAGCCCTGCGAAGATTCAACACTCAGCACTTCCTGCAAGAGCACGACATGTCATTTCACTTTGTACGAAGTTGTGGAGTAATTACAAGCTACATAGTTCGATCGATATCTTACCAGGCGCTGGGACACTTACAGATTTGCAAGGTTTCGAAAGGAGACATCCCCCGATGTCGCTGTAGATGACCTTGCTCTAATCCAATTTCGAGCGCGGTCATCTGGGATATTGGCAAATGGCGGGGCGGTGTCCTGCAGGGCTGCCTGTTCATCCTTCCTCCTCCACTGCGGGATTTTACCCGCATACCCAGCTGTACCAAGTCTGTGGAGGTATGTGTTTTTTGCCTGGAGGGCCTTGTGCGCCGCACTTCTACTTTTGAAATCTTCGGTCGTCTTCATCGCCTTGAACTCTTCCCATTGTGGTTCCAGGAATGGTATTTATGAAAGGGCATTTCATCCTTCTCCACGTAGTCCTTGACAAGCGTGCTGGTGATGTTGAAGAATGCGCATATGACATGTTGGCCTTCTCATATATGAAAAGTACAATGTAGCATATACGTAAATAGTGCGGTATAAGCACATACTTATATACATATACATAACAGTAAGATTTAACAACAATAAGATTTATGAAACAACATCAATATATACGTATACAATATATGAAACAACAACATCCTATATGTATACAACAATAAGATTAATGAAACAACAACAATATATCACATCATATGAATCATTCCTTAAGGTTTTGCTAAAAAGTTCACTTTAGTGATTTTGACTCATTTCAATTTTCCTTACGGAAACAATGCTGTCTAAATCAATTTATTTGTTCATTTTACTTAGTGCTACACTTCTTGCAAATGCTAGACATGCTTTCTACAGAATCCATCGAACACCATCTCTTCTACAGAATCTACATGCTTTCTCACCCCCAAGAAATCAACTTACTATGCTTAAGAAACGCGCAGTACTGTGGTGCCTAGGGTTACCTCGGGGGGACGGCGACGGCCTCGGGGGGGACAGCGACGGCCTCGAGGGGACGGTGAAGGTGGCCATCGATGAACTCGGGGGCTTGACGGAGGCGGCCAGCGACGGGCTTGGGGGACGGCGACGGGCTCGGGGGACGGCGGCGGCGATGGGCTCGATCGGGATCTAGCTATAGCGACTAAGTGTTGGTTTGCTAATAACTGCAGAGTACGCGCAAAACCCTAGCGGGGGGTTATATATAAAGGCTTATTACAGACAGTTCTCAGTTTAGAACCGTCTGTGATAAGCCTTTGCCCCCGGCAGTAGTTATTAATACAAACACCAACCAGCATTCATGCATATAAAAACACATTTTCTCATTCTCAGAATTCACTACATTCACCTACCTCACATAGTGTATTTCTTCACACATTTTCACATATACATAAATGCAAATTCACAAATACATCACACACATGCATTGTTGTATACATAAATGCCAATTCACATATACATCACATACATGCATTGTTATATACATAAATGCAAATGCCCACATATATGTCGCACATTCTCATTCCACTTGCTTATTTCGTTTAAAAATTTGCCCTTCATGATGATCAGTGCGTACATAACTAGTTTCATCACGTTGTTCGTCGTCGACCCTTATGCCATTTCCAAAAGGAGGTAACTTGTCAAATTGATTGTATTCTTCCTCGTCCACTACATTCTCTACTCTGACAATTCTCCTTTTTCCATGAAGAACTACATGGCGTTTCTTATTTGCCAGGTCGGTTACATATAAAACTTGAACAACTTGGTTGGCGAGTACGAATGGTTCATCTTTGTACCCGACACGTTGGAGGTCCACGGTAGTGACACCGTACTTGTCAACCTTCATCTGTGGGAGATGCACCCAACAGCAGCGAAATAAGGGGATCTTGAAAACCACGTAGTCGAGCTCCCAAATCTCTTCTATGAACCCATAGTATGAGTTTCTCGACCCATCGGTACTGAACGCATCTATGCGGACACCGCTGTTCTGGTTAGTGCTCTTTACATCCTGAGACTGTGTATAGAATGTGTACCCATTTATGTCATATCCTTGCCATGTCACAACTGTAAATATTGGCCCTTTTGCTAACCAGGTCAGCATCTCACTTGGCGAGCTCCTAGCGATTTGCTCCTTCAACCATTGCTTGAACCGACTGTTGTGTTGCCTTATGACCCAAACATCCGGCTGCTCCGAATTCTGTTGCCGAAGCACATCCTTGTGCTGGTCGACATAAGGTGCCACTTCAGTCATGTGTTGCAAGACCGTGAAATGGGCTTGAGTATACGTGTCCATATTTGGTATGATTGCTTTCCTTCCGATAGTTCCGATACCCTTCAGCCTCCCCTCATGACGAGATTGAGGCACACCTATCGGTTGAATCTGCTGAGCCATATAATTGACACAAAACTCAATGACCTCTTCGCTTGCATAACCTTCGACGATGCTACCCTCCGGCCGAGATCGATTTCGTACGCAGGACTTGAGAATTCCCATGAACATCTCAAATGGGTACATGCTACGTAGGAATACGAACCCGCACATTTTTATCTCCCACACAACGTGAACAATGAGATGGACCATGATATGGAAAAACGGAGGGAAATACATTTCATGATAACATAGAGTCATCACCACCTCGCCCTGCAGAGCATCTAGTCCTTCGGGATCGATGACCTTCTGAGCAATTGTGCTAAAGAAATAACATAGCCTCATGATTGTCTCTCGGACTTTGATCGGCAAAATATTTCTAACTGCAATAGGGAGCATCTGTGTCTTCAGCACATGACAATCATGAGACTTCATGCCATTTAACTTCAAATCTTGCATCGAAACAAATTTCTTCATGTTGCCGGAGTAACCAGACGAAACTTTGACACCATGCAAGCATTGGCGCAGTTCTGTTTTCTCAGCCTTGGACAGAGTGTAACACGCAGGGGGAAGGTACGTTCGTCCATTATCAGTGCATGTCGGAGCTAACTCAGGCCTGATGTCCATATCAGCCAATTCAAGCCGTGCGTTGACCCTGTCCTTTGTTTTATCACGAATGTTCAGTAAGAGACCAATCAAGCTGTCACATACATTCTTTTCTACATGCATGACGTCGATGCAGTGTCGAACATCTAGGTACTCCCAATAAGGTAAGTCCCAAAATATTGATCTCTTCTTCCAGGTGTTCTTCTCATGAGCCCTCAATTTACGTCCCTTTCCGAGGACAACATCTAAATCCTTCACCATTTATAAACCTCTTTCCCCCTTAAATGCCTTGGAGCTGAACCATCTTCCTTCTCTCGTCAAATTGTTTCTTTATCTTGCGGTATGGGTGAGCCCTCCGAAGGAACCGGCGGTGACGCATGTAGACGGTTTTCCGTGAGTGTTTCAGCCAAACACTCTCGGTACCATCTAAACAGTGGGTACAAGCTTTGGCACCTTTTGTACTCTGGCCCGATAGGTTAGCAAGGGCAGGATAATCATTTATGGTGCAGAACAATAAAGAGCGCAAAGTGAAGTTCTCTCGTTTGTATGCATCCCATACCTGTACCCCTTCGTTCCATAGTACTTTTAGATCTTCCACCAACGATGCTAGGTGCACATCGATATCATTCCTAGGTTGCTTTGGCCCTTGGATAAGTATCGACAGCAAAATATACTTTCGCTTCATACACAACCAAGGAGGAAGGTTATAGATGCAGAGAGTCACGGGCCATGTGCTATGTCGGCTGCTCATGCTACTGAAAGCATTCATTCCATCAATACTCAGTCCAAACCTTATATTCGTTGGTTCTGCACCGAAGTCTGCAAAAATCCTATCGATGTTTCTCCACTGGGCGAAATCAGCAAGGTGTCTTAGCATTCCATCCTTCTTGCGCTCCTCTGAGTGCCAACATAGCAATTTTGCGTCCTTTGGATTTGCAAAAAACCTTTTCAAACGGGGAATTATAGGAAAATACCATGCCACCTTAGCAGGAGGTCCTTTCTTCGCCTCTATTCCCTCGCCGTCATCTGATTGATTGTTATGTTTATATCGGGATGCGTTACACACCGGACATACATGCATGTTTACATACTCTTTACGGTAGAGGATACAGTCGTTCGGACATGCATGTATTCTTTCTACTTCCATTCACAACGGACAAAGAACCTTCTTGCCTTTATACGTGGTGTTAGGCAACTCATTTCCCTCCGGAAGCATGTCCGCTAAAAGACCTAGCAACGCCGTGAAACTCTTGTCGGACCAACCGTTGCTTGCCTTCAATTTCAATAGTTCAACCACGACCGACAACCTCGTGTACTTTGACCTGCAGCAAGTGAACAAAGGTTTCTCCGAGTCCTCCATCAAGCCCCGGAATTTAACATACTCTCTCATCATAGTTCTCTTCTACATCGTGAAGCATCTGATCCAGATTGTCATCATGCAACCTATCCGAATCCGAACCACAATCGACATCATCCGGCGGCATGTCATTCACTTCACCGGTGATGTCATCCGGCGGCATATCATTCACTTCACCGGCGATGTCATCCGGCGGCATATGATCATTCACTTCGCCATGACTGGTCCAACACGTATAACCCTTTTTGAAACCCCTCCGAATCAAGTGCGCTTCAATTTGCCCTCAGTTCTTAAACATCATTAAATTCTCGCAGTCAGTGCATGGACAGTAGATATATTCCACCCCCTTATTCAACACATCCTACTCGGCAACTCTTGTAAAAGCAGACACACCATTAATGTACTCTTCACTCACATTGCTTGCGGCATACATCCAGCTTCGGTCCTACGTTATGTATATATATAACAACTTAGTATTAAAAATTAAATTAATTAATTATTACTACATATATACCACATGCATTCAGGTTTTGCTAGCCTAATTCATATTATAAACACAACAGCTATTATATAACCAACAATTTTGCAAACCATCTTCAATAACACTCACCAATTACTTAGATCTAAATTGTAATGCAAAGAAAAATAAATTTCATTACTAACCATATCTAGAGCAACCAGGAAAGTATGAATCTTCAAAGCTCAATCTCTGCCTCCTCCCACCAAATTAATTGGCCTGAAATCGCCTAGCTTGCCTCCTGAGCAAAAGAGTGTAGCACCGGCTAGATCTGGATCGAAATGAAGACAGATGCGGTTCTGAGCAGCGCAATAAATGCCTAGCACCATTATCATAGACGGTTCATCGGTACGAATCATCTGTGATACTCGTTTTCTCCGACACCACCAACAAAGACGGTGTCCAAATTAAAACCGTCTGTGTTAGTGTCGGTCACAGACGGTTTCACAAAACCGTCTGTGATTGGCCGTCTAGTATTAGGCTTTCTGTAGTAGTGAGAGATGATGAGATATATGTATGGTACTAATGAAAACATAGGTCGAAATAAAATAATTGTAAATTGACATGAATACTTGGTAACATATTTTTTAATACTATTTATTGTTTAATTAAGTGCTTACTGAGTCGTGGAGTTACCCTTGCTTAAGTTATTATTTTTAGATGAATGATGAATTTGATATGCATTGAGAAAATAGCTCATAATCAGTTTGTGTACCGGTGTTACTTCACTTACCACATTACACAATAAATATTCATTATTAGTGCTTTGGTTTATACAAACTCCTGCAATTGGTTAATAAATTCGTTTAGAACATATAGCTATTAGTATAATTGTAATTAAATAAAGTATCATTGGTTAGTCCCAGTAATTGTATTTCATTGATTAGTCTCAGTAATTGTCTTATCTTTGTTATTATTATTGCTTCAATTAAATGTTAAGATTTGTTTTATTTAGTATCATCATAAATGAAACCTTGGTCATTGTATAAATGTCAGTAGTTCATGAAAGATAGATTAATTTGGGAGAAAATAGAGTTAGTGATGATATTTTGAATCCATGTCTAGACGGGGTGTTACATTTCTCCTAGCTCTAGGTACAATGTTAATTCCAGCAATTTGTTTTGAGGGTTTGTTTTCACTAGGCTGCAAAGATTCCGTGCGCGTCAATTGGCTTGTCCTAAAATAAGTGTAGTCGTCACTCATTATTTTGGAAGCATTTGGTTCGGTTTATCCAATGATTGTTTTCTGTAGTTTTATGCCGATTAGACAGTCATCATTTTTAAGGCATCCATCTATGTTGCCCTAAGTGTTTGTTCGCGTTGTCTTTGTAATATCCTAAAATTCTAATTATAAATTAATTAGACCAATTAAATACTTAATGCCATGTAGATCTAATTGGATATTAGAAAGCTAATTATTTGTAACCTTAAATCCTAATTAGTATGTAATGGCCTAAATGTGTGACAACTAAGACTAAAAGAAAATAACAATAATAATAGATATAATAATAATGTAATTTTCTAAAAATTTCCCTCTCGAGGACCCATGTGTAATTAAATAAAAGGGCATACATAAAAACATAATGCCTTGGAACTTTAAATAGGAGTTGTGCTGGAAATGTGGGCAATATTTTAATTTCAAATTTTACTAGGAGACAAATATAATAAACTAGTGATGCAAAATTCGCAACTAACAGCAGGCTACTCATCATATTTCAGAATGTACACAAGCAAATATAGTAACAAAGTCGAACGTGCCCGCGAACGACTTACCTTTTCCGCCTGATGAAGAACAGGAAGCAGCGCAGGCTTGATACAGTGCAGAACGTAGATGACGCAGTGCAGTAAGCGGTCGCGCAGATGTGCTGCCCAGAAACCTTATTGTCGCCCTGTGCAGGTACTCTCTGTGGCAATAGTTCGGAGATAGCCACTCTCCCTCCTTCTAGGTGCAAGTCGGGAAGAAAGGTCGGCGAGATTCTGACAGCACAGTACTCGAGCACAAAATCAAGAGAAGAAGAAAATGGAGACAGTAAGATTCTCACACACACTCTGGACGTCTCCAGGCATATGTATAGACAGACTGATACCTGACATGATTAAAACAGCCATTTACCCACCGGTAACTGACACATTCAACCAACTATTTATCCACTAGTAACTGTCTATCATCAAAACCACAGTAAAGCCTCAAATTGAAACGTTTGAATCTCATTCAAACACAGAGAGAGTGGTGCAGAGTTTAGCAAAATAAAGATAGACTTGGTCTGCCATGTGGCGCGCCACAAGTCAAGTCACGCGATTTTCACGCGAAAAACGCGAATAAGCGCGCACGCGTGCGTGCGCGCGTGTCACTAGACATAACCCTTCTCATACCATCTCTATCAATATTCAATGAGTGATGAGGACTCCACCTTATAAACTGGTCTTCCTCACATTGCCTTAGCAATATGGTACTAAACCATGCATACTTTGGAATTAAGAAAATGGTCCATAATTAAATGGGCCAATTTCTAACAACCCCCACCAATTTCAACACAAGAAATAAACATATGGCAAAGATATTGTGCTGAAGTACTGTTAAGAGCTAAGGAGAGCACAGCCCGTAGCTGGTTCTGACATACAGAGAGCAGTGGCAACGTACAAATGTTGGGCAGAATGTCTTGTGATACGAAAGGTATCCAACGTTTGCCTTGTGAACAAAAGGGAGCTAGGCCTGCTGCCGCCTAGGCCAGCCGGATTGCCGGTTATCGGCAACATGCATGCACCAGATGCTTTCAGTTTCAGACAAGCCGGTATTCAGGTGGATCCACAGCCTACTCAAAGAGATGCACACCAACATCCAATGCCTCCGTTTTGGAGCGGTCCTACGAAAGAACGACGCTGTGTTTGTGTCGCGGCCCACCACCTTGGCCTCTATCCTGTCGTCGCATCGAGAGCAGTGAAAAAAAAAATGAGGCTGGTGCTTACTTCCGAGTGCCTATCCATGCCTTGGAGCTTTCTCAAAAAAGGAAAAAAAGTCATGCAGAGAGAACGATAGGTGATGACAGCGTCAGGCTTGGCGTTGGGAGAGAACTCAAGGGGCCCTGGATGTTCTGATCCTCGGAAGGATAAGCATGCGTTGCGAGCTGTCTAGACATGCCGACATAGTGCACGGAAAAAAAGAAGAGAAAGAGCTAAGGAGAGCACATCACGTAGCTGGTTCTGAGCTACAGAGAGCAGTGGCAACGTACGAAATGTTAGACAGAATGTCTTAGTGATATGAATGGTTTCCAACGTTTGCCTTGTGAGCAGAATATACTGTAATATTCTGATTAGCCTGAATTTTCCTCTGTTATGTACCAATGCCCAGTGAATTTTCCATTGGGCCTAAAGCATTCTCTCTCCTAAAGTCAGTTTCATGTATAGTCGTTCCTTGCCCTTGTATTGCAGCAACAAAATAAAAGCATGCAACTGACTGTCATGCTTATCCGCAAAGCTTGGCAATTCATATCGAGAGCTTGCAATACAGGGGGGCATAAGTAGACATCGACAGTAGTTATATTTCAGCAAAAGAGATAATGAGATATATATGTGTCAGTCATAAAAAGATAGAGATGATGAGATATATGTATGGCGTTAATGAAAAGATGGGCAAAAATAAAATAATTGTAAATTGATATAAATACTTGGTAACATATTTTTTAATACTGTTTATTGTTTTATTAAGTGCTTGCTGAGTTGTGGAGTTACCCTTGCTTATGTTATTATTTTTAGATGAATGATGAAGGTGATATGCATTGAGAAAGTAGCTCATAATCAGTTAGTGTACCGGTGTTACTTCACTTACCACATTACACAATAAATATTAGTGCTTTGGTTTATACAAACTCTTGCAATTGGTTAATAAATTCGTTCAGAACATATAGCTATTAGTATAATTGTGATTAAATAAAGTATCATTGGTTAGTCCCAGTAACTGTATTTCATTGATTAGTCTCAGTAATTGTATTCTCTTTGTTATAATTATTGCTTCAATTAAATGTTAAGATTTGTTTTATTTAGTATCATCATATTTATGCTTGAGTACAGTATTCTGTGAAACCTTGGTCATTGTATAAATGTCAGTAGTTCATGAAAGATAGATTAATTTGGAGAGAATATTGTATAAATGTCAGTAGTCCATCAAGCAAATGGGGTATCCTCATGAGCATAATGGTCCTGGTCCTGTTTCGATTTGGTAATGCGAGTGTGAGCACAAATCCACCGTGCTCAGCGAGCCAACACACAAAATGCAATAGTTAACATGCACAACTTATCAAGGGAACGCTCAGGTTTATTTTGTTTTACTATAAAATGCTTTTAAATACATTACTTGAAAGATTCCTAAGACCTAGCAGATTGAAAGCATAACTTAAATTTTTGTGAGATAAGACCATCATACTAGCGATACAGATACCATCCACCATTACATGGCATCCGAACCATATACTAGCTTCCAGCATTATAGTCGCTTACCTTATCACTGGGACGACACCCAGGGCAATTCAAACTAGGGCTTTTCGCTGCCCTCCACTTTTCCAATCCCACCCTCAAAGCATTTTGAAATAGAGCTATATCTAGTTAAGTTCCCATGTCTGCCCTTGACCGTGGGCACGGCTATTTGAATAGTTTATACTCTGCAGAGTTTGCACACTTTACGCATAAGAGAGAGTCTGCCCGTTGCCCCAGACGATTCCTTAGTTGTGCGGTTGGGTAAACTGTCACAGTAACTGTTCAAAAATACCCCGCCCCTTCCTTCATCTCACCCCTACAGGCTTGGCCCGCTTGCGGCAGGTCCCATAGATTGTGCGGGATGTTCTTCTTCAAGACGGCTAGCAGCTGGCTACCCACACTACTATCACGCCACAGAAAACTTCACCCTCTACGAGTGTCCCATTCAAGCCGTCCGCAGACTAGCCACTTGCACTACCTCACCTCCTCCACCTATGATGATGACTTTCAGGGTCCGATAAATCTACTAAGCCAAGTTGTATTTTACAGACTTGTGGTTGTACTTGTTTTGCATAGGAGGTCATGACAAGTTTCAGTCCTTAGGGTTATCTGGGCGGTTCTACCACTAACCACACTCTCGTGCACCGCTGCACCATACCCCCGATCCATCCGCCCAGATAGCTAAGCAATGTTTGAGGGTTTTTGGAAGCAAAAAATAACCATACCAACATTTACTAGTCATTACCACCATGACTTCCCAACCCAGTTTTCCCATAATTGACAGTGATGTTTTGGGGCATTTTTGGTGCCCCCGAATATCTAAGCAATCCTAAGCAAGCGAACGACAGTGGACTTAATTTCGAAAGCTACAACATTATAGTTTTGGCTAAGGTGACAAGGCTCAATTATCCAGGGATTTCAATGGGAATAATAGTAACAAGTGTAAGAGTGGGTGTATAACTAGAAACTTGAAATCGAACATAAAATAACACATGAAATAGCAGCATGCATGTTGATAGTTTAAATGAAAATAAATTGCATAAACATGGGTTCATATATGATCAAAATGTTGACTCGCCTTGATCACTGGTGTCTTGGTCTTGCTCGTCGAAGTTTGATTTTTTGGATGAATTTAGAAATGTGTTTCACTCAATTTGGAGTTAGAATGAATTAGTTATAATTATTGGAAGTTTAAACACAAGGCAATTATATGCAATATAGCTTCTAATTTAATTTGAGTATTATAGTCTAGATGTTAGTGGCTTAATATTCAAGTTACTTAATAGTCTAAAAGGATTCTCATAATTGCTAGGGCATAGAGTTAATGTTTATGGCTTAAATCATGTGGAGTTTAGTTCTATAACCTTTACTAATATACATGGATTTATGATGTATTGTTTAGGCAATCTTCATTTACTAAATCATCGTTTCATGAGAGCATATCCTTAAACAAGATTTTTACTCATTTACTCAATATGGCTTCAACTAATAATTAAACTTTTAGAATAAATATTCAAGGCACATTAGCTACTAATATATGATGATTAATCCAAGATTAAATGTTTAATAAAATCATATATACCCTAAATAAATTTTAGTATCTTTTATGAATTAATTTCCAATTTTTCCTTGATTTTTCTTAATTGAAATCGGCTGACAAAAATTAAAACTACATGTTCTAAATGCTGCGGGAGGGGGGCTCGAACTCGGGTCGGCACGCTGAGTGCTCGCTCAATTAACCAGCCAAGCATACATACTTCACTGACTTACCAGGGGAGAAATAACAGACGAGCCAAGGTTCAGGCACCTGGAACAGAGGAACTTGGGGGGCGGTGTACCGACGGCTGTGTTGCCGGCGAGGGATGGCCTAGGAAGGAGCTCGGTGCCGGCCGTGTACGGGCAAGGAGCAGCTCGGTTGAGAGTGGGGACGACTTCACCTAGCTCTGAGGAAGGCTCGGGGAGAAAGAATTGAACTGGCATTGCTTCAATTGATGGCGCGCTCGTCGGCTGGTCTTGGGGAAGACGTAGTCGCCGACGGGCTTGTGGAGGACAAGGGGCCAATTGCTCCGGTAAGGAGGAAGAGCGGAGTTGTGCGGTGCTGCCGAGGGCTCTAGCGAGGCTTTATAGTCGTCAGGGCGGCTGCCGTGCGGTCACTTTAGGGGCAGGCGGCGGTGATAGGCGGTGGTGACCGGGCAGGGCGAAGGCAACGCGGGAGGTGACAAAGGAGCAGTGGTTGCCAAAGGCCTTGGCGGCGCGGAGGGAAAGGTTGGAACCTTCTACGATCCGCTGAAGCGTCCGTGACAGGTCGTTGGGGCTGAACGTCAGGGGCGGCACGTCCACGGAAAGGTCCTTGAGAGCGTCTTCCAGAGATTGCATGGCGTCCCATGCTGCCACAGAGGCGTCACCTAGAGTCCAGTCCCTCTCACCAAGGGACGCGGCGAGCTGGGCCTTCTCCTCCTCCAGCATTGCAATCTGCTGGAGTAAGCCATCGCGCTCTTCGGCCGCCACACGTTGGGCCTTTGCCGCTGAGTATTGTGCCTCCGCAGTGAGTATCTGCGCATTGGAGATCGCCTTTGTAACCTCCATCTCCAGCAATTCAATGCGCTCGTCCTTGGCAGCATGGGCCTCTTCGGAAGCTCGAAGCTGGCCCTCTAACACCCTCTGCTCATGGACACATGCCTCCTGCAGGGCTCGGCTGAGAGCAAGAGTATGCGCAGTACGGCTGATTAGCAAAGTCCCAGAGCAGCACAAGTCATGAAGTCAAGCACTTATCCTCATCTCCGAGGCCTCCAGCGCACCTTCCAGCAGCTCCGGCGTACACGACAACAACGCCCATCAATCCATAATGGAGTCGGCGCACTCCGTGGCCCCGTGGAAAGCCCGCAGCATCTCCGACCGGGGAATAAAGTCGAAGACACTTGGCCGCTGAGCCTCCGTGCCGACAGCATTGAGAGCACCAGGCGTCGACATCACGTCCTGGGCAGGAAGACCGGGGACTTCGTGGCCATCTCCGTTGCTCGATCCTTGGCCACGTTTGGGAGACCTTGTCTTGCCTGATGTTGACGACAGAATGAGCGAGAAAATCGGAGAAAGCTTCGCGAAGTCGCGGGGGGAGAAAGAGTTGCGCCTACCTTCGATACGCTCAGGTGAGGCACGGCAAGGTGTTCGCTCCGCCTCGGTCCGGACCGCGGGGGCTTCGTCTGCGTCGAGGGTGGCGAGTTCCCCCTCGGGCTAGATGGCCTCCCCATCGGATCCCGGATCCTCTTACCTGTCGAAGTTTGCTTCGGGTTCCTCCTCTTAAGCCTCGTATGCTATTTTTACGTGCACAAAAATTTAGATAAAAATCAGCAAACCAAATGAACACTCACAAGAAAATTCAAATAACTCCAAAATTTATGATTTCAGTTCCATTGGTTAGATTTTGATTTTTTTTGGATGAATTTAGAAATGTGTTTCACTCAATTTGGAGTTAGAATGAATTAGTTATAATTATTGGAAGTTTAAACACAAGGTAATTATATGCAATATAGCTTCTAATTTAATTTGAGTATTATAGTCTAGATGTTAGTTGCTTAATATTCAAGTCACTTAATAGTCTAAAAGGATTCTCATAATTGCTATGGCATGGAGTTAATGTTTATGGCTTAAATCATGTGGAGTTTAGTTCTATAACCTTTACTAATATACATGGATTTATGATTTATTGTTTAGGCAATCTTCATTTACTAAATCATCATTTCATGAGAGCATATCCCTAAACAAGATGTTTACTCATTTACTCAATCTGCCTTCAACTAATAATTAAACTTTTAGAATAAATATTCAAGGCACATTAGCTACTAATATATGATGATGAGAGACCATGTGGAGGTCGTCCCATGTGTATGATGAGTAATTGACAAGGGTTTAGGAAAGTCGAGTTTGGTTTGGGTGGTTCGACCATGACGATGCGTGGTGCAATCGGGCTTGGTGGGACTTGGTCAAACCTGGTCAATGTGATTAGGATGCATATTATGTTGACTTGATAGGTTTGGGCTTCATTACGTGTAAGTATGATGTTTTATGCTTTCATGTGTCGAGCGGTGCTATTTGATGTGTTTCTTGTCTGTGTTGGCAGCAGGATGTCGAGGCGGAGTCGTGGCGAGACACGGTGGACCGGACTAGGCGCAGGTGGCGCTGATGTCAGAACGGTCAGGAGGTGTCGAAGATGGCGAGGGCTCGAGGTGGCTGCGAGGCTTGCAAGGCAAGAAAGGAGGAAGCTTCCTGGAAGGTGCGCGAGGGGCGTTTCGGTAAAAATGCAAAGCTGCACTAAAGGAAGCGGGTTTGGATAAAGCATCGAGTAGGTGGTGACCTAATAGGTAACGCATGTGCAAACCCATTAGTGGGAGGCTATAAAAGAGAGAGGGAGAGGTTGTGCTGAAATTGAGAGAGTGGGTGTAAGAATTAGGGTTTTATTTGGTTCTCTCCATGTATGAAATTTGAGAAAGAGAGAAAGAGAGAAGGTGAGAGTTTCTCTCTAAGCACTCCAGGCGTATGGGGACTTAGTGAAATTTAGAGAGAAATCGACATGTAAACTCCATATTAATCTTTCATGTCTCTTGTCTCTTGTTGAAGTTTGTGTCTACAGTAGTCCCCTTTTGTTCTTGGTTCTTATCTCTGTTTCTAGTCTGTTTTACTTGCTCCTATTTTTGCTTCTGTGTTTGGTAGTAGTAGTAGACAGCAAGTCCTTTTTGTATTTGTGCTTTCGGCTAGTCAGTTTTTGGGCAGCAAAACCCCTGTTCGATTTGATTCTTGGCAGCAAGAGTGTATGCAATTAAGCTCCCTGCCGAATACTTGAACAGCATGCAGTCCACTGCAGTCCTTAGTTACTTCTTTTTCTCGTGAGAAGTATATGTTCTTAGCCCATAAAAAATTCTGCATGTTCATCTCTTTTGGCCGAATGGTTCATGAACAAAGAAGTCACATTTTTCTTCATTTTGGTGCTGTTTTTGACCCGGCTGCATGCAGTCCAGATGACCTCAGTTTTGGCTGAAATTTTTACTGTGTATTTGCTGATCTAAGCTGATTCTATCAGTGCTGCATGCAGACCGAATTACAATTTCTCTTGTTTGTTTTGGCTGGCTGCAAGATTTCTGTTTTGACAGCAAGCAAAGTGCATTTGTTTTGTTGTGTTCGGTTGGGAGCAGGACAATATTTCGGCTAGCAAAGGAGTATGTGTAGTTCGGCTGTACCAGCTCACAGCAGTGTGTTAGCTTTGTGCTTTGCTTTCTTCTTTTGGCAGTTGGCAAGAGGAGTTGGCAGGCTCTCCTTCTTTGTTGATTTCGTGCGATGAGTGCGGATGTGTTCCTTCGGCAAAGTCAATAAACGGAGAAGATTTCTTAGTCTTTTTGTGATCTTTTTCTTGATCTAGTTTGCGTTGTTTTCTTGGTCTTATCTTTGGGGCCTTTGATCTGTCTTCAAGGCTTTTGTGGATTCTTTATCTTAGTTTCCAGAGAAGTGCTTGTGCTCTTTTTCTTATCTGTTCATTGCACTGATATTGTTCGGTTGAGCGAAATTGTTTTATCTTCATAGCTGTTAATAGTTATTGGAGAACAAGAATTGCGAGTGGATACTTGGGGGCGGATTTGAAACCGACATTCACCCCCCCCTCTGTCGTCCATTTCGGTCCAACAATTGGTATCAGAGCCGGTTAGCTCTTCTCAATAGATCTTAACTGGTCTCTAAGAGCCATGGCGACGGACAAGTATTCCACCAAGCTGCCCGTTTTTGATGGCATCAATTACCCCTTCTGGAAGAGCCGAATGGAGACATACATCCATGCTCAGGGGTATGCATCTGGCGAAAGGTGAAGGTGCGATTTGTTGTTCCTGCCGATGAGAACATCAATGCCGGGAACATGGCTGATGTTGAGGCAAACGCTAAGGCAAGGAACATCATAATCCAGGGGTTGAGCCGAAGCGAGTTTGATCGCATCTCTCATCTCACGTCGGCTTTCGACATCTGGGTGACCCTCGACGCATACCATGAGGGCACCACCCAAATCAAGACTGTCCGACAAGACCAATTCAAGCGAGATTACAACAAGTTTGAAATGCTCGCTTGTGAGTCCTTAGATGAGTGCTTTGCGCGCTTCCACAAGATCTTGAGCAACCTCCGAGCGGTCGGTCTCACATACCCTGACTCGGATAACGCTCGTCAGATGCTCGCGGCTCTCGATTTACGGGTTTGGAAGATGAAGGTGACTACCATCAAGGACACCACGGACCTCTCGACTTTGACTCTTGATGCGCTGTACTCGCGCCTCAAGACTCACGAGATTGACATTGTCTCTCGCAAGTCGAAGTCACAATCGATGGCTCTAGTCACCGATCCCAATTCGGTTTCAGGTCTTTCTTCTTTCTATTCGATTTGTGGTTTCTCTCTCGCTGCTCTCTATGACGTAACTGATGATCAGTTAGAGCAGCTTGAGGATGAGCAGCTGGCCCTTCTAGCTCGAAAGTTTTCCCATGCTTACAAGAGGAGGAGGGACAGAAAGAGAGGAGGACCTGTGATTTGCTTCGAGTGTGGTGGCCCCAACCAAATTCGGGCAAACTGCCCCAAGCTAGAAAAGGGGAAGAATGACTACGGCGGTTCGGGCAAGAACGACTATACCGACAAGAACCGCAACAAAAAGCCTCCAGCGCACCCTCAAGGCAAGAAGAAGTTCCGCGACTTTGGGAAGGCCAAGAAGCTGTTCCACCGCGTCCTCACCGCCTTCGACGACCTCGACCTCAGCGAGGTGGAGGGATGGAGCGACGACGACGGGACGGGTGATCAAGAACCCAAGGACGGCGACGACTTCTTCGGCACGTGCTTCATGGCCCTTGAGGGCGAACTGAGCGACAGCGAGCTGTACTCCGACTCGGATGAGGTATGCCCCACCTACGACCAGCTCAATCATGCTTTTCTTAAGCTAGGTGGTTTTCATGCTAGAGCTAGGGCTAGGTGTACTGAGTTAGAGAAGGAAGTCCATAGACTATCACGGGAGCTTACTTCACTTACATCTGCTCCCTCTCGTGATGATTGTGATACATGCTGTGCTCTGTTGGGTGACATGGAGAAGTTAAGGACCTCGCATGATAGTTTGTCCTCGGAGCTTGATATTGTTAAGGTGGAGAACATTAGTCTTCTTGCTGAACTAGAAATGAGTAGGGTTGCTCCTATTTCTTTTACTACTGTTGAGACTATTGCTTGCACCTCATGTGAGGATAAGGACAATGCTTTTAGAGGTCTTTATACCATGTTGCTTGATCTGCCCGAGTCTTGTGAAAATTGCAATAACTTAAAGTTGAACTTAAAACG
Source organism: Dendrocalamus sinicus (assembly GCA_036346575.1). Lineage (NCBI taxonomy): Eukaryota > Viridiplantae > Streptophyta > Magnoliopsida > Poales > Poaceae > Dendrocalamus > Dendrocalamus sinicus. Next base: position 4,726,674 of record CM070663.1, read on the forward strand.
GGCAGATCATAAAATTTCTGAGTTGTATGCTTGGTTGCTTGAGCCAGCTGCTTCATGCTTGAACTGTCCTAGATTAACTGCTGAACTTGAATCTGTTTCTAAACAGTTTCAAGAAATGATTGACAACAACAAGAAAATGGCTCAATATGCGACTAAGAATCATGTTAGCTCACCATGCATTAGTTATGATAAACTAAAACTTGAACTCGTTGCTTTGAATGAACAATGTGTGAAGCTAACTAAGGATTTACTAGAGAAGCCATCAACTCATTGTGATGTGATTGCTGAGGAGGGGGAGAAGCCCCAGGGTAAGATGGAGACGCCTAGCGACGTGAACCAACTGGCTAGTAGTAGGAATGTTCTCTCAGAGTCAGCTGTGCGTGCACAAGCCATTCTTTCCTCTACTGTTGGTTCTTCTTCTGCTCCCTTACCTTCTGCTGTCTCTTCTTCCCCCTGCTCTTCTTGCACCTCTCTCTTTCGGGAGTGTCAGTATCTTTTGAACACTCTCGAGAGATTTGTAGAAGGCAAGAAGAAGCTTAATCTTATTCTAGACCAATCCAAGATTTGCAAATTTAATCAAGGTCTAGGATACGATTTCCATGGGGACATGAGAAAGCATCCACCTGTCGTGCTCAGACCCATAGCACCAAGTGTGATCGAGACTGAGCCCAGGACCGAGAAAGTCCAATTTAAGTCAGCGGGTTTTGCCTAGGGGATTTCTGACAGCAAGGTGATTCCACATGCTGCTTCGGCCTCTCAGAAGGCGAAGCCTCCCCGTGCTACTTCTACCTCTCAGAAGGTGAAGTATCACTGCACCTTCTGTCAGAAGGATGGACACTCAGTTGATCGATGCTTCAGGCGTGCCAAGATCACGTGTAGACACCGTGTTGAGTCTCTAGGCGCATTCAGGGTCAGCACCAGACCTTGAGTGCACCTAAGACCAACATGAGGTCCAGGTTTGCTTCTGATGGGTTTGGGCAGCATCGAGGACTTAGTTTTTTTTGAGTTTTCCGGTTTTCGTCCTCATGCTCCCTTTGGTCGTGACTTCCGTCGTTCTGAGGGTAGATTTCGCTTTCTCCGTCAAGATGGCTACCCGCGGCGTGATCAGCACGTTGCCGGTGCTCCGACTCGCTCCTCTATAGCGATCGGACCCGAAGAATGGCTTTCAGTCCTGCTCACGCACCTTCGCTTCGTGAGTGACAGAGAGCGTAGGGTAGATAGAGGTCAGTCGTGCTTGACTACATCATCTGCTCGACGTGTTACTCAGTATTGGGTGCCAAAATCACTCTTGATTTATCCAAGTACTGAGACTTTACTCTCTGTTTGACTCAGGCTCGCCGGGCAGGGAAGGGAAAGGTTTGGCTCGTAGACTCCGTGTATTCATGACACATGACCGGAGACTCCCGTTGGTTTTCTTCCCTTGCCCGTGCTCCAGGTGATGAGACGATCACCTTCGGAGATGCTCTTCTGGGCGCGTCATCGCCAAAGGTACAGTGCATGTTAATGACTCTTTCATTTTGAAAGATGTTTCCTTAGTCAGTAAGCTGCAGTATAATTTGCTTTCCATTTCTCAGCTTACCGATGACGGTTTCGAGGTGAGCTTTAAGAAAAACGCTTGCAAAATTCTTGATTCTTCTGTAGTCGGTTTATGGATTTCTCATTTTGGGAGGATCTTTCGTGCTGATTTTTCTTAGTCTTCTGGTGATCCTCTCAGGTGTTTAGTTGCTTCTGAGTCCCGCGACCTTTCTTTCTGGCATAGGAGACTTGGTCATATTGGATTTGACCATTTGACCCGAGTTAGCGGCCACGACCTCATTCGTGGTCTGCCGAAACTCAAGATGGTCAGAGATCTAGTTTGTGCTCCTTGCCGGCACGGCAAGATGGTTGCCGCTTCTCACCCTCCGGTCACAGTTACTATGACCGAAGCACCGGGACAGCTGCTCCACATGGACACAGTTGGACCAGCTCGAGTGCAGTCAGCAGGAGGGAAATGGTATGTTCTTGTCGTGGTCGATGACTTCTCGAGATACTCTTGGGTGTTTTTCTTAGCCTCGAAGGATGAGACGTTTACACATTTTTGAGGTCTTTTCAGTAGACTTTCTGTTGAGCTCCCGGGTGCCTTACGAGCGATCCGCAGTGACAATGGCACGGAGTTCAAGAATTCCTACTTTGAGAGGTTTTGCAATGAGATAGGTGTAGAGCATTAGTTCTCCTCTCCGCACGTCCCACAACAAAATGGCGTCGTGGAGAGAAAGAATCGTACCTTGGTCGAGATGGCCAGGACGATGCTTGATGAGTACTCTACACCGCTGAAGTTTTGGGCTGAGGCTATATCCACCGCGTGCCATGTCTCAAATCGAGTTTTTCTTCGGGCACACTTGCACCGTACTTCTTATGAATTGAGATACAAGCGAAAGCCCAGCGTCTCTCATTTTCGTGTGTTTGGTTGCAAGTGCTTTATTTTGAAGTCCGGGAATGTTGGACCGAAATGGCGACAGAGGGGGGTGAATGTCGATCTTTAAAAATCGCCCCCAACAAGTATCCTCACTTAAGCTTCTTCTCCAATAGCTATGGGAGCTAAGAAGATAGAAAATAAGCCCTCACTGGAAATCACAGAGACAAGGATAAACCAGATCCAGAAATAAGCAATCAAGAAAAACAAATTCAGCGCAAGTCTGGCTGCAAGCGGTAGTACCGTTGTGACGAGCGGTAGTACCACTGAGCGGTAGTACCGCTGACCCGAGCGGTAGTACCTTTGAGCGGTAGTACCGCTGCCCGAGCGGTAGTACCTCTCGACGAAATCAGACAGCAAACAGCATATTTTGAAACTTCAGATTTTTGGCTGAATCAAGAGTTTGCTTCCAATCTTTTTGGTCCAAAGCCTTACTACAACATACTAAATAGCAAGGGGACTTTGGGAAACAAAGAAATCACACCAAGAAGCAAGAATTTCAGATTATGACAAAAATCTGAAATTTTGCAAGAACTACACCAAAACTCAAAATTACTCCCCAACCATTGATCCTTTGGCCATGAAACTTTGAGGATAGCTAGTTAATAGCCTCTGGACTCCACATGCCAAGTTTCATGCCATCTCAAGAAGGGAAACACGAAAAGCACCAGAACCCTAGAGAGGCACAGAGAAAGCTCAAGAATAGGGAAGAGCCAAAAACATGATTCTTGCAAAATTGATCAAGTTGCTCTTGGAACTAGATGACCAAAGAGTCTAGAATTGTAATTCCAACATAGAGCAACCCATTTTGCCACTTCCCAGCAAGAATCAACAAGAAACTCAAATAGTCAAGAAATCACCAAAAAGGAAGAACGAAGCACAGAGGCACGAACTGAGAGAAATAAACTTCAGATTTCCATTCATTGAAGCAAAAAGATTACAAGGAGTCTCGATACGCAACGACATTCGAGCAAGAGGAATGGTTACAAGATTCTCAATCCATCCTCTCCCTCTCCTCAACTCAAGAAAACCCACACACTACATGCTAGAGGAGGAGGAGCTCAAGAACACATCGAAGGAGACAGAACCTCTGCCCTCTCCAACTACTCTCCACTACCAAAGCCTCACCCACTAAAGCTTAAAGGAGAAAACCACCTCCCAAAGCCTCTTTTGACTCACAAAACCCTAACTCTCTCTAGAATCCATAGGGAGGCATGCAGCCCCCTCCACCTATTTATAGCGCTTGGCTAACGGGTCTCCACCCTGTTATGCCCACTAAATCCAACGGAGCCCGCTTCCGCTTGTGTAGCCTTGCGAATTTACCGATTCGCCCCTCGTGTACCTTCCGGGAAGCTTCCGCGCTCCTTGTCTTCCACGACTCGCAACCACATCGAATCTCCACCGTCTTCGACACATCCGACCGTTCTGACCTCGACACCTCCCTGTGTCTAGTCCGGTCACCTCGTGTCTCACCACGACTCCACCTCGACGTCCTGCAGTCACACAGACAAGAAACACGTCACATAGCACCGCTCGATACATGAAAGCGTAAATAGCATAAGCACATCATACTTACTCATGAAGAAGTCCAAACCTGTTGAATCATCGGAATATGCAACCTAATCCCATACGACCAAGTTTGACCAAGTCCGACCGAGCCCGTTGCACCACGCAGCGACATGGTCCGACCACACAATCCAAACTCGACTATCCTAAACCTTTGTCAATTACTCATCGCACACACGGGATGACCTCCACATAGTCTCTCAGGGAATCTAGACAAGTTCGAGTCACGTTCTTGTGATGGAATCTTCCTAGGTTACTCGACTTCTTCGTGGGCTTATCGGGTTTGGAACTGCGAGTCTAGTAAAATGGTAGAGACCTGTGAGGTGACCTTTGATGAGGCCAGTCTGGGGACTAGGTCCGATATCTCAGGTTCTTTAGAGCAGTCCGAGCCCATCTTTGTGGATGATGAGGACGATGGAGATGAGGGTTGTCTCCCCGATCCAGTCCCTCATCCACCCCTTGAGGTGCCTTCTTCCACCGCACCTCGAGGTGATCAGCCCATGCCTTCTGCTTCTTCTGGAGCTAGTGGCTCTGTTCCTACCTCATCAGCTCATGAGGTAGAGGCCACTTCTTCATCTCATCCTGGACCTCCTAGACATATCTAGAAAGCCCATCCTTCTGAGCAGATGATTGGAGATCTTTTCGAGCATGTCACTCGCTCAAAATCTGGCTTATCTCACTTTTGTCTCCACTCTGCCTTTGTTGCCTCATTCGAGCCCAAGGATGTTAGTCATGCTCTTTCAGATGAGTCTTGGGTCAATGCCATGCATGAGGAGTTAAAAAATTTCGAGAGAAACAAGGTCTAGTCGCTTGTTGAGCCCCCTCGAGGTCACAATGTTATTGGGACTAAGTGGGTGTTCAAGAACAAGCAGAGCGAGGATGGGTTGGTTATTTGAAACAAGGCTAGACTGGTAGCTCAGGGCTTCTCCCAGGTTGAGGGTCTAGATTTTGAGGAGACCTTTGCCCCTGTAGCTAGACTTGAGGCCATTAGAATCCTGCTTGCTTTCGCAGCTTCTAAGGGTTTCAAGCTATACCAGATGGACGTTAAGAGCGCCTTCCTTAATGGGTTCATTGAGGAAGAAGTCTATGTGAGACAGCCTCTAGGTTTCGAGAACCCCAAATACCCAAACCATGTCTTCAAGCTTTCTAAATCGTTGTATGGACTTAAGTAGGCCCCTAGAGCTTGGTATGAGAGGCTTAAGTCCTACCTGTTGAGTCATGGTTTTGAGATGGGTAAAGTAGACAAGACATTGTTCATCCGTCGGCATGGCACTGATCTTCTGCTCGTCCAGATTTATGTTGATGACATCATCTTTGGCGGCTCTTCTCATGCTCTCGTTTCACAGTTCTCAGATGTCATGAGCACCGAGTTTGAGATGAGCATGATGGGTGAGTTGACCTTCTTCCTTGGCTTCCAAATTAAGCAGACTCGGGAGGGTACCTTCTTGCATCAAGGCAAGTACACTCGTGACCTCCTGAGACGCTTTGACATGAGTGATGGTAAGCCCATGTCAACTCCCATGGCATCTTCAGCCACACTTGACCCAGATGAGGACGGCGAGCCAGTTGATCAGAAGAAGTATCGTAGTATGATTGGCTCCCTCTTGTACCATACTGCCTCGAGACCGGACATACACTTCTCCGTGTGTCTTTGTGCTCGGTTTCAGGCTTCTCCTCGCGTATCTCACCGCCAGGCGGTGAAGCGCATTCTTTGGTACCTTCGAGCTACCATTGACTATGGTATCTGGTACTCTTCCTCTTCCTGTCTTTCCTTGAGAGCCTACTCGGACGCAGACTTTGTCGGTTGTAGAATAGATAGGAAGAGCACTTCTGGCACCTGCCAATTTATTGGCACTTCTCTCGTTTCTTGGTCTTCGAGGAAGCAGTCCGGTGTTGCACAGTCCACCGCAGAGGCCGAGTACGTTGCTGCAGCTAGTTACTGTAGTCAAATACTTTGGATGGTTTCGACCCTGTGAGACTTTGGGTTAGTCATAGATAGTGTTCCACTCTTTTGTGATAACACTTCTGCGATTAACATTGCTAAGAACCCAGTGCAGCATTCTCGGACTAAGCATATTGATATCCGATATCACTTCCTTAGAGACCATGTAGAGAAGGGTGACATCATGCTCCAGTTTGTGGAGAGTGACCACCAGTTGGCTGATATCTTCACCAAGCCTTTGGATAGCTCGAGGTTTTCAGCCTTGCGGGGAGAGCTCGGGGTGGTTTGTCCTTATGGACTGTTGTGAGGGGGAGTTTATGCTTTATTGCTTTACTATATTGATTATGCTCTTACTCCTTGCTGTTGCATTGCATTTTGGGTGCATTGGTTTAGTCCTTCTAGCATAGGTTAGAGTGCTTCTCTTGCCCAGCTGCTTAGACTCCTTGCTCTTATCTTGTGCTTCTAGGGTGCTGCTTATTAGCTGTTTTCTCTTCTCACTAGGTTGAGCTCACTCACTTCTTGTAGGTTCTAGCGAGGGTTGGGCCACCCTCGGGTAGACAGGGTACATGTTTGCTCTTTAGTGAGTTAGATGATCAGTCGATAGTCCTAGAGTCATATGGGGTAGATGAGAGTCAGTCTGAGCCATAGTTGCCTCTATATCTTTTCTATGCTTTAAGGACTGCCTGTTCTGATTTGCTTGCCAGCTTCTCGATTTTATTGCTTTGGTTCAGGGGGAGTTCATTTGGGAGCTTCTGGAGCTTAATATTGACTTAAGTTGAACTAAAAGTTGCATCTCATGTTGAGGGGGAGCTGGATTTTCTTGCATTTTAGCATTTCGCATTATAACTACATTGAGCCTTGATTATTATCCTGTCATGACATGTTTAAGATGCTTTACACCTTGCCATGACTTGTACTTATTTGCTAGATTTATCATGACTTCATATGTGTAGACTAGCTTTTGCCATGATAAGTTAATTAAAATTGCTCAACTTGAATTAAAACTTGTCATGCTAGCATTTGAGTCTAGCCTTTCTTGAGCTATCCTTTTATGATTCATGCCATGTCAAATAGGCTGAATCGAGCGTTAAATCTCTATTGAGCCTTAGATTGAGCTATTTTAGTCTCTTGATACAGCATGAGTTAGTACAACATCTTTAAAAGGCAAAAAGATCTCTTTTGTGCGAAAAAAACTGATCTCACCAATTCTTTCTCATGAGACGGCTTACCATTGCACTAGGCATGAACTCAGCGGGAGTTTTAGATGACCTAGACTATCTTCTTATGCTTCTTGCTTGGAGTGGTCGCATAAGACTTGAGATCTAGCACATGATAAACATATTGGTTGGAAACGACCATAAGTTTCAAAAGAAAATATGTCATTTGTGCTCATTTTGCTTAAGCTACAAAAAAACCAAGTACTTAGCCCAATGTTTCATTCTTGAGCTTATAGCACTCTATTTGGACTCAACACTAGCTTCTTGGTTCCGCTTAACTTATTGACATGGCCTGCATCATCCTTGGATATCTCTATCTAGACTTTGCTTATTGATGACTTGACATGCTCACTAAAATGCACTACATTTCAGATTGTCATCTCTTTGCTTTAGCTGGCATATATATATATATATATCTTGTCATGATCTAGCTAGCCTTTTATTGAGCTATGGCTTGGTGTAATTCTTTATGGTCATTGTGGATAATTCTCATGGCTCTAAATGCTTAGAATAAACAATCTTCAGCCATTTTCATCTATTGTCATGTCATATTCTCTCTTTTACATCCTTAATGTGTTTATTGCCAAAAGGGGGAGAATAGTGATAGAAAAAGCTTGTTTGGGAGCTTTGAGGAAAACTTGTTCTTTCTTTTGCTCCATCTGTCGACATGGTCATTAGCTTCATTCCCTTCCTTAGGACCATGTTGGGCTTGTCAAACAAACTCACTTCATGCTTTTTCGAGGTTTGTTAATATACTCATCAAGGGGGAGATTGAGAGACCATGTGGAGGTCGTCCCATGTGTATGATGAGTAATTGACAAGGGTTTAGGAAAGTCGAGTTTGGTTTGGGTGGTTCGGACCATGACGATGCGTGGTGCAATCGGGCTTGGTCGGACTTGGTCAAACCTGGTCAATTTGATTAGGATGCATATTATGTTGACTTGACAGGTTTGGGCTTCATTACGTGTAAGTATGATGTTTTATGCTTTCATGTGCCGAGCGGTGCTATTTGATGTGTTTCTTGTCTGTGTTGGCAGCAGGATGTCGAGGCGGAGTCGTGGCGAGACACGATGGACCGGACTAGGCGTAGGTGGCGCTGAGGTCAGAACAGTCAGGAGGTATCGAAGACGGCGAGGGCTCGAGGTGGCTGCGAGGCTTGCAAGGCAAGAAAGGAGGAAGCTTCCTGGAAGGTGCGCGAGGGGCGTTTCGGTAAAAACGCAAAGCTGCACTAAAGGAAGCGGGTTTGGATAAAGCATCGAGTAGGTGGTGACCTAATGGGTAAAGCATGTGCAAACCCATTAGTGGGAGGCTATAAAAGAGAGAGGGAGAGGTTGTGCTGAAATTGAGAGAGTGGGTGTAAGAATTAGGGTTTTATTTGGTTCTCTCCATGTATGAAATTTGAGAAAGAGAGAAAGAGAGAAGGTCAGAGTTTCTCTCTAAGCACTCCAGGCGTATGGGGACTTAGTGAAATTTAGAGAGAAATCGATATGTAAACTCCATATTAATCTTTCATGTCTCTTGTCTCTTGTTGAAGTTTGTGTCTACAGTAGTCCCCTTTTGTTCTTGGTTCTTATCTCTGTTTCTAGTCTGTTTTACTTGCTCCTATTTTTGCTTCTGTGTTTGGTAGTAGTAGTAGACAGCAAGTCCTTTTTGTATTTGTGCTTTCGGCTGGTCAATTTTTGGGCAACAAAACCCCTGTTCGATTTGATTCTTGGCAGCAAGAGTGTATGCAATTAAGCTCCCTGCCGAATACTTGAACAGCATGCAGTCCACTGCAGTCCTTAGTTACTTCTTTTTCTCGTGAGAAGTATATGTTCTTAGCCCATAAAAAATTCTGCATGTTCATCTCTTTTGGCCGAATGGTTCATGAACAAAGAAGTCACGTTTTTCTTCATTTTGGTGCTGGTTTTGACCCTGCTGCATGCAGTCCAGATGAGCTCAGTTTTGGCTGAAATTTTTACTGTGTATTTGCTGATCTAAGCTGATTCCATCAGTGCTGCATGCAGACCGGATTACAATTTCTCTTGTTGGTTTCGGCTGGCTGCAAGATTTCTGTTTTGACAGCAAGCAAAGTGCATTTGTTTTGTTGTGTTCGGTTGGGAGCAGGACAATATTTCGGCTAGCAGAGGAGTATGTGCAGTTCGGCTGTACCAGCTCACAGCAGTGCGTTAGCTTTGTGCTTGCTTTCTTCTTTTGGCAGTAGGCAAGAGGAGTTGGCAGGCTCTCCTTCTTTGTTGATTTCGGGTGGAGTAGTGCAGTATGTGTTCCTTCGGCAGTGCAGTAAACCAGAGAAGATTTCTTAGTCTTTTTGTGATCTTTTTCTTGATCTAGTTTGCGTTCTTTTCTTGGTCTTATCTTTGGGGCCTTTGATCTGTCGTCAAGGCTTTTGTGGTTTATTTATCTTAGTTTCCAGAGAAGTGCTTGTGCTCTTTTTCTTATCTGTTCATTGCGCTGATATTGTTCGGTTGAGCGAAATTCTTTTATCCTCATAGCTGTTAATAGTTATTGGAGAACAAGAATTGCGAGTGGATACTTGGGGGCGGATTTGAAATCGACATTCACCCCCCCCCCCTCTGTCGTCCATTTCGGTTCGACAGATGACTAATCCAAGATTAAATGTTTAATGAACTCATTTATACCCTAAATAAATTTTAGTATCTTTTATGAATTAATTTCCAATTTTCCTTGATTTTTCTTAATTGAAATCGGTGACAAAAATTAAAACTACAAGTTCTAAATGTCGCGGGGGGGCTCGAACTCGGTCGGCACGCCGGCGCCGTCGCTAGCCACCGAGCGTGCATACTTCCCTGACTTATCGGGGGAGAAATAACAGAAGAGCCGAGGTTCATGCGCCTGGAATAGAGGAACTCGGGGGCAGTGGCCAAAATGGAATGCCGGCATTGAGTGGAAGCCGAGGTAGCATCGGGGGACCGAGGAACTCCGAGGCGGGCGGCGACGTGCGGTGGCGTTGGCACGGGAAGGAGCTCGGTGCTGATGGTGTGCGGGCAAGGAGGAGCTCGGTTGAGAGTGGGGCGACTTCGCCTAGCTCGATAAAGGTTCGGGAGAAAGAATTGAACGGCATTGCTTCAATGGATGGTGCGCTCGTCGGCCGATCTTGGGAAGACGGTCGCCGACGGGCTTGTGGAGGACGAGAGGCCAATTGCTCGTTAGGAGGAAGAGGGAGTTGTGCGGTCTTGCCAAGGGCTCGAGTGAGACTTTATAGCCGCCGGCGTGGGCGGCAACGGGCAGCGCCGTGCGGTCACCGGGGGGCGGGGTGGTGACCGGCAACGCTGCGGTAAGATCTTGTGCAATCCTTGCGCGTGAATTCACATCGCACACGCTGCAGCTTTGCGCCGCGCGCCGGGCGATCGACCTTTGGCGCCGCATGGCCGAGCGGCAACGGGATGAAGGAGAAACCGGGGCGATGGCGCCTGCATCGTGGGTGGTGGCGGTTTCGTGGGTGAGCCAATCGAGATGATGGGATGGCACGGAGGAGCTGGGCGAGCTACGAAGACCGCTGGCGACGGCGGTGACCGGAAGAGCCGGCAGAGGCACGGCGAGCAGAGCTTTGGCTCTACCGAAGCAGAAGGAAGGAGGGGGAAAATGGGCCGGGCCGCTTCAGCCAGCCAAAAGCTCCCTTTTTATTTATTTTATTTTCTTTACACATTTATTTATATATAATCTTGTGTGTAGGCATATTCATTTCATATTTTGTCCATTTTGCTGGCCTACTTACTTTTCATATTTCCATTTCCCCATTGCTAAACTCATTCTTGCATATGCACAAATTTGTGTGTGTGTGTATATATGTTTGTATTTTATTTACACGCCTTTATTGTTATTTACAGTACTATGCTCAAAACGGAATCTTTACATTTTAATTCAAGTTTCTCCTCCTTATGATGGATCATCTTTTGATTCGTATTTAAAATTTTAGGTTTCTATTATTTGCATATATCTTTTATGGCCTTACTAATATTGGTTTTATTTTTCATGACTTTCTTTAATTTTTGGAACCTCAATCAAAATTTATGAAACACCATAAAAATTCCAAATTTCAAGAAAATTCATTTCAAATAATCCAAAGGCTACACGTGTTCAAATTCAAATTTTTGGGATGTTACAAGTACAATATTCTGTGAAACCTTGGTCATTGTATAAATGCCAGTAGTTCATGAAAGATAGATTAATTTGGGAGAGAATAGTGTTAGTGGTGATATTCTGAATCCATGTCTAGACGGGGTGTTACGTTTCTCCTAGCTCTGGGTACAATGTTACTTCCAGCAATTTGTTTTGAGGGTTTGTTGCCACTAGGCTGCAAAGATTCCGCGCGCGTCAATTGGCTTGTCCAAAAATAAATGCAGTCGTCACTCATTATTTTGGAAGCATTTGGTTCAGTTTATCCGATGATTGTTTTCTGTATGTTTATGCCGATTAGACCGTCATCGTTTTTAAGGCATCCATCTATGTTGCCCTAAGTGTTTGTCCGCATTGTCTTTGTAATATCCTAAAATTCTAATTATAAATTAATTAGACCAATTAAATACTTAATGCCATTTAGATCTAATTGGCTATTAGAAAGCTAATTATTTGTAACCTTAAATCCTAATTAGTATGTAATAGCCTAAATGTGTGACAACTAAGACTAAAAGAAAATAATAATAATAATAGATATAATAATAATGTAATTTTCTAAAAATTTCTCTCTCGAGGACCCGTGCGTAACTAAATAAAAAGGGATATATGAAAATAGAATGCCTTGTAAGTTTAAATAGGAGTTGCTTCTTGAAATGAGTCTTGAGGGGAGTTAAAGTTGGATTCGATCATATGCCGAGATAAAAGGAGATGGTGAGGAAGAGCTAAGCCCAAAACTAATTAAAAACCCTAGCCAAATTTTTTTAGTATCGTTCCGTACTCCGCCACATGCCCTTGCATGAGTTTCTAGTCGGTATTGCGTAGTTTGAACGTGAATCAACAAAGCAACTCTGCTACAGTACACATGAGGCGCTACAGGAACCACAATAAGAGTGGAAAAAAATCTACAGTGACCGGCTAGAGAGAGAGAGGGGCAGTGCGGAAGAAAATAAAGGAAAAAAAGAAAAATTGTACGGAAGGGATCGCAATTTTAATGCCCCGTTCGGTTGAGCTGAAAAGCTGTGGTTTATGGATAAAAGTACACTGTAGCGGCTGAAATTTCACTGTAGCTGAAAGTGACTATTCTTCTCTCTATTTTGTTAATTTTTCTGTAGAGATTATATTTAAATTTAGAGAGAGAATATTCGTGAGTTTTCGTCGGGATTGATTAGTAGATCAGTTTAATCTATTGTATCTTTGTACGATTATTTTAGGTGCCGTGTAGGCGTAATTTGAAAAATTCATCAACTAAGAAGCTGTAGAGGAATTTTGATAGCTTATTGTAGAATTTTATTCACACCAATCTTATAAGTAGATTGTGAGATATGTTTTTTTTAAATTCGGTTGTCCGGTAAGTTTGTCGGGTTTTGTCAGCTCGTATTAATTAGTATATTAAAAATTGTAAATGAGCTAATCTATGAATTATTATTAGATAAGTAGAATACAAATTATGAATTTTAGAAGGCTACTGTCCAATACTAGGTTGCTACTAGACGTAGTCGTGAAAAAATATTAATTTGACAAATTTAATTTTAAAATTAAATTTTAGGAATAACTATAAAGTGGCAGAGAACTCAAGGGAGCCCTGGATGTTCTGATCCTCGGAAGGATAGGCATGCGTTGCGAGCTGTCAAGACATGCCAACATCGTGCACGGAAAAAAAAATAGAAGAGAAAGAGCTAAGGAGAGCACATCCCGTAGCTGGTTCTGACCTACAGAGAGCAGTGGCAACGTATAAATGATAGGCAGAATGTACAAAAGGTAGGCCAGCTGGATTACCGGTTGTCGGCAATATGCATGACAAACTGGTGTTCAGATGGATCCACAGCCTACTCAAAGAGATACAAACCAACATCCTATGCCTCCGTTTTGGAGCGGTCCTACGAAAGAACGACGCTGTGTTTGTGTCGCGGCCCACCACCTTGGCCTCTGGCTCGTTCAGCTTCAGGTACAAGGCCTCTATCCTGTCGTCGCATCGAGAGCAGTGAAAAAAAAATGAGGCTGGTGCTTACTTCCGAGTGCCTATCCATGCCTTGGAGCTTTCTCAAAAAAGGAAATAAAGTCATGCAGAGAGAACGATAGGTGATGACAGCGTCAGGCTTGGCGTTGGGAGAGAACTCAAGGAGCCCTGGATGTTCTGATCCTCGGAAGGATAAGCATGCGTTGCGAGCTGTCTAGACATGCCGACATAGTGCACGGAAAAAAAGAAGAAGAGAAAGAGCACAACACGTAGCTGGTTCTGAGCTACAGAGAGCAGTGGCAACGTGCAAAATGTTAGGCAGAATGTCTTAGTGATATGAATGGTTTCCAACGTTTGCCTTGTGAGCAGAATACACAGTAATAATCTGATTGGCATGAATTTTCCTCTGTTATGTACCAATGCCCAGTGAATTTTCCATTGGGCCTGAAGCATTCTCTCTCCTAAACTCAGTTTCATGTATAGTCATTCCTTGCCCTTGTATTGCAGCAACAAAATAAAAGCATGCAATTGACTGTCAGCCTTATCCGCAAAGCTTGGCAATTCATATCGAGAGCTTGCAATACAGGGGTGCATAAGTAGACATCGACAGTAGTTATATTTCAGCAAAAGAGATAATGAGATATATACGTGTCATTCATAAAAAGATAGAGATGATGAGATATATGTATGACGTTAATGAAAAGATAGGCAAAAATAAAATAATTGTAAATTGATATAAATACTTGGTAACATATTTTTTAATACTATTTATTGTTTTATTAAGTGATTGCTGAGTTGTGGAGTTACCCTTGCTTATGTTATTATTTTTAGATGAATGATGAAGGCGATATGCATTGAGAAAGTAGCTCATAATCAGTTAGTGTACCGGTGTTACTTCACTTACCACATTACACAATAAATATTCGTTATTAGTGCTTTGGTTTATACAAACACTTGCAATTGGTTAATAAATTCGTTCAGAACATATAGCTATTAGTATAATTGTAATTAAATAAAGTATCATTGGTTAGTCCGAGTAATTGTATTTCATTGATTAGTCTCAGTAATTGTATTCTCTTTGTTATTATTATTGTTTCAATTAAATGTTAAGATTTGTTTTTTTTAGTATCATCATATTTATGCTTGAGTATAGTATTCTGTGAAACCTTGGTCATTGTATAAATGTCAGTAGTTCATGAAAGATAGATTAATTTGGAGAGAATATTGTATAAATGTCAGTAGTCCATCAGCAGCTGGGGTATCCTCATGAGCATAATGGTCCTGGGTCCCTGTTTCTGATTTGGTAATGCGAGTGTGAGCACAAATCCACCGTGCTCAGCGAGCCAACACACAAAATGCAATAGTTAACATGCACAACTTATCAAGGGAACGCTCAGGTTTATTTTGTTTTACTATAAAATGCTTTTAAATACATTACTTGAAAGATTCCTAAGACCTAGCAGACTGAAAGCATAACTTAAATTTTTGTGAGATAAGACCTTCATACTAGCGATACAGATACCATCCACCATTACATGGCATCCGAACCATATACTAGCTTCCAGCGTTATAGCCGCTTACGTTATCACTGAGACGACACGCAGGGCAATTCAAACTAGGGCTTTTCGCTGCCCTCCACTTTTCCAATCCCACCCTCAAAGCATTTTTGAAATAGAGCTATATCTAGTTAAGTTCCCATGTCTGCCCTTGAACGTGGGCACGGCTATTTGAATAGTTTCTACTCTGGAGAGATTGCACACTTTACCCATAAGAGACAGTCTGCCCATTGCCC
The DNA here is from genome assembly GCA_036346575.1 of Dendrocalamus sinicus. Lineage (NCBI taxonomy): Eukaryota > Viridiplantae > Streptophyta > Magnoliopsida > Poales > Poaceae > Dendrocalamus > Dendrocalamus sinicus. The sequence continues at coordinate 4,741,737 of CM070663.1, forward strand.
CACACGATTCCTTAGTCGTGCGGTTGGGTAAACCGTCACAGTAACTGTTCAAAAATACCTCGCCCCTTCCTTCATCTCACCCCTACAGGCTTGGCCCGCTTGTGGCAGGTCCCATAGATTGTGCGGGATGTTCTTCTTCTAGACGGCTAGCAGCTGGCTACCCACACTACTAGCACGCCACAGAAAACTTCACCCTCTACGAGTGTCCCATTCAAGCCGTCCGCAGACCAGCCACTTGCACTACCTCACCTCCTCCACCTATGATGATGACTTTCAGGGTCCGATAAATCTACTAAGCCAAGTTGTATTTTACAGACTTGTGGTTGTACTTATTTTGCATAGGAGGTCATGACAAGTTTCAGTCCTTAGGGTTATCTGGGCGGTTCTACCACTAACCACACTCTCGTGCACCGCTGCACCATACCCCCGATCCATCCGCCCAGATAGCTAAGCAATGTTTGAGGGTTTTTGGAAGCATAAAATAACCATACCAACATTTACTAGTCATTACCACCATAACTTCCCAACCCAGTTTTACCATAATTGACAGTGATGTTTTGGGGCATTTTTGGTGCCCCCGAATATCTACGCAATGCTAAGCAAGCGAAAAAAAATGAGGCTGGTGCTTACTTCCGAGTTCCTATCCATGCCTTGGAGCTTTCTCAAAAAAGGAAAAAAAAAGTCATGCAGAGAGAACGATAGGTGATGACAGCGTCAGGCTTGGCGTTGGGAGAGAACTCAAGGAGCCCTGGATGTTCTGATCCTCGGAAGGATAAGCATGCGTTGCGAGCTGTCTAGACATGCCGACATAGAGCACGGAAAAAAAAAGAAGAGAAAGAGCTAAGGAGAGCACATCACGTAGCTGGTTCTGAGCTACAGAGAGCAGTGGCAACGTGCAAAATGTTAGGCAGAATGTCTTAGTGATATGAATGGTTTCCAACGTTTGCCTTGTGAGCAGAATACACAGTAATAATCTGATTGGCATGAATTTTCCTCTGTTATGTACACTACTACAGAAAGTCTAATACTAGACGGATAATCACAGACGGTTTTGTGAAACCGTCTGTGACCGACACTAACATAGACGGTTTTAATTTGGACACCGTCTGTGTTGGTGGCGTCGGAAAAAACGAGTATCACAGACGATTCGTACCGATGAACCGTCTGTGATACTTTAGTATCACAGACGGTTTTTAATAAAAAAAACCTGTCTGTGATAATGGCGCTAGGCTTTTATTGCGCTGCTCAGAACCGCATCTGTCTTCATTTCGATCCAGATCTAACCGTGCTGCACTCTTTCGCTCAGGAGGCAAGCTAGGCGATTTCAGGCCAATTAATTTGGTGAGAGGAGGCAGAGATTGAGCTTTGAAGATTCATACTTTCCTGGTTGCTCTAGATATGGTTAGTAACGAAATTTATTTTTCTTTGCATTACAATTTAGATCTAAGTAATTGGTGAGTGTTATTGAAGATGGTTTGCAAAATTGTTGGTTATATAATAGATGTTGGGTTTATAATATGAATTAAGCTAGCAAAGCCTGAATGCATGTGGTATATATGTAGTAATAATTAATTAAATTAATGTTTAATACTAAGTTGTTATATATATATACATAACGTAGGACCGAAGCTGGATGTATGCCGCGAGCCGTGTGAGTGAAGAGTACATTAATGGCGTGTCTGCTTTTACAAGAGCTGCTGAGGAGGATATGCTGAATAAGGGGGTGGAATATATGTACTGTCCATGCACTGACTGTGAGAATTTAAAGATGTTTAAGAACCGAGGGCAAATTGAAATGCACTTGATTCGGAGGGGTTTCAAAAAGGGTTATACGTGTTGGACCAGTCATGGTGAAGTGAATGATCATATGCCACCGGATAACATCGTCGGTGAAGTGAATGATATGCCGCCGGATGACATGCCGGTGAAGTGAATGACATGCCGCCGGATGATGTCGATTGTGGTTCAGATTCGGATAGGTTGCACGATGACAATCTGGATCAGATGTTTCGCGATGTAGAAGAGAACTATGATGAGAGAGAGTATGTTAAATTCCGGGGCTTGATGGAGGACTCGATTGACAAGTACGGTGTCACTACCGTGGACCTCCAACGTGTCGGGTACAAAGATGAACCATTCGTACTCGTCAACCAAGTTGTTCAAGTTTTCTATGTAACCGACCCGGCAAATAAGAAACGCCATGTAGTTCTTCATGGAAAAAGGAGAATTGTCGGAGTAGAGAATGTAGTGGACGAGGAAGCATACAATCAATCTGACGAGTTACCTCCTTTTGGAAATGGCATAAGGGTCGATGACAAACAAGGTGACGAAACTAGTTATGTACGCATTGATCATCATGAAGGGCTAATTTTTAAAGGAAATAAGCAAGTGTAATGAGTATATGCATGAATGCTGGTTGGTGTTTGTATTAATAACTACTGCCGGGGGCAAAGGCTTATCACAGACGGTTCTCAGTTTAGAACCGTATGCGATAATAAATATCACAGACGATTATAAGTTTAGAACCGTCTGTGATAGTTTACTATCACAGACGGTTCTATGTTTAGAAACGTTTGTGATAGTATAAATATCACAGATGGTTCTTAAATAGAACCGTCTGTAATAAGCCTTTATATATAACCCCCGCTAGGGTTTTGCGCGTACACTACAGTTATTAGCAAACCAACACGTAGTCGCTCTAGCTAGATCCCGATCAAGCCCGTCGTCGGTCGCCTCCGTCGAGCCCCCGAGCCCGTCGCCGTCCTCCCGAGGCCGCCGCTGTCCCCCCGAGGCCGCCGCCCCCCCCCCCCCCAGGCCATCGCCGTCCTCCTCCCTCAGGCCCATCGCCGCCGCCATCCCCCCGAGGCTACCTTCGTCCCCCCGAGGTAACCCTAGGCACCACAGTACTGCGCGTTTCTTAAGCATAGTTGAACTTCTTATACATGTATTGGTTTTTTGAATGACACCTTTGGGGCCTAAGTAAAATGAACAAATAATTTGATTTAGACAACATTGTTTCCGTAAGGAAAATTGAAATGAGTCATAATCACTAATGGATGTTGTTGTTTCATAAATCTTATACATATATTGTTGTTGTTTCATATATTGTATACATATATTTTTGTTGTTTCATAAATCTTATTGTTGTATACATATAGGATGTTGTTGTTTCATATATTGTATACGTATATATTGTTGTTATTTCATAAATCTTATTGTTGTTAAATCTTACCGTTATGTATATGTATATAAGTATGTGCTTATACCGCACTATTTACGTATATGCTACATTGTGCTTACTTTTCATATATGAGAAGGACAACATGTCATCTGCGCATTCTTCAACATCATCGCCGGATGCGTCCGCTCCAACATCAAAACGCAAAGGAAGAGGGCTATCAAAGAAGCCTGAGGGCCGATTTGCCATCATAGAGGTCGATGGATCTGAGACCCCTCTCCTTCCTCTCCCAGCAATACACGCATTCTGAAGAATGATTGGAATAGTTGCACGAGAACGAATTGAGATCACATTCGATTCGTGGAAGAGCATGCCTGGGACTCGGAAACGTGAGCTACTGATAGAAATTTTGGCATCGTTCAAGATCCCAGAAGAACACCAAGACGCCGTGCAACGACAAGCCTTGCTAGCGGCGTGCAAAGCATGGAAGAACTTCAAGAGCACGATTGTCAAGGACTACATGGAGAAGGACGAAACGCCCTTTCATAAATACCCATTTCTGCAACCACAATAGGAAGAGTTCAAGGCGATGAAGACAACCGAAGATTTCAAAAGTACAAGTGCGGCGCACAAGGCCCTCCAGGCAAAAATCACACACCCCCACAGACTTGGCACAGCTGGGTATGCGGGTAAAATCCCGCAGTGGAGGAGGGAGGACGAACAGGCAGCTCTGCAGGACACCGCCCCGCCATTTGCCAATATCCTGGATGACCGCGCTCGAAATTGGATTAGAGCAATGTCATCTACAACGACATCGGGGGACGTCTCCTTTCAAACCCTGCGACCAGCAAGTGTCCCAAAGACTGTAAGATATCGTTCGAACTACGTAGCTTGTAATTACTCCACAACTTCGTACGAAGTGAAATGACATGTCGTGCTCTTGCAGGAAGTGCTGAGTGTTGAATATTCCCAGGGCTCATTCCAAGGAACAAGGGAGAAAGATATACTCTCTGCGGCCCTGGGAAACAAGGAGCACCTGGGTCGTACGAGAGGTTTTGGGCTTTATATTCCTTGGAAACATGGTTTCCAAGATGACTCCAAGCAGTATCGGCGTAGGAAGAGAACCAAAGCCGAGCGTGAGGCACGACTACGAGAAGAGATCAAGGCATATCTTAGAGAGGAGCTGGCTGATTATGTCAGAGATGAGGTGTGGAGATTTACAGAAAATCAGCAGGCCGCCGCCGCCGCTCCTGTGCTAGCTAGCCCGCACAACCGTCCGAGTAGTTGTGCGTCCAATCCAACGGAAAGCGAGGGCAGATTTCCTGTGGACGACATCCTGGTAATAATTATTATCTCTCGAATGCTTGCTCCATTGATAGGCCTATTGGAGTAGCTAATTTTGTATCGTTATGTAGGAGCCTACGAAGTGCAGGCTCCAAGTGAGATATGCCTCCATTCCCTTGTACGCTGCTTGGGGCCAGGCATATCCGTCTGGTATCGGGGCCATGGTGCACTGTCAAGCTTTAGTGCTAGGCTTCGCAAAAGTTAATGTGGATGGTGTGCATGTCAATTTTGAGGTCATCCCACTACCGAAGCCCTCCAACGACGAGATCGTGACTCTAGGGCAGGCCATTGGAACATTCATCCAGTGGCCCAAAAGCGACATCTCCCTAGAGGCTTCTTCACCGGTGGTAGGACCAGAAGGGCAGTGCGAACCAGATCTACATGCACTGGTGCCATCTCCACAAGGGCAACCTAAACCAAATCAGCTACATGCACTGCTGCCATCTCCACCACCACTACCTGCAACGGTGTCATGTTCACGGGCGCTATTCCCGGTGCAACAACTTCCACCAGTGCAACTTTCACCACCATTGCTACCTTTAAAGTCGACCTACAGCCGAGGCAGCAAGGGCAGCAAGGGCAAAGCAAAGAAGACCGATGATGATATCTCATACCCGCCATTGGCCCACAAATTTGTGCTTGGCGAGCCGCTGGTCGAACCGGTAACGCGCCTCCAAACCCTAGCAATTAGTTGCCAGCAATTACACACGTGGTATATGGAACAGTCCAATAAGCCAGAGGGTCAACGGCACTTAGGTATCACTGTTAAATTCAGGCCGGATCAATTAGGGCACAATATTCAAGATTGTATCTTCGTGGTCACCTTCGATGATTTATTTGATCTTTTCACGCTCAACGCTTCTCGGCACCTCACTCATTCGATGCTGGACGCTGTAAGTGTGTACAATCACAGTCTTCGTTCATGTCATACCGATAAATGTCATATATAATTTTTTGCTTTCGTGTGTATATATAGACACATGCTGACTAAAGCTAGATTATTCAAATCATCGGTTGGTTTCTTGGACCCACACTTGGTCGTCAAGCATACCATCGACGAGGATACACACTTCGTCGAGAGGTACATTGCATCAACACTGGTGTCTTACCGCGATAAGGAATATGTGCTTATGCCCTACAATCAGGAGTATAATTGGATTTTAATAGTAATTGTACCAAAATGGAACAAGGCAATATACCTTGATTCCCTAAGTAAGAGTAAAAAGGACTACACAGTTGTCGGCCAAGTAATCGATAGGTAAGTACATTTTCTCCATACATACCTATATTGTACTCTTTATTTCCTTCCGAATGACTAAGGTCAACTTTTTCGAATCACGTAGGGCATTCGCGATGTACATTGCAAAGGCAGGTGTCTCGATGTAAGGGGCCAAAGGCCTGACAAATGATCAAAAATTTAAGGTATTCGCTATTACACATTAATTAATCCTATGCAACAGTTGGTAGTAATGCCTCTTGAATTAACACATTCTATTTTTTGTAGTGCCACCAGCAGTCGCCAGGCAATACATGTGGATTCTACGTTTGCTACCATATGGACCTACTCCTCGACTCCTCGAGGATCACCAATTCTAAGGTTTGTCAATCTTCCCATAATTACTTCATACTTATCAGGTTATATATATACGCACATTGATATCCTATTGACAGGCTGCGTCCATCCCGTCAACTGCATTGAAACAGCCCAACCTTTCACAAATTCGAGGAGAGTTGGCGTACTTTTTAGTGGCTCAAGTCATAAACAAAGATGGAGAGTTCCACAACGCACAATGATTTTTTATTGCTCTAATCACTCCGGAATCGAGGTCTCGCAAAAGGAAGATATCCATAATCAACGAACTTGTCAGCTGCACAAGCAATGCTTGGATGACAATCATGCACCATCTAAGTATTGCTTGTACAGCTTGACAAGTTCGTTGATTATGGATTTGTTCCTTTCGCGAGACCTCGATTCCGGAGTGATAGAGAAATAAAAAATGCAATGTTACCATCTAAGTGCAAATGCAACGTAGATCTTTTGTAATTGTGTATTTGTTAATGGATATTTTATTTCATTTCAATTAATTGATTTGCGAAATGGATGGTTTATGTTTGTGAAATGAAGTGCGATGTGAATTGGATGTTTTATGTTTGTGAAATGAATTGAGATGTGAATTGGATGTTTTATGTTTGTGAAATGAATTGAGATGTGAATTGTATGTACTACATGTTGATCTGCTTGTTTTAGAGGGCATGGCTAGCATTTCCTGAGGCTAGCCAATAAACAGAATTAAATTTAGGGGTAGAAAAGAATATCACAGACGGTTTTTAACTAAAAACCGTCTATGATAGCTGATATATCACAGACGGTTTTTACTTACAAACCGTCTGTGGTATTTACACCACAGACGGTTCGAAAATCGTCTGTGATAACCTTCGATTATCACTGACCCATAAATTCAGATGGTTCACAAAACTGTATGTGATGACGTTTCTGAACCGTCTGTAATACTATTTTCTGTAGTAGTGTTACCAATGCCCACTGAATTTTCCATTGGGCCTTAAGCATTCTCTCTCTAAACTCGGTTTCATGTATAGTTCTTCCTTGCCCTTGTATTACAGAACACAATAAAAGCATGCAACCGATGTCATGCTTGCTTATCCACAAAGCTTGGCAATTCATACGAGAGCTTGCAATAGAGGGGGCATGAGTAGACATTGACAGTAGTTATATTTCACGATATCGGTATAAGTAAAAGAGATGATAAGATTTGTGCGTAGCATTCATAAAAAGATAAAGAGATGATGAGATATGTGTATGGCATTGATGAAAAGATTGGTAGAAATAAAATAATTATAAATTGACATGAATACTTGGTAAGGTATTTTATGAAACTATTTATTGTTTTATTAAGTGCTTGCTACCTTTGCTTATGTTATTATTTTATAGATGAATGATGAAGGCAACATGCATGGGGAAAGTAGCTCATAATCAATTCGTGTATTGGTGTTACTTCACTTACCACTTTACACAATAAACATTCGTTATTAGTGCTTGGTTTATACAAATTCTTGCAATTGGTTAATAAATTCATTTAGAACATATAGCTATTAGTATGGTTGCAATTAAATAAAGTATCATTGGTTAGTCTCAGTAATTGTATTTCATTGATTAGTCTCAGTAATTGTATTATCTTTGTTATTATTATTGCTTCAATTAAATGTTGTACAGTATTATGTGAAACCTTGGTCATTGTATAAATGTCAATAGTTCATGAAACATAGATTAATTTAGGAGAGAATAGAGTTAGTGGTGATATTCTGAATCCATGTCTAGACGGGGTGTTACATTTCTCCTAGAGGGTTTGCTGCCACTAGACTGCAAAGATTCCGCGTGCGTCAATTGGCTTGTCCTGAAATAAGTGCAGTCGTCACTCATTATTTTGGAAGCGTTTGATACGGTTTGTCCAATGATTGTTTTCTGTATTTTTATGCCGATTAGATAGTCATCATTTTTAAGGCATTCATCTATCTTGCCCTAAGTGTTTGTCCGCGTTGTCTTTGTAATATCCAAAAATTCTAATTATAAATTAATTAGACCAATTAAATACTTAATGCTATTTAGATCTAATTGGCTATTAGAAAGCTAATTATTTATATCCTTAAATCCTAATTAGTATGTAATAGCCTAAATGTGTGACAACTAAGACTAAATAATAATAATAATAGATAAAATAATAAAGTAATTTAAAAAAATTCTCTTGAGTACCCGTGCGTAATTAAATAAAAGGGGATATATGAAAACAGAATGCCTTGGAACTTTAAATAGGAGTTGCTTCTTGAAATGAGTCAAGGGGAGTTAAAAGTTGGATTCGATCATATCGCAGGTAAGAGGAGATGGTGAGGAAGAGTTAAGCACAAAACTAGAATTAAAAACCCTTGCCAAAATTGTTTTAGTATCGTTCCGTACTCCGCCGCATGCCCTTGCATTGCCAAAACAGCCGCAAGCCATCTCCACGCGCAGCACCGCAAGCTGTTCGACCTTCGCCGCGCGTGGAGTCACACGCCTCCACGTCGCCAGCGGTCCTCGTCGGCCGATTCTGTGTGCTAGCATGCAGCCATGCGCGTGAGTTTCTAGTCGCTATTGCGTAGTTTGAACGTGATTCAACAGAGTAGCTCTGCTACAGTACACATGAGATCGCAATTTTAAAGCTCTTCCTTAGGGTAATGATCTATATTCTTCTCTCTATTTTGTTAATTTTTCTGTAGAGATTAGTGTTGAAATTAAAGAGAGAATATTCGTGAGTTTTCATCGAGACTGATTAGTAGATCAGTTTAATCTGTTGTATCGTTGTACGATTATTTTAGGTGCCGTGTAGGCGTAATTTAAAAAATTCATCTACTAAGAAGTTGTAGAGGAATTCGACAGCTTATTGTAGAATTTTATTCACATCAATCTTATAAGTAGATTGTGAGATATGATTTTTAAATTCAGTTGTCCAGTAAGTTTGTCGTGTTTTGGCAGCCCGTAATAATTAGTAGATTAAAAATTGTAAATGAGCTAATCTACGAATTTGGTCAACATGAACATTGTAGGTAATTTCGTAAATTTTGCAAAAAAAAAAGTGTAAGAACATAATTGTTAGATAAGTAGAATAAAAGTTACGAATTTTAGAAGGCTGATGTCTAGTACTAGATTGCTGCTGGTCGTAGTCAGGAAAAATATTAATTTGACAAACTTAATGCCAAAATTAAATTTTAGGAACAACTATAAAGAGGTAGACAATTTCCAAAGGTTCTAAAAATGCCATAGTTTAATATATTTGCATATGTATATTAAATGATATAAAATTATTAATTCTGCTGTCCAGAAGATAACAAATCTTTCCTCTGAGTTAAAAACAAGGATTTAGATGATTTAATTTGGACATTTGTCCAACTAAGAAAATGTAGCCAATTTTGTTTAGGTTCTAGAACTGGTATGATTTGCTATTTTGCGAGGTGAGGACTGAGGGTTATGATATTTTTAGTTCTGGGATAGCTAGGGGGACTATCTAGTAAAGGGGGAATGTTGTGAGTTTAGGGAGTGTGTAGGAGCGTTGCCATTTATTTGTTAGCTTGTAATGCTACGGCTTGTCTTGAGAATGAGTAATTGCTATAGGAGGAGTAACATCGGTTGTGTTGTCATCTCCTAATCAAACTGATCGTCGCGACTAGAGAGGCAAGTGCTTAGTAGAATAATAGATGATGACTAATAAATGCTCACTATTATTGAATTATTCAGTTACACAATAATTTTTGTTATCCTTTTTATTCAGTAGGAGATTAATTTGAGGCTAATTGTGATATGTGGTAAAATGATAAAAATAGCATTCTGACATAACATGTGTATTATGAGCTGGGCAGTGAGAAAGTCAACACTATGAGTTATGTGACTATTCAGCGTGCTCTTGAGAAAGACTTATTTCGTAGGCACCTCCACAGGATGGAGGTAGAGGGTGATATCGACGGGTATGCCCTCTGCTATATCGGTATAAACTACAGAGGAGACTTGTGCATTGCATTGCATTAAGAGAAATTGAGATAAAACATTGAGACATGTGGATGAGAATTGATGGCAATCAGATGTGAAAATTAAGTTAATGGTAAATGGTCAAAAATTGTTAAAATAATGTGTAGTCATTTATTGTTCTGCTTTGTACTTGCTGAGTTGTGGACTTACCCTTACATTGTTGTTGTTTTTAGGTGAATGTTGAAGGCAACATGAATGAGTGGATGTAGAACTTGGATTATTGCACACTTGTAGCTCTTCACTCCATCTAGCTATTTACCACTTATGGATATAAATAGATTAGTTGTCTCCATAGAATTGATTACTTAATTCCTGAATTCCCTTAGACTTCATACAACAATAACAATAAAGCCTTTTGTCCCAACAAGTTGGGGTAGACTGGGAATGAAATCTTCATAATTCATAATATTGCTACTTGATGTTTTACTCAAACTTTATGACTCATTTTGGTAATTGCTAGTTTATATTAAGTTCAGTTTATGGTTTACAGTGTCGCTGAAATTTATATTTAGTATTTTGTTGAATGCTTGTCACTGAAATCTAGTTGTTAGTAATACTTCTTTATTGATTAAAATTGGTAGCGATAATAGTTGTAGGTGATATTTTAGAGCTTTTATTAGGCCAGGTTGTTACAGGCTTTTCTCATTATTTGTCCAATCCTTTTTCTCATGGATGCACGTGCTAATTGTCATAATTCACCTCCGTCCTTAACAAAATGCAGATATATCGGCTATAAATATGCCGTACCATCACCAAAGGATCCAACATGGGCATCAACACATGCAACTTGCAGCCTTACACACAAAAATGAGCTCTGACACAACATCCAGCGTGACAGTTACACCAAGCCAAAATGTTCCTACTCCAAATAATACTCCTACAACTATATTTGTAATACTTGCCACCTTACTGGCTCTTGCATTGCTCTGCTGGAACAAAGCAACGTCCAACAAAAGGGAGCTAGGGCGGCTGCCCCCTGGGCCAGCTGGGTTGCCGGTTATCGGCAACATGCACCAGATGCTTTCAAACAAGCCGGTGTCCAGGTGGATCCACAGCCTACTCAAAGAGATGCACACTGACATCTTATGCCTCCGTTTTGGAGCCGTCCATGTCGTTGCGGTGACCTGCCCGGAGATGGCCCGGGAGGTCCTGCGAAAGAACGACGCTGTGTTTGCGTCGCGGCCCACCACGTTCGCCTCTGGTTCGTTCAGCTTCGGGTACAAGGGCTCCATCCTGTCGCCGCATGGAGAGCAGTGGAAGAAGATGAGGCGGGTGCTTACTTCCGAGATCCTATCCACGGCCTTGGAGCGCCAGCTACACGACCGGCGTACGGAGGAGGCCGACCACCTAGTCCGGTACGTTTACAACCAATGCAATAGAGCAACCAACAACGTCATTAATGTACGTCATGTAGCCCAGCATTTCTGCGGTAACATGATACGGAGGCTCGTGTTTGGCAAGAGACACTTCGGCAAGCCGCCTGCTCTATGGGTTGATGCCGGACCAGGGCCCGATGAGGAGGAGCACGTCGGCGCGCTGTTCACGCTGCTGAACTACCTCTATAGCTTCTGCATCTCAGATTACTTGCCTGCACTGGTGGGCCTCGACTTGGATGGTCATCAGAAGGTTGTCAAAGGTGTGATGAGGACTTTGAATAGGTTGCATGATCCCATCATACAGGACAGGATCCATGAATGGTCCACTCTTCGAAAAGGTGGTGAGAAGAGAGAGGTCAGAGACTTTCTTGATGTTCTAGTTTCTCTTGAGGATGAGGAAGGGCAACCTTTGCTGTCGTTTGAAGAGATAAAAGCACAGACAGCGGTGAGATATTTTTGTTTCTACTACTTGTCCCAATATATTTCATTTTTCCATAATATAAAATTGTTCCTCCATAATACATTATAGTAAACATAGTATAGAATGGTTTGACTATATAGCTAATACATGGTTAACATCATAAACTCAAAACTGCTGGAGTATTATGAACTTCTCTGGCGTATTAATTTTTGACGTGAAACTAATTGATTATGTTGTAACATCCAGGAAATAATGTTTGCAACAGTTGACAACCCGTCAAACGCAGTAGAGTGGGCAGTTGCCGAGATGATGAACAAGCCAGAGATCATGGAGAAAGCAATCAATGAATTGAACACAGTTGTTGGCAAAGAAAGACTAGTCCAAGAACATGACATTCCTCATCTCAACTATCTCAAAGCATGCATCCGCGAGGCCTTCCGCATGCACCCTTACCACGCTTTCAACGTTCCTCATGTTGCCATGGCTGATACCACTGTTGCTGGCTACTTTATTCCAAAGGATAGCCAAGTAATTCTAAGCCGACTCGGACTTGGTGAAACCCCAATATTTGGGATGATCCTCTTGAGTTCCGACCGAGCGGCATCTGAACAGTTCAAGTGTAGTGCTCACCGAGCCGGACCTCGATTCATCTCGTTTAGCACTGGCGGGAGGGGTTGCCTGGGGTGTCACTTGGCACTTCGTCACAATGATGTTATTCGCACGACTTCGCAAGGGTTCGGTTGGACCGGTGCTGGCATTCATAAAATTGAGCTCGAGAGTCCAAGTCTACTACCACCCTCGCAGACCGGCTGAACCGCTGCTCTTGCAAGCTGAACCTCGTTTGCGGTGCATCTCTATATATAGGACAATGTAACTGTCGACGCCATTAATTAGTCTACAGCAACTCCATTATATTTCCGGGAGTATATATAGGAATAAATATAGTCACGGAAGTTTTATATATATATATATATATATATATATATATATATATATATATATATATATATATATATATATATATATATGTATGTATGTATGTATATATGTGTGTGTATATATAAGGAATACATATAGTCATGGAAGTGTGTGTATATATATATGATAGATGCTGGTTGCATGAGCTTTGATGAAAGGTGAGATATTGATGAATTTAGCTCTTGGAAAATAATTTATTTTTACAATCGGAGCGACGATCGATGTTAATCATATATATATATATATATATATATATATATATATATATATATATATATAAGGTAATGGTATTGTAAATTTGCAGTTCATGCTACTTTGTGGTGGTTGATATTTTTACATCTTGCGTTAATTGGCAACGTAAAGAGAGTAGTGGCAACGTACAAATCTTAGGCAGAATGTCTTGTGATATGAAAGGTTTCCAACGTTTGCCTTGTGAGCAGAATATACAGTAATATTCTGATTGGCATGAATTTTCCTCTGTTATGTACCAATGCCCAGTGAATTTTCCATTGGGCCTTAAGCATTCCCTCTCCTAAACTCAGTTTCATGTATAGTTGTTCCTTGCCCTTGTATTCCAGCAACACACAATAAAAGCATGCAACTGACTGTCATGCTTATCCGCAAAGCTTGGCAATTCATATCGAGAGCTTGCAATACAGGGGGGCATGAGTAGATAACGACAGTTGTTGTATTTCAGCAAAAGAGATGAGAAGATATGTACGTCACATTCATAAAAAGATAAAGAGATGATGAGATATGTGTATGGCATTAATGAAAAGAGATAGGTAGAAATGAAGTAATTGTAAATTGACATGAATACTTGGTAACATATTTTATAACATTATTTATTGTTTTATTAAGTGCTTGCTGAATCGTGGAGTTATCTTTGCTTATGTTATTATTTTTAGATAAATGATGAAGGCGACATGCATTGGGAAAGTAGCTCATAATCAGTTCGTGCACCGGTGTTACTTCAGTTACCACATTAGTCAATAAACATTCGTTATCAGTGCTTTGGTTTATACAAACTCTTACAATTGGTTAATAAATTCGTTTAGAACATATAGCTATTAGTATGGTTGCAATTAAATAAAGTATCATTGGTTAGTCTCAGTAATTGTATTCCATTGATTAGTCTTAGTAATTGTATTATCTTTGTTCTTATTATTGCTTCAATTAATTGTTAATATTTGTTTTGTTCAGTACCGTCATATTTATGCTTAAGTGAGTATTCTGTGAAACCTTGGTCATTGTATAAATGTCAGTAGTTCACGAAAGATAGATTAATTTGGGAGAGAATAGAGTCAGTAGTGATATTCTGGATCCATGTCTAGTTGGTGTGTTACATTTCTCCTTGCTCTAGGAACAATGTTAATTCCAGCAATTTGTTTTCAGGGTTTGTTGCCACTAGGTGCAAAGATTTCGCGCGTGTCAAATTGGCTTGTCCTGAAATAAGTGCAGTCGTCACTCATTATTTTGGAAGCTCGTTTGCCGGTGCGTATCTATAGGGCAATGTAACTGTCAACTCCATTAATTAGTCTACAGCAACTCCATTATGTTTCCGGTAGTGTATATATAAGGAATACATATAGTCATGGAACACTACTATCAAACAAGTTATACTGGACATCTCATCATAGACGGTTCATGTGGAGCCATTTGTGTTTTGATTATTATAGACGGTTCATGGCTAAAACTGTTTTCGAAACTATCACAGACGGTTGGGTTTAAAAGCCGTCTGTGATGTACGCATTATCACAGACGGTTTTTAAATAGAACCGTCTATGAAACTATCACAGACGGTTCATATAACAAACTATCTCTAATACATGCATTATCATAGTGGCGAGCAATGATGGCACTAGCGCAGCCGACGCGGTGGTGTCAATGGAAGAAGGGGAGTAAGCGGACGAGGGTTGGTGCAATGCTTCGGTGGGTGTCATCATGGCACACAATTCAAGAGCGGCTGACAGGCATGCTTACTATGAAATGGGATAAGGTAGCTCTAGCCTGAGATAATGCAACAAAAAAAGAGGGCGGCAGCATTGGCGTAGAGGGGGGCCAGAGCAGAGGGAATAGATGGCTCGATGAAAGCTGAGTTTGAAGTAGAGGCTATGGTTGGTGGAGGCATGCTGGTGACATGATAGGATAGGGAAGCATCGGGTTGTGATGTCGCAGCCTGGGGCGCTACAAAGAAGACAAGAGCAGCGGGCGTGCATTGGGCGCGTGGGTAGAATGGAGCAGCGGAGTCGGGAGATGACGGCTCGGGGCAAGGGGTGGTGCATATCAGATCCCAGAACAACAACTTTGGAACCCTCTGTGTAAATTGTACTGGTCCAGAATCAACTAGTGCATACACTAGCAACAGGGATACATATCAAGCACAATGGTTAACTTTATCAATAAAAAGAGTATGACCTTATGGCCAAAGTTTACATCCACGGTCCATAGGCCAAATTTAAATATAAGTAGCAGAGAATAAAACCAAAGTAGAAGAAATCCAACAAACCTACCCATAGGCAAATAATAGTAAGACACAGCCTATTCGTCCCGATCCTCACCGAAGTCGAAGCAATCCTCCTCTGAGCAATAGAATTAAGAAAGGGTGAGCACATAAAATGTACTCCATAAGTTACACAGAAAAATGCAATATTAATGCAAGACTGATAAGTGAAGGCATATAGGGTTAATTGAGCATAAAACAAAATTTAAAGAAATACAGTAAATAGATTAAAATTTGCTAAATTTAATACAGTAAATAAAAATAGTAATTTAAACAAAATAATACCGTTAGTGCTGGCACCGACCTGGCACCAACCCAACCACAGGTATTCCACCCGGACCATCTTTCCCAAAAGATTTCATATGAATTCCATCCATCCATAAGCATTTTATAAACCATTTTGAAAAACAAAGTCTAATTCATGAGAAACCTTACTTAGCTTGCTCTTGACCATGGGCACAGCTATCCAATATAGTTTATACACTCTGCAGAGGTGGTACAACTTTACACACAAGATATGATTAACTCATAATATCGGTCATTACACGCTTCCATAGACGTACGATTGAGAAAATCATAACAAGGCCTTTACAGTGTAAAGCTGTCAACCTGACCATGCCTCCGCTAAGGTTTCACCACAACATGAGTCCACAAGTTGGGGCCACCTCTTGTGCCGTGTGAGACTTCTCGTGACCTACTCCATGCTCACATTCAACCTTTAACAAGACTCTGGTTTGGACCTACAAATTAGTCAGCCAGAACTGTCCCATAGCAATCTTATGGTAGTATGCTATGGCTTTGTAATAGTAGCTCACAAACTGGTCCTTAATTTGACTTAGGCTCTTCCCATACCCCTTGTGCCTGGCATCATAGTTGCGTCATTGAACAACAACGTGTGCCAGTAAGCACCCACTACCATACCATTTGCCTAAGTCTAAACCAAGTTTTATATTTTATTTTATCAAAAATTTCATAATCTTTCTTGACTCACCAAAATCAAGAATATATTTTAAAACTCATCCTTTTATGTGAAAAGGTTATCCATAAACCAAAAGTTATCAATAGGCATGTCTAAGCTTTGCTTCAAGATTCTATAGAAAACACTAGTGTACTTACCAAAGTTTTATTCTAGGATGACAAGGTATCTGGGAATCAATATCAAAGGATGTATTAACAAGTAGGCAATAACTAAGTCTAAACCTAATTGAAATACATTGAATAAAAATATGCATATAGAATAATTTAAAATAATTCAATATGATCAAGGTGTATAACTTGCCTTACTCTGTGAATTAGTTAGAATTGTTGTCACAGAATTCCTTGGAGTCGTCGTAGTCTACACGTGAAACTATCCCACCAAACTCTAATAAAATTTAAATAAATTCAAATAAACTCCAAAAATTTGAAAAGTGGAATATATAGATATTTCTTGATTTTAGATGAATTTAGAAATTTGAACACGTTCAATCGGAGCTAGGATGTAGAAATATGGGCTTCCAGAAGTTTAAATTCCTAGAAAAGGAGAGTGAAAGGATAAATTAGTTTTTTTAATTATTTTTGTACTGAAAAATCAAATTATGATGTCAGCCTTTTATTTATAATTTTTGGCCTATTTTATTTTTAAAGGAAATTCATGGAAATGCAGATGTGGCAAGTTCGAGTGACGGGGCGCATAAGCTGTAGTGGTCGCAAGTAGCAGTGGTTGTAAGTAGCAATGGTTGTAAACTACAGTGGTCGTAAGCGGTAGTGGTCAAGTACTGTATTAGTCATAAGGAGAGTAGAAAGAGAGTTAAGCGAGCTCAGCTCTAAGAGTGCCATCTCACCATGGCGCGGATTTTGAGGTCAGAAATCGACCGACGGTGAGGAGCAAGCGGCGTTAGTGCACGACGAAGGGGCTCCGACAGCGGATGGGCTCGGCGGGGGTGGTAGACAGTCGTGTAGGCTCAGTGAAGATGAAAGCGATGGCGGTGAGGCACAAGGAGACTCGAGCTCACCAAAATTGCTCACCGAAGATCGACTTAAGGCCAGCAAAGGAGGAGCTTGATGCGGGGAATCTTGGGTGCACGAGAGAAAGAAATGAGCATTAGAGGAGCAGTGTGAGTAGTGGATGCTCGGGAGGGGAGTGGCCAGGGCGGCTCATCGATTTTATGCCTGGTGTCGTGGTGTTTAAGATGAGGGGTAAAGAGGTTTAAAGTAGGAGGAAGGTAGTGGGTGTTAGTGGGGAGGTTTTAGGGCCACAAGTGGCATCAAATGCTGGGCCAACGGTAGGAGAAACTGAAGCTTTTAAGAGCCAAAAAATTCACAAAAAAAATCTAGATAAAAGCTAAATGCATTAAAATACTTAATGTCAAATAAGATTTTTACAAAAATTCAAAATATTCTTTATTTAATAATTTTTATGTTTTTACTTAAATTACTTTTCAAATAGAAACCATTTTTAAAAGCTGAAACCACTCAAATAAAATTTCAAAATTCAAGCAAGCAAATAGGACTTGTTTTATTTTAAATTGAATTAAAAAATCCACTGATAATTTTGAAATAAACAGCTAGACTGTTGTAGAGACCCGAATACGCAAATCCGGACTCTCCTGTGTATTCTGCACTAGTCCAGGATCACGCTAGTGCACACAGTATAAACAAAGATGAAATATCGAACATATCACGATTTACTAGGAAAAGACTCAAACATTATTAATAATTATCAGAGTACGACCTTATGGCCAAGCTTACAATAGACTAGCCCGAAGGGCTTAACACAAACTAGCAGCGGAAAATCCAAAAGAAAGCGCAGCAGCCAATTGACATGCCCACAGGCTATCGAGTGGAGAACGAAACCTAATCCGCGAAGACGTCGAAGTACTCTCCTTCCGGAACCTCCTGCTGGTGATACTCCTCCTCCTCAACTGAGCAACAGGGGCATAAAGCCGTGAGTACATTGGTACTCAGCAAGTCGTTTGTAACAAATGAATGCAATATAGTATGCAAGGCTTAACAATGGATGGCTGGAAGGTTAATTTTGCGTAAAGCAACAATTTAAAGTAAATACAATAAATAGATTGAAAAGCAAATTTAACAACAGACATTAAATAAATAATCAAAGGAATTGATTATAACCACAAGTGAACTAACCATTCACTTCCCAGCTCAAACCAACCAGTTTTCATAAAGACTCTACCCCTCGTGTGAAATCACCGAGCATTGTCCATGACCGAGGACACGGCTATTCGAATAGTTTTACACTCTGCAGAGGTTGCACAACTGTACCCACACGATGTGATAATCCTCACGTTAAAGATAATCACAACAAGGCTTTTACAATGGTCCATCTCCACCTGATCCCACTCGCTAAGGTTTCGCCGTCGAGTAGGGTAACCCCCTAGTCGATAATTGCCCCCTCTTGCGCCACAACAACATCGGTAGTAAAACCAAAGTGGAGACTTCACAAATTATTATGCCAGGTCTATCCCATACTAGACATGTGGTTTGCACGATTAAGCTCAGATCAATGGCGCACAAAGTTAAGTCCTTAAGAATTACCCAGGCGAAGCATCCACATCCCATGTGCCTCTCGCACCCCCTTATTTACTGCACGATCAATCGCCCAAGTGAAAGCCAAGTTTGTATAACCAATGTCAATGACACTACCCATGTCATGACATACAAATTTTATAACTGTGGTTAACCACCACGTTCAAGTATATCATTAAATCAAATTATTTAACCACATGTGATGATAGATCCAACGTACTAATGATAAGCCTGGCTAAGCAATTAGACGTAACCCCATGTGACAACTATTATTGTATCACTAAATAACTCCCAATCCTAAGGTGTCAATGGAATCATGGTAGTCAAATTATCATGGACGAATTAACCAATTAGGACCATAACTACCAATACAAGGTTTTAATAATAAATAGCCATGCATGATAATTTAAAACGAAATAGTACATAATAGATTGAAAAATTAGGTTCAATATGATCAAAGAATATGACTTGCCTTGGCCTTGCTCAGCTGAGGGCTCTTGATCTTCAAATCCAACTTCCGCTCCCTCGAACACGCGATCTAACGAGAGAGAAAACGAGATGAAAAGACAAAATAAATTCAAATAAAATTTAAATGAACTCCAAAAACTTTCAAACCTGAACCAAACGGTAGAGCTCAATTTTAGATGAATTTAGAAAAAAGAACGGGGTCAATCGGAGCTAGGACGAGGGAGAACGGGCTCTTGGAAAATTGGATCTAAAGAAAATCGGGAAAATTGGAAAAGTGCACTGTGCTGTGGACCGGGCGCACGGTGAGGAGGGTCTACGGTGGACGCGGCTCACGAAATAGTGCGGGCGGCGGGTGCTGACGTGGCGACCACGTATGCGCGATTGGCTGACGTGGCAGGGTGACGGGCGACACGCGGCGGTGGCGTGGTGGGTGACGTGGCACTGGGGCGGCTCGGCCGAGGTGGCGCCACGTGGCAAGCCACGTGGACCCTAGGGCTGAGTGGATGCCGACCGGCTGGTGGCGTGGCTCGGTGACCGTCCGGTTCACGGGTGCACGGCTGACAGTGGGCCGGCCGCGCGAGAGCGGCCCACGGTGGGCGGTGTTCACGGAAGCGAAGGGTCTGGGTTGCGTCGTGGCCACGCGCCGCCATGAAACCGAGGGGACGCGGAGCGCCAGGGCGACGGCGAGGCGCGGCGCGCGCGCGCGGCGATGGCGGGCGGCGGCGGGCTCGGCGGGTGCGGCGGGCGGCGGCGTCTGCCGGCGGCGACCGTGGTGGCGGCGGACTCACCGGTGGCGAGCTCCCGGCGGCGGCGCGAGCGGCGACGCGGCAGACGGCGCGCGCGACGTCGAACTCCGGCGGGACGAACGCACGGGCGTCGGCGGCGGTGGCGGCGGCGAGGGACGAGGAAGCGAGGTCGGCCGGCTTTATACGCGACGCCGAGGCGGCCGGGTCGGCGGCGAAGAGTCCGCGGCGAGACGGCGGCGCGCGAGTCCGGCCGGACACGAGGAGGAAGTCCGCCGGGAACGGGGCTCGACAGTGGGCCCCACTGCCGCTGGCTCGACGGCGAGCGGCGAGGATGGCGCGCGGGCGAAGGGGCTGCGGCGGATGGGCGACACGCGTCGGCCATCGAGCGGGTCAAGGCGGAGCGGGCGCGGGACGGATGCCCGACGCGTGGCGCGAGCGGAGGAGGCGCGCGCGCGCTGCTGGTGGCTGGGCTGGGCGTGGACCGGCAGCAGCTGCTGCGGCACGGGCTGGCGGTTTAAGGATTTTTTTTTTCTTTTCAGAAATTCAAATAAATTAGTTTGAGCTCTAGAAAATAGCAAATAAATCCAGAAAAATCCAGAAAAATTCCAATAAATTCCTTGAGACGCAAAGAACTCAAATAAAATAATTTTGGCAAATGTTCATGTTCAGATTACTCATATTAAATCCTTTTTAATTCATAAAATTCCATTTAAGCTTTAATTAATTCTAGAAAAATTCAAATGGTGAATTTTATTTCAAAAGCTTCAAAAAGACTCTGAAAATCAGGATGTTACAACTGTGACAGCGCAAGGCCGAGATTCATAGAGTGGGCAGAAGAGTAGCGCAGAGGTGGGCTGTGGTGCTGGTGCGGCATGGGCATGGTTAGGACGCACAACGTGTGTGAGACACATTCTAGCCATCACAACACATTCCCGGTAGGGCCGTGCGAGCTCTAGGCTAGGCTCAAGAGGGAAAAAGGCATGGTTGGGCTGGGGCAAATCAACTAGATGATTGAGGCTTTGAATTTTGACTGAAAATTGTGAAATTCACTTGGGACTGCGATGAACAAGTTGTTGATGAAACTCTAGAAGAACCCTACTACTTCATCGATGACTGATTTTAGGTCTTAGCTATGCTCAAGTTTTCCTACGGATCCTTCTTTTGTAATGTAAGATAACTTTGGGGCTTGCATGCCCGCTGCATCAAAATTAGGTGGCTAAACCATATTTCCATAATAAAGTTTGGCTCTTTTGTTGTAAGCATGTGTTGTTGTGGTACTCACTCATGTACAATACTCCACAACTAAATAGCCTTGGGCCGTTCTAGGGATTTCAAGCATCTCCAGAAATGGAGGCGTTATAGAGTGATATAAGAGCATGCTTGTTTGACCGTAGGTTGAGAACTAAGGCAAATTTGGAGTGCTATTTTGTACCAAAATCTAGTTGCAAAATCTAAAAAGAACTTACATAAAATACAAGTACTATTGCCATCTTTTGTCTCTCTTAATGTTGGCTCATCTGTCTAGTTTTAGTTTCAGCTTAAGTTTTAACTTTTGGAAAATATTTATGTCAATCTTGTCTAATTTCAAATTAGCATAATCAAGTGGTTGGTACACATCTTCTATTCCAAGCCCAAAGTGAGAAGCTGAAGTTTGGTGTACACTAGTGTAAAGTAGATCGAACACTATGTGATAGTTTTTCTATTTGTAAGGCGAGTTGTAATATAAACCCTAAGTCGGTTTATATGCATCTTGTAAGGTATATGAAAAATTATGATTTCTATCTGTGAATTTGTTTGCTGCAAATATCTATATCTCAACACTTTCAAATATTCAACTCCTTCTTATTCGCTCTAATCCTAACCTTATTCGCTCTATACTCACCTTAAAATTCAAATTCTTACTTATCTATCTGATACTTATAAAACCGCTACAGAACTTACCTCAAGATCTTAATCCACATAATCAAGATGGCAGGAATTGGATCACAATAGGGAAGCCAACAGGCAGAACAAGGCAACCCAACAGAGAATCAAACTGTACTTTCCAGTATTCTAGCAATGATAGAATAAAATAGACATCAAGATAAATTAAATTAGGTAAGACTAATGGAACAACATTAAGGTTACTTGAATAGATTGCAATGTGGATGGTAGCACTAGGTGGTTTAGAAGGAGTTGCCATCAATAGAGAAGGAACCCAAGTCACTACAAGATGGGCAGATTTCCAAAAGACATGACCGACTACTTTTTCAACATCTCCTGACTCATTAGCAACTGAAAACTAGCTTAGAGATATTGAAAGAGAATTGAAGATGTTACAATGTGATGATAAAGAGAAGGTCTTATATGCGTCCCATCAACTCCAAGCACAAGCAGCAGCCT
This sequence comes from Dendrocalamus sinicus, assembly GCA_036346575.1. Lineage (NCBI taxonomy): Eukaryota > Viridiplantae > Streptophyta > Magnoliopsida > Poales > Poaceae > Dendrocalamus > Dendrocalamus sinicus. The sequence goes on from CM070663.1 coordinate 4,764,233, forward strand.
GGTGGATAAATTTTCAGACCATGCATGAAGATAGAGAAATTAGATGGAAGGAGTTTGACGAGTGTCATAAAGGCTACGTGCTAGGAGTTCCTTGCATTGAAACAAGGAGGATGTACCATAATAGAATATCTTCATCAATTCAATCAACTTGCCCGCTATGCTCCTGATGACGTCAAGACAGAAGCTAAAAAGATAGAGAGATTTAAGGAAGGATTACAATACAATGGTGGACAAACTAATTGCATCAGAAGAAGCAAGAAATAAATTAGAGGATTCTCGTAAATGGAAGGCAATACAGAGGCCATCATCCTCAACTAGTGCACAAACAGGACGGGTATTGGTGTCACCTTAGAATCGGTACTAGCAGAACAGACAAGTGGTAGTTGTGTTAAGACCTCAGTATAATGTTTCTCCCCAGTACACTATTTCCCAACCTGTTGTGATATGGTGCCACACCTATGGGGGGGGAATCACTATCAATGCAATTGCCCTTAGAAGATGAATACATGCTTTCATTGTGATCAACTTGGACATTACAAAGATCAATATCCCAAGAAAGGATTATCTTCTGAAGTGGCAAAACATCAAACCAAAGCTCAGCAGCAAGATATTAAGCCAATTATCATCACACTAGCACCACGAGGAGGATTTCTACAAGCACGACCCCTTGCACCAAGACCAACAGCACCAACAGGAACAACAGTGGGAATGCCAGTAGGATTATCAACAGATGTTCAGGCTGGAAGAGGCAGAGGTGTCGCGAGGCCATTATATTCATGTGAGGCCATTATGCTAAGGATACAACTAGGGCAAATGACATTATTGTTGGTATGTTCTTGATTCACTCAAAGCCTACATTGATTTTATTTGATCCTGGAGCAACACATTCATTTCTTTATATGGATTTCATCACAAGAATTCAGTTGCCATTTATTTCTTTGCAAAAGCATTATGCTATTTAAACACCAGGGATTAGGATGGAATCCCGCTTTGGGTAGTGATGTGAGTATAGAAATTCATGGAATAGAGTTTAAAGCCAATCTGTTGTTACTAGATATAAGGAGAATAGATGTTATTCTGGGAATAAATTGGCTAACTAAAAATAAAGCCAAAGTAGATTATGAGACTAAAATAGTGACATTGATCAGTCCAAAAAGCTAAGAAATAATGGTAAAGATGGATCATGAATTAATAGAAAGCATGAAGAGGTGTGTACATAGTGTGCTGACAAATGAAAATATTTAAGTGTCAGTGGTACAAGAATATTCAGATGTGTTTCCAGAATAATCACCTGGAAGACCACCTGACTAACAAATTGAGCTAGCCTAGAGTTAATTCCAGGCACCAAGACAATTACAAAGCATCAATATAGAATGTCAGCTAGTGAATTGAAAGAACTTAAAAAGCAGTTAGATGAATTAAAATAAAAAGAATTTATATGCCCTAGTGTATCTCCTTGGTCAGTCCCAGTGCCCTAGTGTGTTGACTACAAAGGGATAAATGCAGTAACAATCAAGAACAAATATCCATTGCCCAGGATTGATGATCTATTTGATCAACTTAAATGAGCTAAAGTGTTTTCAAAAATTGATTCGCGATTGGGTTATCATCAACTTAAAATCTAAGAGCAAGATCGAGAAAAGACTCCATTTACAACAAGATATGGATTATATGAATTTACAGTTGTGCCATTTGGTTTAACCAATGCACTGGCATATTTCATGAATCTTATGAAACTGGTGTATATGGACCCATTGGATCATTTTGTGGTAGTTTTGTGGATGATATACTGATTTACTCCAAGTATGAAGAAGAGCACAAACAACATTTGCACATCACCTTGACCAAACTTAGATAATATTAATTATATGCCAAAATTGCTAAGTGTGACTTTTGGATGAAAGAAGTTGCATTCTTGGAGCATATTATTACTTAAGGAGTCAAAGTTTATCCAAAAAAGGCTAAAGCCATTATGGAATGGAAGCAACCGACAACTATGACCGAAGTAAGAAGCTTTCTTGGATTAACGGGTTATTATCACTGATTCATAGAAGAGTGCTTGAAGATCGCCTTCCTGCTCACACAACTACTCAAGAAAGAAAAGCCATTTGAGTGAATGGACAATTGTGAAGAGAGTTTTCAACAATTGAAGGCAAGATTGACAACAGCTCCAATATTGATACTCCCAAATCATGAAAAAGAATTTCAGATATATTGTGATGCTTCAAGGTATGGACTAGGATGTGTGCTGATGCAAGATGGAAAGTTGTACCATATGCATCAAGACAGCTACGACCCCATGAAGAGAATTATCCAACCCATGATCTGGAGTTAGCAGTTGTAGTACATTCATTGAAGATTTAGAGGCATTATCTATTGGGCACCATTATGAAATATTTTCATATCACATTAGCTTGAAATAAATATTCACACAATTAGAGTTAAATTGGAGATAACAAAGATGGCTAGAGTTAATTAAAGACTATGATGTGGATCTTCAGTATCATCTAGGCAAAGCTAACATCGTGGCAGATGCACTCAGTAGGAAAGGTTATCAAGGCAAAGGCAGTGAGACAGACTATCCACTTCAACTATAGAAACACATGCAAAAGTTGAATTTAACAATAGCTGAACAGGGATTTGTAGTTGTGCTAGAGATTCAACCAGTACTGACAGATCAGATCAAAGCAGCCCAAGATGAAGATGAAGAAGTTCAACAGCTCAAGAAAAATAGTCAGGAAGGAAGTTCAACAGGATTTATAGAAGACAAGCAAGGAATCTTAAAATTTCGTAGTTGTTATTGTATACCCAAGAAGAAGAAACTAAAATATCTGATACTAGCAGAAGCCCATTCATCACAACTCTCAATACATCTAGGAGGCACAAAAATGTATCAAGATTTGAAGAAAAAATTTTGGTGGAAAGCTATGAAGAAAGAGATAGCTGAATATGTGGTAAAATGTGATGTGTGTCAGAAAGCAAAGATAAATCATCAAAGGCTGTCAGGACTGCTTAAATCACCGGCAATACAAGAATGGAAATGGGAAGACATCGACATGGATTTCATTACCTGACTACCTAAGACTCAAGAAGGATATGATGTATCTGGGTAATAGTTGACAGATTAATCATGGTAGCACATTTCCCACCAATCAAGCAAACCTCTGGGAAGGATAGATTAGCAGAGTTATATTTGACAAAATTTATGGTACTGCATGGAGTTCTAAAGAGAATTGTTTTAGACAGATGGGCACAATTCACATCAAAATTTTGGGAGAAACTACATGAAGCAATTGACTCTCACTTAGCATTTAGTATAGTATATCATCCACAAATTAGATCTTAGAAGACATGTTGAGAGCCTATGCCATTGTATATGGAGCAGTGTGGAATATTTGCTTGCCGTTTCAACAATTCTCTTACAATAACAGTTATTAGGCCAGCATTAAAATGGTGCCATCCTAAGCTCTATATGGGAGAGAATGCAGAACACCACTGAATTGGACAGAGACTGGAGAACGATAATTTCTCGGTCCTCAGGTTGCTCAAGATGAAGAAACCCATGTGAGAATCATAAGAGATAAAATGAAGTTTGCACAAGACCGTTAGAAGATCTATGTAGACACCTGTAGGAAAGATTCGAGCTTTGAAGTAGGGAATTTTGTATATCTCAAAGTCACTCCCTTCAAGATCATTAAGAGATTTCAAATAAAAGGGAAGCTAGCCCCAAGATATGTTGGTCCATTTCAAATTACAAATGCGTAGGTGAAGTAGCATATGAAGTGTAGCTAACACCAAGCATGAATAGAATACATAATGTGTTTCATGTGTCATAGCTTAGAAAGTGTTTGCAGCAACCTATAGATGAAGTTCCAGTGGAAGAGATTGACCTGCAAGATGATCTGACATATCCAGAGGAACCTCTACAAATACTTGAGACAATAGAAAGGTAGCTCAGAAATAGAAATATCAAATTCTACTGAGTACAATGGAGGAACCATACCGCAGCCAAGTCAACTTGGGAAAAGGAGTCAAACCTGCAGTGAGATTTTTCCAAATTACTCCCTGGACCAAGTTAATCTCGGGGTCGAGATTTTTTTAAGGGGGGTAGGTTGAAACACCTCAAAAATTCAAAACTATTTTGAATTCTTTTTGGCTTTTGTTTGAATTCTCAATTCCTTCCCAATTTGACAAACCATCTCAATTCCTTACTTTCCTTTCTTGCTTCCCATCTCTTTCGACTGTTGGCGCCCTCTGAAAACCTGTTTCCCCCACTATCTCTTTATTCTTCCCCCTCCACGTGGCTGCATGGCGTCGCCCAAAATTGTAGTCAGGACCTCCCCAGTGTTCACACCTTTCCTACCAGTTGCTGATGCCGTGGTCCCACCAGCCAATTGCCCAACTCTCTACCCTCTCCCCCATTTTGTATGTCGTTTGACTTGCTCCCTCTCCTACCATAGCTCGCTGCTTCCCTCTACTGACACACGCTCTCTTGCCCCTTCGTGCCATCTTTTCTCGCTGGGAAGGCTTGCTAGTGCCGATTCATCATGGCGACCATGCCCTTGTTTTTCGTAGAGAGGAAGCCGACCGAAGGTAGACGAAGACCCTAGGCATGATGTGGCCATTCCTTAGTCGTTTGCTCACCACTAGCCAATAGCTGGGATTGCGCGTGCGTGCGTAGCCGGGCCGAATCAGCTGGCCCACATGGGCGTTTGGTTTGAATCTTCCTGTGCGCGCACTGTTCCTTTTGGGCCAACCTAACACTATTGTGCACTATAGCAGCTACTGTTCATGCAAGCCCAAAACACAAAAATATCTCGTTTCAATTGTTTCAGTGCCATGAACCCATTTTTACCTCCGTTCTACCAATCTCAACTCCAATAAAATTCAAACCAACTCCATTTGATTTTTATTGCATTTTACTCCTTTTTGTTTTATTTGTTTTCCTAGCTTGGTTAGACTCAAGCATGGGCTCATGTTATTTTATGTGTTTGTGCTAGCTCCCGAGTACTCTGAGGTGACCATGCAAGGACGCTATCCAAATGTTGAAGTTCTCAAGACATTAGAGTTTGCAGAGCAGCAAGGCGAGTTACAAGGTTTTGATCATATTGAATCGCATGGAATTTAAATTATTTAATTATAGTATTTGTGTTAATGTTATTTGCAAAAATGTTATTTAATTAAAATAAATATTTAGAATGACATGTTAATTAGTTATGTCCTAGCACTAAAAATGCCTTGTTTAATTTGAGGCCTTATTCACCTTGACAACCTTAGTAATATTTAATTATCTCATTCAAAATTTGTAACTACTAAGTGACCTAGCATTTGGCTAGTAAATTTGTTTAAATATTTCTAGGGTAAGGAGACGTAAGGAGACACCGTGGAAAGCCACTAGCTTGTTGGAGTCTACGACCTTACCCTCGAGAGGAGGCTTGAGCAGATGGGTGGCAGTGCCGTCGAGCACTGGGGATCTGGGTTGTGGTTGGCAACCTCAAAGAGAAAAGTAAGGATTGAAACCTTATACAGAGTAAAGGACACATTAATCACTCAACCACAAGAATTGACTTGTCAATCCTCGTCTAGTAGCTACTCAACTCGATTGAATCTCTACAGGAGGTAGAAGTAAAGATGAAGGGTATTGGTATGATGAATGGTAAAACCATACCTAACAACGGTAGGTGCCACTCGGGATGGGCAGAAGTGTTTAGGCCTAGTGAGTAGATACCCTGGTTTGAGTGGAGATCTACCGGGTAAAGGCTATATAAAGAATTGAGCATTGAAAAACCTTGTTTTCTTAAAGTTGCACGCTAGCTGAAACGTGTCTATTGCATGACATTGGGAGTTTGAGCAATCTTACATGTAAAGCTGGGCAACTCCGCAGAGTGAAATAAATGATATTCGAATATGCTATGCTTTTGGTAAATGAAGCTGTGTTTAATAGGTGATTCCAATAGCAAGACATAAGTAGATTTCATTATGTTTTAATTTGAGTAAGCTAAGTAATTAAGTATAAAACAACGCTAATCTTGAGAAGTTTTCATTTTTGTGTTTTTGATGTTTAACAATGTTTACAAATAAAATTGCATCCACTCGGATTAATAAAACTAGTATATTCCCTTTCTTTGAATATCCTTGCAAGTAGATATGATAGGTTTTACTCTTGTGACTTGTTGGGTACGATTGTATTCATTACTTGCTAAATTACAAATAGAAGAACATTGGGGCTGCAATGAACAAGTTGTTGATGAAGCTCTAGAAGAACTGTACTACTTTGTCAATGACTAGTTTTAGGTCTTAGCCGCGCTCAAGTTTACTTGTGGATCCTTCTTTTTTAATGTAAGGTAACTTTGGGGTTTGCATGCCTGTAGCATCAAAATTAGGTGGCTAAACCATATTTCTATAATAAAGTTTGGCTCTTTTTTGTAAGGATGTGTTGTTGTGGTGTTCACTCATATATACTACCCCACAATTGAACAGTCCTGGGTATTTACGGGAATTACAAGTGCCTCAAGAAATGGGGACGGTACATGGTAACACTAACACATGTACGCTAGCATATGCTAGTGATAGCGAGCGAGGCGCGTGGCGGCAATGCGTACGAGTGATCGGTGGTGCAGCATGCGGTGGCATAGTGTGTGGCATCTTGCGCGCGGCTGGAGCGATGCGATGGTGCAGCAAAGCTGGAGTGGGAGCATAGCACGCACTCGTGCGCAGGCGAGCGATGTGCGCTATGCGATGTCTTCGGCATTGATTGCAGGCGCTGGCTAGAGCTTGCGCATGTGTTGGCGATGGGAGTTCAGCAATGGTGTGTGGCCAACGAGTGGAAAGCTAGCATTGGAAACAGGAATAAGACAAAGCATCTAGGATTTCTAGTATTTGGGTCCTACTCTTCCCTTGTCCCCTTTTATCATGGCACCAGTTTGACTATATCTCTAATTCCTCCTGCACTACCCGTTCTTGGAAAACAACTCCCCAATAAAATTTTAACCATCCCATTTTCTCATATCCTTCTTCACTAATTATTCACATGTCCTCAAGAGAGTATTTCAAAGAATTACAATATAGTTGAAGTAGGACTTTCTCTTTAGTCACAGTACTCTATGCCTTCCAAACTGCTTGTTTCTTGATCAATCGTGTTCGTAGCCATGTAATTCAATATAGTACTCCCTTGGAAAATCTTTTTGGAACAACACCTAATTATCCTTTCTTAAAAAGCTTTCAATGTACTTGTTAGCCCAACCTTAGGCTGTACAACACAAGATTTAGTTTTGATCATGATCGTATCTTCCTAGGTTACGGTTCCATTCACAAGGGTTATGTAACATCCTGATTTTCAGAGCCTTTTTGAAGCTTTTAAAATAAAATTCACCATTTGGATTTTTCTGGAATTAATTAAAGCTTAATTGGAATTTTTATTAATTAAAAAGATTTAATATGATTAAATTAAACCTTAATATTTGCCCAAAATATTTTATTTGTGTTCCTTGTGTCACAAGGAATTTTTCTGTATTTTCTGAGATTTTTCGGAGTTTGTTTGAACACAATTTGAATTTTCAAAAAAAAAAAAGAGGAGAGAGAATGAACAGTACCCTCGCGCTTCGTCCCCAGCGCGCTGAGTCCCGATCGATCTCCTGTACGCAGTTCTTTCCCGTTTTCCTCTCTCTTCATAACTTCCAATCCGGACCTTATCTCAATGTCTTCCCAAAAGGAAAGTTGTGCCAAATTACGCAAGGAATCCATCCCAACTGGTCTCTTTCCGTTTCGTTCATCCGTTTGCCTTTTATCTCCAATTTTCTGAAACGGACTCTAAACCGAAATCCACGGATTGGAGTCGGTTTCTACCTCTTTCAAGCCTATAAATACGACCCCTTGGCTCCCCTAAACCCATCCCAAGCCGTGCCAAGTCCCCTCAAAGCTCAGGACGCCATCGGCACCGACGCCCTTCGGTCCCGAATTTGCTCGTCGTGTCTCGAGCAATCCGGTGAGTTTTTCCGTGATTCTTTCGCGTCACATTGTGCTATCATGTCCCATCTACCTTCTGGCCAAGTTAATTTGATTTTGGTGCAGCCAATCTCCCGGAATCGAGTTTTCCCCAATCTAGGTCAAGAGCGCTTCCCGACGTCGATTCGTCGCCTCCGGTAAGCTTTAGCCCTTGCCGTAATTTTTCCTAGCCTTGTCTCGCCGCGTTCTACGCCGTGCTCACTTCCGTTTCCCTGAAAAGCCTCCACAAATTTTCGCCTCCGAACCTCGCCATGGCCGCCAATGGCATCTCGTGTCCCCCACCTGCCCGGTGATGTTTTCACCAATCCGTTCGCGTCACTTCGTGCCAAACCATCCCAGGTAGCTACCCTCCAAGTGGTTTTAGATTTCGTTCACCGAGCACCAAGATATTAAGTTTTTCCTTTTCCCTTCCCGACGTCGTTCAAACGTCGATTGCGCCGTCTCCGATGGGTTTCTGACCAAGCCGACAATTTTCCTAGCTTCGCCAAGCCGCGTTCTAGCCTGTGCTCACCCTGCCTCTCCACGTTCCATGCCCGGATTTTATTCCTCTCTCCTACCCATGTCGTTGTAGCCGCCCGTGCCGTCAACGGTCTCCGTTTGGCGTGCCGTCAGTTCCTATGTGTGCCTTAGGTCCCTAGCAGTCCATTTTGTTAGTTAGATTTATCTCCCATAGCTCCTCTCGCCAGCGCTAGCCTCCTTTCCAAAAATTGCTCTCGGGTGAACAGTAACATCTGTGATTTTTCAGCATTTTCTCGCCTCGGCAAATTTTAGATCTCTCGTTCTCCTTCGTCCGAACTCCGATTGACCCGATTCTTCTTCCTAAATTCATCTAAAATTGAGCTCTATCTTTTGGTTCTGGTTTTGTAGTTTTTGGAGTTTATTTGAGTTTTATTTGAATTTGTTTTTGTGTTTCGTTTCGCTTTCTCTCTCGTTAGATCACGCGTTCGAAGGTACTGAAGCCGGATTCGAAGATCAAGAATTTCTAACTGAGCAAGGCCAAGGCAAGTCGTGTCCTTTGATCATGTTGAACCCAGTTTGCAATCTATTATTTAATTATTTTGTTTTAAATTATCTTGCATCGCTATTTTTATTCAAACCCTTGTATTGGTAGTTATCGTTCCGATTGGTTATTTCCTCCTTGATATTTTGGAATACCTTGATGCCATTGTCACCTTAGGTTGGGAATTGTATTAGTGATGCTATGTTATTTGTCACATTGGGTTGGTACGATTAGAATGCTTAGCCTTGCTTATTTTGCGAAAGGGTTCATCATCGCATGTGATTAATTAATTTGACTTAATGAGATAGTGAATCGTGGTTGGTGCCACTGTTATAAAATTTGTGCCGTGGCGTTGGTGCGTCATTGGCGGTGGTTATACAAAATTGGTTTTCACTCGGGCGAATGATCGTGCAAAGAAAGGGGAAGTGTGGATTCACTTCGTGGGATGTGGAAGTCTCGCCGGTACACTTAAGGACTTAACTTTGTGCGCCATTGATCCGAGTCTTACTGTGCAAACCACATGTCCGGTATGGGACAGACACTGGCTGATTAATTTGTGATGTTTCACTCGTTCCGCCATTGGGATGTCGGGGGTGTCGATACATTCCACGGGCGCAGGGGGTGTGATGCGAAACCTAGCGGGCGGGATTGGGTTGGAATTGAACATTGTAAAGGCCTTGTTGTGATTTCCTTAGCGAGGCTAATCACATCGTGTGGGTACAGCTTGTGCAACCTCTGCAGAGTGTAAAACTATTCGAATAGCCGTGTCCTCGGTCATGGACAATGCTCGGTGATTTCACACGAGGGGTAGAGTTTTCATAAAATCTTGGTTGGATTAAGTGAATGGGTAGTTCACTGGTGGTTCCTTATATGAATCTTGGATTGTGGGTGATTCATCGGAGTGAATGACCGATTTACTTGGGGTTTGTCTCAATTCCTTTGATTAATTACTTATTATCATTTTCAAAGTTCGCTTTTCAATCTATTTATTGTATTTACTTTAAATTATCGCTTTCGCAAAATTAACCTTTCACCATCCATTGTTAAGCCTTGCATACTATATTGCATTCATTTGTTACAAACGACTTGTCGAGTACCAATGTACTCACGGCTTTATGCCCCGTTGCTCGATTGAGGAGGAGGAGTATCACCAGCAGAGGTTCCGGAATGAGAGTACTTGACGTCTTCGCGATTAGGCTTCGTTCTCCACTCGATAGCTTTGTGGGCATGTCGATTGGTCTGCGCTTTCTTTTGGATTTTCCACGCTAGTTTGTGTTAAGCCCTTCGGGCTAGTCTATTGTAAGCTTGACCATAAGGTCGTACTCTGATGATTATTAATAATATTTGAGTCTTTTCTTAGTGAATCGTGATATGTTCGATATTTCATCTTTGTTTATACTGTGTGCACTAGCGTGATCCTGGACTAGTGCAGAATACACAGGAGAGTCCGGATTTGCATATTCGGGTCTCTACAGGTTACAAATGTTTGGACAGATCAACTGGTTGGGTTTATGTCTCTAGAGATGTTGTTTTTATTAGAGTGTTTTTCCCTTTGCCTCCAAACATTCTCCTTGGTCACAAACTGTTACACAGGCTGGCATTTTTCTCCCTGTTCAATCTGTTCCTTCATGTTCTCTTCCACCGGTCACTACTCCTATTCCATCTAAGAATGACCATGTGCAAGATGTTAGGCAAAATTTGTCTATTGCTATTGACATTGCAGGTACCGACCCCATTTCAATCACATCTCCGAGCATAGTTCATGAGTATGAGCAGCCACGGCCTGGTCCATGAACAAGGTCACAGAACAATATGCAGAAACCCAAAGAATTTACTGATGGCACCATTCGGTATCCTTTGATTGGGAGGAAGGCATGCAATAGCCACTGTTGTTGAATATGCAAGTTTTAATGAAGCTCTGCAAGATCTACAGTGGTAACAAGCAATAGATGTGGAGTTTCTTGCTCTACGACACAACAAGACTTGGCACTTAGTTCATAGAAGACAAGGTCATAATTTTATAGATTGCAAGTGGGTGTTCAAATCAAAGTGGAAAGCAGATAGATTGATTGATCGATATAAAGCCATATTAGTGGTGTAAGGTTTTAAACAAAGGTATGGTATAGACTATGAGGACACATTCAATCCCGTAGTCAAACCAACTACAATTTGACTTAATCTTGCTCTTGCCATCTCGAGAGGGTGGAGTTTGAGAAGTTGATGTGCAAAATGCCATTTTACATGGCATTCTCGAGGAAGATGTTTTTATGAAACAACCACCTGGATATGAAGATGCTCATTATCCACATCATGTTTGCAAGTTGGATAAAGCACTATATGGATTCAAGCAAGCACTAAGGGCTTGGTACTCCCGGCTGAGTTCTAAACTTCAAGAGCTTGGTTTCACTTCCTCATAGGCTGATAGATATCTATTTATGTACCGAAGGCATGGGGTTACAGTTTAAATGTTGATTTATGTGGATGATATTATTATGGCTAGTTTGTCTGATGCTGCTACTACTAGTCTTCAACAACTTTAGAAAAAAATTTTCCATCAAGGATTTGAATGCCTTACATTACTTTATGGGAGTTGAAGTTGTTTCGACACAAGAGGGAAGTGTAGTTATTTTGATGCAGTGCAAATATATTGTTGATGTCCTTGTACGAGCCAACATGCAAATTAACATGCAAGTCTAGTCCAACGCCCATGGCTTCTATAGAGAGTCTGTCTAGACTTAAAGGTGCTCTTTTATTTGCTGCTGAAGCTACACATTACCCAAGTATTATTGATATGTTATAGTATGTGACAATCATTCGACCAGATATAGCATTTGCTGTTAACAAAGTTGTCAATAACTTAGTGCACCTACTAGTGATCACTGTCAGTAATAAAAAGGTCTCTTGGTATCTGTGAGGAACACAATCAATGGGGCTCAAAATTCAGAGATCAAGTTCCACTCTCATAAGTGCCTTTTCTGATTCAGACTGGGTGGGCTGCCTAGATGATCACAAGTCAATTAGTGGTTTTTCAATTTACTTTGGCAACAATTTGATATTGTGGAGCTCACGCAAGCAAGTCAAGGATTCAAGATCTAGCACAGAATCCGAGTACAAAGTCCATGCTAATGTGATAGTCAAAGTCATCTGGATACAATCCCTATTGAGAGAGCTGGGCATATTTCACTCAAGACTGCCATTTTTGTGGCGTCATAACTTGGGAGTGACTTATCTTTTGGCAAATCCAGTCTTCCATGCTCAAGCAAAGTACATAGAAGTGGAGTATCATATTGTAAGAGAAAGGGTTGCGTGTAAGATGCTTGATATTTGATTTATATCACCACAAGATCAAGTATTAGATATTTTTACAAAGTCACTGCCATTTCATAGTTTGAGTTGTTTCAGAACAACCTCATTCTAGTTCCACAAGTTGAGATTGAGAGAGGCCTACAAAATAACTCAATTATAGATAAGAATATATAGTTGAGATTCTTCTTTATTCAAATGTAATATCCAAGATATTGTAAACTCATTGTAACATACGTGAGATCACGCTGATTGTTTCTGTTGACGACTGTACTCTGAATGGCAATATAAATACCAAAGCCACAGCCTTGTCTGGCTTGTGCAATCCTCTTCAATCTTTTCTCTTCTTCAACCTATTGCCATCTATAAACTTCTTTATCCCTATTATGCCCATAACAAACCGTCAGCAATTTTAATAACCTTGATGGGTTTGTAATAGCATACTTTAGATGATTCTTGACGTTTTATGGCCGTCACTAAACATCAGAAGTCCAGTAGTGCTAGACTATTGTGTTTAATTAAGTAGTGCATATTGTGCGCAACAGCACAAGTAGAGCAATCAACATGGTTAATACGTTGCCATCATCGTTTAACCCAACCGATCCACATGAATATGATGAAGGTGGATTGACCTCGTCCACAGCTAAGTAGTACACTACACTTATACTAGAGCAAATCATCGGCCAACCTTGTTAGCCTCACCAACACTTGTAGGCTTGGTTTTCACTTTTATACCATACTGAACAGTGATCAAAACCAAACTGAAATACTAAAACCAAACCAGTTCTCACACGCACACCATCTAACCTACCTCTCCCGATGCCCCTGTCTTTCTCTTTGCGGCAATCACGCCTCATCTCATGCACAACACTAGCAACATCCTTACGAGCCAGCTCTTGGCGGCAGAAGCATTGGCAGACCCACATGATTCTTGGGTATTCCACTGAATATCCAAAATTTTTGACCAAATATCCACTATATATAAGGTATAATATATATGTATACCAGTAGTTGAGACAAATTCATCCTATTCATACCTAGTCAACCTAAATTGGCGTTTGATCATTTTGGGACATTTCCCTCTCCCAGGCCCATATTAGTGCCAGACATTGGCCCAGACCCACTGCCCACTGTTGTGATTCATATGACACATGGTAGAAACTCTATGTCTTACTCGGTCTCTCCTCTCACTCAAGTCTCTTCTCCCTGGCTCTCT